>CM043322.1:15421749-16661124 GCA_023736055.1 Quercus glauca | reverse complement strand
ACCTCCCACAAAATTCCAGCAATTTATTATTTTCCTGGAAACATTTGCAAATGGAAACATTCCCCGGAACCCAATCACGAATATCAGCAAAACAAGAAAGGATCTACTCCAATCCTTTATGTCCTACCTAAATAATGTGCTTTACATGCCGGCTGCTTTCATGTATAGCATACGAATCATGTTGCCCACCATTGAAAGAACAAGAGAAATACTTTGCATCAATACGAAAAGGAATCTTTCTACCCCCATGATCCGATAAAGTTGGAGAGGTATTAAGGTTTGAAACTAGTTTGGTAGCAGTTTTAGATAGGGAGATATCGGGTAACCGTGGAGGTGTGGGCACAGGAGGTTTGTTAGGCAATGTGGATGGTTGTAAGGGGTGTGATGGTGGGCAAAAACTAGAAGGGATAGAAGGATGACAAAAGGTGTATGATGGCAATACAAAAGATGGGAGTTGAGGTGGAAATAGAAAAGGATAGCGAGGGAGGGAAGGAATATGTGGGATAGCCGGTGGTAGGAAGGGGAAGAGAGAGGGAGTTGGGGGAGGTTGGTGGTGAGGGTGGGAGAGGGGTGGGGGAGGGAGAGAACTCATGGTACTGTTATGTATAAAATATTGCTAGAGAAACATAATTGACTGGAAAGATGATTCCTAGCCCTCCAAGTACTCAGAGATCTCAAAAGGGAAGAAACGGAGAGGAGCGTGAAACAGTTGACATTGGAAACTAAAGAAGCTGGCCAAAGTGAAAAAGAGGATGAAACTGCATCGGTTAAATCTCAAGTTATCACCCGTTAGGATCTTATTCCAAGCTACACACCAAACGGAGAAGAGCATTAATGCTATATGGATCACGTGAAGTTAGTTGACAATAGCACACGAGTGTGTATAAGAGAATTTAGAGAATGCCAATAAGGAGAAATGGAGAATAGTGCAGAGTCATCAAATCAGTGATGAATAATAGAATAAATTACAATTAAAGCAGACAGATGAATATATATAATTCCCAGTAGTATGTGTATTCTCAGATAAAACTACATGTCTTTGCATCCTTCTAATTCTTTCCCATTATAACTCTACTATCTCCTAATATAAATATACCAGATGAGGAACACGAAAGAAAAATGCATTCATTTGATGCATTGAGATGACATCTTGCTTTTGAGGAAAAAGGATAAAAAGAAAAGGAACAAAAAGAAAATACCTACATTACAAAGAACAAAGGTTGTGTCAGTGGGACGCTGAAGGCAGCTTCCAAAATTTTTTGGTTGCAACAAGTATTTTTTCTCTCCCGTGTGATTCAGGTTCTTTCTCATGTATGGTAGCTGTCCATTTAATAGCACGAGCTATGCGACCTACTTTATCAATAACTTCAGGGGAATCTCTAACCACAACTGTTCCCTGTGGACGCAAAATTCGATCCATCTCCACCATCAAATCCACAAGGCTACACCTGCAATGAGCACAGGCACTTAACTTTAATTACAGAAAAGCAACCTATCAAGTTCTTTGAACAAATAGAGGTAAACATCTCCTTTGGATTGAAGAGAAATCATGTTGCACTTGTATGGATTCAGCTCTTAGAAACCGGCATGGATAAGGTGTAGAAACAAGCACATTCAGAAAGGACTTCTAGAGAGAGAAAATTTAAGTTGCATGGTGGCTCACAAATATATGCACATCATACCATTTTTTAGTAAACAATATTATATTTTATGATACAGATGAGAGATGTAATGATTGCATAAATGTCAAGTTCTGCACATACAAACCTTTCATAGGACAAAAGCCCAGTTAATAGCCCATTGGGGGATAATAACTTGCAATTTTATCAAGGAATATAACAGATTACAATGCATAACATATATAGCCAAAGAGCTCTAGCTCACTGGCACCTTCTCCTCCCCCCCCCCCCCCACAAAAAAAAGAAAAAGAAAAAGAAAAAGAAATATTAATAATAAGTAAAGGGTATAGGGTAGGGCAAGTGGGTTTTGAACCCACAGAGTGCATGTATTTTCTCACCAATAATAAATAAATAAATGCATTACATATAAAATATAGAGAAAATAATACAATATTAATGATACGAATACTCTAATTTTGATAAAAACATATCAATTTTGTCAAATGAAGCCATATCTACTTCTAGTTCTCGTTCTACTTCAACTAAAACCAAGTTTTCTTTAGGAGCCTTTATTTATAAAAGTTACAACAAAAAGTAGGTTTAAGCCCATGCCCAGGTGCCTTAGCTGTAAGGGAGAGTGCCTAGGCTAATTGTAAACACAGAAGTCTCTGTTTTGACTCTTAGCTAGGGCATTTAGCGATTTACCTGATGCATGCTCAGGGGGTGTGTAGGCATCCTGGGTTTACCCCTTGAGGTTGGTCCCACTGGCCCATACCTTGAGGGGGTTCCTCATCATTAAAAAAATAATAATAATAAAAAGAGTAGGTTTAAGCAGCCAAACAATATCATCAACCTAGCAAAATATCAGGATTTTATTTATTTTTAAGTACTTTTCAATATCACAAAATATGCTCCATATTACTACATTTTATTATAAATAAATTAAAACTCCAAGGAAGCCAGGAAAAACAGGAAACAGATAAGAAACTAGCAACAAAGGAAGAGGTTATACGTTACACATACCTGTTCTTGCCTTGATCTTTTATGAGTGATTCAATGCCAGCTACATGAATGAGATCATAGGTCCTAGGATATGTTGAGAAAGGCTCACACCTGGAACCATTAATACATTAGTTCATCCATAAAAGTTCTCCATGAAGCCATTATAGTTCTAGTAAAATTGATAATGGCTCCAAATCCTACTGAAAATAAAGGATGGAGTTAATATATGCACGAATGGCTGCCATACAAGGTATGGGCTTCTTGGGGGGAGGAAAAAAGGATGCCTGGATTGGTAACTTTAGTCCAATTTCAGACAAAGAGCAACAGGATACGCCAATCAAGCCATAAAGGGCATGCAGTTCATCACACCAAAAGCTTTTACCTTTCAATGAACCATTGAAGCTACCAAAACTTCAAAAGAGTAAGGTTACTAGGTTAGTGACTGGGAACTGGAAGGTTGCAAGGTTCCTAGGTAACAACTTTTAATTTGTAAAGTAGGTCTTTTGATAACCACTTAGAGTCTACATGAAACAGATCACAGAAGAAGAAATATCAAATAAATGCAATTTCATTTGAATATTGGAAGGGTCATAAACCGCCCTCTACAGTTACAAATGTGAAATAAAGAATAAGAGGATATAGCAATCAAGCCATAAGGGCTTTTGCAGTTCATTACACCAACGACTTTCTGTGAACTATTGAAGCTATCAAAAGAGTAATGTTACTAGACCAATGTGGCTGATGACTGGGAATTGGAAGGTTGCTAGGTTCCAAGGAAAAACGTTCCCTTTGTAAAGAAGGCCTTTCGATAACTACTTGAAGTGCACATGCAATGGATCACAGAAGAAGATATATGTAATGAATGCTGTTTTCATTGGATTATTGGAAGGTCATAAACTTCCCTCTAACAGCTGAAAATGTGAAATGGAGCTAAAGCAGGACCCCTGACTACAAAGAACGACTCATATAATTTATGTGTGCTGGGTGGGAGGGTGGGGCGTTCTTGAGTTAATTCCATGAAAACAATTCTCCCTTTCCTAAGGATCCATTTTTTGGGACATCACAATCAATTTCATCAAAATCCTAAGGGAATCCAAGTGGTTTGAATTGTACAGCAGAGTAGATATGTTGTTTTCCAGAAGGTAATTATAATAGGACAAAGAAACTTGAGAAAGTTGTGCGTGTGTGTGTGTGTGTGTGTGTTTTTTTTTTTTTTTTGGGGGGGGGGGGGGGGGGGGGACATATAATTAACTGTACTATTAAATCTATAAATCTGGTAAAGGGAATCCAAGCTGTTTAAACTGCAGAACAGAGCAGATGTGTTGTTTTCTGGAAGATAACTCCAGTGAACCAATAAACCTGGTCTTTTTTACATGGATTATTTTTTATAAGAAATTGTTTTCTAGATATATTGGCATATTAGATTGGTGAAAATCTCGAGTTAACTAACTCATAAATAACCATAAAGGCAAGAAGGAATTTTACCAGATATCAATTATATCTGCTCCGACACAAAGCAACAGGAGGATCTTGTGTATTACTTCAGGACAATAGCAGCAAGGGCATTTTAACATGTAGCCATTTAAAAATTGATATGAAATGTTTGATTGTTGATTAATGCATGCTTCTAAAGCAGATATGAGTCATACGATGGTCACTTCAAGAGTAATATGAAGAATTCCTGAAACTTCATCAATTCTAAGAGAGAGGGCCTATTAACAGGAATATATTTTTAAAGGATCAGCAAGACAGTAAAAGTCACCCACCAATCATGGTAGACACCAATAAGGCCTCTGTCATAAATTACTGCCAAAGTTGGCGGCTTGCGAGCAGGTACCACGTTCATTACCCACACAGGGTCAGATTTTAGAGCTGCTGCAAAGCCTCCAAAAAATGCATTCATGTCCATGACATTGCGTATAGCTGGAGTTCCAAGCTTTATATTTAATGAGTTCTTGTAGTAAGCTACCCGTCTTAACCACCTCCGGGTGTCAGCCTCATACACATCAATGCCATTTTTCATCTGTGTGGCTCTTGAAGGAACTTTTGTCAGTCTGCTGGGCCACTTTGGAATTGTCCCAACAGCTAGTTCTCCTTTGACAGTAGAGGTCCTGCTTACACATTTTTTTAACTTGTAGTACCTGCAAAACAATTGAGCTTACTTTTTCACAATTTCCATCTTTGCATATACAGGCCCCATTGATAATAGTACTGTTTGAAATAAACCAGATAGAAATCCATTGCATACAAGCACAACAGTGTATGGCATGGCAACAAATAAATGATTGACCCCTCCACATGCTAAAAAAAATCCTTTCAAATAAGAAAAGTTGTTCCAGGACAGTTACCAGGCATAACTTGGGTCATCTGATTCATCGCACAACTCTAAACCAAATTCATTTTGGTTGGGGAGACATGAATCTCCCAGAGACTTTTTCCAGATGGCCGTGCTTCCTTCTACGACGATGATTTCATAACACAATGATCTAGCCACAGCCTGCAGATCATCCCATTCCTTGTCTTGATTAGCCCAGCGTACAGGGGGACCAGAGATGACCAGATATCCTCCTGGTCGAAGCAACCGATCCACTTCGAGGAAATATGTTGCATCTGCAAAGCCAGAATTTTTATGATAAATACAAGTGGCAGGAACTAGCAATAGTGTTATATAGGAGAGACCAAATGTGACAAAGAACTCACTATAAGCAGTGAAAGGGACTAAACATCGAGAACAATGCACCAAGTCAAATGAGAATCCTGGAAATGGGAGTCTGCGAGTTCCAAGCATAGCAACAAAGGCTGGAATCCCTCTCTCCAGTGCAAACTGTATCTGGGATTTATGTGAATCTCTTGGTGCGAATGACACGGTTAAAATGTCTTCAGCTAACAGATACCCCCCAAAACTGGCCACCTGCACGAGGATGAGATTTTATGATCTTAAAAAGTATAAATTCTAGTAAGGTCTCAGAGAGATACAGGAATTAAGCTCCTACCCCGCAACCCATATCGAGAGCAGTCCTTATAATGCCACCACTTATAGGGATATATTGTCCAAGCTTTTCAATATAAGGTACTGCACCCTCTGGGAACATTGTGCCACCACCAGGGAAAATGAAGTATGGACCTTCCAGTTTCATCCATCCCTGATGACCTTTCCTTTCTGCAATTTTGTTGTGTGGCATGTTGCTATGCCATACCTGCACAAGCACTCAACAATACTTCAGGATAAATGAATAGAGTAACTAATGAATTTCTGACAAAACATTGGCATCTTACATCAGTCTTGGCATTTGAAACAATATGGAACAAACAATCTTATATTGAGCACCAACGTATGCAAATTATTTCTTGCATGTAAATTGTTTCCAAGAAGAAAACCAAACACTACTTCACGTTTAAAAAAAAAAAAAAAAAATCTGATAATTTTCTTGTGAGCAATCCAAATATGGCTACTTTGTCCATAACCAGACTCAAAATCCCAGTTGAAGATTGACTTTCAAATTTAAGAGCATAAGATCCAAGCATGAGCTGAGCTTCACCAGGTTACAATATCTAATTGAGATTGACAATCCTCAATACTCATTTATAATGATACTCCTTTTGTTACTATTTAAGCATTATAGGGGCTAGATTTTTATAGCCTATCCACAATTCAAGTGAGAACCTCAATGAATCAATTTCACGGTTTGTTGAGCATTTTTTTTAATTGGTAACTTAAACATGTACCTAGTAAGTCTCGAACCCACTACCTTACCTTGCATCCAAAATGTATGAGGAAGTGTCATTTGAGTCCAAGGTCATTGTCTCAAAGTTTGTTGAGCATTAGTGTTTGAAGCCTTAAAATCTCTATCTATCTATCTAAATTATAACTAAGACCCTAGACTATCTCCATCACCTCTTCTAAATTGAGGTTTTTTCAAATTCTAGTGACATCCAGGTTATAGTTGTTACACCATCAAGAAAACAATAAATCCCATAACTACTTCTTTGATACTTTTTGTTTTTTAAGACAGAGATAGTTACAATGGGGGATCGGGATTTGAATCCTGAACGTCTCAGTTTCCAATCTTGGAAACATCAAGAGGTGTCAGTCGAGCAACATGACGATTGGCAGTACTTCCTTAATACATTATCATTAAATCCACATCTTACGTATTCAATAAAACATCACATGTACTTTTACTCACCAACCTAAAACTCCAACCTTCAGATCAAAACAACAAAAAAAGTCATTACCTTGTGCAAGCTTTCGGGCCACTGCACCGGAATTTCGTACCCTTTAGGAGGTGGGATTAGACAAAGCGGCGTGTCGTCCGGTAGAGGACAATGTCGTTCTCTGTAGAAGTTCATTTCTCTGCTCAACTGGCTGTTCCTCCTCGGGTCCTCACATGGCATGTGGTCCACTGAGTCTGCAGAGCAAGACTCGATGGTGACCGGCTGAGTCCCCAGCTCCACCAACGCCGCGAGGCGGTGGCGCTGACGTGGATCGGAGGTGGAGAGGAGGAGGGCTTGGCGTCCCGATGCGGCCATAGAGTCCCCTAAGGGAGTGAAGACTAGCAGTAAGAAGATGAAAACGATGGCAAAGAACGCGGCCGAGACTAAGTCCAAGAGTCGCCATTGTCTGGGGCTTCGTTTCGATATGGGCAGATTTAGATGACCCATTTTCTTGGATCCGATCAAATGGGCATCTGGTGATGGGGTTTGGTTGAGTTGGGTTCTTTTTTGTTTTCAGAAAAATCTGAGGACTTTGTTGTTTTTGGTTGTTAGTGAGAGAGAGAGAGAGAGAGATTTTTTGAAGCGTCTTGTAGTATTGGGGTGTGAAGATTTTAGGGGTTAGATGGGGTTGGTGAGATTGAAGAGATTTTGAGTGTAAGAGGTGGAACTGGAAGCAAATGTTCTTTTATTGTTTTTGGGGTTTTGGGGAGAGATACTAGATTTGGGATTGCAATTTTCACATGCACTGTGAGAGTCAGTGCGTGTATGCCTGTATTTATTGCAATGGAACTCTCTGTTTTTTGAAGCAGTGGATTTGTTTATTGTAGAATTGTAGTGGGGAATGACCGAATGGGGATATTATAACTATAGAGGTTGGTGTAGAGGATTAGATTGACATGGCTGTGATTGTGAAGGATCTGTGAGTGAATACTGCAACTGCATGTGTAATATACTAAATTATTACTAATATACCTACGGCTGTCGAGTGATGGGAATAGCCAGAATAGGAACTCGATGTTGATTATGAGGCTTTGGTTTGATGATGCCAGGACAGTGAAGTTTGATGCCTACGCGTGATTTGTTTGCGATTAAAGCTTTAAATCTTTTTCTTTTTCTTTTCTTTTTTTTCTTTTATGAAAAGGTCTTTTTTCTTCTTCTTGAAAACTCAATAGTTGAGGGGGAGACGAGAAATTTGAAATCTTCTATGCTAAAACTTAAAACATTGAAATATATTAATTAGTTGAGTTGTAAGACTCTTGATATAAAAAAAATTTATGTGGCTCATTTGTTCATACTAAAGTAAGGAAGAATAATAATAATAAGGAAATTTAACCAATTATGATAAAAAGATTTGATTGTTATAAACAATTTTTTTAATGCTTTTTTTTATTATAGATTTTATAAAAATTTAAATGTGTTGTTCTCATTTCATAATACTCCATTTGTTAAAATTTACTATACCTATATTGTGAATTAAGAAATAAAAAATAGTGTAATCAATTTAAAATGACCAATTTCCTTAACTTGAGAGAGGGAATAGATTTTTTTGGGTTAATTTTCTGCTTAATTCTCATTAATGCATTCAACATACATAAATAATCGAGGATGAGATAATCTCATCAACAAATCCTAAAATATAGGAACCTATCCTATCCTATCCTAAAACATAAGAGTTTATTTGAATACAAATGAATAACAATACTAACCTATCTAGGAAGCCTTATTCTATTACTTACATAAATTCAAATAACATTCAGGTCATAACAACCCACTGATTGATGATGCAGGAGATCCCAGTGGTTACTTGTCCAAGGAATTCTCAAAGACTTGCAAAAACAAGTATACACAAAACTTATGGTGCTGCCCAAAGTTCCTCATATGCTTAAGTTAGCACTCTAATACCATAAAATGAAATGTCAAGTGTTTAGGATTATTTTGCATACCTTGCGTTTAGTGTTTATATAAGGTATCTGATTGTTACTTTCAAGATTCCCATTAGTTACTTTAGTTGGAATGTTGCATAGATGTTGCTCACTTGTCCGAAAGGATTGTACCTTTCCCAAAGTGAGGACTCATCCAATTTTATTTTGGACAAAGAATCTTTGAAGTAGGCAAATATAAATTAGAAAAGATGTATCCCATCAATAATGATTGCTCTTTACCAATAGAGTAAGACACAAATTAGTTTCTTTTAATGTAAGCGAGATTTGAACTTGTTTCTTATTTGATGACAAAACACTTTACCCTTTAAGTTAATTAGAACCCACTTATTTGTGTGTTTGGGCAGAGAATTTGTAAATAAAAGAAAAAAAAATTGAGGTGGAGCGAATTTAAATTTATGTTAAATAAAATTCATTGTTTGGATATGTTATTATATGAATTTCTAATTTTTAAAGGGAATTTCAATTGAGAATTGAGGGCTCAAATTTTAATTTACAAATTATTCCCATACATGTGTTTATTTCCAAATCTCTCTTCCTCCTCCATTCCTTTTTTGCTTTTTAAGTATGCGTTTGGCCAACTTATTTGTTTAAAGATGAGACAAAAAGTGACTTAATAAATAAGTTGACCACAAATAAACTGGTCAAACACACCCCCAATGCTCAATACGGAATTCCCTTTCTCCACATCTAATCTTAATAGAGAACAAATCATCCTTAAACAACCCAAAAATGCTTTAATACAACTCCACAACCCTCACTCCAACCACTACTACACCACCTGCCATGACTCGTACCAACTTGCATTCAACTCCAATATCCATCCCTTCATACGAGCGCATGAGACAAAGATTGTGTCATTTTCTTATGGTAAAAAGGAACGACCATCGACAAGTTGGATCCTATGAGAGCATAGACATGGCATCTTCGCTCTAGCAATTCTTACGAACGAATAGTAATATCTATTAGGCATAGGGTTAAGGTCATTCATAGAATCAAGGTCTTCATTGAGGAGAAAGTAGTCCTTGTAGTTGTAACAATCATACTAAGTCAAACCATACTCTTTTGTTATAATAATTAGTCTTACCAAGTTACCAATTACGTCTTATTCACAAATTGGGCTTGTTACATGCTTGACTTCGTATGATCGCAAGCTATGTTGGTTGTCGTAAAGGGGCACTAAGGTAATGCTTTGGGTTTGCCTATTTTCGTGACAGACAAGTTCAAAACATGAAACTCAAGAAGAGACAGTTCCACTTGGACTACACTCCATATCACACTAGCCATATCAACGTTTCAGATGTGGAACTCGTCTCTTCTCTTCAGCATTTAAAACTCTGCAGCAAATTCTGAATCTGCTTTCTCCACCAAAGTACTTGCTGCAGCAGGAAGTCCCCTCTGTGATCAACAATGCATGCTAGCAAATGACCATGATGACAAAAAGGCATAACTATACATGTCTGTTCGAGGAGGAGAAACCATGGGGAGGTAAAACCTCACTTAAATTTTTTAATTTTTTTGGTTTAACCTACTTTCAACCAAAAAATAAATATATAAATCAGAAAAACACCAAATAAGCCATTGCCAAACATTCACGGCCAAAAAAGACAAAAAAAGAAAAAGAAAAAAAAAACCATGTTCTACCAGACTCAAGTCTCAATTTGCCTCAACCACTATCAAGCTCGTTGGAGAACTTTGCCCATCAGAACCATGCTAACAAAAACTAGGCCAGAACTCCTGAACCTACATTTAGTACACTTGACTAACAATTGCAGTAACCTCATCTCTCTCTCTCTCTCTTAAAAGAGCATTTGATAGCATGCAAATCAAATGAAAAAAGAACAGTAAATCAAAAGTCAGATTTTTGAACACTCTATGGTTTCAAGTTCTGTTCGCACATTCAATCAGAGATCACATTTAATGTGTTTAGCAAGTGAACAAAAAATTGCAGGAAACATCCAAACCAAAAGAGAAAAAGAAACCATTGAAGAATTAACAGCAGCGGAAAGAACCTTTCATCTCATGGCCAAAGGCTCTGGGAGAGCTTTATAAGATAAATTCAAGCATATACAAAACAGTAACCATTAATAATTATAAATTGTAGGAATAAATTTGCATCCGGGACTCCTGAAAATGCAAACCACCACCAGCACAAAGCCCATCTTGTTTAGGGTGTTCAGAACCCCACTTAATCATACTAAACGACCAAGCACAATTTATAAAAAAACCTAAGTGAGAAAAGTCTTGGTCATACTACCCTATTCCTTCTGAAATTGAAATTCAATGTTTCCTCGCTGCCCTAAGATTGTATTCATGCTTAATAAGATTTGCTCTCAGCAGCATTGACCTAACATCCCGATCAAATTCATTTCCAGTCTGTAAAACTCGTTGGAAAGTTGCATTCCTTTGATCTGCATGACGTGCATACAGAATTTTGTTGTGTGAGTCAATCCGAGCCTGCAGGGGTATGATATTTGATTAGTAAAAATTAAATAGTTGATGTATGGAAGGGTTGAACTTGAATTGGTTTCACAACATCTAGACCTGAATTCTTTAAAATAGATTGATTCTACTTGGTGACTTGAAATTGATCTTAATATATAGTTTAAATCAAGTCTGAACCGGTGAGCAAAGTTCAGCTAGATTACTATGTATGGAACCTTAGACTTACATTTGCCATTAATTACAATTAGTTCAATCAATATAAAGATCTAAACTAAAAAGACAATAGACCTAACCTGTATTTGGTCGTCCGTGATCAAAGCTTCAAGTTCTTTCTCCAGCCCTGCAACACTTGTTTTGAAGGCATTCGCCATCATTTGCAAATCAACAGAGACAAATGGGTGTGTATACTGGATGAGGGCCTTGTTACGGATTTGATCATATAGCGTCTCAACATGGTCATGCAAATGGATGTCAAGCAGCAAATTTGCTTTGAGATTTCCAAGGTAATCCAAGCATGAGGCATAGTGGCTACAATAACAAGGGATAAGATTTTGTTAAACGAGGCCAAAAAAAAAAAAAAAAAAACAACCCAGGTTGGGATGGGTTGATAATTGACCCATCATACAGCCAATTCTAAGAAAATAATTAGTTCTAATATTTTTGTGAACATGCTTATCTATACTATTATTTAAAGGGCTTCCCCTGTTTGGATTCTTTAATTTTGATGCCCAAAATACCCTCGAATTGACCAGTTTGTAAAGCTTAAATAATAGGGTTAGACATGTAAAATTAATAATTTAAAAACTCCTAAATTTTAGCAAAACATAAAAAAAATAAATAAATAAATAAATTTTACGAACTATTTGCTCCTTAAATAACTGACTCCCACTCTTCAAACACCAGACACAACCATCCGTCCATGCCACTAACTTCCCACTAAATCAAAATCTCCTGGGATCAGTTACTACTTTATATCTCTAACTCCTCCACTTTTACCTGCTTTTTTACTCATTTTTCAATTCCAAATAATCCCATTCCACTCCTATTTTAGACTCAGTTTTCACCTTGCACATGTTACTCCATTACTCTAGAGAAAAATTAGAATGAATTACAGGGCTGGTGACTCACCAATCTATCCCTCCATCAAACAATTTTAAAGAATTTTCTTCAACTCTTGCCTATTCAACTAGAGCCCACGATGATGGTGAGCAATTCCTAAGATCCCCTGAATTGCACATTTCCCATTGTTTGGATTTTTCCTAAGTTACTTTCATCAATTCAACTACATTTATAAATGAAAACTAAAACTTTGAAAACATGCAACAGGAATCGACAGAGAAATGCATACAAAGGTTAGTAATGCAGAACTTGATTTAACTATTACATATTTGTTTTTATGTTGATGTTATTGGTTCTTTTCCATGTAGCCTCTTCAAATTGAACAGAAATGACCCGCTCTTAATGAAAAATGCCAGAAATTATGATACTATTTCAACAAAAGAGAAATTCATACGTGCTAAGACATTCCTCTAACAAATTTAGTTTCTACTTTCTAGCCTTGGGTACATGCCAATAAAAAATGGCACATAAAGTTACAGTCTCATGTAAAGGTGAATAAAAAGTTATCTTCAAATGATTTTTTTTTTCTTTTTTTTAATAAAAGTGTGTCATTGGAATTATAGTAAACTACATATTAATGATTATGTCATATGTTTGTTTCTACTAATCGATTGTTTATATTGGCAAGTGTTAAGTCTTTCAGTTGTTCTACGTCTATGTCTATTGGAACAGAAATCTCAAGCGCAAAGAAGTTATGACTGGAGTTATGAGTCATGCTGTACATATTTTTTTTTCAAAAATGATATGTTTACAACATTTTTACATCAAATTCTAAGTGCCACTTATAATTTGTTGAGAAAATGTTATGGATGTAACACTTCTCTTTTTTTCAGTAGTAAGGTGAAACATTTATTCCATAAATTTTAGTTTTTCTTAGTAAGAATTTGTTCCATAAATCTACATACGAACATATGTTTTCAATACTACATCAGTGTTCATTTTTTGGAGTGACTCTCATGACACTTTTGGTCATATTAGTAGTTTAAAATGCATAAATATTAACTAGCTTCTAAGCACGCGTGAGTAGCTCTTCTATTTTTTGGTAAATGTTAATAATTTTCATCTAATTCTAGCCTATGAGCATGCGTGTGACTCATCACATTCCTAAGTTTTTTTGTGATTGGAAAATATAGTAATCTCAAAGTATAATTGATGCAAATTATTAATTTTTTCCCAAAAAAATAGAAGAGCCTATAAGCACGCGCGTGAGCGTGTGCTTAGAGGCTAGTAAAATTTACATTTATGGTTATTGGCTATCCTTTATAAAATTTACATTTCTATATGGTTGAATTCTACATTTATGGCTATCAGCTATCCTTTATAAAATTTATTTAGTATATATTGCATAGTGCCAAATGCCCCCAGTCCAAACATATCAAGTTACCTTGAGTAGAAATCATTGATAAGCTCTCTTACTTCAGGCACTAACTCTAAAAAGTTCCGGAAGTTGACGTTGTCTATAACTTTGCTCTGCCAGATGAAAGCATTCAATAAGAAACTGCTCTCAAAGGTTCATTATGATGACCTTGAAAAACAATAATTGTAGAAAAAAGAAGAAGGAAAAAAAAAAAAAAAAAGATGGAGAAACAGAATAGATACCTTCAACTCTGCTCTGTCAAAACTTGCGAGTGCACAAAGTCCGCCATATGTTGCAACATCCTGAGGTGCAATGACTTCATTGTAGTGACTTCCCAATTCAGAACCTGTTTCCAAGAACTGCAAACATACACAAGATGGTAAATGCCACATTGAAGATAATACGGCCAATGGTAAATGCAAACACACACATAATACAGTAATTTATTTTTAAGTATATATTATATTGATAAAGGGCAAACTCAAAATCATTGTGAATGCAGATTTTCCCAAAAAAAAAAAAAAAAAAAAAAAAAAAACCTACAGAAAGCAGAAAGGTACATATCATTTCATCTAAATAACTGAGCATTTGAATTCAAGCTAAAGAATGAACCCCATCTTTCTTGTACTTTCTGACCCCTATTGGCAAGATTAGAACCCAGACCTGCCCTTCCATTTTATCCTCTTTTACCAAGTGAAAAATATAGTTTAAGAATGGACATCCATTACCTCAGACACCAAGTAGATGGAAATTCTGAGGTGGAGGTGGACTTTTTTGATAAGTAGAAATTCTGACTACGGTAACACTAAAACAGAAATAGTCTCTCCATGGCAAATTTATTAACTGCTTTTAAATAAGCGGGAAAAATAGCACCAAGTTTCATGCACGGTCAGAAAGTTGACAATTTTTATAGGGAATGAAACATCCATATAGGTGGGCAAACTATAAGTGTAACTTGATTTTAACAAAAAGGTCTGGATGATGACAAAACCACCATCATTGTCACCATAACTTTGTCATATAAAATTAAAAAAAAAAATTTTTTTGGCAAATGGCCCTTTGGCACTTCCACCCTTGTTGTGGGTTTAGTCTAGGGTTCAATCCCTAACATGTCTACTTAACTAAAAAGTTACTTACACCTTTTGGGAAGAACAGCCTCTACAAGAAAGAAAGCAACCCCAAAAAAAAAAAAAAAAAAACAGCCAAGTTTTATGCACGGTTGGGAAAGTTGACAATTTTAATGGGGAACGAACAATTCATATAGGTAGGCAAACTATTAGTGCAGCTTGATTTTAACAAAAGGTCTGGATAATGACAAAGCCAGCATCATTGCCACCATATCTTTGTTATATACACCTTTTTATTTGGCCAATGGCCCTTAGGCCTATTGGCATCTCCACCCTAGTGATGGGTTTAGGTCTAGGGTTCAAACCCTAGCATCTCCACTTAACAAAAAAGTTATATACACCTTTTGAGAAGAAAAGCATATACAGTTTATCTTCCATCTTATAATATATTGTTCTCTATTATGCCCCTAAATTCAAAAATACTTCTCCAATAGATAATAGCAAAAATGGTGAATGTGATTTTGCATCATCAAAACATCCATCAAGTCCGAAGCCCAGTTTAAAATATTAAAAAGCACTACACCATGGAACCCAAATATCATGAGAAAATAAATTGTAAAGATTTTTAAAAGTACCATGGCTAAAAGCTTCAACTAATCATTTTCCTTTACCTTCATTTTTTTTTTTTTTTTTTAACTCAGTTTCAAGATATCAATTAATGCATGATAAAAGCAACTATTATGGTTAACAACAAAACGATTACAACATTTACTACAACAACTACAACACATCTAGTTACTAATAAACATACAAAACAGTTTTCAAGACCAGTACGCTGCTTTATTAAAGCCACAAGCAAGAACAAGCACCATTTTTATATTAATTGTATTACAGTAAATAAGCCAACAAACCTTACGAGCTGCAAGCTTGTATTTTTTAGCCTCCAAGTGAGCCAATCCTGCAGCACACCGTAGTTTTGCAGCTGTAATTGGGTCAAGGGCCTCTGGTGATTGTTCTGCTTTACTGACATAGCTTGTCACATGGGTGAATTGACCCATCTCAATGCTGACCAGAATTGCACTCAAACACATATGGATGATGTGTTTCGATGTAGTACAATAATCGCGAGTACGAACATAACTCTTAAAAGCATCCCCGAGTGCACCATGAGCATAATAAAAATCTCCAAAATCATTGTATCCCATTCTTATGCTTTCTTTGATCAAATTTGTCTGCAAAGAAAGTAAATGGAGGAATGAGAGATGAGGTAAAGCAACACTGCATAATAATAAAAGAATTGATCAAAAATTTGATCTAACATTATGATGTTTGAACATAACAGAAAGGCTGGTCCATGGGTACCAAACCTCTCATATATAGAGAGCATGCAGTGTTAACTTTCTTGGAATATAAGGGTTAACAAAAACTACCATGAAGTGACACACTAATATCCAGAGATTTCCTTACAGGGTAAAGCCCCATCTAGAACTAACAAAGTAACAAGATTTACTTAACATTTGACAAGAACATTTAATCAATTTGGCTTGAACCCATAAGACAGGCGACTGTAACATTCATTCTGGGCTGAAGATGTATATAGACTGACACAGACTAGTGGCCCCATCTTGTTAAGTTTCCTTTTATTGTTTTTGCATAAAGCAAAACCTCATTTTTATCTCCTTTCCTCCTCTCTTACCCTGAAATTTGTATTAGTTCACAAAAGTCCTACCTTTATTTTCTTAAATAAACTTGGGACTCCTCAAATGTCAACATCCAAACTCAAGCTATACTGAATTAATGACAATGTTGCCAACATTTTGTATCTTAGATCATGATTGAACTTCAATATTAAAAAAGAGAAATCCCACTCCCTGGGAGATATCAAAGAGAAAACCATGATTACTATTCAACAACAACGACAACAACGCCCTTTGTCCCATTTATTTGGGGTTGGCTATGAATCCTCATTAGATTAGTTAGGGTTGGCTACATGTATTCTTTTCCCCCATTCTATTCTGTCTAAAGTCAAACTCTCTATTGCTTCCTTAATTGAAACACAATATATAGAAACACAAGCTATACTTATTTGAATTAAACAGAACCTTAAACATAACCAAACAATACTCTATAACAAATAGCACATCCTTTACCAATATAACAAGCACGCACATAAATACATACACAGATATGCACAATATAATTACACAAACTAAAAAACAATAAGACAGAAAAACAAAAAGCAAAAAGCAAAAATACCCTATAGGCATTGAGCTCGTTCTCGAGCTTCTCCTTCTTCTGGTCAGCCCTGCGGTCGACAGAGTCGCACCAGGCGGAGTCCATGGCATAGTTAGGGCCGAGCTCGCCATCAATCTTCTGGACCACTTCTCTATAAAGCTGAGTATTCTCTCCCTTCTTGATCTCATCGTGAGCCATGCGAAGAGCCTCCAATCGCATAGCAGGGTTGCCCTCGCAGTTCTCGGCGATGAAGAGGAGCCGCATGATCTTCGTCCGCCCCTGGTAGAGGCCCCCGTAGGCCTCCACGTCAAGCTGTTCGCCGCTGCTAATGATTGGCCGATTGTTGGTTGTGGTGGTGGTGGTGGTGGTGTCGTCGTCGATGCTCGGCTCGTCGTCGACGTCGCCGTCGCAGAGGTTGATTCCGCCATTGGAGTGGATCTCGTCGATCATTGGGCGCGAGGGCGAGCCCTCGGGTTCCATGGTTGTGGATGTAGGATTTTAGGAATTAGGGTTAGGGTTAGGGTTAGGGTTTTTCTGGGGAGAGTACTCTGGTTGTTGTTTTTTTTTTTTTGGGTTTTTACTCAGACTCTCTCTCTCTCTTTATCTCTCTGTCTCTTGGTAGCAATAGTAATTTTTTTTGTGCTTCTTGTATAGCTTGAGGGGAAGGAGATGGAGTTGGGTTGGCACGTGCAACATTTGTACATGGTTATTAGCACCACACGCTGTCGTTTCAATGTGAATTAAATTTCACTTAATAATAATTATTATTATTACTATTATAATTAGACTCTCTTCCTTGATAAGTGACACTCTACTCCAAAGATGAAAAAAAAAAAAAAAAAAAAAAAAAACTCCCCATTAACACTAATTTTGACCAAACATTGTTAAAGTGAGGCGATAAAAAATGGGACTTGTTGTCTTAGAAGAACTCCTATTGAGTAGAACTAGTGTGTAGCCCGTACATATGCATGGTACAATTAAAAAGTTCAACTTATGCTTTTTTTTTTAATATAAGATGTTCAAATTATATATAATATTAGTTTATGCTTTTGCACCAAATAATTCATTTGCCACGAAAATTAAAAACTTAGATGGATACATAGCGAAAAATTAGAGTTCAATTGAAATCCAAATTAGAATCTAATTGGATTTTGATTCGTCAATTTTTATACTTAATAATTCACTTGATACAAAATTAAAAATTAAATAAGCCATGTGGCACAAAATTAAGAATCCAATTAAAATCTAATTGGATTTTCTATGAGTTTTGGCTATTAATATATATAGATTAACTTTTCTTCATTTCTTGTTACTTAATTCTAAAAATAATTGTTTTAATTAAAGAGTATTTTAAAATATTTAATATGACTTTTGCTTCTTCTTTTTTTTCAAAGGGTTGTGGAGAGATTTCCCATAGCAAGTCTTTTGGTGCTTGATAAACTTAGCATTTTTAATTTTTTATTCCAAATTTATCAATTAAGTTTTTATTTATATATTTTAACTATGGCTAAAATTTGGTAAATATTATCTTTTAAAAAGTTGAAATATTATGTTACAAATATTAATGGAATGGAGGGGTGTTATTTTCTTCAAATCTCAAGACATGAGAATGTTTTTTCCCTTCAAGTTTGGAGTGAAATGTCATTAATATTATTCCAAACCTTAAGGGAGTTGAATGTAATTACCAAAAAAAAATTATATTGACCTAATCTTGTTTCCACCTTTTAAGTTTGAGATTGTTTTGATTTTGTTTCTTTATGTTTAAATTTTTGGAATTTTCATTTAAGAAGTTATATAATACTTTGATTTAGGTCCATTGGTGGTGACATGTGACATTAGTGAGATGTTAATATGGTAAATATATACGATATATCACAGGGTCTGGTTAATGGGTGCCTGCATTTGTTAATAGACTATTTTAAAAAAGTTTTGATACTACTTTTATGAGAAGTATAAAAAACTATCAAAAAAATTTGTTACTTTTTTCAATTCCTGTAATAAATTTCTAAAAAATATTTCATAAACTATTTTCTTTAGATCATCCATTAACTTTTATCTATCAAAGAAAGGTATCTCTTATTATGCTGTTATGCACAAAAGATATTAATTGGTCAATGGTCATTGACCGTAACATTAGGCATTATCAGCATATACATTTGTACTTGCACAAGATAGCAACATTCTTTTAAGTTTTTTATACGTTATGTTACAAGCTTTGTAATTCAACTAACGTTTTTTTGTATTTTCAATAGAAATATCTAGGATTCAAAATTTCAAATACTTTAACCCATTGTACTTCTCAAATTATTAAAAAAAAAAAAAAACAATGTTAGGCACATTGAATGATGAACAAGCTCTTTTGTTTAATAAGATGGTTTGCTTTTATATGTTTTTCACTGGTATTTTTAGAATAATGTTAGAGTATAAGCTCAATAGGCTTAGGTCTATAATTGTAGATTCCTTATACACTACACATTGACTACCTATATATAAGGCAGACTATTGTACTTTATTACATAATTTAATATATAGTCTTTTAGACTTTCACATGCATACTGCGCTGCGCTAAATGGTAATATGTCCAGTGTCCACAAACCATGCACAGGAACAAAGCTAAAAGCCCAAGATATACATACATATATAAGATGTAGATCACATCCTATTATTGGAAATATAAAAGTGCAAAGAGAATCCTAATTGACAATGGTAGAGGAAGCCATATATATCCTTGTAATGGTAGTCACTCTTCACAGCAAATGACCTTTTTGTTGCAGTGATTTGCTTTTATTTATCACCATTCGTCACTTCTATTTTTCAGAGATTTTGATATGCAATCCGTTTGGAAACACCAAACCAGGTTTTCTGATTATGTCCCCTCCTTTGGTCGCAGTCCACCTAATGGTTTCAAGAGGACCATTACATAGTCATTTTTCAAAGCATTTGGATTTGAATTTGAATTTGCATTTTTGAAATCAACTTGTTTTGGGGTAATCACTACCATTAACTGTAAATTATGAGAGCATTTATAATGTGTATTATAAATTTGAAAATTTTGCAATTAACGTCTTAATTCAAAATTAATTTGAAGTGTACATCCCTCCTTCTAAATCAAAATTATGAGGTATTCGTAATATGCACCAAACTACAAAAATCCTTACAGTCAATATCCTAATTTGAGGTGAATGACCATGAGACGCATGGGAACAAGTTGGGTTTTTCTCCTGGGAGAGTTGTAATATTTATAGTGAATCTTAGGTGAGTTTGTATTAATTCCTAAAGAAAGGATATTACTTTATTTGCTATGAACTCAAGTTTGGATATAAACCGATTTAGTTGTAGTGAATTTGTTTGAAGTTGGTCCATGTTTTTTTTTTTCCCTTTTTTCTTTTTCTTTTGATGAATGAGTAAAAAATTGTATTAGAACCAACCAAAACACACAAAGTTTAAACAGCAGACCAATTTGGCCTTAACCAGCAGATGACAGAGTTTTCTAGGTAATGTTGGTGTTTTTGTGTGTAGTTGATTTGTTTTCTTACCGGTTTGAGATGTTAGCTTAGTATTTTATTTTTTGGTTAGAAAAGAATAATGAGGTCGAACCACAAACATGAGGCACCACAAAGAATGCTATTAAAATTATTTGTTGAATTTCTTAGTTTAGGTGAGACAGACTGTGGCTCAACACAATTACCCCCCTCCCACCTCATTTATTCCTTCAATCTATTTGCAATCAACTTGATTAACTAGTTTATTTTATCTTTTTCCTTTTTATGAATAAAAATCTGATACTTTTGGTCTGATCAATTTGGCATGAAAAGGAAAACCGAATGATATCAATTTTATGTTAATAGTTAATACCTGTATTTTGTGATTAAGTAATGGAGAAAACTGGCCATCAGTAGCTTGGCAATGTCAGCTCCTACGCAAAGTCTCACTCCCCCACCAAAGGCCATGAAAGTTTTAGACCCTGCATGCAAGTCTTTTCCCTTTTTCCCCCATAACATTCATGAATTAGAACAAGGAAAAGAAAACTAAATTTAACAGATTAACAAAAACGATCTAAGAAGAAATGCTTATAAAAGTTTTACCTCCCACCTCCTCGGGTTGAATGCAAGGGGGTCATCGTATTCTGTGGGACTCAAATGAAGGACTGATGGAACCACCATAACAGTCCAGCCCGCTGGAATTGTATATCCTGTAAAATTACAAATTCTATTCATCACTTATTACAAATTCTATGAGTGTATATTGCATGATACAATGCAATGGAACTCTTGTTATGTAACTTTTTTTTTTTCCTATTAATTTATGCAGTCTTTTTTAACTGTGTTTCATGTGTGTAGTAGAAATGTAACATGATTCTATAATCTGAAATTTCTATCAAACACCGTCAATGTGATCATAAGAAACTTGAACTTGTCCTTTACTTCGACATCTTTCAGGGCTTTTCTGAAAATTCCTGGGACAATATTTGCCAACCTAACTGTTTCATTGATTACCTGCCAAAGTGACAAAGCAAATATTTACTAATAAAAGAGACACTAGAAATCCTAAACCTATATATATATATATATATATATATATATTATAGCTTTCAGGTTTAATCCAACTCACCATATGTGTAAATGTCATCGATTTGTACTCTTGCCATGTAATTTCACCATCTTCATTATCTCGACTTCTAAGAATGGTCTCATGCTCATCCTACAATGTGATTAAGAAATCAATCAACATGTTGTTTTTTTGCTATTTATTATTATTATCTTTTGGGGGATAAACAAGTTTTATATTATGTAACACAAACCACTAATTCTGCTAGCACTTCAGGATGGTCAGAAATGAACTTAATTAGTAATGTCATGGCCGAGGAAGTAGTTTCGTTGGTAGCAAAAAGAAGCATAAAGACCGAGTCCACAGCGATTGCTTCATTTAAAATTTTGTCCTCCTCCTCACTTCCTCAAGTAAAAGGTCCAAGAAATCTTGGTGAGGTATTGTAGATTTCTTCCTCTCATCGAACATATCCTTAATCACCTTTGTAGCATTCTTACGTCCCTGATCCATTTCAGTAAAATTCGTTAAGTTGCTCATTTAGTTGCCTTGAAGGGAGATACTGAGATGGTATAAAATAATGATAAAACTTAGAAGATATATATAAGTAGAAACCATAAAATTATTTGGTACTATGGATTTTCTTTCCTTTCTCTAATTCCTTCAAAAATATATATTCTTCGCCCTTTCATCAATCATATACTCATGTTTCTAATAAGATGGAATTTTTTTTTTTTTTTTTTAATAAATAGTTTGTACATATGCACGTAGTGTGAATTTAGTACCTGTAAACATGCATGGTATGCGGTTCCAAGGATGTTCAAAGGAAATGAGACAAGACCATTCCTGTAAACATGCATGCTATGCGGTTCTAGGGATGTTCAAAGGAAATGAGATAAGACCATCCGTAAAAGTTTCGTAATTTTCTCTCAGCTTTCTTGAGGCTGTTGATTCATCATAACTGATAAGCTTTTTAGCAAAATACTTGAATATCATCTGCAAGGTAATTAAATCAATATTTTGGTAAAGCATGCATGAAAATAAGTGTTGGGTTCATTGTAACATAGGTATGTATTACGCCCAAGTGACTCAAACCAATTGTAAGTCCATATACTTATAGAACAAGCATATTAATTTTAGTTTAGCCTATGGTTAACATAGAGTTTATCAAATATTCTCTAGTATATAAATTCTACATTGAGTTCATTGTAACACAAGTGTTTAATTTAACTAAACACAATCACACAACAACTTTCACAAGTTGGAGTGCCTTCATAAAATCAAAGAGCTTGTCATATCAATTTTAACTAATTAAGTTATAATACAAATATTTGAAATATTCTCTTACACTCATTTTATATGCACTCTTTTATATAATATACATACACAATTGTGTGTGCTGGTATACACATTTTAATTTTAAAAGGTGAAAATGTGATGTTCACTTTTAAAATATGTAAAGTGGATATGGTATAATGAGTGTGAGAGAATCAATTTTACCCCATCAAGTTCTATTTCTATTAAATTTTCACTAATATTTCTTGTAAAATGAATATTTTGTAAGCCTCACGCCAAAATATATTTTTAGAGAATTAACTCTCCCAAGAATGAAGATGATTACCTCTGAGGTTTCTTCTTTAATGTCCACAGTGCCTTTTCTAGCCCATGAATGAAGGTGTCTGCGAGTTGCTTCATTTATTTCATACATTAACTTTCCCTTTAAATTTTCAGGGCCAACAAGCTGTAGTATCAGGTTCCTGAGGTATTTGTGAGCCATTCCATGATACGAGAACATGCTTTTTTGCCCAAAAATATCGATAAAACTCTGTGTGTGCGATATTAGGAAAGATGTCCCCTCTTGTTGGAAAATGAAATGGTTGACTTCTGGATCAGTTGATACCACCACGTTCCGACCAACAAAATTGGTTCGAAACAATGACCCATATCTAGTAGAGGGAAAAAAAAGAAAAGAATGAAAGATACATTTCCAAATTTATCTAAGCCAAAGATAGAAGAAATTCAAAAAAGTTGACAGACCCATAAGACAAATCATATATATATATATATATATATATATATCTATCATATGATTCTTAAAAAAAATATCATATCATATGCATATGCTAATTAAAGGGTCATCTATTATTTTCTAAAATTCATGAAATATTCACACATTAAAATAGTGCACATATGATTTAGATATTCTAATTAGATCTATAAACGAGCTTAATTGGCAACTAAGAGCATTCACATCAAAACATGTAAAAAATATAGCTTTTTTTTAAAGGAAAAAAGATAAAATATATATAACTTTTAGCAACTCAAAAAACCACTTTATCTATTTTAATTTACAATAAACCTAATATCAAAAGTTCTATTTTAGTATACAATATATTAAAATAATATAAACAACACAATAAAAACAATATATCCTACACAATAAACACCATAAAAACTAAAAAGAGGAAAAAAAAAAAAAAAAAAAAGAGGACAGTAGATGTACCTATAATAATCAAATTTAAGATAAAACATAAAATAGTTTTTAAAAAAAATCATATTATGATGAACTTTTTATATATTGCACCGGTTTTTGGGTAGTTTATTAAATAAATGAACATAAATAAGTCCAACAATTATAATATCCTATTAATGAACATACTTTGTGATTGTACTCAGTATATAAAAGGCGTATCATGGTCTCAACAAAGAGTATAAAAAGAGTATTAACAGATACAGACCCCCCCCTGGCTTTATGCTTTGGAGAACGTGAGCATTAGTCATATGAAACACTGCCATGGCATATCAACCTACCAACTAATTCCAAAAGTTCCTGTGTATTCTAAGAGAATGAGAATATTGCAGAGACATATTGTTACCTCGCCATTCTTTTCCTGACAAAAGGTGGAATATCATGCAAAGAATAGGGAGAGAAGAACTCAATGGTCCCCAATGATGAGAAAGCCCATTGAACCAGGAGGCAGTTTCCCATTGCAGGACTTTTGGTTCGTCTGGGTGTAAATCCAATGGCCGAGCTTAACTAGAAAAGCTGTAAGGCACACCACAAACACCCACATCTTTGCCAGGAATTGTTTTATGAGAAAGAAGCAACTTATGTAGAAAAAAATGGTATGGGGAGTTGCTTATATATAGGGACCGATGAAGTCAAATTTTAGGGCAATTTAATATTTTAATAATTTTTCCGACGTATACAGTTTGTCGTGTTTACTTAGTCATATTTTGGGGTGACGTCAAGGGAAATTATTTGTTTCTATCAAAAACATTACGCGAGGATCATTTATTTTGTGTTTTATTGCGTTGAGTATTATTAGAAAAAATAAGTCAAAAAAGAAGAAGATTATTATAGTCTACAAAAAATCATTTTAAAATTATGATTTATTTTTTAGAAGTTGTTTTTTATTAATTTTTTTTTTTAAAAAAAATTACTTTACCTCATGTCAAGTTAAATATGAAAAATCAAGAGATAATTTTTCAACTCATTTTTAAGATTGTACCAAAATAGAAAAATGAAATAATTTTTCAAAAAATGATTCATTTTTTAGAAAACATTAGTTTCGAAACAATTTTCTTGACTAATATTATTAGAAAACATTAATATAGAAAAGCCGTATAGGCACACAACAAACAGCCACATCTTTTCCCGGAATTGTTTTAGCTTTATAAGAAAGAAGCAACTTCTGCATGTAGACAAAAATGGTATGGGAAGTTACTTATAGAAGCCAATGCAATCAATTTTCTTTGTTATTTATCTATTTTTGATCAATATCCTTCTGTGGTCGGCAGATATTAGCTTGCAAGCTTAGTCCTCTTTAGAAGTGGTGTGATCAATTCCACCGCCCTCTCATATGAGGGTGATGGGCAAAGTTTGTAGAGTGGCCTTACTACTAATTTTCCTGTTATAATGTGGGGGGCTAACCCTATTTGAGAGGATGTGACACACCTAGTAACTTTATTGATATTTTGATGCATTGTCAAGTCACTCCTAATAATTACAGTTACCTTACTATTGATGGAATCTGCGTTATTGATAAAGAAAATTATCTTTGTTCTTATATGCTACACATCATAATGTCCACACTTTGTGAGTGGTGTGTAGACTAATGATGTCAAGTTGTCAACCCATACCACAAGTTGGCAAGTTTGTTTTTCATGGGTTGGTACTTGATAGGATGGGTTGGGTAATACGAATGAGAACTGAGTGTTACATATTTGTATATAATTAGGACTGAGTGTTACCGATTTTTCATATGAATGCATTGGGAATTTGGTATGGCTAGTTTATTTATACATTGCATTTATATGGCACTTGAAACTCTCATCGTACATAAATATGGATGTAAATTGATTTAGTTATATATATAGATGTAAATCATTTTTTAAAGAGAAATTTTATAATTGTTTATCCTCAGTTTATAATTGCTTATCCTCATTTTATAATTGCTTAAGTGCACGACAATAGCCTTTAAAATTCCAACTGAAGTTGTGTATAAACTGACTTTTATAAGAGATGCAAGTAGGTTATGAAATTTTTGGCAACAACCTGACTTCAAAAGAGTGTAATAAATATATGGGTAAGTTACAAAGTTAGTCCCCATCTTTTACATCATTTGTCAATTTAGTTCTTAACCTTTCAATTGTGTCAATTTAGTCCTTAACATTTTTAATATCATGTTAATTTGGTCATTGCCGTTATCTTTAAATGGAAAAATCTTATGTGTAATAAAAAGTGATTTTCCATGCCACATCACTAGCCAATTGTACCACCCACATCTTATTTTTTTATATTAAAAAAAAAAAAAAAACCCTATTTTTGTATTCACACATGATCAGATTACCCTTCCCTAAAAATTTCTAAAATTTGTAAAATCCGTAAATCTTTCTCTGTCTATAGTCCACATCTCCATCTCTAATCTCTTCTCCCTCGTCCTCACGTTCATACCCCCATTATCTTTCTTGCAACTTGGAATTTTCAGTTGCTTTAGCATTGACCATGAACAGATTCTCCCACTCCCACTGTGAGGAGGATTTCTCATTCCACTCCATCAGCAAAAGGGGAAAATCCAGAAGATGCACAAGTAATTGGTCATTGCATCCTCCAGCATTACTCAAATAATTAATTTGGATTTGTTCAAATTCTACAGAAAGAAATCGATGCACCATATATTTAGAAGAGCAGAAACCTATCAAGACTACGCAATGTCTTCCCAGCTTTCTTCTTTGCTTCTGATGATTGGTATATCACAGATAGCAAACCCAAATGGTCTTTCAAAAAACAATGTCAAAGCACTGTATGGCTTAAATTATGCAAAGAGTAAGCATCCAAAAAGAACAATTTTCAACCTTTTGGCCTATAAGATTCAGAAAAATCAATCTCCATCCTTCAGGCCCAAAAAATAAATTCACACCCAGATTTTCAGCCACCACAGAAGCAAATTCCAATCTCAAAATACCCCTAAAAGAATTCCTCTCTCTTTCATTATGACCAAGAGAAAGAACTTATTTGCTACCTTTTGTAGAGATCCTAGCTATTACTTCTGAGTTTGGTACTTAAAAATGGGTCCACAGTCCCCACCATTCATAAAATATTATCACCTTTGATTCAGAAAGACAATTAAGTGTTTCCCAATATTTCACCTTCGATTCAATTAAGGTTTTCTTTATTCAAAGCTGCCAGAAGAGAGAACGCACCGCAATCCTCGTTGTTTACAACTTCAGATATTCAGGTTTATGAGCATGAGGATGAGGGAGAAGAGATGAGGAGATGTGTAATAACGAGAGAGTGAGAGAGAGAGATTTATGGCCTGTTTGGATGTTTAAAAAAGGAGGGGGAGTAGAGTAGAGGGAGGGAGAGTAATCTAATTACCTTGTTTGGAAGTTTTTTAAGGAATGAGGGGGAGGGGTTTGGAGGGGTTTAGAGGGGTTTCAACTCCCTCTAGCCCCCCATTTTTAATTCCCCCAAATTGGAGAGATTTGGAGGGAGAGTAGAGTACATAAACTATTGACCAAGTAAATTACCTAATTTACTCTTATTATATTAACAAAATTACACAAGGGGAAGGGCTAATTACTCCCTTCCCCCTTACTAATTTTAAAAACATCCAAACAAGATGGAGGGGAATCATTTTCCTCTACTCTCCTCCCCACTACTCCCCTCCCCTCTACTCTCCTCCCTCTCTAAACTTCCAAACAAGCCATTAGGAATTTTAGAAAGTTTTAAGAAAGGCAATCTGACTCAATGTGAAGTTTGGGTTTTTTTTCTTAATCTACGTGGCAGGACAGTTGGCAATTTATGGCATAGAAATCATTTTTTAATTATTATTTTGTTTAATACGTTAGATTTTTTCCTCCAAAAGATAACGACAATGATCAAATTGACACGACATTTAAAAAATTAGGGACCAAATTGACACAATTGAAAGGTTATGGATCAAATTGACAAATAATGTAAAGGATAGGGACTAACTTTATAATTTACCCTAAATATATTATGATATTCTCTAATTTAATTAAGTGCATGACAATAGCCTTCAAAATCCCAACTGAAGTCGTGTATAAGAGCATTCACATTAGTGGTACTAAAAGGTCATATTGCTATTTTAGCTCCACTGTTCTAAAAAGTAAGCTGCAATGGTGGAGCCAAATTTAAAAATTTTAGCTCTTGAGTTACAGTGTATAACCATCTATAGCTGTGTACTATAGCAAGAAGCTAAAAAAATAAAAATAAAAATAAAAATTTATTAAACCTCCAATTAAAATATATTTTTTTCTCTTCCCGTTACAGACTCCCTTTGATTCCCAAGCTCTTGGTTCTCTCTTCCTCCATCTCCCCTATTAAGCTTCAACCATCTTTCTTCCTCAACTCATCATTGACTTAAGCCTCCATCGCTGACCCATTTTCGGCGTTTGTGTTTTTGTTTCGGTATGGGTTTCGGCGTTTATGTTTGTGTTTTTTGGTGGATTTCGGGTTGGGTTTTGGGCTGTGTTTCTGTTTCGGTATGAGTTTCGGTGTTTGTGTTTGTGTTTCGACGTGATTTTAGGCTGAGTTTCGGGTTTTGTTTGCGTTTTAGGTTTGTGTTTCAGGTGTGGGTTTCAGCCTCTCTCTGCATTTCGGGCTGGTTGTTCTTGATCTGTTGGTTTCGATCTAGGTTGCTCATATTTCTGCGCTTTTTGTGGTTTTTCTGATATGGTTTTTGCTCATATTTCTACTCTTTTTTTTTTTTCCTACTCATTTTTTTTTTTTTTTTTTGTTCTTCTTTGTTGGTTCTTGATTAGTTTTGATCACAGTGGTGGTGTTGCGGCTAGGTGGTGGTTTCAATGGCTTTGATGGTGGTTGCGGTTGTGTTTTGGCTGTTGAATGATATATTATTTTATTGAGTTGTTTATGTTATTTTATTGTGTTGAAAACTAAAATAAAACCACTGATACTGGATGTTTTGTAAAGTGAGAATGTAGAATAGATAAAGTAACTTTTGGTAGAGCTAAATAGCCAAAATTATAACTCCATGCTCTAAGTTGCCTTTCATAAGATATGCAAGTAGGGTACAAAATTCTAGGCAACAATCAAATTTAGAAAATTAAAACATGTCAAACCCGATTTTTGATCGACTGAGCCTTTGTCAAAACGTGGAGATTTCAATTCGATCGAGAAATGATTGAATGACAGTCAAATTCTATACAAAGTGTATGCCTTCTCTGAGCTACATTTTCACACTTCAATCTTTGAACATTAAATGACTCAACTCATGAATTATTACATTGTCATGGAATTTGTCAACTAAAAAATTTAACAAGCAACTTTCTCAAACAAGCTGCTACCATAGCTTTGAAATCTAAGACTATTTCTTCAACACATTAGGATTCTCTTTTAATTTGAAATGGATCATTTTATGATATAAGTTAAATATTACAAATTTAAAGGTATATCCAATGTTATATAATTTTAAATTTTAAATGAGAATACATTTTATACACTATTGATGTGAAATACACTTTCTCCATTTCAAGTGAAATGGAGAGAATCTTCTTCTCTATTCAACCTCTGGCTTATTCCAAAAATGGTTGAATGACACATGTAATCATCTTTGCACTTATGTTTCTCATTTGAACATGGTTCTATTTATTTTTTAGTACAAACAATTATCATCATGACTTCCCAGATACGCCATCCTGATTGTAGCAACAACAAAAGAAATATATTCTTCTATTTAATTGTGTTCTGCAAAAGTTTATCTAGGGGTACTTGTGAATTGTGAAGTATACCAATATATACCTCTTATCAACTGTACCCATTCACCACCCAACCATTTCATTCTCAACAGGAAAAAAAAAAAAAAAATCCCCAATTTTGGAAAAGATGCAATCCAATTTCACACGGGGTAAGAGTAATTTTAATGTGTAAACTAAAGAGTGATAATGTATCTAAAATGTTATTGGAGGGTTTACATTGAGTCTTTGTTGAATTTAACCTCACAATTTTAGTATTTCAAAATACACAACCTCTTTGGTATTATAGTCTTAATTGGAATAATCGTATTTTTTAATGTTAAACAAGTTTATATTTTTTGATTAATTAACTACAATATATACAGTATAGTGTAAACTGCTAGTTTATTAATGTGATTGTGAAAGCCCTGTAAAATTTAATTTTTACTACATAGTACATGCTCAATGTAAATGATATATGATATATAGTGGCGGAGCCAGAAAGTTTTTCTAGGGTGCCAACTTGTACTAATAAAATTCTAAACATTAAAAAAAATTGTGATTAAATAGTAAAATGGGTGCAATAAAATAAAACCATATAATCAAATAGATAATCGCAAGCTAAGTTACTTATTTTTATTTCTGTATTATTACAAAGTTAAGTTACTGTGGTTAATTTGGACTAGGATTAAACAACAAATCTTGTTGTATATTTAATAGCCTACATATTATTTAATTAATTGGGTCACTGGCAGCTCTGCATGCAAGCCAGGGTGGTCACAGGACCACCCTGACTTGCAAAAAATTGCATATATATACTTGCTAAAAATAAATTATATATATGTTATATTAATCTATTGAAACCACCCTAATAAAAATGTTAAAGACCCTGATTTGAGAATTACAAAAAGTTAGGTTCAACAAAAATAAGAATAATGCTACATTTACAACATTTTTACAATAATTTTACAACAAATCCAATTTGGTAAGCTGCTACTGATTCTAATTTGGGCTCAATACTGATATTATTTTTTTACCAACCTATAACAGCTTTTTGCATAAGATTTATTGTAAAAATATTGTGGACGTAGCATTACTCCAAAATTAATTTTGCCCTCCAAACATAATCCTTAATCCCTTTTATAAAATTAGAAGAAAAAAAAAATTTAAATAACAACAATAAATATTAGCCCAAATAACAACAAACATAAACCAAACAAAATTAGCAAGATAAGACCAAACAACAACAAGTGATCTAATTATTCAACAAAAAGCCTACTATAAAACAACAAGATAAAAATTGCTAAACATATAAATTTGTAGTTTGTTCAACCTATTCAATAAAAATAATCTCTAATTTTATTTTTTCCTAAAAAATGGTAGTAAGAAAAATATTGTGATTATTAGTTCTCCTTGATGGAGATAACAGTTATATTCTTTTTGGCTTTGAAGCAATTTTACTCTCCTTGGTGACTCGACTCACAATTGTAGCAAATACTCAAGTTATCACTTTATTAGATTTTGTATAATTTAAATTTCTTAGCGACCATCCTAAAAAAAATTTCTCAAACCGCCATTGAATTGGGTCGGGTATAGGTATACCCTACCCATACCCTACCCACATGGCCATCCTTGCTCGCTCGCTGCTATGGGGGATTTGATTTTTGGTTACGATATCGGTATCTCAGGTAAGCATGCATTCAATAAGAACCCCAATATAATACTATATGTCTCTTTTTTCCATAATTAATTCTTCTTTCACGTACGTTCCATACATGTAAGTTGATGTGTTTAATTTGATTCTAACATATGATTTTGTATAAGTATACATAGGTGGTGTGACATCCATGGCTTCCTTCTTATAAAAGTTTTTTTTCCATCGGTTTATCATAAGGAGCTTGGATAAATTAACCAATCAGTACTGTAAAATGTAAATTTGACAGTGTCACACTGACCATGTTTACATCTTCTCTATACTTGGCTGCACTTGTGGTATCGTTTGGTGCATCATGGGTGACCAAGAAGTTGAGTAGGAAATTATTCATGCTCACCGATGGTTTGGTTTTCTTGGCCGGAGCTATCATCAATGCTACTGCTCTAAATATTGCTATGCTTATCATTGGTCGAATTTTATTAGGTACTGGGTATTGGTGTAGGCTTTGCTAATCAGGTCAATATTAATTAAATATAAAATCCCTTAATTATTGGCTTTTCTTGATTTTTTTTGTTCTCTTTTTTAAATATAAAACCCCTTAGTCTTTTTTAAATGCAAGTTTTACTTTTAATCCTTCCAAGATCTTATTATGTAACTGGGACTAGCCTTGGGTAATTTGTTTATACTTTTTATATTAAAAACTAATATAGTAGGCTTTAGCAATATATTGAAGCCACTAGCTTCGATACATAATCCTAACTCTAATTCATGGGTTGCCTTAGGCTTACATGAGTTTATCCTTCTTCTTCTTCTTCTTCTTATTATTATGGAAACATGAGTTTATCCTAAATTTATTTATAAGGGAAGAAGTACATAATAATAATAATAATAATTGTAGGGACGATAGGCCCAGTAGTATATCTTGGGCCAGAGGCCCGATCCAAGGACGCCTAGTAGTCCGAGGACAAGTAAACGTTGTTATGGAAGTTGGCATTAGTGAATAAAGAAGGGGGACTGGTCATGATAGTCCAAGAAGGTGGTCTGAGGAGGATTGCTTCCTCGGTTGGGCAAAGTAGAGGCCAGAAGGTGCAGACTGCTATCTAGAGACAACGTTCTAGGAGATTCTATTGATGAGAATATACTTCATGAAAGCACAGGACAGAGAAAAGTTATGAAATATCTAAAAGAAAGCTACTACAACCGCATTAATGAGGAAGTCAGGAAGTGATACCTGAACAGTAATTTTCAATCTTACAGCTACTCCCAAAGTTTTCAAGAAGGTACTGATGGGACAATGATCAACACCAACAATCTAATTTACTCGTGGAGGGTGGAGATGAAAGAAGGAAGATAGTATAAAATACAAAGAATGCTCTGAGGAAAAGGTATCAGAGAATTAAGAGAAAAACACTGTAGCAATAAGAACTCTGTCTGTAATCCAATTCAAGTGATATATACAAGAACTGATCTCCTCGGATTGTGCTAGGACGATTCTTTTTGGATAAAACAAGTCTATTTTTACTTTATTGTCATCTGGATCTATTATAATTGTGACCCAACTCATTAGAGCCTAGTTTTCTAACTCACTCTTTACAAATTCATTGTATTGGGCTCTTTGAGCCTATATCCTTTTACCTTTTGGGCTTAGGAACCAAATTGAGACCTTACAATAATAATAATAATAATTCATAATGATCTTTCTTGTGATAATAAAACAATTAAGCTTTTGCTTGTTCCCATTTATTTCTTGAAAGTGGTATATCTAATATCAGTTTAATTTTCAATATGTTTCTATATTTATAATTTTAATTTTTAATTATTTGGTTTTTATTATCAAAAGGTAATATAAATAAAATTTTGTTCAGTAATATAATGAAGCCACTAGCTTCGAAAAATAATCCCAATCCTAATTCATGGGTTGCCTTAGGGTTACATCATGAGTTTATCCTAAATTTATAAGGGAAGTACATAATTCTTAAAATCCTCATTTTATGACTTAAAAAAATTCCTTTCACATGAAACTTTATTGCTAATTCTATATATTAATTAATAGAATTACTCACAAGCTTATTTTATTTCTTTCAAATTTTAACTAGTATATAATATGTACATATATATCACTAAATAATTTTGATTTATTCAATTACGTGTAGGCTGTAACACTCTACCTCTTAGAGATGGCTCTATACAAACTTCGAGATTCTCTCAATGTTATCTTCCAACTATGTATTACAATAGGCATATTGATAGCCAATGTTGTTAACTACCTCACACCTAAGATCAAAGGAGGCTATGGATGGCATGTTAGTCTAGGTGGTACAGCTGTTCTTGCCCTCTTTATTGTGACCTCATCATTTTTTCTCCCTAACACTCCAAACTCAATGCTTGAGAAGAATGAACCAAAAAAAGGCCGAGCAATGCTCAAGTGAATTTGTGGTGTTTCTGATAAGGAAATTAAGGCCGAGTTTGAGGATCTTGTGGCAACAAGTAAAGCCTGCAAAGCTCTGAAACACCCTTGGAGAAACATCTGGAATAGAAAGTATAGGCCTTCATTGATCATGTCCATGGCTATTCCATTTTTCCAACAATTTACAAGCATCAATGTTATCATGTTCTATGCTCCTTAGCTTTTCAAAACAATTGGGTTTGGGGATAATGCTTCACTCTTATCCACGCTAATCACTGGTGGAATCAATTGTTTTGCTACATTGGTCTCCATGTATGGTACTAATAAATGGGGTAGAAGAATTCTTTTCCTAGAGGGTGGAATTCAAATGCTCATATTTCAGGTAATAGTGTAACACACACATATATTAAAGTCTAACTACTTTTCTTTTTATGTGTATTAATTTATATTCCCATAAATTTTTATATGATGTAAATTGCAATATTGCATATATGTTGTAGGTTTTGGTGATTGTCTTCATTGGATGGAAATTTGGAGTAACAGGTCAAGTGATGGACTTGCCCAAGTGGTATGCTGGCCTTGTTGTATTCTTCATCTATGTAGCTGCTTTTGCCTGGTCGGGGGGGCCATTGGGATGGTTAGTGCCAAGTGAGATTTTCTTACTAGAGATTCGATCGGCAATGCAAGTTATCACTATCTTTGTGAACGTGCTCTTCACATTCATTGTGGCCCAATTATTCCTTACCATGCTCTGTCACTTAAAGTTTGGCTTGTTCATCTTCTTTGCCTTTTGCGTGGTGGCTTACTCATGACTCTCTATCTATTTCTTCTTACCGGAGACCAAGAACATTCCCATTGAAGAAACGACACCTTTGTGAAAGGAGCATCGGTTTTGGAGGAGATTCACGCATGAAGATCATCCCCAAGTCTAAACCTTGTGCTAGCATATATTTTTTATTGGTCTATTAATTACTTTGGTTTTTAATTTCGCTTTAGTATTATGCTGGAACCCCTTTACTATTTTATAAGATGCTGGGGAAGTTCATATTATTGATATTCTTTTTTTCTTGGTATATTTATAAATATTTGTTCTGATTTTACTTGGGCTTTGTTTTTGCTTTCAATTTTTAGACTTAGATACTGTGCATGTGGTTGTGTTAATGACTTATTCTAGTCTTCTATTGTATTAATATGAGGTCTATAATTCTTCTTCCATATGACATGAAGGAAAAGTTATGTCTTCTACTGCATTAAAGGAGAAGACATAACTTTGTTTTTCCTCATCTCCCATTCTCGTCCTTATACATCACTCACTCACTTACTTTGTATTTCTAGAGTTTCTTGAATCTTTTAGCTACTTTTTGCTCTAATTCTTGATTATTATTCCTGATTATTAGTTTGTGAGAAATGTGATACATAATGTACTATGATTCGGAAATTCATGCTTAGTTATCAAGCTTAGGAACTCTGTTTCGTGCATAAATTAAATAAAGTTATGTGCTTTGTGTGTGAACGTATTTGAATTCAATTATTAATTAGTCTATTTTGTTGAACATCAATCACCGTAAGTAATTGTACGTGTAGTTTAAGGACCTAATCACAGAATGCTACATCAGATACTAAAATTGCACCACAAAATGTAGCTTAAACTCGGCTGTGAGGTCCGGAATTTGAGCCCCATAGGGTGTTTCGGAATGAATTCTTTTGATAAAATTTGTTATTATTTTAATGTTTTACTAAATATTGAAAGAAGAAACAAAAAATGTACAATGTGCATCTTTTCAATCCGCCATATTAATTTGTAACCTTCACGCCAAATCTAAGATGTCAATATGTCTACCCAAACCTGCATCTGTTCATTGTTTGTCATATTTGCCTCTAAGGATTTCAACACATATTTTATTTTGATTCGTTGCCTTGTTTTGTATTAGACTTCCACCAATTACCCAAGATTAGTGGGAATTATAACCTATTTATTTGCATAAATACTGTGCACATTATTGTTATGGTGGGAATTTTCTAAAAATAATGAAACTCTCTTACAATTACATTTATCAACACACTTTAATCCAACTAAATAACATAAATATTAATAAAATGACCATGTATAGTTGTATTTATCAATTAATATTATAATCCACTGAAACCAACCATTTTTTTTTATCGGTGATAATTGATGGAGCCGAGATGAAGTGGTCAATTTTGTCATTTTTGTTAGTTCTATAATCAATAATACAAAATTGAAAATATTATGTTCTGTTTACGATTAGGGGGTGGCAACGGGGTGGAGCAACAACATACCATATTTTTTTGCCGCTAACCTACAATAAGGTATATTATGCATTGGGTGTATGGTATACTTTTCCATACTTATATGGTAGTTGCTCTCTTGTTCCCATGTCGTTCTGAATGTTGAAGCAGGTTTCTTGTGCCATCCATACCCCATGGGGCCTCGCTTTGCAAGACCGCGTCCCATATTAACTCACCTTGATCTACCTTACATATATTTAAATATTCAATAATTAGATTTGTAAATATTTTGTAGTAAAAATAATAGCTTCAAACATTTTTCAATATTAAAATATTAATATGATTAATATTCAATTTGGAATTTGGGCTATGCTATCACTTTCAAAGTTTCAACGTGGAAGCCAACTAGAGCAGTCACGTGCACTTGAACATGCACACTGTTCTAATCCTAATCCTAATCCACTCACCGAAAAATTAATTAAAATATAATAAAGTTGAATAAAAAAGAAAAGCGCGCATACCAGTTGCTTTTCCCTCAATACGTATAAATACCATCCTCACTGTTTTAACCCAAATAAACTAAAGCCAAAAAAGTCTCAGAACACATTTTTTTCTCTTTGCAAAGCACAAACCAAACCCCTCTCTCTCTCCGAAACTTTCGGAAAATCGACGACAATGGCAAGGCCATCACAGCAAGAGATTGAGTCGCCATCACCGGCGCGTCTGAGTCAATCGCCATCACAGTTTGTGAGAAATTATAATTGATTAATTAGTTAATTTCCTTTTAGTCCTTTTATCAGTTTTCGAATTAATTATTGTTTTAAGTTACCAATAAGTTAAGCTCAAATCCTGTAGTTCTTTAATTCTTGTTTTACTTTTGTCCTTCCTTGTCTAGTACAAATCAAGCAGCTGCTGCTTCCCAGCCATATGTAATTTCCCGAACATGAATGTGCATCAAAAATCAAGCAGCTGCTGCTTCCCAGCCATCATAATGTATTTTCTTCATTTCTTCATACATGAAGTTATATAATACGTTTTTAAAAAAAAACAAGTTATATAATACTTTGATTTAGGTTCATCTATGATATCCATTGGAAACACGCGACATTAGTGAAATGTTAATATAGTAAATATATACTATATATCATAGCATTTGGTTAATGGGTGCTCACATTTGTTAAAAGATTATTTTAAGAAATTTTTATACCACTTTTATGGAAAGTATAAAGAAGGATAAAAAAATCACTTACTATTTTATTTTTTCATTAAAAAAATCTAAAAAAGATTTCTTAAACCAATATTTTTAGAATATTCATTAATTTTTCTCTATATCATATATCAAAGAAAGGTATCTTTTATTATGCAGTCATGCACAAAAGATATTAATTGGTTAATGGTCATTGATCTTAAGATCAGGTTGGAGAAAGTATCATTTGGCAAAATGACATAAAGCAATTCCAGCATTCAAAGCAAAACATTTAAAAAATATAGCTTTTACTAATTTAAAAAGCTACTTTATCTATTTTAACAACTCACTTTACAATACACTCAACATCAAAGATTCTATTTTAGCATACAACATATTAAAATAGTATAAACAACACAATAAAATAATATATCTTATACAATAAACACTAAAAAAAACAAAAAAGAGAAAAAAGAAGGACAGCAATGCACCGTGCCACAATAATTTATTATTATTTTTTTAACTCTTAGCTACAGTGAGCCGCCATCTTTGGCAGCTCATTATAGCTAAGAGTTAAAAATTTATAGATATGGCAACTTTGATGTTGATGGTATTTTTAGTGTACATGTTGGTGCTAAACTAGCTTTTTAGTTATTTTTGCTACTTTATTGTGAATGTTGAGCATTAGTATTAGTGGTGTTAAATTGCAAAAATGCTATTTTTAGCATTACAAACTACAAATGGGGCTGCATCGTAGCTAAAATTTTTAACTCGAGTTACAATGCCGGACCATTTATAGTTGTGCATTGTAACTCAAATGTTAAACCAAAATAATATATTTTATTCTCCATTTGCTTTAAAATAATGTTTTGTTATCCCCAAAATGGTTTTCTCTCTCTATCTTTCTTCATTGAGCTTTTCAAATGCCTCTCTTCTTATTCTCCCTCTCTTTGTTCTCTCTCTCTCTCTCTCTCTCTCTCTCTCTCTCTAAGTAGATCATTGTCATCGTGCCACTAGATGGATTGCCATCGTGCCGCTGGGTAGATCACCACCGTGACTAAGAATATGATCGGACACTGTTCTTGGCATGTTGTTGTAGCGATCTCAGTATTGCCCCATCTGCAAATCCCTTGGTCTTTTGTTGCCTCCACTACTTTATCCAATCTCTGCTTGTTGAATTCATATTTCTTCCTACTTTTGAATTGGTAATTAGTTGAAGAAATTGGAAATGGGAGGTAAGAAGCTTAGAAGCCTGAAAGAGGGGTATTTAGGTTTAATGGTGTTGGAAGTGTCGAAGAGATCTTTCTTATATTATGAGAGAGGCAAAAGGATGTGTGGAAAGAGTCAAGGTGAAAAAATAAAGGCAACGCCATCAGTAAATGAATTGCTATGCCTTTGAAGTTTGAACCTAGCTTGAGAGACGAATAAAGCTTGAGGTTAGTGGTGGTGTGGCGATTGGGTTAGTGGCAATGGGTTTTTATTTTTATTTTGATGAATGGGTTTTGATTTTGAGGTTAATGGATTTTGTTTTGATTTTTTTTTTTTTTTTTTGGTTAATGGTTTTGTGGTGGATCGTGGCTAGGTTTATGGTGGTGTATCGGTGGTTGATGGTCGTTGAGTTTGTGAAGGTGGATCATGGCTGGTGGCAAATTGATGGTTGATGGTTGTTAGGTTTGTGGTGGTGGATCGGGGCTGGTGGCAGATCGATGGTGGGTTTTGCCATGGGTTGGTTGTGAATTGGTGGCTGGGTTGGGTTTGACACAGCAACGAGTGGTGGTGACAGTGGTGGTGCCGTGAGTGGTTGTGGGTTGAAGGGAGGGAGAAGATAGAGAGATAGAGAGGAAGAGATAGAGAGATAGAGAGGAAGAGAGAGAGAGAAAATAATAAATAAGAGCATGTGGTTGTGTTGTTGATGTTTATTATAATGAATATATTATTTTATTAGGTTGTTTATATTGTTTTATTGTGTTATTTATCTTCTGTATATATTAAGAGGATTCAGAAAGTTAGTTATTACTTCTTCTTTTTTCTGTCAAAAATACCCCTAAATTAATTAACCAACAACTTAAAAAATTGGGTTAAAATAGTAAATTTGAAAAAGAAAGTTAGTTATTGCTTATTTTATTGTCAAAAATACCCCTACCTAAAACTTAAAAATGGGGTTAAAATAGTAAATTGACAAAAATAATAAATTCCTACTTTTATGTTGAAATGTCTTCCTGCTTCTAATAAACTTCTACTTTTACGTTGATTTAAATTCCTACTTCTACTCACTAACTCCCTACAAAATAGGATTACTCTTTTGTTAGTTTTAAAACTCCTCCAATCTACAAAACTCACCCCACGTATTTTTTTATTTATTTTTTACTTCATCACGATATATTTGTTTCTTCTATCCTTCTTTTTTTTTTTTTCAATTTTTTTTTTTAAATTTCATTACACCCTTAGGTTTTTTTTTTTTTTTTTTTGGTGTGATTGGAAAAAGTAGAAATCTCAAATTATAATAAATGCAAATTATTAATGTTTACCCAAAAAATCGAAGAGCCTTTGAGCACGCACGTGAGCGCGTGCTCAGAGGCTAGTATTATTTTAATGTGTTGAATGCTAAAATAAAACCACCAATATTAGATGTTTTGTAAAGTAAAGTGGTATATAAAATAAAATAGCTTTTGTGGTGCCAAAAATTTTAGCTTTTGGCACCACCAATGCTGATACTCTAATAGCCACCATAATAGGTGCCAGTTAACACAACCCAAAAAAATATATTGGCACCATTGTCAGCATTATACATTTGAACTTGCACAAGATAGGAACATTCTTTTTCAGTTTTGTATGCATTGTGTTGCAAGCCTTATAGTTCAACTGATATATTTGTTTGTTTCCAACAGATAAACTAGAGTTTAAAATTTCAAATCCTTTAGCCCATTGTAACTCTCAAATTATTAAACAAACAAAAAACACATCGCTGCTTCAAATGCTAGACACATCTAATGCTGTGAACAAGCACTTTTGTTTAATAAAATAGTAAATTGGCTTTTACATGTGTTTAACTGGCTGGCATTATTAAAATACTGATAGAGACTAAGCCCAATGGGCTTAGGTTCGTAGTTGTAGGTTACTTTTTTTTTTTTTTTTTGCTGAATAGTTGTAGGTTACTTATACATCACACATTGTCTATCTATATATAATATAAAGCAGACCATTGTATTTTATTACATATAATTAAATATACAATCTTTCAGACTTTCACATGGATTCTGCACTAAATGGCCGGTAATATTGTCCAGGGTCCACAAACCATGCACAGGAACAAAGCTGAAAGCCCAAGATATACATACATATATAAGATGTAGATAACATCCTATTATAGGAAATATAAAATAGCAAAGAGAATCCTAATTGACAATGATAGAGGAAGCCATATATCCTTGTAGTGGTAGTCACCCTTTGCACCAAATGGTCTTTTTGTTGCAGAGATTTGCTTTTATTTATCACCAGTCGTTTATTCTATTTTTCAGAGATTTTGATATGCAATCCGTCTGGAAACACCAAACCAGGTTTTCTGATTATGTCCCCTCCTTTGGTCACAGTCCACCTAATGGTTTCAAGAAGACCATTACACAATCATTTTTCATAGCATTTGAATTTGAATTTTTGAAATCAACATGTTTTGGGTTAATCACTACTATTTGCAGTAAATTATGAGAGCATTTATAATGTGTATTATAAATTTGAAAATTTTGCAATTAACATGCACCTTTTTTCAAAATTAATTTGAAGAGTACATCCTACCTTTTAAATCAAATTTATGAGATATTTGTAATATGCACCAAACTACCCAAAAAAAAAAAATCCTTACAATCAATATACTAATTAATTTGAGGTGAATTACCTTTAGATTAGTTAGCATTTCCTGATATTTTCAACGAAGTTGTCCATAGTTTGAATCTCTCTCTCCCACTTAAGATAAATACCAAAAAAAAAAAATCTAATTTGATATTATTTTACCCATTAATCCGATGACTCAAATATTAATCTAGATTGTGGATGAACAATATGTAAGTAATATTGAATGAAGGTTGATTGTGAAATTTTATGCTTTATGGTGCACATTGCAATTGCTCTTGTGATTTAGAGTAGATAATACATTTTGTTGGGAAATTGTTTAAACTTCCTATTGTGACTAGATTCGTTATTTGAGTTTTCTTTATGAAAAAGAAAATTAACTTGGTGACCATTCAGTTTCCTCCATGTGGAAGGAAAACCTATTCAATGGTGTGGAAGGAAAATATATTATTTGTTAAAGAAGTAATAGGCATTCCTTGTCCAATAAGGAGTATAAATTGAATCCTTATATATAGAAAATTCTATATGGAATTCAATGGCTTTGGCCAAAGGGTTAAGAGAGACAATAAATTTTGAGTTTCCACTACAAAGATTTGTATAAGGTACACAAATCAAGGCAAATTTTAAGGTTTAAATTAATGTAGCAAAGTGAAAAGAGAGACTTGTGTGTGAGATAGAGTAAAGAAAACCATGAAATTAAGTTTCTTTAGTCATGAGACGCATGTGAAAAAAATTGAGTTTTCTCTAGGTAGAGTTTTTGGGTATTATAATCATAGAGTTGTAATATTCATAGTGAAGATCTTATATGAGTTTGCATTAATTACTGTAAAAGGGATATTATTTTATTTGATATGAACTCAAGTTGGATATAAACTTGAGAAGATCTATAACAAATTAATTTATAGTTGTAGTGAATTTATTTGAAGTTGTCAAGTTGGTTCATGGTTTTTTTTTCTTTTTCTTTTGATGAATGAGCAAAAATTTGTATTAGAACCAACCAAAACACACAATGTTTAAACAGCAGGCCAATTTGGCCTTAACCAGCGGATGACAGAGTTTTCCACGTAATGTTGGTGTTTTTGTGTGTAGTTGATTTTTTTTGGTACCGGTTTGAGATATTAGCTTGGTTTTTTTTTTTTTTTGGAGAAAGGTAGATGATTAAATAGTTTATTTTATCTTTTTTCCTTTTTATGAATAAAATCTGACACCTTTGGTCTGATCAATTGGCATGAAAATGAAAACTGAATGATATCAAATTTTATGTTAATAGTTAATATATACCTGTATTTTGTGATTAAGTAATGGAGAACATTGGCCATCAGTAGCTTGGCAACGTCAGCTCCTACGCAAAGTCTCACTCCCCCACCAAAGGCCATGAAAGTTTTAGACCCTGCATGCAAGTCTTTTCCCTTTTTCCCCCCATAACATTCAATTAGAACAAGAAAAGAAAACTAAAAATTTAATAGATTAACAAAAAACTCTAAGAAGAAATGCTTATATATATAAATTTACCTTCCACCGCCACGGGTTGAATGCAAGGGGGTCGTCGTATTCTGTGGGACTCAAATGAAGGACTGATGGAACCACCATAACAGTCCAGCCTGCTGGAATTGTATATCCTGTAAAATTACAATTCTCTATTCATCATCTGTTGCTTTTGGCTACACCAGGGAGAACATGTCAAATGAAAATTAAAGGATTTTGGATATGTTCCTTAATTATGGCTTATGCTATGTAACTTTATTTTTTATTTTTCTATTATTAATTAACGCAATCTTTTTTAACTGTGTTTCATATGTGTATTAGAAATGCAACATGATTCTAAGAAATGCAACATGATTCTATTCTGAAATTTCAATCAAACACCATCCATTTGATCATAAGAAACTTGAACTTGCCTTTCACTTCGACATCTTTCAGTGCTTTTCTGAAAATTCCCGGGACAATATTTGCCAACCTAACTGTTTCATTGATTACCTGCCAAAGTGACAAAGCAAATTTACTAATAAAAGAGACACTAGAAATCCTAAACCTATATATATATATATATTTCAGGCTTAATCCAACTCACCATATGTGTAAATGTCATCGATTTATACTCTTGCCATGTAATTTCACCGTCTTCCTTATCTCGGCTTCTAAGAATGGTCTCATGCTCTATCTACAATGCGATTAAGAAAATAAATAATTACCATTTTTGGCTATTTTTTTTTTTTTCTGGGGGATAAACAAGCTTTATATTATTATTATGTAACACAAACCACTAATTCTGCTAGCACTTCAGGATGGTCAGAAATGAACTTAATTAGTAATGTCATGGCCGAGGAAGTAGTTTCGTGAGTAGCAAAAAGAAGCATAAAGACCAAATCCACAGCGATTGCTTCATTTAAAATTTTGTCCTCCTTCCTCACTTCCTCAAGTAAAAGGTCCAAGAAATCTTGGTGAGGTGTTGTAGATTTCTTCCTCTCTTCGAAAATATCCTTAATCACCGTTGTAGCATTCTTACGACCCTGATTCATTTCAGTAAAATTTGTTAAGTTGCTTCATTTAGTTTCCTTGAAGAGATATATACTGAGATAGTATATATAATGATAAAACTTAGAAGAAATAAGTTGAAACCATAAAATTATTTGGTGCTATATATAAATTTTCTTTCCTTTATAATTCCTTCAAAAAAATATTCTTTCCTTTCATTAGTCATATATACCCATTTTTCTAATAAGATGGATTTTTTTTTTTTTTAGTTTGTACATATGCATTGTAGTGTGAATTTAGTACCTGTAAACATGCATGGTATGCGGTTCCCGGGATGTTCAAAGGAAAGGAGATAAGACCATCCATAAAAGCTTTGTAATTTTCTCTCAGCTTTCTCGAGGCCATTGATTCATCATAACTGATCAACTTTTTAGCAAAATACTCGAATATCATCTGCCAATAATTAAATCAATATTTTGGTAAAGCATGCATGAAAATAATTGTGGGGTTCATTGTGACATATAGGTTGCAGTGCATTCATGAAATCGAAGAGTTTTGTCATATCAATTTTAACTAATTATGTTATAATATGAAAATGCAAAATATTCTCTTTCAAATTAGTTTAACTATTCAACTGTTCAAAAATCATGGAATTCTGGGAGATTGTGATTAATTAATTTTATCACCGTTTATAATTCATATTTTATGGGGTTGTTGGTGGAAAGACAAATCCTTTGAAGAAATCCAAGTATGAGAAGAAAGAGTAGGGCAAGGTATATAGTTTTTGATTTATTGAAATCTCTTAAATTCATGTTTCCAAGGCTAAAACGTTGTTCCTTGATCTTTGTTTTGGTGCTCTGTTTCTCATCGGTGTCATTTAAATGTTTTTTGCTAATATACATAATTGTATGCACTGATATACATATTTTAATTTTAAAAAGGGTGAAAACTGAAAATGTGATGTTCACTTTTAAAACATGTAAAGTGGATGTGGAATAATGAGTGTGATAGAATCATCGTTATCCCCATCAAGTTCTATTTCTATATGGAAATTTTCACTATTCCTTGTAAAAATTAAAGAGTATTTTCACTATTTTGTAAGCCTCCCGCCAAATTAAGTCTATTTATAGAGAATTAACTCTCCCAATAGGAATGAAGATGATTTACCTCTGAGGTTACTTCTTTGATGTCCACAGTGCCATGTCTAGCCCATGAATGAAGGTGTCTGCGAGTTGCTTCATTAATTTCATACATTAACTTTCCCTTTAAATTTTCAGGGCCAACAAGCTGTAGTATCAGGTTCCTGAGGTATTTGTGAAGCATTCCATGATACGAGATCAGGCTTTGTTGCCCAAAAATTTCATTAAAACTCTCTGTGTACGATATTTGGAAAGACGTCCCCTCTTGTTGGAAAATGAAATGATTGATTTCTGGATCAGTTGATACCACCACATTCCGACCAACAAAATTGGTTCGAAACAATGACCCATATCTAGGAAATGAAAAAAAAATAAAAGACACATTTCCAGATTTATTTAAAACAAAGAAGAAATTCAAAAATGGTGCACATATGATTTAATTTACATATTCTAGCTTGCCAAAAGCTGGCCATTAGATCTATAAACGAGCTTAATTGGCGCTCAAGAGTTTATAATTTTTTCCGAATACAAATCCAACATGAGCTCATTGCCGAACTAGAACATGTTTAAATTCAGTTTTTTTTTTTTTTTTTTTTTTTTTTTAAAATTTTTTGTGGGTTGAATAAGCTTGAGCTAGTTTACAAGTTATTGGATTAACTTATTATTTTCCCATATATAAAAAAACTCTATGTATTATGCTCTAGATTAATTGAGTATAAGCTAAATCTCACATTGAGCGTATATTAGATTGACTTAGGTGCGGTTTGGATTGCACGTCTGTGTCCAGCGTTTGCGTTTTGGTTTTTTTTTTTTTTTTTTGGCTGCATTATTTGACTTTGGGAGACAAAAATACTGTGCATGAACAGTGCGTGTACTGTTCACGCACTGTTTATGCACTGTTCACGCAATAAAAAATATTAAAAATGGGTCCCACTGTACTTTTTACACATTTAAAAATTATTTTGCTACAGTATTTTCAGTTTTCAGTTTTCAATTTTCAGTTTTAAGTTTTAGTAACAATAAGTTCAATCCAAACGGACTTAGACTTTATAAACAACTATAAAGAATCTTAATTGTAATTAGACTAGTCATCTTCGGCTATAACACAAAGCATTTTTTCTTATGTTATTACAAATAGTATATATTAGAGCCTACCTAGCTAGTAACCCCATGTAGACTTAGCTACACTACCCCATAGGGTGGGCCTTGACAAGGATGTGTGGGCCCAAATTGATTGGTTATTATGTGTGTTGTGTGAGTATATATGTGTTGAGTTTTACTTCGAGCATATGCTAAGTGTACCTGGGCTTTACAAATTACATCTACAAGTGTAAATGTGTCTAGTAATTTTCTTTGAGTCATTACACTATGAATACAATTTTTTACCCTTCACAACCAGTAATTAATAACTAAACTGTAGTTGAACTTAAATGATTTTTGTTTATGGACTTACAAAACATAGATTCATTAATCTTGAAGTTAAAAATTATTATACAATTTTTATTACAAAATGGATTATTTATACTATTAATACAAATAATAATTTGATATCTTAATTATATATATGAACTTTTTATGTATATATAAATGTATAATATTATATATTCATATTTAGTTTCATATTCACAAATTGGTTCATGATCATACTATTATGTTCAAGCTCAAGTTGTATAATAGTCGAGCAACTTGAACCTTATATATTTATAGATAAGCTAAGCTAAGGTTCAAGTCTTTTTATAAATAAGCTAAGTAAAAAGACTTCATGAAGTCTTTTTACTTTTGATTGACCTCAAAATATAGTGTTGCGTGCATAAGTTTTTGAGGTCACAAAATTTTACATGTTATTATTTTAACATATATTTTTAAATTGAATTTAAATTTATTATTTATTTAAACACTCAATTAAAATATTGATACATCATATTTAATTTCTTTAAAAATTAAGTATCTTCTCAAAAAAAAAAAAATTCTTTAAATAGTATACTATATAATTCTATATTCAAACATAATCATACCATCGTGCACCCTTGATACGGTGGTCACTCTATAAGTATAAATGTTTGTGGGGTGTGGGGGGCAAAGATCGGGATTCAAGTTTTCGGGAAAGAGTTTCACACATATATACATTTAGATTAAATTAGAGTATAAATTCTATCTTGTATAAAAAAAAAATCATAATAAATACATATTAATGCTAGAATATATATATATATATATATATATATATATATAATTCAATCATAATAAATACATAAAATAATCAAATTTCCGATAAAACATAAAATAGTAAAAAATATATATATTACAATGAACTTTTCTATATATTGCACCAGCTTCTAACTAATTTGCTAAATAAATGAACATAAATAAGTAAATTTTTAAGCCAAGTTGTGGTTATTTATGAATCATTTGATTTAATAAACATATTGTGATTGTACTAAGTATATAAAAAGAGTATCATAGTCTCAAGATGGATCCCCTGGCTTTTTGCTTTTCAGAACGTGCGGATTACTGATATGAAACACTGCCATGGCATGCCAACCTACCAAGTAATATATGAAAAGTTCTTGTGTATTCTAAGAGCATTAATCAGAATATTAAATATTGCAGTGATATATGTATATATATATTGTTACCTCGCCATTCTTTTCCTGACAAATGGTGGAATATCATGCAAAGAATAGGGAGAGAAGAACTCAATGGTTTCCCCAATGATGGGAAAGCCCATTGAACCAGGAGGCAGTTTCCCATTGCACTTGGGGTTCGTCTGGGTGTAAATCCAATGGCCGAGCTTAACAAGTATAGCTGTAAGGCACGCCACAAACACCCACATCTTCGCCCGGAATTGTTTTATGAGAAGGAAGCAACTTATGAAGAAAAAGATGGCCTGGGGAGTTACTACTTATAGAGAACGATGAATTCAAATTTTAGGGCAATTTAATATTTTAATAATTTTTTTGTCAATTAGCGTACACAGTTTACCAATGGTCAATTAACGTACACAAAAAGTGTGGGTTTGGATAGAAGGTTTAGGGTCCGTTTGGATACAACTGAAAATTGAAAAATACTGTAACAAAATAATTTTTAAATGTGTGAATAGTATCGTGAAACCCATTTTTAATGAAAAAGTTGCTGAAAAGTTAAATTTGTGGGTCCGTGAACAATAATTTTTGGGCTGAAAAGTTAAACTTTACGGCTACTGTTCATTAAACAGTAGCCGCTACAGTACTGCTACAGTAAAAGATGGTTGGGAACACGTGAAAAAAAAAAAAAAGGGTGAAAACGCAGACGCAGACGCAGACGCAAAAAAGTGCAAGCCAAACGTACACTTAGTTACGGTGCGTTTTCCTCCTGCGCGTTTTCTTTTTTTTTTTTTTTTTTTTTTACTAGCTTTTGTTGACTTTGTGAGACAAAAAATTACTGTGCATGAACAGTGTGTGCACTGTTCACGCACTGTTCATATACTATTTACACATTAAAAAATATTAAAAATGGGTCCCACGGTACTATTTACACATTTAAAAATTATTTTGCTACAGTGTTTTCAACAACAATCAGTTTTCAGCAACTTTCAGCAACAATAAATTGTATCCAAACGGACCCAAATCTCAGGTGTAGATTTTTTTTGAAATTTTTTATTTTAAAACAATTCTATCACATACAAAGTTAAATAAAGTAAGCTAAAAAATAGTTAGTTATTTATTTATTAAGGTTATTATCAAAAATAAGAAAATGAGATAATTTTAAAAAATATATATTTAAAATGTCCAATTTTCAAAAAATATTAATATAAAAAATAAACTTAAAAACATAATATTGTTATAATAATTTCATAATAAAGTCTAGGCATAAGCAAGTAAAAAAAAATAATATTAATAATAGATCCAATAAAAACCAATGATAATTTACCACTAAACTTTGTTGTGAAAATATTATAACTACTCAAAAAATAAAAAATAAGATTCTAAATTTTGCTCTATTTTCATAAAAACCTTTCGGCTTTGCACTTTTAGATTTTATGGCGGAAAGATCTCTTCCTCATTCTAGAAAAATCACTAGCCACACAGTAGATCTGCATCTGAACAGATACCAAGGTAACACATCAGCAGCACCCATCACAGGTGACTCTCTCTCTCTCTCTTAGAGATTTCTTGAATCTTGATCTGGTTTGTTGTTTTATTTTTTATATTATTTAGAATCCCTACGGGTCTGTTTGGTTTGTGTTTTCAAACAACAATTTTCAGTTTTTAAATAACATTACATGTATTTTTATACATTTTTTCACCTACACGTATTTTCACAAATGTTTTCAAACAACAATTTTCAATTTTTAAACACATATACCAAATGGTCCCTATACTTCCATGTATGATTTTTCTTTTTTGGGCTTGATACATCATACATGCTTCCCTTTCTTTTTGACTTTTCTTCTTTTTTATTTATTTTTTCTTTCTTTCTTTTTGGGTTTAACTAGACATTGTTGTTGTTGTTGTTTTTTTTTTTTTTTTTTTAATAAATTTTTTGTTTTTAACTTTTTTTCTTTTGTATTGGGCATGATTTTTCTTTTTGGGTGATTGCCCTTTTTTTTTTTTTTTTTTTTTGGAAGAGGAAAACTGCCTCATAATTCATTAAATGGAAATAGAATCCAGGTACAATGCCTCAACTGCAGGTGGAGGGGAATCCTCCATCTAGATAATTTCATGAGATACATTTTTTGCATGCCTAGCTAATGCATGGGCAGCTGTATTTGCACTCCTTCTTATAAATTGCACTTGTGACCAACGAAGAACCTTTAGCAGACAAAGCACGTCCTGAAAAATGTGGCCCACCCGAGACGATAAGCTTTTTTCCAACTTAAGCGCATCCATGACTGACTGGTTATCACCTTCAACCACCAACTCCGAGAATCCACACTCCATAGCAAACTCTACGACGCGACGACAAGCGAGAATCTCTGCTTCCTCACTATAGGTCACTGACGGTCCTTTGGCTGATAATGAAGTCATCACTTCCCCTTTTTTGTTGCGAATAATGGCACCCATTCTGGTGGCATCGTCCTCCTTGAAAATTGTAGCGTCGAAATTCAGCTTAAACCAAGATGAAGGATGAGGTCTCCAGTTACACGGGTGTTGTGTGGTTGAGTTTATGGATAATCTGGTTTGAGCTCGCCTATACTCCTCCATGAAGTCTTCAGCTCTTTTGTTCAACACTCCTGGTACCTGCACTTGTTTCCTTCGGATCAATGAATTACGTTGATGCCATATAATCCAAGCTTGGACAAGAAACAGCTCAAGCTCATCAGTTGACAATCTAGTGATTAAATCTTCCATTAACTGAAGCATGTCATCATGACCACCATAACACTTTTGCAATCGTACTGAACAGCTCGTCCATATATCTTGTGCAACCCCACAATTCCATAAAGCATGAACTTCAATTTCTGGCTCGATCTTGCAGGCTTCACATCTATTATCCTCAATTATCCACTTCATTGTTAGATTTACTCGAGTTGGCAGAATGTTGCAACAAGCACACCAACCAAAAACTTTAATTTTGTTTGGCACCTTTAGCTTCCACAGTACTTTCCACACTCTAGCTCCCACAGCCCCCTTGGAACATTCAGTCCAGTCTAGCTCCTTTATCAATCTTCGTGCCACATGGTACCCCGTCCTCACTAAATACTCACCAGACTTTTCAGCCAGCCAAAATAGTATGTCCAAAGTATATCTACAGATAAGAGGCACTGGCAAAATGGCTTCAGCTTCTTTTTGGTTAAAACTTCTCAAAATGAATTCTCTATCCCACCACCAAGAAACTGGGTCAATCAGCTCAGCCACCATCATCCCTTCCTCAATGTTCTATATCGGGTGTAATACTTTATTTGTGGGGGAGCTTGGTAGCCAATCATCCTTAAGAATCCAGATAGTCTCTCCATTGCCAACCCTCCAACATGACCCCCTCTACAAAATCGGTTTGGCTGCCATGATACTCTTCCACGTGTAAGAACTATTAGGTGAGTCAAAGGCCTCCAAAAAATGACACCTTGGAAAATACCGAGCTTATAGACACTTAAAAACCAGCGTCTCTTGGTCTTGCATCAGCCTCCAACCTTGTTTTGCAAGCATTGCCAAATTAAATTGTCGAAGGTCCTTAAAACCCATCCCACCTTCTGGTTTTGGCCTTGATAGTTTGTCCCAGCTTAGCCAATGAATCTTCCTCTCATTTTCAATCTGTCCCCACCAATATCGAGCACACATTGATTGGAGTTCTTCACATAGCTTAACCGGCAGTTGAAATACTCCCATAGTGTACGTAGGAATCGATTGGGCCACTGCTTTAATTAGTATTTCCTTCCCTGCTCTAGATAAATTTTTCCCTTTCCACCCTTGAAGCTTTTTCCACACTCTATCTTTAAGAAAAGAAAAAGTGTGGTATTTCCTTCATCCCATCAATGCTGGCAAGCCCAAATAGGACTCAAACCTGTCCACTTCACTCACCCATAATATTGCCTTGATCGACTCCCTTTTTTGAGATGAAGTATTACTACTGAAGTAGACTGAAGACTTCTCCATATTTAGACATTACCCTGATGCTTCTGCATAAAGTTTTAGCACCGCCAATGTTTCTTGTGTCTCTCTTTCTGATGCTTGGCAGAACATTTTTTTTTTTTTTAATTTAATTGGACATCATTTTTTTAATAAGAGCATATGAGTAAATTTACACAAACTCTATTTTCTATCCTTCCATTTTTCATCTTTCAAACTAAACATAAATGAGAGGAACTAAAATATTTTCTATTCTCTCACTTTTTCATTTCCTCTCTATTTTTTATCCTCCACACCAAATAGACCTTTAAAGTGTAGACAAGATTTTTTTGACAAATCTGAGATTACAATTTGTTCCACGTCCTACACGTGTATGGTTTGTCTTCAAAAGCAAAAGCAATACTATTAGCAATAGTGCAATACTGTACTTCATGTATGACTTTTCTTCATCTTGTCATTTGTTATTAAATTAATATAATATTAATAATATATAAATATAATAACCGATTATATTTGTAAGTGAGTGTTTTTTTTTTTTGGTGAATAGGTAATGGTTATTGGTTATTTGATTATATGGTTTTGTACTAATTGAATAATTGTTTGTTATTTTTGACAAATTCGATAATTATAATGAGAAATGAAATATTTGAACTTTAGATGTATCAATTAGAAATACCATGAAATTCAAGTTAAGTTATAAAACTCTTGATAAAATTTTTTTTTTCTTTTAAGTCTTTTAGTAATCTTTAATCATCTCATTCAACTATTTTACATATTTTACATAGTATAGATATATACATATAGTATGGCTAGGAAAAAAATTATTAATCTTATTTTCCAGTGATTATTTGAAGGGCCAACCTTATTTGAGAGGATGTGATACCTAATAACTTTTTTTTTGATATCTTTGATGTATTGTCACGCCTGACAATTATATATATATATATATATATATATATATATATATATATCACGATCATATTGACAAAAATAAATAAACATAAGCAAAGTGTTGCTAAGACAAATGTGACAATGCATTTAGATAATGGAGAATAATTAAGTTTATAGGCACTGAAATTTTCACAAAGATTTCCGTCCACTCTCACTTTTCTCTGCGTAGTGACCCTAAATAAGGGAGTGACAATCCTATGTGAGAAGGTGTGTGAAATTTTATGTGAATTTTTTGGTGCTTGTAGTAGAATTAATTGATAGAAAAATTATTAGGGTTGTCTAATAGAGTTTTCCCCAATATTATTGATTCTTTTAAGACTATATTATATTCACAAACTTTTTTACAATATTTTTACAAATTATTTTGATAGCAAATTCTTATTGGTTTGCACATAAGCATACTACTCACATCATTTTTTTACTTACTAGTACTTACTTGTTAGATCAGTAATTTATAAAAAAATTTGCAGCTCTAGCATTTTTCTCATTTTAGTGACCATAAAAAAATTTATAGATCTAAATTCTAAAACAAAATATACAAGCCCAAAAAAATAGCTCAACAACAAAAATTATCAATAGTAAAACTAAAAAGAATTAAGTTCAATTAACCAATTTTATCTAAAATAAACAACCTTACCCTTTAAAAAAATTATAAACAAAAATAATTTTGTTCTTACTCATAAAAAAAAAAAAAAAAAAAAAATCTCAACAACTAGGATCCGTTTAGATATAACTTATTTTTTGTGAAAACTGAAAACTAAAAACTGAAAACTGAAAATACTGTAACAAAATTATTTTTAAATGTGTGAATAGTATCGTGAGACCCATTTTTAATAAAAAAGTTACTAAAAAATAAAATTTGTGAGTCCTATAAATAGTGCACAAGTGTACTATTTACTAGAGAAAAGCCAACGTCTACTGCTAAAAAAAAATGTGCAGACATGGACGCAGAAACGTAGATCTAAACGACACTATGTAGTAGTCTAATCAAGGCTGAAATCGCCGCAGTCAATAGTAAAGCCACTTTGCATGTGTGCGCAGACATGGACGCAGAAACGTAGATCTAAACGGCACTATGTAGTAGTCTAATCAAGGCTGAAATCGCCGCAGTCAATAGTAAAGCCACTTTGCATGTGTTCTTTGCATATTAATTGATAGGCGTTGTTCGCATTCAACGTGATTCACGTGAAGATAGAGTAGTTCTAAACTATGAATTGTAGTCTAGATAGTAGATCTAAACGTAAAGCCACTTTGCATGTGTGCGCAGACATGAACGCAGAAACGTAGATCTTAACGGCACTATGTAGTAGTCTAATCAAGGCTGAAATCGCCGCAGTCAATAGTAAAGCCACTCTGCATGTGTGCGTAGACATGGACGCAGAAACGTAGATCTAAACGGCACTATGTAGTAGTCTAATCAAGGCTGAAATCGCCGCAGTCAATAGTAAAGCCACTTTGCATGTGTTCTTTGCATATTAATTTATAGGCGTTGTTCGCATTCAACGTGATTCACGTGAAGATGGAGTAGTTCTAAACTATGAATTGTGCAGACATGACGCTGAAACGTAGATCTAAACGGCACTATGTAGTAGTCTAATCAAGGCTGAAATCGCCGCAGTCAATAGTAAAGCCACTTTGCATGTGTTCTTTGCATATTAATTGATAGGCGTTGTTCGCATTCAACGTGATTCACGTGAAGATGGAGTAGTTCTAAACTATGAATTGTAGTCTTGGAATTAATAGGCGAACCAATGGAAGAAGAGCTGCTTTTGTTGACTATGAATTGTAGTCTAGGAATCTAGAACCAATGGAAGAAGAGTTGCATTCAGGAATTAAATTAATAGGCGTTGTTCGCATTCAACGTGAAGAGGGAGTCAGGCGGCTCCAGGTATTGTGGGGGCATAATCGATTAATTTGAGTGAGTTTTATTCTACGCTGGTTTGTTTAGATGAAAAATTTTGTGCAAATATAATTTGTCGTATTTTTTTAGTATTTGATAACATAAAAAAATATGAGTTAAAAAAAATTATTTATGGTTAAAATAAAAAGTATGATTTATTTTTAGAGATTGTTTTTCATTAATTTTTTTAAAAAAATAACTTTATTTCACGGCAAGCTAAATAAAGTAAGTTAAGAAGTTGTTTTTCAACTCATTTAAAGTTGCTACCAAACATTAGTAAATGAGATAATTTTATAGAAAATGCTTCTTGGAAAATGACTCATTTTCTAGAAAACATCTTTGCTGAAACAAATAGTGCATTATACTTTGAATATTAATAGAATATTTATTTAACTTTTTTTTTTCCATTTAAAATCTATTTTTTCAAAAAAAAATTACAAATTAAAATGAACTCATCTCATTACTCAATGACTATACAATTAAAATAAACACTATTTATTGAATGAAGTAACCAAATACTAAAAAATTATGATTGAAAATTTTAATAAAGTTATATATTTGATATTTCTAAAAAAAATTTGAGTATAAATTTATTTTCTAGTGTAAGATTGATGAGTTCTTTTAACATTTATGTATGAGAAATTAAATAATTGATCCATCCAATAAAAACATTTTTCTTTAACTGATTTTTTTAATAAAAAATAATTACTTTTTATTTATTGATGAATATTTAAGATTTAATTAATACTTTTATGGGTACAAAAATATCTCTACCAATAAAAATTAAGGGGCTTTTTTCAGGCCTTAGGCAATTGCCTATTTGGCTCACCCTCTTGGCATTGGATGGAGTAGTTCCATTGGAAGAAGAGTTGCTTTTTGGACTGTGAATTTTGTTGACTATGAATTGTAGTCTAGGAATTAATAGGCGCGGTACGCATTCAACGTGAAGATGGAGTAGTTCCATTGGAAGAAGAGTTGCTTTTGTTGACTTTGAATTGTAGTCTACGACTAGGATAGTGATCTTTCGCTTAAAAAAATATTAATCTTGCGTGTGTTATTGTACTCTATACGTAGGTATATTCTTGTATTAAGAAATTTAAATTAAACAAAATTTAATAAAAAGAGAACTTAAATATATTGAGTTATTAACTAGAATAAAAATACAAATTCATGAAGTTTTACAATCTTCTTCTACATGTTTTTATATTTTGAAATTATTATATGATAATTCAGGATAAAATAGGTAACTAATTTTCTTTTTTCTAACTATCTAATTAGTAGTTAAGGTTTTGAAACTATATTTTTTTTTATAATATTTCGAGTCTAAGAGACTCGATTTAGGGTCTATAAATCGAGTTTTTGGGTCTATAAATCGAGTTTTTGGGACTCGATTTTCATGGATTGTTCACGTCTGATGTGGCATTTTATCTATGTGACATCTACATAGAAATCGAGTCTCTAAGACTCAATTTACAAAGCAAAAGAAAAAAAAAATTAAGTCTCAAGTCTCTCAGCCATTCTCAGAAATACCCAAAAAAAAAAAAAAAAAATCCAAGAACAACACAATCAGATCAGCCAATACAAAACATCCAACCAAATCTACCCAACAACCACCTAAAATCCAGATTAAAAATTAAAAAAAAAAAAAAAAAAAACCCAAAAACCCATTAGATTAGAGAGAGAAAGACCCAGATCTGCCTGGGTCTGGGCGCGCGCGGCCTAGGCTAGCGCGGCCTGGGGGCGGCTGAGCAGCGTTGATCTCCATGTCTTCTTCTTCTTCTTCTTCTTCTTCTTCTTCTCTCTCTCTCTCTCTCTCTTTCTTTTTCTTTCTTTCCGCGTTTCTGTATTTTGGGTTTTGGGTCTATATTATGTAATTATTTTTATTATAAATTAAGTCTTAGAGACTTGATTTCCATGTAGACGCCACGTGAAAAAAATGCCACATCAGACGTGAACAATCCATAAAAATCGAGTCCCCAAAACTCGATTTATAGACCCTAAATCGAGTCTCTTAGACTTGAAATGTTAAAAAAATATATAGTTTCAAAACCTTAACTACTAACTAGATAGTTAAAAAAAAAAATTAGTTACCTATTTTATCCTAATAATTCATTATCAATTGTCCTTAAGTTTTAGCAAAAAGTAGATGTCAAATAGACTCAAGTGTTTATTTAACTAATCAAATACTTGAACAATTACTAACTATACTATTTTTTTTCTTGAATCGCTAACTTTATAACAGAAAGTTAGTATAATATAATAAAAATACCCACACATGTATCAAATGACCCTCCGTATTTTCTAATTATTAAATTATATAAAGTTATATAAATTTATATACACGCACACATTAACACAAATAACATTATAACAAAAACAAAGTGCACACAATCAATATCATGTAGACACACATGATCACACACATACAATATAAATAAAGAGAGAGATATTCACAAGTCACAAATACTCACTCAGTACTCTTAGAGTTTGAGAAACCGAGATAGTCTGATAAAGAAGAGAGATGAGATAAAATTCGTGAGAATGAGATCAGATAGAGAATGAATAATCTATGATCTGTTTTGTTGTTTGGTTTTGAGCTAGGCTAATTTGTGATTAGGGTGTGCAAATATATATATATATATATATATATGATGTAAAGAAAATTAGTAGGCTGAATGCTCCGGGCTTCAATGGGCTAGTGGTTGTTTGGAAGGCTTGAAAAGAAAGAAACACAAAATCAAAGGTGACCGGAGTGAACGGGCCAAAAACCCTCCGATACTTAAGTTAGTTTTCCCTCTAGAACTCAAAAATTCCAACTTTAAGAGTGGTGAAAACTTACCTTCATTTGATATGGATGAGTCCTTTTATAGTGAGTTTTGGAGTTGTTACTTGTTTAGTAACTTCCTTAACGTGGATGGAAGTTAGAAGGTTCAGACTTAACTTCCACAACTGCTATGGAAGTTAGAAGGTTTAGACTTAACTTCTACAACTGCTATCAGAAGTTAAGAATTTAGTGGGAAGTTAGAGCGATGAATAAGGATTTTGCTCATACTTTAGATAGTATAATGTGATTCGAATTATAAGCTTTTTGAACATAAATTTACTCTGATAATTTCTAAGTGTTGGGAGGTCATCCAGGTGCTTTCATGCTGGACGACCTTCTTACACTTAGACAACCTTCTTGTATTGGGACAACCTTTTCTAGACTTGAACGACACTATGGACGAACTGGAGATAGTCCAATTTTTGGTTCACCATTATTATATATATATATATATATATATATTGATAGACCAGGCAATTATCCTCATCTAGAGAGCCAGCCTAGATGAGGATAGAGCGCCATAAAGAGGGGTACTTAATGCCCCGATGGTTATGTATCAGGGATGAGACCGTTGGCGCATCCATTAAAACCAAATTAAATACGCCTGAGATATTACAACATGAGCCTTCAAGTCACCATTTAAGAAGGACAACGGCTAGTAAAAAGAGCCTATTCATAGGACCTGCCAAATCCTAGACAAGGTACATAGACACTGATTATTTTTTACTCTCATTATTGAATTCTCTCTATTTTCCTGAGCTCCATTCACTGACTTTATTATCGGAGACTCTGTGGCCAACACCACACTGGTGACCACCTGAGAGGATCCCCCTCTTTTCCACTAACCCTATAGGAACTAGGATGAACTTGTATTAGAAGTCTTTTGGAAGAACCAACTACTGACAATCTCACACATCATTAGTTTGGCATAGTCTGTGGGGACAAAAATTCAGACTTTCGTTTGAAATCGTAGTCCCGATTGGTTTCAACATCTAGATGGAATCCAATACTCCACAAGGTTCTATCGCATTAGCTTTATAAATTCAGACACTTACAGCTAGCGTGGAAGAACTCATTAGGCAAAACCAGAAGACGAGGCTACAACTACAACAGGAAGAAAATTTTTCACCCACGAGGGTTAGGACTAATAAGAATAACGACAAAGATAGCCACAGGAGAGATGACTACCAAGGACCGAACTCTTGGAATGAAGCGAACTCAGACCTCCACAGAGATATGAGGAAGGAAATGGATGAGTTGAGAAACGCGATGAGGGAAAAAATGGATCGAAATTTGGACGGGATGGTCAGAAGGACGGACTCGCTCTTCACTGCAAAAGTCCTGAAGTGTTCCATGCCCCCGAAATTTCTTCACAGCTTGAATCATTTGATGGTCTGAAGGACCTGTTGGACCATATCACTACCTTCAAAACAACTTGAGTCTATAGCAACCCCCAGACGAGATATTGTGCCGCTTTTTTCCTACCACCCTCAAGGGAGCAGCGTGAGTGTGGTTCAGTAAACTAGCAACATCGTCCATTAACAACTTCAAGCAACTACGCAATTCCTTTATGTGCCATTTCGTTGGTGGGCAACGTCAGAAGAGACCAACGGACCATCTGCTCACTATCAGGCAAGGAGAGAATGAGCCCCTAAAGGTCATACTGTTAGGATTAGTGCCCTTAAATCCTATTGTATGATGCTATGTATGATATTAAGTGTGACATTATGTATGACTTAATATTGTGTTTAATAAAGTTGTTTTATTATTATCTGAAATAATGGTAACATGAATATTCGGACATTATCATATGGTCCATGAGATGCATAGTATGTGATTTATGTGAAAAGTCACAGAAGATATAAATCACAAGTTCTTTGTAAACTCAGAATTATAGTTTATAGTCGGTAATTAAATTGGGTATTTCATCTGCGAAGACTATAACATATCAACTACGATGATTTGTTTTGATCATGGAAGTAGAGACTTCTAGTTGATGTGTTAATATGTTTTAAGAGTTAAGACATATTGAACTAGACCGCTATAAGATTTATTATTCTCTTAAAGACTGTCGAATGAATAATAAATCTCACAACTTATATTTGCATGAACTCTTAATCCTGAGAAAATAATAGACATAATCATAAAGTGTAGGATGCTTTGATATATCAGGAGTGGGATCTAAAGTAACGATCAAAACCTCAGTATGTTGAGTAGCCACATTTAGTGTTGATGGAACATATATTTTCAAGATGGAATTTATAGTCTCTTAACAAAGATATAAAATATTCCATTGAGATAAGTTTAATGAGTTTGTTATTCAGAGAGTTAGGCCTAACCACTTTAGTAAGTAGTTACTAAAGTATATATTTATGAAATTAGATTCCATAAATATATGATGAATAACTTAAAGGATTAAATTGGGTACTCAAAGATTAAGATGTAGTAATTTACAAAGTGACAGTCTACATTAATAACTTTGTATTATTACGAATATTTTATGAAGCGGTTGCATGTACAATAAAGCCTTAGGATATAATTTATAGATAAGAGTTAGAGTGCAACTATATTTATATAGTGGTATTAAATATATTTAATGGTAACTTTGGACTTGTCAAAAGTTGACAGAAAAGCCCAAGGCTCATTGGAGCTAGTGTCTTATTGGTCCCTTTTGGTCTCACTCCAAGCCACGCACTTAAGCTCAATTGGAAAAGCCCAAAAGGCCAGCCCAATTAGATAATTCGTTAGATATAAAGGGAAAAACATACAGAATTTTTTAATGATCAACATCATTGTGAAATTGTGTGTATGTGAGTGTATGTCACTCTCTAATAATTCCTTTGTAACCGATTGAGAATCCACACTTCTTGGGCGTTAGTGGAATTGGAGTGAAGATTAAAAGTATTCTCAAATGCTTCAATCTTTGTTTTGAAATTCACCATACCAAGGTACACTCTCTTGTTCTTGAATTCTAAAATTTACATAGTGTATGTTATCAATTGCAAATGAAATAGATCCGTTACAAATTTATTTTTCCGCTGCGTTCATCTTTAATTCCATCAAATGGTATCAGAGCGGTCTTCAATTTCGAATTGTATAACATGTTTTGTGAGTTTTAAAATTAGAGATGATAGTTTCATATTGTTAGAAGATTATGTTTTTAATTTTCTGCATGTTGTTGAAACTATGATTTGATGAAAACTGAAATTGATATTATAATGTTGTTTAAATTTAAATTTAAGTACGTTAATTTGAATCTTAAGGCTATAGCATCAATAGAATTCAGTTTTGACATCAATATCTGTCTATAATGTTCATATGTTGAATGTTTGTTCATGAAAAACGAAGAAAATTGCCTTAGGAAAATTCTGGAAATTCGAATTTCGCGATTTTCGATCGATCGAAAATCACTTTCGATTAATCGAATGAGACAGTGATCAGACTTTTTAGATCGATTGATTTTCAATTGCTAGTCGATCGATCGAATTTGTTTTTCGATCATCGAGAGGCGATCAAGTATCAATCGAACGAGTCAGATGATCAAGTTCGAATTTCTTAATTTTTTCGATCGATCGAGGGGCACTTTCAATCGATCGAAAGAAGGAAAATCAGAATTTTTTTTTTCCTAAGTGTTTTCACATGTAAAAAGAGTAAGACTGTGTAATTAGATTATGCATGTTTTATAATTAAAACCTTTTCTTTAAAACATATAGTGGGAGAGAGATAGAAGGGTTGGATCTTACGACCTCCATTGTCGGTTTATAGTAGTATGATTAAGCACCTCGCCTTGGCGTATATGCCTTGCTCCCTTTGGAGGGTGTTTAATTCATGGTACTACAGGTTAAACTTCTTAATGATAGATAAAGTGTGTTTTTACATTCAGAACGACCACACTTCCGTGGAGTTACTTGGTTATTCACATTGATTCTAGGTAATGGTGTACACTAGACTAAATGTAATGTTAACCTCCCTTCGGAGCTATGTCATTATTACTTAGAGGCTGAAGGAATAGCGGCAAATTATTTTTGTTTGGTAAGAGTTACCTTGATAGCATTAATAATGAGAATAATTCTCGCCTGATCATAGTGATTGGTATGACCTCGCTTTCAAGGAATATTAATTGCGAAATTGGGTTGTCCTTGCATATATTATATTATGGTTTTATTAAGGTTCCATACTATATGTTCATATGCTAAATAGATAATGTCCAGTTTATTTATTATATTCATGTTTATTATTTTCAGATTTGAACATGGCATTATTTAGCCCACTTGTAACTATTCTTAATCAAAACAAACTGACTGGATCCAATTATGTTGACTGGAAAAGAAATTTGGACATAGTTCTCACTACTGAAGAGCATAAATATGTGCTTAGTAAACCATGTCCCAGCTTTCCTTCATTAGATGCTCCTCTTGAGGAAAAACAACGATATGATCGTTGGTAGAAATCTAATGAAATGGCCAAGTTCTACATCCTAGCATCTATTTCAAATGTTCTACAGCATCAAATGCAAGATGTAGAACTAGCTTCAGACATCATGCTAAGTCTGAAAGAGATGTTTGGTGAACAAGGTCGTTCTACAAGGCAAGAGACTATGTGGCAAATTTATAATACCAAAATGGTTGAAGGTAGTTCAGTGAGGGAGCATTGTCTTACAATGATCTCTAATCTAAATACATTGGAAGTTTTAGGTGCCGATATTGATGGAGAATCCCAAGTGGATATGATACTCCAGTCGCTACCAGAATTATTCAAGGAATTCAAACTTAACTATAATATGAACAAAAAGATTTATACATTGTTTGAATTAATGAATGAGTTGGTAGCAGTGGAAGGCATCCTTGGTACTTCTAATGTTGAAGCCAATGTTGGTGAAGCTTCTACTTCTCAACCTAAGTCGAAAGGCAAGGGTAAGAAAAAGAAGAAGAAGGACTTCACCAAGCAAGAGGGTAAACAAATTGCCTTAAGGGTTGCTGATAAAGGAAATAAGATCAAAGGAAAGTGTTTCCATTATGGTGAGAAAGGACATTGGAAGAGGAATTGTCCAATATTCAAGGCTGCCAAGAATAAAGGTATGAATAATACATTCCTTCTTGAAATATGTTTGGTACAGAATCCCATGGATTCCTGGTGTGTGGATTCAGGTTGTACTAATCATTTCTGCAATTCCTTGCAGGGGTTCTAGGAGACTAGAAAGCTTAAAGAAGGAAAGTTGTTTCTTACTTTGGCTGATGGGAGCAGGATTCCAGTTGTAGCTATTAGTGTTTATAATTTATGTTTTGAATCTAGAGTTCTAATATTAGAAGACTGTTTGTATGTACCTGATGTTCGTAGGAATTTAATTTTTGCTACTTACTTAGGTAAACATGGATATTGTGTTATCCTTAAAGACAATGTTGTAATAAAGAATGATAAAATGTTTATCTGTTCTGGCAATATTGTGGATGGTCTTTATATTTTAACTCTTGATAAGCATGAATTATATATTTCTGAATTAGATAATGACTCTCATGTAAAATCATTAAAGAGAAAGTTTCCTTCTATTAGTGATGCATATCTTTGGCATTTGCGTTTAGGTCATATTAATTCAAATAGGATTCAAAGACTGATCAAAGATGGACTCTTAAAGCCCATGGACTTTGATGAATTTCTAGTTTGTGAATCTTGTTTGGAAGGTAAAATGACCAAACGACCTTTTAATGCAAAAGGTAGAAGAGCCCAAGATTTGCTAGAGCTAGTGCACTCATATGTATGTGGTCCTATTTCAACCCAAGCAAAAGAAGGTTATAAGTATTTCATCACTTTTACTGATGATTACTCAAGATATGGTTATGTGTACCTAATGAAACGGAAGTCCGAAACCTTTGAAAAGTTCAAAGAGTTTAGGGCTGAAGTTGAGAATCAATTAGGTAAACGCATAAAAGCCATTCGATCTGATCGTGGTGGTGAATACCTTCTTGGGGATTTCAAGGATTACTTAACTGAAAATGAGATTTTATCCCAATTGGCTGCACCTGGAACTCCCCAACAGAATAGTGTAGCAGAAAGAAGGAATATGACTCTTTTAGAAATGGTTAGGTCCATGATGAGTTACTCAACTTTACCGATTTCTTTTTGGTGTTATGCCTTAAATACAACAATACATCTTTTGAATTTAGTTCCATCAAAAGTTGTTCCCAAAACACCCATGGAATTATGGAGTGGGCGTAAGCCTAGTATGAAATATCTTCAAATTTTGGGGTTGTCCTGCACATGTTTTAAAAGGGAAGCCTGATAAATTGGAACCAAAATCAGAAGTGTGTTTGCTTGTAAGTTATCCAAAAGAAACTAGGGATTATTTATTCTATAGTCGTAAAGATAACAAAGTTTTTGTTAGTACAAATACTAAATTCTTGGAAAATGACTATATGAATAATTTTATTCCTAGAAGTAGAGTTGTGTTGGCTGAAATGAATGAACCTGTAAATGAACAACCAATAGATGAAACTAGGGATGATGTGGCTGTATTAGATACATCACAAGATACTACTCATGACATGTCTAGTACTCAGGTGCCTCGTCGTAGTGGGAGAATTGTTCGGCCTCCTATAAGATTCATAGGTTTGGGAGAAACTTATGAAGCTATCTCACAAGATGTTGAATCGGATCCCTACACATATGATGAAGCAATGAATGATAGATGCACATCATTGGGTCTAAGTTATAAAATCTGAATTAGATTCCATGTATTCCAATCGAGTTTGGGATCTTGTAAAGGTGCCTAACGGCATTAAACCTGTTGGTTGCAAATAGGTTTACAAGAGAAAGAAAGGGACAGATGGAAAGGTTGAAACCTTTAAAGCAAGGTTAGTGGCGAAAGGGTATACATAAAAAGAAGGTATTGATTATAATGAAACCTTTTCTCCAGTAGCAATGCTTAAATCTATCAGAATTCTCTTATCCATTGCTGCTCATTTTGATTATGAGATTTGGCAAATGGATGTCAAGACTGCATTTCTTAATGGTAATTTTGAAGAGGAAATCTATATGATGCAACCAGAAGGTTTCATAGCAAAAAACCAAGAGCATATGGTATGTAAGTTGAAAAGGTCCATTTATGGACTTAAGCAAGTATCTAGGTCATGGAACATCATATTTGATCAAGCAATCAAGTCATTTGGTTTTGAACAAAATCTTGATGAACCATGTGTGTACAAAAGACATCGAGATAAAGTAGTAATGTTCCTAGTGCTTTATGTTAATGATATTCTACTTATTGGAAATGATGTAGGGGTTATGTCATTAGTAAAGGTTTGGTTGTCAAGCCAATTTGATATGAAAGACTTGGGTGTGGTTAACTTTATTCTAGGGATCAAGCTTTAACGAGATCGCAAGAATAAGATGTTAGGTTTATCACAAGCTGAATATATAGATAAGGTTTTAGAACGATTTAGCATGCAAAACTCCAAGAAAGGATTACTTCCTTTAAGACATGAAGTTTCTCTGTCTGATAACTAAAGGCCTAAGACTCAAGAGGAAGAAGATATGATGAGACAAGTTCCTTATGCTTCTGCAGTAGGAAGTCTCATGTATGCCATGCTTTGTACTAGACTAGATATCTGTTATTCAGTTGGTATGGTTAGTCGATATCAATCAAATCTAGGACCAAAACAGTGGCAAGCTGTAAAGCATATTCTCAAGTATCTAAGGAGAACGAGAGAATATATGCTTGTTTACCGGTGTGATGATTTGATTCCCATTGGCTATACAGATTCAGACTTTCAATCGGATCTAGATTTCAGAAAATCCACTTCAAGATGTGTTTTCACCTAGGGAGGTGGAGCCATTAGTTGGCGGAGTATTAAGCAATCTTATATTACAGACTCTATCATGGAAGCTGAGTTTGTTGCTGCTTGTTAGGCAGCAAAAGAAGCTATATGGTTCAAGAAATTCCTTTCTGACCTTGGTGTAATAAGAATGGAGCAAGTTCCAATCACATTGTTTTGTGACGATAGTAGAGCAGTTGCACAATTTAAAGATCCAAGGAATCACAAGAAAGGAAAGCACATTGAGAGGAAGTACCATATCATTCGAGATATTGTTGCTCGTAGAACTGTGGTGGTAGCAAAGATTGAAAGTGCAAATAATCGAGCAGATCCATTTACCAAATCCTTGCCTTAAAGGACTTTCGAGTCACATTTGGAGGGAATGGGAGTTAGATTAGTGCACAATAGTCTTTAGGGCAAGTGGAAGATTGTTAGGATTAGTGCCCTTAAATCCTATTGTATAATACTATGTATGATATTAAGTGTGACATTGCGTATGACATTATGTATGACTTAATATTGTGTATAATAAAGTTGTTTTATTATTATCTGAAATAATGGTAACTTGAATATTCAGACATTATCATATAGTCCATGAGATGCATAGTATGAGATTTATGTGACAAGTCACAGAAGATATAAATCACAAGTTCTTTGTAAACTTAGAATTATAGTTAGTAGTCGGTGATGAAATTGGGTATTTCATCTGCGAAGACTATAACATATCAACTACGATGATTTGTCTTGATCATGGAAATGGAGACTTCTAGTTGATGTGTTAATATGTTTTAAGAGTTAAGACATATTGAACTGGACCGCTATGAGATTTACTATTCTCTTAAAGACTGTCAAATGAATAATAAATCTCACGACTTATATTTGCATGAATTCTTAATCCTGAGAGAATAATGGACCTGATCATAAGGTGTAAGTTGCTTTGATATATCAGGAGTGAGATCTAAAGTAACAGTTAAAACCTCAGTATGTTGGGCAGCCACATTTACTGTTGATGGAACATATATTCTCAAGATGGAATTCATATTCTCTTAACAAAGATATAAAATATTCCCTTGAGATAAGTTTAATGGGTTTGTTATTCAGAGAGTTAGGCCTAACCACTTTAGTAAGTAGTTACTAAAGTATATACTTATGAAATTTGATTTCATAAATATATAATGAATAACTTAAAGGATTAAACTGGGTATTCAAGGATTAAGATGTAGTAATTTACAAAGTGGTAGTCTACATTAATGACTTTGTATTACTACGAATATTTTATGAAGGGGTTGCATGTACAATAAAGTCTTGGGATATAATTTATAGATAAGGTCTAGAGTGCAACTATATTTATATAGTGGTATTAAATATATTTAATAGTAACTTTGGACTTGTCAAGAGTTGACGGAAAAGTCCAAGGCCCATTGGAGCTATTGTCTTATTGGTCCCTTTTGGTCCCACTCCAAGCCACACACTTAAACCCAACTGAAAAGGCCCAAAAGGCCAGCCCAATTAGATAATTGGTTAGATACAAAGGGAAAAACATACAGAATTTTTTAGTGATCAACATCATTGTGAAATGGTGTGTATGTCACTCTTTAATAATTCCTTTGTAACCGATTGAGAGTCCACACTTCTTGGGCATTAGTAGAATTAGAGTAAAGATTAAAAGTATTTCCAAGTGCTTCAATCTTTGTTTTGAAATTCACCACACCAAGGTACACTCTCTTGTTCTTGAATTCTAAAATTTACATAGTGCATGTTATCAATTGCGAATGAAGTAAATCCGTTATAAATTTATTTTTCCGTTGCGTTTGTCTTTAATTCCATCACACACATGAAACGTTTTACCAGAGAAGTCTTAGAAGTTGACGAAGTGGATGACAAGGTACAATTAACCACTTTTAAAGCAGGTTTAAAATCTAGGGAGTTCGTAGTTACCCTTACAAAAAGCCTACTGAAGATAATAGCCGAGATGCTGCTGAAAGCTTAGAAGTACATGAATGCAGAAGACGCTCTAGCTATGATAGGGGAAGAAAACAGGCCTAAAGGGAAGGAAAGTGTCAGCGAAGACTGAAGGGGACACAAGAGGGAAATGAACTATCGTCAGACTAGCTCTGATGGAAATAAGCGAAGAGATGACAAAATCCTTCGGATGGTAAAATTCACTCTTCTAGTAATGCCTGTTAACAAAATTTTAGCGCAAATTAAGGATGATCATCACCTCAAGTGGCCAAAACCACTTCATTCCTCACCCAATGTATGAGACAAGAGGAAATATTGTTGTTTCCATAAAGACCACGACCATTACACCGAGGATTGCAAAGACTTGAAAGAGTAGATAGAAGAATTGATCAAGAAAGGCAAGTTGCAAAAGTTCGTAAAAAAGGGTGAGTCCAGCCGATCTAGGGACTCTCGCAGAAAGAAATTTGAAAACCTGCTTATAGATGAAGACGAGTCATACAACCATCCGTAGAGCGTGATCAGAGAGATAAAGGTGATTGCTAGAGGACCATCCACTGGTGACTCTTTCAAATCCCTTAAGAAGTCCCAACAGAGACTCATGAATAGCATTCACAAAATGCATCCTTTGAAGCAAAGAAGACAAACAAATATGGACATCCTATTCTCAAAGGAAAACGCTAAAGGCGTGAAGCAACCACATGATGGCCTTGACGACCCCCTGGTCATCATGTTTATGATAAAGGGATTCAACACCAGACGAATTCTCGTCGACAATGGCAGCTCCGCTAACATTATTTACCTCTCTGCTTTTCCAATAGCTGAAGGTGAATCCCAAGAGATTGCGACCATTTGAATCTCTCCTCGTCAGTTTTAGTGGAAACTGGGTGTACCCCAGAGGAATAGTGACACTGACGATCACAGCAGGATCCTATCCCCTGTAAATCACCAAACAGCTTGACTTCCTAATTGTGGATTGCCTGTCATCGTACAACGTGATCGTCGGAAGACCCACGCTTAACCGTTGGAAAGCACTAATGTCTATATATTACTTGAAGGTGAAATTCCCAATTGAACACGGAATAAGCAAAGTCAAAGGAGACCAGGTGTTAGCCTGAGAATGCTACCAAGCTGTTCTAGCCACGAAGGAGAACCACTCCTGGATGATTAAGAAGGAAGAGAAAGAAAAGGTGGAAGCCCTAGAAATAGTTGAGTTGGTAGACAGGAAACCAATGAAGACAACGAAAATAGGGACGAACTTGAATGATCGAATGAAGAAAGAACTGGTGCAATTTCTTAAGGAGAACCTAGACATTTTTGCATGGAGTCACGAAGACATGCCCGGTATAGCAATAGAGGTTATTTAGCATCGTCTGAATGTCGATCTAGAAAAGAAACACATCCAATAAAGACGACAATTCTTCGCCCTTGAATGTAACAAGGCCATTATGGACGAGGTAAACAAGCTGCTTGTAGCTGGCTTCATCCTATAGGTGTACTACCCTGACTAGCTGGCAAACGTCATCTTAATGAAAAAAACAAATGGGAAGTGGAGGATGTGTGTGAACTTCATCGACCTGAACAGTGCCTGCCCTAAAGACAGCTTCTCATTGCCAATGATTGACCAGCTGGTAGATTCCACCACCAGGCAAAAGCTCCCCACTTTCATGGACGCATTTTTAGGCTATAACTAGATCAAAATATCAAAAGAAGACTAGGAGAAGACTGCCTTCATCACTAGTCAAGGGCTCTACTATTATAAAGTGATACCTTTTAGACTGAAAAATGCGAGACCACTTACTAGAGGTTGGTCAATAGGATGTTCAGTAGACAGATTGGAAGGAACATGGAGGTATATGTTGATAATATGCTCGTCAAAAACAAAGAAGAGAACACACACCTAAACAACCTTAAAGAGATCTTCACGACCCTTCGTCAGTACCAAATGAGGTTAAATCTTGGCAAATGCGCCTTTGGGGTGTCATTAGGGAAATTTCACGGGTTTATGGTGTCCCTACGAGGAACAGAAGCCAACCCGGAGAAGATATGGGCTATATTGGAAATGACCTTTCCGAAGACAGCAAAGGAGGTACAGACGCTAACAGGAAGGATCGCTGCCCTCAATAGGTTCGTCTCCAAAGCTACAGACAGATGTCTGCCTTTCTTTAAACCCTGAAGCAGGCTTTTGCCTGGTCGAGCGAATGCGAAGAGGCCTTCCAAGAGCTGAAGCGTTATTTGAGCAGCCCTCCCCTCTTGAGCCCATTAAAGGAAGGGGAAGATTTGTTCTTGTACCTCGTAGTGTCAACCACGGCCGTGAGTGTAGCTTTGATTCAAGAAGAGAATAAAGTACAGCTGTAACACCCCGACCCAACTTTATAGTTAAGCTATGTGTTTAAATGGTTGATTATTATTTTAAGCCAATTCCTTTTTATAATTAATAGAAGAGTATTTAATAAACATATTATTTTATAATGCCTTTGAATAAGAATTGTAAAGATTACAAATAAGTGAATGACTAATTGTATTATAAAATATACTAAGTACGTGCAAAACTAAATTAAGTGGTTAAATTATTAGATATATAGTTGTTGGTGTTTAATTAAGTGTATAAAAGTAAGGGTTTATATGCAAAGTTATTTTATTATTTGGGCCTTTCTAGAATATAGAACTATGGGAGGGTAAAAAGTATAAATACTAAAAGTTGAAAAGGTGAGTCATAACCTTTTCTTTCCTTATCAACAAACGTGCCCCACAAATCCTTCTCCCTTATCTTTTCTTGGATGCACCAGAAGGTTCTTCTCTTATCCTTCTTTCTCTATTCCTTTTCTTTGTTCTTATCTCTTTCTTCTTCTCTTGTTCTTACACGGCAGCACCTTACTTCTCACCAATAGCTCTCCCTTTCTCACCGAAACCATATAGCTCACTCTAAGGAATAAATTAAAAGATTAGCCCTAAGATTTCAGCTTCAAAGTTTGTGAGCAAGTAAATAAAAACATTATCTTATTATGGGTATTTTAATAGTGGAATGGTTTGCTTTAGTTTCACTTCTATGTTCTCTAATCTGATTGTTAGTAGCTGAAATTTGTGATTTGTGAAATTAAGAAATCATGAACTTGTAAGTCTACGTATATATGCTATTTTAACAAGCTTTGAAACTGTGTTGATGGTTTGTTGAAAGTATATTAGGGTTTTTACTAATTAATGATTGTATATGATTAAGGAAGTAAGAAAAAGTTAGGATGAGTACTTTTGATGTTACTGTTGGGATTTTTGTTGGATTTAATTTTGCTATAAATGGTTAAATGACTGTATGTAAGTGTTTTCTAACATGTCTAATGTGTATTAAATTCTCCATATGATAATAAGACTATTTGCAATCATTTTATGATTTTACAAGAAAATGTTGCAAAGTTGTCACTGTGATAGATTCTGTGTTTACGCATGATAAATTATGTGTAAAATTGTATATAGTGAATTAGGGTGCTAGAAGTAGTTCTTATGAATGCTAATTAAGACACATATGATTTTAATGGAAATGGTCTCACAGCCATTAAATCAATATAAAAATAATGATTTAATTTCTAAGTTGCATGAAATTCTGTTAGGACAGATCTTAGTATGCTGTATTGTATGATTTTTAGTAAATCATGGTTTTATGTTTTGACTCCAAAATTGATATGGTCTTTACTAGATATCTAAAGGAGTTGCTCTGTAAAACTACATGAAGATTGGATGTGGATTGATAAATTTTGTATAACTTGGTTCAAGGTTTAGTGCTCAAAAGAGGGGTTCTAAATCATTCTACTGCTTTTTCATGTTACTGTCTTGTTCAATGCGTTGTATGTTGTCGTGTGAGTGTATGTGGTTATATGACCATGTTTAAAGGATTTTATGTTTATGCATGCATTATTGCCATAATCTCAAAGCACATCTTGAAATGAAGTTGCTCCTCTAGAGATATGATATGAATATGAGAATGATGGCTTTTCTTTAGTTTGGTACATCATTTGTTGATGTGTGCATAATATGTTTGTGGGAACCTTGTTGAGGTGGGATTAAGATTTCCTTACTTCTAAGAGATAGGCTTTGAGATGAATGTGTATGTTTATGATAAGGAATAATGATAGTAAGTAATAAGTTTTGATATTTGGTTTAGGTGTTACTAGTCCCCAGGTCTAAGCTCCTTCGACTGAAGGCTTTCAATTCCTCTGCCTTTAGGTAAGGGATAAGTTATATGAGTATTTGGTAAGTCATGAGGTTATTTTAAAGTATATTATGCATTAAAAGGTTTTTGATTAGAGATATAGCATGTAATCATGTTTTAGACAAAGTTATGTTCATAAGCTTTCGAAACCTTATGTATATGATTTAAGCATATTGATACCATTACTAATTTCCACAAACATGATGTTTAAAGAAAAGAATGAAAATGCTATTATTATGAAATGTTATGCAAAATAAGAAATTTCAGTATGATGTATAAGTATGAAATGGTTTCGGGTTATGTCATCTGGTAATCTGAACTCGGCCAGTAGGGGTTAATTACTGACTTTCCTTGGAAAATGTTATCTTTTTGGCCATTTAAAGTGGAGCAAAATGGGGCTGCCTGTAACTCTAATCTGAACAAAGCCTTCTCCCCAGTGTGTACGGACGGTGAGGAGGAACAAAACCTTGAGGGGATGTGCTATCAAGCCTTCCAAAGAGGACAATATCATAAATTCGGGGGCACCTAAATGTGATGAGGCCTTCTCTGTTGTACACATGCACTAAGTATAGACTTATCAGATATGGACTAACTAATATGTTATGAATAACTATATTATGTTATTGATCATGAGAGAATGATTTTGTTTAAATGCATTATGAAAAGTTGAAAGCTCTGATGAAAAGAAGAAGTTTTTGATGAAAAGAAAAGCTGTTCTTTAAAGATAAAAGTTTCTGAAGTTCTGTTGTGCTTTAAAGACAAAGAATCTGATGAAAAAGTTTTAGTGTTCCATAAAGATAAAACTTCTGATGAAAATACAAGTTTATGTTAAAAGTTATCAGATATCTATTCTTTATGAAACGTTAAGTTTTATGATTATGAAAGTTATAATATTTTATGAGAAAAAGTTTATGAAGGAAAGTTTTATTATTCTTTAAGATGTTTCTAGTTTAAGACAAAGTTACCGATTATCTGATTTAAGTTAAAATGATTATTTTGTAATGAGAATATATATATATATATGGTGACTTTGTAGGAAATGAAGGAAATTCAATCCGAAAGGTTTTAGTAATATTATTTTGATGAGAAAAAGGAAAACAATTATTTTTCTACGAAGAGCGCATAAGTTATTATTATAAATAGTATAAAATACTATGCATGAAAAAATGTTTTCCTATCTGAACATTTATAAAATGAAATGATTTGGTTTACATGCATCCTTATTAAATTCTTATGTATCTTACCCTTACTAAACTATGTAGCTCACCCATTCCATTCTTTCAGTCAACAGGTTTTAATTTGGAGCAGAGGGAGCTTTAGTCGAGTTTTGGAAGGAGCTAGTTTTAGTTTTAATGTATAGATCCCAAATTAGCAATTTGATGTTTAACTTTGTAGTATTGTGTATTTTAGGATCTAATGAAAGCTGTGTACCTTAAAGCATTAAGAGACGTATTCTTTAAGTACAGTGTAGATGCTTTGAATGTCAAGTGAAAAGTTATATCATTTAAGTAAAGAAACAAGAATGAAAAGAAAGAGGGAAACTTTTGTAAAAGTTTTGTAAAAGTTAAGTTGGTTCTTGTTAATATCAGGTTTAAGCTTGATATTAGTATACCGGTTATGGTCACAAATCCAGGTATCAGGTTTGGGGTGTGACAACAGCTCCCCATTTACTACGTGAGTCAAGCAATCCAAGGAGCCGAGACCAGATATCCACGCATGGAAAAGATCATCTTCGCCTTAATCATAGCCTTGCAAAAGTTTCGTCCCTACTTCTAAGCTAGTCCCATTTTGGTGATAATGGATCAACCTATAAAGAAAGCAATGAACAAGCTTGAAGCAGCAAGGAGGTTAGTACAATGGGCGATTGAGTTAAGTCAATTCGACATCGAATGTCATCCTAGAACAGCTATCAAAGCTCAGGCATTGGCTGACTTCATAGCCGAGTTCACCCTACCAGACGACAAAAAAGCATAGGACGAATTAGAAAGGTGGACGATATTGACAGATGGATCATCAGTTTAGAAAATATGAGGGGTTGGGGTTATCATCAATACTCCCAAAGGGGAAACCCTTAAGTATAGAGTACGGCTTCAATTCCTTGCCACCAATAACGAAACGGAGTACGAAGCCATACTGATAGGACTCAGGATCGGGAGAGCCTTAGGAGCTAAAAACCTACTCCTCAAAAGTGACTTTATGCTAGTGATAGGGCAGATAAAAGAAGAATACGAAGCAAAAGAAAGCAAGATGCAAAAGTATCTCTAGTTGACAAACCAACTAGCCCAGGAGTTCAACCAAGTGGACTTTGCACAAGTCCCTGAAGCCAGAGCTCAAAAACAGATGAAGTGGCAAGGCAAGCATCATCAGAGGAAGGAACAGGTTCACCCGATTTGAAAATAGAAGTGCAAAGGCATCCAAGTATTGAAGAAATCCACACCTTTGTGATCCAAAACCAAAATGGTTGGATGAATCCAATCCTCTCTTTCCTACAAGATGGATGCCTTTCAGCAAGCTCTAACGAAGCAAGGAAAGTTAAGAAGCGAGCAGCTAGGTTCACAGTCTTGAATGACACTCTGTATAAAAGGGGCTTTTCCATGCCTTACCTAAGGTGCATCAAGGAAGACGAAGCAAAATACATCCTAGAGGAGGTCCACGAAGGAATCTGCGGAGGCCACATAGGCCCAAGGCCCTTGGTTAGCAAAATTATTAGAACAGGCTACTATTAGCCCACCATGTAGAAGGATGCAAAGGAATATGTGGAGAAATGTGATAAATGCCAGAGGTTCGAGAACATTCGTGTCCCCGGTGAAAAGATGACAGCCATAACCTCCTCATAGCCCTTTGCTTAATAGAGGATCGACATCATGGGCCTCCTACCCCAAGGTAAAAAACATGTAAAATTTTTGTTAGTTGCAATAGATTATTTCACTAAATGGGTAGAAGCAAAAGCTTTGTCAACGATCACGGGAGCGAAGATCTGGAGCTTTGTGTGGAAGTACATTGTCTACAGGTTCGGCATACCAAGGACGATCATATCAGATAATGGTTGTCAGTTCTACAGCCAGGAATTTAAGAGCTTTTGTTCAGAACTCGGAATCAAGAACTAGTTTTCTTCACCAGGACACCCACAAGCCAACGGTCAGATAGAAGTGATGAATTGAACATTGCTGAAGATCATCAAAGTTCGCCTGGATGGGGCAAAGAGTGCTTAGCCAGAAAAGTTACCAAATGTCTTGTGGGCCTATAGAACCATAGTCAAAACCTCGATCGAAGAAACACCATTAAGACTCACCTATGGTATTGAAGCAGTAATATTAATCGAAGTAGGAATCACCAACATAAGAAGAGAATTCTTTCAAGGAGGCAACAACGACGACCAACTGAAGGTCAACCAGGACTATCTAGATGAGACAAGAGAGGAAGCATCCAAAAGAATGACCAAATACCAGCAAAAGATGATTGAATATTACAACAGAAGAGTAAAGCTCAGAAGACTAAACATAGGAGATCTCGTCTTACGCAGAATCACACCAATAACAAAGGACTTAGCACAAGGAAAGCTCAGACTAATTTAGGAAGGACCCCACAAGATCGTCCACTACTCAAGACAAGGAAGCTACCACTTGGAATCGATGGACGAGAAAGAGGTTGCCACGACCATGGAACTTCGAGCATTTGAAGATGTATCATCATTAGAAACAAACCATTGTTATAATCATAAACGAAATCCTTTATTAAAGGAAATAAAGCAATAAGAGTATTATTCAACAAATATTCTCGAAAGTTGTATACAAACAAACCATGAACGATCTAATTATCAGGATGGTAAACCACAAAAAAAAAAAAAAAAAAAAAAAAAAAAAAAAGCTAAATGATAAGATTCCTTAAAGGGATGTAAATTATTGATGAAGCCAAGTGATAAGATTCCTTAAACGGATGTAAATCATCTAAAAATGGTTAAGTGATAAGATTCCTTAAATTGATGTAAATCACTGACGAAGCCAAGTGATAAGATTCTTTAAACAGATGTAAATCACCTAAAAATGGGTAAGTGATAAGATTCCTTAAATGGATGTAAATCATTAACGAAGCCAAGTGATAAGATTCTTTAAACGGATGTAAATTACCTAAAAATGGCTAAGTGATAAGATTCCATAAAAGGATGTAAATCACTGACGAAACCAAGTGATAAGATTTCTTAAACGGATGTAAATCACCTAAAAATGGCTAAGTGATAAGATTCCTTAAATGGATGTAAATCACTGACGAAACCAAGTGATAATATTCCTTAAACGGATGTAAATCACCTAAAAATGGTTAAGTGATAAGATTCTTTAAATGGATGTAAATCACTGACGAAGTCAAGTGATAAGACTCCTCAAATGAATGTAAATCACTAAAAATGGCCAAATGATAAGATTCTTTAAATAGATGTAAATCATTAAAAATAGTTAAGTGATAAAATTTCCTAAACGGATGAGAATCACTGAAGAGGCTAAAGACTCCTCGAAGGGACACAAACCACCTAAAACAAATTAAGTGGTAAGATTCCTTAGACGAGTGTAAATCATTGGCAACGCCAAGTGAAACATAAGCCGCCAGAGAAGAAAAACAAATGATGCAACCTTAGGTGAAGACAAAAATCATCCAAACAAGGCTAAAAGATTGCCACCTCATGGCCAAAGGCAAAAAAGAAGTTCGTGCAACAGGAAAAGACAAATGTCGAAGGTAAAGAAAGCAAACACACAATATATATATATATATATATATGTAAAAGGTGCAATTGTTCCAAAGTTACCAACTAAAGCCCAAAAACATATTGGGTACCACAAAATAATAATAATAATAATAACAGGAGCAAATAAAAGAAAAGGTGCTTCAGGTCATGGCCTTGTCCCTACTAGCAGCATCAATAGGAGCATCCTTAGGTTTAGGCTCATTGCTTTTTGGAGCGTTCTCTTCAAGAGCAACAACAGCTTGGACAGCCTCGTCAGCCTCCATCTCCTTGTCCACCTTTTCAAAATCTAATTCCTCAAAGTTGACTCTAGAGGGGTGCTTTACCATGTACCGCTTAAGGAGCTTAAAGCCTTTATAGTACCAATTAAAGAGCACAGTGTTGTACTTTTCAGTCAGTTGGAAAGCCTGGATAGCCTTGGCAGCCATGGATTTAACCTTTTGGTTCGTGGCTTGGAGCTGTTTATCCTTTTGCAACATTAACTACTTTTTGACCCTGAGCTCGTTAATCAATACCTTGGCCTTCTCCCTAGCTATGTTGGTATCGTCCATGGCAGTAATGAGGTCTCACCTCAACTTCGCAGTCAGCCCCCAAAGCCTCCACTTTGGACCCTACCACCACAGCCTTCTCCTCCTAGCCTAGGTACTCAGCAGATATATGGATCACCTCTCCTAGTGCTTGAAAGCCATAAAGGGGGAAAAGTTATAAAACAACGAGAACCATCCCAGACTATAAGTTATGTAAAATGAAAAGAGATTTACCTCAACAAACTTGTAGATATGGCGGTTCGCAAGCTCATGAGAAGGAACGCCAGAAAGCGCCTTAAGGTTTTCAACGATAACAGCAGAATGGGCCCTCGCCAGGGCAATTCCAGCATTATCCCAGACATTGGACGCCTGGGAGCCTACTTTCTCCTTTCCCTTTGCCAGAGTCCTCTGCCTCTTTGGACAAGGAGTGAGCTCTTCCAGGGAAGTCGTAGGAGAAGCCGTCCTCGTGGCTTTAGGGATGGAGGTAGCTGGGGTGATTGAGGTCCCCTTCTCAACGACCTGAACCACTTTCTTTCCCAGACTTGAAAGAGGCTTGTTCTTCTTGGCCTTCATCCTAGTGTACATCTCCTGATTAAACTTAGTTTTCATCTCTGCGTGACATAAAGGAGATATATATATATATATATAAGAGAACAGGAAAACTCAGAACAAAACTCACTTTTTTCTTTGATCTCGATAGCATGCAAGACAAAGGGGGAAGGCTTTGGACCAAGGAAATGACGAGCCAAAGTTCGGGGATCGATAAGGTCGTCAAAATCGTCGATCGTCTTCGCATATTCAGTGGCTGCTTGGACGTGCTCCTTATATCTACTCTTGAGCCAGGGGCGCTCCTTAATTGTGAATGCACAATCACAGGTCAGTGACAAATCAAATTGAAAAGAAAAAGAACTGTAAAAAAATAAGCAAAGGACGATGCATCTAGCCTCGGGGATCTCTACCAATGAAGCACTTTAGGAATTTCACCCCAGAAGTCGTCAGAAAGGGTTTCCCATCAGTCTCCAGATACGAAGAAGTATCTGGACTTCCAATATCGAAAAGACGAAGGAAGATCCATGATAATCCTCACCTTCCTGACCTAGGGCATAAGCTCATAGTACCCGTACTCCTTGGACTTCTTCAAATGATACAAGTGAACAAATTCGTCCAATCTGATCATGTCACCTTCAGTGACGACCATCCAAATCTCCATATAGCTAATCACTATCCTCCATGAGTTTGCCATAAGTTACCCTGGAGCGATGTTGAAGTGGTTCAAGAGTTCCATGATGAATGGATGGATGGGGAACCTAAGGCCACACTGGAAAGCAGCCTCGTAGAAGCACATTTCTCCAGCCGAGAAATGACAAGCTTTTGCCCCTTCTCGAGGAAGACGAATTTTGACATCCTCAAGGAACTGGAATCTGTCTTTAAACCTAAAAAGGGTGTCAGTTTCTAGGGCACACTCTTCCTTAAGGGCATGAAAGGGCCTAATCTTCCTCCATCCAAATGACGAAGGGCCAAACGCAGTAGTATCTCCCTCTGCCTTGATGGGGTCATCGCTAGACAACAACCCTATCTCAAGCTTACTAGACCTCACTTCAGACACTACCTCCCTTTCACCCATCATCTTCTTAAACCAATTGAGAGACTGATGCAGCAAAGGGTGCAAATCAGCCATCATAAAACCTAAACTGCTACTACTAGGTACAAAACCCTCAATTGGGGGGCAATGGGTGCTAAAGGAACCTAGAGATGCCCCTAAACGAGTAAAGAAAAATAAAATAAAGGGACAGAGTTGCCTAACCTCGGAGCTATCAACCATGGAAATCAAAAGAAAATGTTTGAATTTCTATCCCTAAACCAAAAAGGAAAGGCAGATATAAAGAAAGAAAGAAAAAGGAGAGAAACCGTACCTCCAAAAACCAAGCTTAGAAGAGAAAAGGTTGATGGGATTCAAAAAAGCTTAGAGAGGAAAATGCAAAGCAACAATGGCGAGAGAGGGAGATAAGAAAAGTAAAGAAAGAGAAGAGAAGCTAAATGGTTTAAAAAGCTAGACTTGGAAAATTGAAAATTGGCAGAAAATCTAAAAGTCCCTTGAACAAAGCATTGCAATCCACCACACAAAGCACGCCACATGGCCACGACACGTACGGCGCTGCCAATCCGCATTAAATGAGGACATAGCCGAAATCTCACAAGTCACATTTGAGCAAATTACCTTTCATATTCTCGAAATCGTCATCACAACTAAGGACGAACTCAAAATAGAGGGGCAACTGATAGACCAGGCAATTATCCTCGCCTAGAGAGCCAGCCTAGACGAGGATAGAGCGTCATAAAGACGGGTACTTAATGTCTCGACGGTTGTTGGAAAAACATAGTTTGTATCGCATACAAAACATACACAGCGAAAAATTAACAGATCTACTTCATTCGTAATTAATAACATATACTATGTAAATTTCAGAATTTAAGAACAAAAGAGCATACCTTTGTGCGGTAAAATTCAAAACCAAAGATTAAAAGTACTTGAGAACACTTTTAATCTTCATTCCAATTCCACTTGTGCCCAAGAAGTATGGTCTCTCAATCAGTTTATATGTATGTGTTCAAGGGAGAATAAAAAAGTGGCTTACACTCACATACACACCATTTCATTTCTTACCAAATTCTGTATGTTTCTCTCCTTATATATAACCGATTATCTAATTGGGTTAGCTTTTTGGGCCATTCCAATTGGGTTTTAGTATGTGGCTTGGAGTTGGACCAAAATGAACAAATAAAGCTCTAGCTTCAATGGGCATTGGACTTACCCATCAACTCTTGACAAGTCCAAAATTACCATTAATTATATTTAATACCACTATATAAATATAATTGCACTTTAGGCTTTATTAATAAATTATATCTCAAGACTTTATAATACATTCAACCCTTTCATTAAAATATTTGTAGTAATACAAAGTCATGAATGTTGACTGCCACTTTGAAGATTATTACATCTTAATCCTTGAGTACCCAATTTAATCCTTTAAATTATTCATCATATATTTATGAAATTGGATTTCATAAATATATACTTTAATAACTTCTTACTAAAGTGGTTAGACCTAACACTTTGAATAACCAAACCCATTTAACTTATCTCAAAGTAATATTTTATATCTCTATTAAGAGATTCTGAATTCCATCTTGAGAATATATGTTCCTTCAACATTAAATGTGACTACCCAACATACTGAAGTTTTGATCGTGATTTTAGATCTCACTTTTGATATATCAAAGTAACTTACACTTTATGATCAGGTTCATTATTATTTCAGGATTGAGAGTTGATGTAAATAGAAGTCGTGAGATTTATTATTCATTTGACAGTTGTTAGTAAAATAATAAATCTCACAGTGATCCAATTCAATATGTTTTAACACTTAAAACATATTAACTAGAAGTCTTCATTTCCATGATCCAGACAAATCATCTTAGTTGATACGTTATAGTCTTCGTAGATGAAATGCTCAATTTCATCACCGACTACGAACTAAAATTCTGAGTTTACAAAGAACATGTGATTTATATCTTCTGTGACTAAATCACATAAATCACATATTATGCATCTCATGGATTATATAATAATGTCCAAATATTCATATTACCATTATTTTAGTTAACAATAAAATAACTTTATTAATCACAACATAATGTTATACATAATGTCACACATAGCATCATACAATAGGATTTAACGGGCACATATCCTAACAACGGTTACGTATTAGGGATAAGATCGTTGGGGCCTCCATTAAAACCAAATTAAATAGGCTTGAGACTTTACCAAATGAGCCTTCAAGTCACCATTTAAGAAGGACAACGACTAGTAAGAAGAGCCTATTTATAGGACCTACCAAATCCTAGGCAAGGTACATAGACACTGATCATTTTTCACTCTTCTTATTGAATTCTCTTTATTTTCCTGAGCTCCATTCACTGACTTTATCATCAGAGACTCTGTGGCCAGCACCACACCAATGACCACCTGAGAGGATCCCCTTCTTTTCCACTAACCTTACAGGAACTTGGACGAACTTGTATTGGAAGTCTTCTGGACGAACCCAACTATTGACTATCTCGGCATCATATATATATGTGTGTGTATGTGTGTGTGTTGGGAGAGGGGGGGGGGGGGTTCATTTGAACTCCCTAACCAACAAATCGTGTCGCCCCTAGGCACATAGTCATTCCTACCAAATGTACCAAGTATTTGATGGGTGTAAGATTTTCTCCCCTTTGATCAGTTTTTTGATGCTCTCCAGAACAGACTCATCCAACATATCTCCTAGTCAACCTTCCAAGAGCACAGTCCAAAGTGAGTCTTCCAACCCCATGGAGACCATAGTGCTGCATATGGGAACTTCAAACCTCTAGTGCAAGATATTAGCCCACTTGTTGTGGCTTTTAGAACCCAACGTTTTTTTATATAACTAGTATAATGCCCATATGATACACATGTGAGAGATCGGGAAATTGCCTCTCAAAAAAGAGAGATTTTTTGTTACTTTTTAAGGCACCTCTCTTTTTAGGTAAGTGGTGTGAAGTCGCCACTTATTTTTTATACAAAAAATAAGAAAAAAAAAAAAAAAAACTAAATACAACATGACTAAATAGCATCCTTTCATTGATTGAATAAAAAATTACATAATTGAAAATTACATGGCTTTGGGTCCTAGTTACAAACTACCAAAAATACATGGCTTTTTGTCTTAGTTACATTCTACCCAAAATAAAAGAAAAGACAAAGTTAACATCTACTTATCCAAAGACCTAAATTCGGAGGCTAGGTCAGTGGCGACTTTAGAAAATTTTTTCAGGGTGTTCCTCAACAAGCATAAATTACACAATCTAATAAAAAAAAATTTTATATATTGACAAGGGCCTTTTGTTAAATAATATCTTCTGATTTCATCATGATTATTAGGATGATAAGATGATATATGTGAGAGACCGCGCCCTCGGCCCCCTTTTTTAGGAGTGTTGGGCCAAACCCATGTGAATGGGTGAAGTCATGTTATTACCTCTCAAAATGGAGGTTCGACTAGTTATATTTTTCCCTTTAGATTAAGAGTTTAACAATGGAGTCGCCACTTATTTAATTATTGGAAAAATAAGAAAACCATAATTAAAAAAAATTCCTCATTTTATTAATTTGAAATTTACATTGATCATAGGAAAATTACATGGCTTTGGTCTTAGATACAATCTAAGACAAAGTACATGACTTTGTTTCCTAGTTACAATCTAAAAATCGAAAATTACATGGATAAGCACTTGATCTACTAACCTTTGATCTAAGTTCGGAGGCTATATTACAAGGTGGGAAGGTATTAGGCACCCACCTTACCCGGTGAAAACCGGTCTTCTAAACTATGGTGGCCAACATTCATATCACATTATCCAATATGTTATCAATCAATTTACATGTTGAATTTAATGTGTGTGCATGTGATAAACCCTAATTCAATTTATTAAGCATTGCATTTAGATTGAAAATAAATTCTAGTGAATGTGTGTGTACGGTAATATCCTAGATTCAAGAATTTGAAAGAATTATGAAACAAACATGTTTTTCATATTTTTTTGATGTGAATTTAAGATCGAAACTAGTGTTATGCATGAACATGTAATGAACAACCAAGAACATGTGAAGAACATATAAGAACAATTAAGAATATTCAAACATATTCAAGGGAATTTAAGTAATTACCATCATGCTTTAATTTTAAACTCTCATCATGGCAACACAAAAAACAATTAGGGAAAGAGATTATACCTTCATGCAAGATCCATATGGCGGAAGAGGAGACTCTTGGTAAAGGTCCTAAGGATGGAGAAAAAGAAGAGTTAGGAGAGGAAGAGTGTGTCTCACTCAATACTTTGAGTCTCAGGAAGATCAAGATATGACAAGACTACTCTACTTCCTAGAATTCAAGAGAGGAGAAGAGAGGGGGTTTTTGTGTCTTGGAATGAAGGAGAAGGGTGGTTTATATAGTAGTGGTAGATGAAATATGAATGGAAGGCCATTTAATGAGGGTTAACAAAGAATCATGAATCTAGACCTCATTGTAGCCTTGGGGAAAATCTGGTGCATTAAATGGAAAGATTGGTAAGAGTGAGGAGTAAGCCAAAATTCGGTGTTCCCGTAACTGCTGTAACAGCTTGTAGAGCTAATTTCGAAAAATCATATTTGACTCAATTCTGATCGGAATTGCCTTGTTCTTGTGCTCAAATTGAAGTCCCGGATGTCTAGTTTCTGGGAAAATTAATATCATTCACAGATTCAAAATATTATAAGAGATATTGATGAAATAGTGAGCAGATGTCATTTGTTAGAAAATGGTTTTAGCATAATTAACATTAATAGGTCTCAAATTAGCTCCCAATTAACACTAAATGGCTCCAATCACTCCCATTTCAGACTTAATTAGTTCCAAATTTACTTTAATTAAAAGATAATTGTACAAATTACTCATTGAATAATTAATATTTAACTATCTAATTAATTGGGTGTATACACCCTCACCATAAAATGTAGTCCTAACTAATAAAATTATGACACATCATTGATCTCAAATTGATTAGAATTATAACCAATTAGAATCAATTGTTCATAATCACATATAGTCAGAATCAATTTGTGATAGTGCATCTCGGCCATTAAAACTTGATTTGATGATAACTTTCAATCTGATGGTCCGATTAGGGCTTATAACCAGTCGATTTGATCGTTACAATATCAAGATCATTTTGATGAAATGAGATTAAGAATATAATGACCAAAATCAAGATGCATATTTTCAAGTCAAAATTACCCTTTTACCTTCCTGGTGAGGTTAAATGCGGGTTGCAAAATGGCGTGTCAACAATATCTTTTGTCGTAGCCCAGGATCTGAAGGAAGATTTTCTAAGTTAAAGTCAATACGAATTCGCTTAGAAGATGTAGATGAATCTTGCACAGGAAATGAATCTTGCACAGGAGATGAATCTTGGGTACGTGGTTTTCTTATCAAATATTTGTCCATAATTCTAGGAAAAAAATAAACAATAAACTATAAGTTTATTTGAAATATTAATAAAATTATTAATTATTATTGTTTAGTTGTTTCATTAATTTGTTTTTCTTTTATAAATTATAATTTGTTATATTGTTGTTTCATTAATTATAAAATTATTAATTGTTATTTAGCCTAACATAATTTAATTTATTTGTCTTTTATAATGTATTAGTTAATTTAATTATACAGCTTTAATTATTTTTATTTAGCGTAACAATAAACTATATTGCTTTAATTTGTTTGTCATTAATTATACTACTTTAATTTATTATATTTGTTTGTCTTTTATTTGTCTTATGCACGTTACACATTCTATGTGCATCACAATAATTAAAACAATATAATGTGTAGCACATTACACTGCTTAATCTGCTTTAATTATTGTTTATCCGGCCCCAGCCCATCTACCCCTCCCACTCAACAGATATGCACATGCACATGCCTCAGCCTAATGCCCCAATCAGCAATCACAAACAATAACTTGCCAATCAGAAAATTTCACAATCACAATAGACAATTCACATCACACTAAAAGACAATCAATATATTACCAACACACTGACCAACACCAACACACATTACACACGGACCAACACCTATAGGCAACAGGGAAGATAAGGCCAAATTCCAAAAAAAAAAAAAAGAGGCAAAAGCAAGCAATTCGGCCAGCCAATCTAACCAACTGCTTGCTTTTGCCTTTTTTTTTTTTTTTTTTTTTTTTCCTTTTTGAATTTGTCTTTATCCTATTGGTCAGTGTGTTGGTGTAATGGTGTCCACCAACACCATTACACCAACACATTGACCAATAGGATAAGGACAAATTCAAAAAGACAAAAAAAAAGGCAAAAACTAAATGTAATTATGTAAATAAAGAGAGAGAGAGAGTTACGGGTTACTGGGTTAGCATATTAAAGAATAAAGAGAGAGAAATTGTTCTTTCATAGTGGACACCATTACACCAACACACTGACCAATAGGATAAGGACAAATTCAAAAAGACAAAAAAAAGGGCAAAAACTAAATGTAATTATGTAAATAAAGAGAGAGAGAGAGAGAGTTACGGGTTACTGGGTTAGCATATTAAAGAATAAAGGGAGAGAAATTGTTCTTTCATAGTTTCATTTCAGTTTTGCATTTCAGATAGATAAAGAGAGAAACTGAGAGACTTAGAGAGAGACAGAGAAAAAGAGAGAGAAATACCCAGCACTGAGGTCCGAGCGGCAAGACTGCGATCTGCGAGACTGCGATGAGGGCGAGGCGGCGAGCAGCGAGCAGCGAGCACCGATCTGCGAGACTGCGACGGTGACGACGAGCTGTCTTCGAGTGACGGCGACGTGACCGTGGGTAGTGTATGCTAGGGTTTGTTTTGGTTTTCTCTGTATTGGGGGAATTTGAGGGTGTTCCCTGACTTATACGTGGCGTCGCCACTGGGCTACGTTACAAATTAACATTCCCATTGAAGAAATGACACTCACTTTTGTGGAAGGAGCATTGGTTTTGGAGGAGATTCATGCCTGAAGATCGCCCTTGTGCTAGCATATATTTTTTATTGGTCTATTAATTACTTTGGTTTTTTTTTTTTTTTTTTTTTTTTTGAGAGAGAGTTTCAACTTATGGCGTCCGCTCCTATAATTGCTCTTTATTATCAGACCAAGACACCAATCAGTTTTTGGTGTAGGCGGAGATTGAACCCCAGATCTCTTATACAATCATAAGAGACTTTACCAGTTGAGCTGGAACTCACAATTACTTTGGTTTTTAATTTCGCTTTATTATAACGCTGGAACCCCTTACTATAAATATTTGTTTTAATTTTACTTGGGCTTTATTTTTGCTTTTCATTTTCTAGACTTAGTCACTTATATAATGTGCATGTGGTATTGTTAATGACGTAATTCTAGTCTTTTTTCTTTTTTGGCAGGACGTAATTCTAGTCTTCTATCATATTAATACGAGGTCCATAATTATTCTTCCATATGACATGAAGGAAAAGTTATGTCTTCTACTGCATTAATTACAAAAGAGCGATTGAACTTCATTATGGTAAAACATACGTAGACTCTCCATAACATTCTCGTGTTTTCTCCTAAGACCAAAATCTTCCCCGTTGAATCTGCTTTTTTGGTATTGCCAGTAGGCTGATTTTACTATAAAGTTCCACTTCTATTGACAACCCAGATATAAGTGTATTATCTTGCCATTGTGAGGCTGCAATTTGAACTTTAAGAATGATTGTCTGAGATTCTTCGTCAAACAATTTTCCAATTTCTCCTTGTTCGGTTCACTTTTGTTGCTTCATCAGATTAGCTATTATAGTTGGCTGTGCTAGCTCCATGCTTATTCTTTGATTTTGTTTTGGAATGGTCAATCCGGCATGTTTGTAACCTTCACGCCAAATCTAAGAAGTCAATATGTCTTCCCAATCCTGCATCTGTTCATTGTTTGTCCAATCTAAGTATTTTAACACAGATTTTATTTTGACCCGTTGCCTTTGTTTTTTTGTATTAGGCTTCCACCAATTACTCAAGATTAGTGGGAATTATAACCTATTTATTTGCATAAATACTATGCACAGTATTATAACTCCCTTACAATTACATTTATCAACCCACTTTAATCCAACTAAATAACGTAAATATTAATAAAAAGTCCTTGTATAGTTGTATTTATCAATTAATATTATGATCACCTAAAATCAACCATTTATTTTTATCGGTGATAATTGATAGAGTTGAGAAGAAGCGGTCATTTTTGTTAGTTCAGGTATCAATAATACAAAATTAAAAATATGATGTTCCATTTACAATAAGGGATGACAATGGGATGGAGTGGCGGCATACCATGAATTCTTTAGCCCTATCCTACATAGTAGTTGCTCTCTCGTCTTCACCTCATCACACCCCGTCCCATGTTAACTCACCTCGATTCACCTCCCATAAATTTAAATATTCATTAATTAGATTCGTAAATAATCGGTAGTAATAATAATAACTTCAAACATTTTTCAATACAGTATTAAAATGATAAATATTCAATTTGGAATTTGGGCTATCCTATCACTTTCAAAGTTTGAACGTGGAAGCCAACTGGAGCAGTCACGTGAAGCTGAACATGCACACTGTCATAATCCTAATCGGCTAATCCTAATCCACTCACCGAAAAATTAATTAAAATATAATAAAGTTGAATAAAAAAGAAAAGCGCGCATACCCGTTGTTTTACCCTCAATACGTATAAATACCATCCTCACTGTTTAACTTTAATCCAAGAAAAAAACCAAAAGCCAAAAAAGTCTCAGAATTCACACAACACAAAACGCACACTTTTTCTCTTTGCCAAAACGCAAACCAAACCTCTCTTTCTCTCTCTCTCTCTGAAGCTTTCGGGAAATCGACGACAATGGCGAGGCCATCGCAGCAAGAGATCGACACGTTCGTCGCCATCACCGGCGCGTCTGAGTCAATCGCTCTTTGTAAACTGGAGGTGCATTTTCCTCATCTCTCATTCTCGTCCTTATACATCACTCAACTCACTCACTCACTCACTCACTTTGCATTTCTAGGGTTTCTTTTATCTTTTAGCTACTTTTTGCTCTAATTCTTGATTATCTTTCCTGATTATTAGTTTGTGAGAAATTTGATACATAATGTACTATGATTTGGACATTCATGCTAAGTAATCAAGCTTAGGGACTCTGTTTTGTACATAAATTGAAATGGTTAGTGTGCTTTGTGTGTGAACGTGATTGAATTCAATTATTAGTCTGTTTTGTTGAACATTAATCGCCGTAAGTAATTGTACATGTGTAGTTTAAGGACCTAATCACAGAATGCTACATCAGATACTAAAATTGCACCACAAAATGTAGCTTAAACTCGGCTGTGAGGTCGGGAATTTGAGCCCCTGAGGTGTTTCGGAATGAATTCTTTTGATAAAAATTGTTATTATTTTGATGTTACACTAAATATTGAAAGAAGAAACAAAAAATGTACAATGTGCATCTTTTTAAGGTAAGATAAGTTCCTTGCTGTATGCGGCTTCCATGCATTTTGCGAATTGTTTGACATATTTTGGTTGGTAAACAGGAGCACGGAGGCAATCTCAATGAAGCTGTAAATGCACATTATGGTGATGTGGGTAGACACATGTATGGAATATCAGTTTAATTCACTTTAAAAAAAAAAAAATTTAATTAATTTCCTTCTAGTCCTCTATCAGTTTTTGAGTTAATTATTGTTTTAAGCTACCAATAAGTTAAGTAATTCTTGTTTTACTTTTGTCCTTCCTTGTCTAGTACAAATCAAGCAGCTGCTGCTTCCCAGCCATATAATTTCCCAAACATGAATGGTCCGGTTCAAGCCGGACCACGTGGAATTTCACCATTATTATCTGCTGCTAGAAGTTTCAGGCCTTCATTACTGCTTGACGCCAATTACAGGAGAGATCTCTATAATTTAATTGGTGCTTCTGCTCTCGGTACTCGTGGGCCATATGTTTCACATCCAGGGGAGGTCAGGGAGCTTCCACAACACTTGAATAGTAGGAATGAGCAGCCTCATCATTCAGGACTAAGGCAGACCGAGTATGATACTCGAACTTCATTACCTCATGGTCCGGGAACCGATGAAAATGTAGAGGAAGAAATGATTCGAGCTGCTATTGAGGCTTCAAAGCAGGAGGCTGAAAGGAATTATCTGAATCAGCTACGTAGTGCTTCAAATGTATGCTATGGCTAATTTTACTGCCTTGGCCTGTAATTTTTTGAATTGTTTTCTTTAAGTTCTTTTTATCAACATACTTGTGCAGGATTCTTCTGGTATTGGGCTACTGCATAACCAACATCACCCAGAAGATGATGATATTTCTCGTGCAATTTCATTGTCCTTGAAGGTATTTATTTTTGGATCTTGTATTTAGTATGTTATTCATGCTTTCCCTATGTTGATTCTTGGTTCCCCCTAACATGAATTGAGTTCAGACAGCAGAGCAAGAGATAGCAATTCGTGAGCAGCAAGTAAAAAAAGAAGATCAAGGAGCTGGATCTTCTGATTTGATTGGTAGAAATGAGAAGGCTAAGAAAAGTAAATGGAAGGTGTGTTCCTCTATAGCTGGCTACATTTGTCTATCACAAATACACACAAAAAACACTTGTGTTACTTTTCATCAAAATGCATTATTGAGATGCCATTTGATTATATAAGCACCATCTAGGCTTCATTTTTAGTGCACAAGAAACTAATTGTCTGGATATTGTGGCAAAAAAAAAAAAAAAAAGTTGTATGCAATACACAAAACTCACTTTTTTGCGGGGTCTATGAGGTGATTAGTAGGCAGCCTGACCCCCATTTTTATTTTTGGAGAGAGAGGGGGCCTGCGCCTTGAGAACACAGTGCTCAAGATCTTAGATGGAAGGTCTTTTTGGCTCAATTTTTTAAAATTTTATTTTAAAGCATATCACTTTGTTTCAGCTCTTCTTAGGGCTAAGCTCAGATGTAGATTTGTGGAGCTAATTATTCCTTCCTGCATTTTACTAGTCCACAGAAAAAGAAGAAATTAAATTAATAATAAAATGAAAGTTACCAAAATTATATAATAAAATTTTTTGTTCTCCTGCCTTGTGAAGGCTTGGATGTCATTCTTCTAACTAAGAAACATTTTTTAGTTGAAGCGAGGAAGCTCATCGCACAAAGATGGAGCTGAAAATAGGAAACAACACAGCACAGATGCTGTTCATACTGACAAGGTATTGTTTGTTTGTTGATAGCAATTTTGAATCAGCTCATGCAAATAATAAATGAAAAAAGTAACAGTAACAGTAACAGTAACAGTAACAACTGCTTCGCTAAATTATATGTTTGCATCTTTTTGCAAAGTGGGGAGGCATTTCTTTGGAAGAGCTTAATGATGCAGCTATGATTGAAGCTGCACTTTTTGGAAAAATTCCTGAAGGGACTTCAAATCACTTTCAGCATGCACCTGATATGCAAAGTGGTCAAGATAGAAGCTCCAGTTCTCATTCTGAACCTCATCCTCCATCTCCCTTTCTAACAGAACAGCAATCTCTAAGAGAACAACAGGTTCTAACTAACTTCTTGCAATCAGTGTGATGATAACATTCTGTCTGATATGATTGTTCAAGTTTTCCGTGCAATATGAATATCCTGCATCTTTCTTTCTAGGAGACTGAAACTCATCAATTAAGGGAAGACAAATTCTGCAACAAATTGCTTGAGGGAGATGTAGTATCAAATGTCTGTTGGGTTTTGGTGTTCTTGCAGATGTTAGCCTAGTGTTTGCTGAAGATGCATTGACATTTTTTGGCATGTTTCTTTTTTCTTTTTTTTCTTTTTTATCATATCAATATAGTCAACAGGGTTTGTTTAAGATGGAGTCAAATTCTTTTGTAATTAAATAGTTTATGAGATACAAGGGCAGAATATAAGGTTTGAGTGCTTCATCTGTTTACAACAGTTTTACATGCTTAAAGATATATATATATATATATATATATATATATTATCCCCACCTTTTTTTTCCTGAGTGTATGTTATGTTGCCTGGGTTTGAGGTTAAGAAATAATCCAGAATGAAGTGGAATTATTGATGTGAAAAGTCTGAGGTTTTGAATTTTCCAAAAGTAATGAAACATTTTTCCTGGTGAGAGAGTGATTGTTGCCAGCCGTAGGTATATGTCTTAAATTGTAAGAAATAAATGTGTGGTTATGTATATTTTCTTGTATAGAGAGGGAACTCCCATTATGATTTGTTTAGTGGTAGCTAGGCTGTTCATATATCTCTCTCTCTCTTTTTGATGTCAGGAACTGGAGAGAATACTAGCTGCAAAAGAAGCTTCACTTTCAAAGGAACCAGCAAAAGATAATGAGAATGCAGTAACTCTCCTTGTTCGGATGCCAGATGGTAGTCGCCCTGGTCGTCGCTTTCTCAAGTCTGACAAGCTTCAGGTAAAAATATTTATAGATATAAAAGAGTATGTGCATTTTCTGTCCCAAGAAAAAAAAAATTGTTGGCTTAACTGACCATGGATTTGTTCCTTTTTAGCTTCTTTTCAACTTCATAGATGTCAGTAGAGTGGTGAAACCAGGCACTTATAAAGTGGTAAGTGGTTCCCCATTTCCTCTAGATTTCTGATTTTCCTTCTGTGAACTGTTAAGTTTCTCATTAGGTTGGCATGCTGCTTACCTTTCTGAGTGAGAGAAAACTGTGAAAATTCAATCATCATTGCTTTAAACTCAAAGTGCAGGCTTCTGGCAATACAGTTTCAGTAAATGGTTTGCATATGCTCGGTTTTGGAACTATAGTATGCAAAGGATAACCATTGAAGTTGAATTTAATTCATTTGTTGCTGTCAATTTTATTTAAAAATGACTTAAACATTTGAATCCACACATAATTTATTTCCAATTTTTTAAGAGTGCTTTCTTATCTATAGTTTATTTTAATTCAAAATATAATTTAAAAAAAAAAAAAAAAAAAGTTCCTCAACTACTAAGACTTTGGTGGTTTTGACTCTAGTCATCCTTCTTTGGGGGAAGGAGGGGGGTGGGGTGGGTAGGAGAGGAGAATGTTCTTAAAAGAACCTGGAGTTGGTTTCTTCCAAAAATAGTGTAGTAATTCTTTTAAGACTGAAAGATACCTGCTTTGAAACATGTGTTGTGTGATAGTGTTTAAAGGCTGAAAAAATGTGTGGTAGTTTTTGGACGTGAAAGATACCTGTATGTGTGAGTTAAGAGTTTGTTATTGTGCTAGTATAAGACCACCGAGTGTATTGGGGTTTTGGACTTTTGTGTGATTTGTCAGTTGGCATTAAAAGTTTGTTTCTGGTGTAATGAAATTTGGGTTTATGAGTGTGTTTGTGCTTGTAAAGTTTGTGAGTGATTGTATGGTTTATTAGAGTTAGTCATGTGGTTGTAAATTTGTAATCCATCTCATTGAGAATCAATTTTAGTTGGTGTTGTTCGTATTTGTGGATATGGAGTTGGTCAAACAACTTTTTACACTTTAGTATCTTGTGTGGATATTTTTATTTATTGTTCATGTCAATGCATTTCTGTTGGTCCAAACCGCTATTAGAGCTAATGCTGTCACAGCAGTAACAAATATTGGAAATTTGGGGTAATCGGCAAATTATAACAGAAAATCTTGATCCCAATGCAATCATCTTGTATGTGAGAGGATGCCTTTTGTAAGCTTATTGGGACTGAGGTGTTTACTTTCAATATACGCAAATCTCAATATTTAATCTATGGCTTTATGTGATGCTGTTGAAATTCTGAATCCTTTCATAAAGTGGGCTAAAATTGTTAGTTTTTTCCTTTAATATGGTTGCCAGGTAGATCTATATTTCATTCAAGGTTTTTTTTTTTTTTTTCTCTCAAGTATTTAATGCTAGAGTGATTTGTAGTTATTTTAGGATTCGTATATTTTTCTTTCTTTTAAGCCATAATTGCCATTTAAACTATTATATTTAGCTGTTTCTAATATGTATAGAGTGGTAGAGAAGTTGGAAAGTATATTTCAATGAAAAAGAAAGCAACAGGAATTGATTGGAATGTGTAATGTGGAGGGAGTTGATAGAATTACCGACTCTTGTTGTTTTGTTTCCATGATGAACAGGTGAGGCCATACCCCCTGCGTACTTTCAGCATTAGTGACTGTTCATTGACTTTGAGTGAACTAGGCCTGACCAGCAAACAAGAAGCATTGTTCCTGGAGTTGATTTAACACTGCTGCTCTTTTGTACTGAAAACTTACCAATTAGAATATCATGTTCAACTCAGACTCTACACTGTACTTGTTTGTGACTTGTAAATAGTTTGGCTAAGAGTACTAGAAATCTGAGACGGGCTACCCTGCAGAAATTTGCTGGCAATGAATTGTAAACTAAATTGATGGGATTGGTTACATTGCCATTCACAATATCAGTGGCAGTTTGTATATGCAATCAATGATTGATTCTGTTGTTTAGTCTATGGTATGTCAATTTATTATCTTGTTTGTAGAATAAAAAGCTTATAAGAACAGAAAAGGTGGAGTTAGATAGTGTCTAGCAATGTGTCCAGAAATATTGCCAATGATCTGGACAAGCCATGAACTTAGCCAAATGTGGACTCTTTGCTCCAAGGAATGAGTAATGGCATGGTGAACAAGCTTTTGTCAAAGGTCTGGTTTCAAAAGACTTAGTGCCAATTTGAAATATCTTGGGTCTCTTCTATTCTTAACCAGAATGTAAGCAAAGGATTTTCAGTTTTTCAACCAAAAACTGGAAAGCAAGCTAAGTGGTTAAGCCAATAAGCCGTTCCTGAGATGGCCGTGTCACTATGATTAAGTCAAGTCATAGCCTCAAGCTATTTCCCTCTACCTTCAAAGATATCAGCTTTGCATTGTTGGCAAAAATCAGTTGGATAATTGCTGTCAATGAAGATAAACTATGTACCAAAATCCTCAAGGCCAAATATGGCTCTTTTGAATACTAGCTAAGAGGAAAAAAGTTGAAGAATTCCATATGGGTTTAGAGAAAGTTATTAATTTGCGTAGGTGCTTTGTAGTTGGAGACGGTAAAACTGCAAAAGTAAACCACTCTTACTTCCTTAATTGATTAGTCTTTTCCTTATTACTTTTACTAATGTTATTTTGGATCTTTCTCAGTCTTTTTATAATTACCTTAATTTGAATTAACTCATTCTTTCTTATTGCTGCATTAATCATTCTCCTCTGAATATGACCAAACGCTCTCAAGCGACCCTCTCTCGTCTATTGATATCGTCTTTTCATCAATAGAGGATCTTTTAAATGAGTTTTTTATTTTAAATTTTTTAGAGGTGGGGTTGCTAGTTTTTTTTTTTTATCACTTGAACTCTACCAATAAATTGATTACAATTTACATATTTGAGACTAACGCTCTAGTTTCATTAAAACTAAGTTTCCAACTTCCAAAATAAATCATATTAATAAATTTAAATTGAGTTCTTTATTCAAAATAAATCAAACTACCTATTTAAAATAAAATCAATGTAACAAGTTTTTAAAAAATATTAATACAATGCATTAAACCAGGTTACTTGCGTAACCTAGATCGGCCCAACCCAAGATTCAGTGTGCAGATAAGGTTCAATTAAACATAAAAGTTTATTTTGTTTTTTTGGGATCGTCGTTGGGGTTCGGTAAGGAATCAACCAAAACAGAGTTACAAGTACCTAATCAGATTTACCGATGAGTTTTATGAAAAAAAGTTACTGAGTTTCAAAACGAAGTTTGGAAAAGACCAATCACGTACGTATCAAACTTATATGTTGACAGAGCCATAGCGAGATGGAATTCCTTTGTCCAATCAGTAATCACCTGCATAAAAGACGCTTCTAGTTCTAATCAACAGTTTGGTGCAACTATTTCTTTAGTTGAATTCTTGTTTGTTTCATTCCAATAGTCGTATAGAAAGTAGAAACCAATCTCCAGGAATACATAAAACAAGTGTGATAGTAGGAAGTAGGAGCCCAGACAAATCCAAATTAATACAACTAAGAACAAATACAACGAAGTCTGCCAACACTTCAGTTGGGCCAAACCATCAGCACTCTAGTTGCTTCCCTAAATGAATAATCTTCTTGCGGCAAAAGCCGTGAAAGAGAGACTTGCAATCATCAATAAGTGAAAACAACACTAGGATAACTTCAGTGGAGTTATTCAAGAATGAAACCACAATAAGATTATCCAATTAGCAATCAACCTCGTGAATCCGAGCTAATTGGAGGCCATCATTAAGTGTACATAACATAACTGCTATACTAAAATTTCTACTAATCTTCTACTAAAACCACAAATCCATTGGCCAAAATGATCCCAAATAAGATCCCATATGCATAATCAGGATTCCCCAAATTGAACCATTCGTATTTAGCTTAACTCAATCATCATCTGGATGTTGTCACCTCATTTCCACAATGGTGATGGATTGTCTAGATTTACTTTAGCGGGCAAAAAATTCCCCTACTTCATAAACACAAGGAGTGGGAGAGAAATTTTCTTGAGTACCAACTAAATTAATCAACACTATTGTGACTTAAAAATTAAATCATATATAGATTTTGTTATCAGATGTCTATAGTTCAGCCTAAACCTAGAATAGCTAGGTTTGGTAAATTTACTAAAAACATCCTATAAGTAAATTTACTTTAGTTAATGGTTCAACAAATTTGCTTAGTGTACCTAACCATCCATGGCTGATCATTGACTACTTTCCGTAACATAAAGATATCTTCGAATTTGGTTTCAATTTTATTTTCGTGACTTAGATACATGCCACATTAATCAACAAATCAATCGAAAAGTCATTGGATTTGTAAAGCTAAGGCTCTCCTATATTTAGGCTTAAGGTGGTCGCCCTACTCGCCAAGGCTCTAACAAGCACCTTGCCTTATAGCCTTTAAGGCACCTTAATGTTGTCTCGTCTCACCCAGCTCGCTTTTTGATTATAATGCACTATATTGAGAAAAACTTAATTTTCTTATTTTTGTAGATTTTTAGACCTAAAATAAAATAAAATACTTCTATAAATCACATATAGTATTTTGGCATCCAAAAAACTTACAAAATAACTTTTTAATAATCCTAATGGACAACTTCAAATTAATGAATTGTAGCCATTTTATGAGTTTAATTTGTAATAGAATACATAATTTCTATGTGACGAGTGTTAGTATAAATTACTTTAAACTCAATACAAAATCTATATATGATTTAATTTAAAACCACCTAACTATAAAGATAATTAGAACTTGCTCTTAAATATGAATGGCTCCATTCTAGTAAATGGTTTTGCTTCTTAATTTTTTTTCAAATGATTTTAAGCGATTTTTTTTTTTTTTCATGAAACACTTTGTGTTTGAACTTCAAATGGACAAGAAAGCATGATCTGTTGATACTTGATACTTGCACTACACAACACAAGCATTGTTACAAATTAAATGTTTACACTTAAAAAGTGAATATTTAATTCAAATATGTTGCAATTGGTCTAATCATCATATAAAGAAAATATTTACAAAAAAAATAATGAAATTTTCTATGAATAGAAATAGAGTCAACTCGTGCATGTTAGAGCTTGCATGTGAAAATTATTAGTTTCTTCTAATATCCTAATGGTGGTTCTCATTAAATACTTCTTTGTAAAGCCATTAATTTAATCTTTTTGCGTTTTAAACAATTTTAGCTCAATATAATTTAGTTCTTTGTTTTAATACCACAATAATCATACCAAAATTATGAAATATTAAACATGTTAAATGCATTTCGTTCAAAATATGGCTACATTGCTACGATGATTTTCACGTGTGGAGCATTTTAAATATTAAATAAAAAAGTTTGTTAAAAAACTTGTAAATTCTAAATGTTATTGTTTTTTATTAAATATCTCAATTTAGCTTCAAAAGGATTCATTTCAAACCTTGCACAAATTCACGGTCCACAATAATAAGGCCCAATTTAGGACCAACTCGACACATTTTGGAGTTTTCTCTTAATTGAATAATATTTATGTTTTGATATTTATTTCATTTAAAAAATCTATTATTCAATAAATTGATTACAATTTACATATTTGGGACTAAAGTTTCAGTTTCATTAAAACTAGTCTCCAATTTCCAAAATAAATCAAATTAATAAATTTAAATTGAGTTCTTTATTCAAAATAAATCAAACTCCCTTTTTTTTAAAAAAAAAAATCAAAGTAACAAATTAAAAAAGAATTAAACAATTAATACAAAGCCTTAAATCAGGTTATTCGCTTATTTGTGTGCAAATTTATAAACCCATATCGGCCCAACCCAAGTTTCAATGTGCAGAATCTGCAGATAAGGTTCAACAAAACATATATATATATATATATATATATATATATATTTTTTTTTTGGGGGGATTATCGTTAAGGTGTTAAGGAATCAACCAAAACAGAGTGAATTATTAAAAATAAAAACATAAATAAATAAACCAAAACAGAGTTAAAATAACATTAAAAAAAAAGTAATTAAGGATCAATCATGTTATGTATCAAACTTATATGTTGACAAAACCATAGCGAGATGGAATTCCTTTGTCCAATCAGTAATCATCTTCATAAAAGACGCTTCTAGTTCTAATTAACAGTTTGGTGCAACTATTTTCTATAGTTGAATCCTTGTTTGTTTCATTCCAATAGACGTATAGAAACTAGTCTCCAGGAATACATAAAACAAGTGTGATAATAGGAACCCTAGCCTACAACTAAGAACTCCCAAAGGGGAAGAAGAAAATACAACAAAGTCAGTACTCTGGTTAGCCTCCCTAAACATATGAATAATTTTCTTGCAGCGAAAGCTGTGAAATTGAAACTTGCAATCATCAATAAGAGAAAACCATACTAGGTTAACTTCAGTGGAATTATTCAAAAATGAAACCAAAATAAGATTATCCAATTCGGCAATCAACCTAGTGAATCCCCATAGAGAGAGCTAATTGAAGGCCATCATTAAGGGTGCATAACGCAGTGAAATTTCATTGAGTACCATCAAAATTAATCAAAAATATTGTGACTTAAAAATTAAATCATATAGATTTTGTTATCATAAGAATGTGTATAACTCAACTAGGTTGGTAACAACAGTAAGTTTATTTCACTTGACAACTGTGAAAGGTTCAGCAGATTTTGCTTAATGAATTTGACACAAAAATAGCAAAAAACTACAAACTATCGACATTGGACATGGATAGTATTTGCTTATTTACAATAACTAGAAAACCAATCAACAACGATCTAAGATTACAAATTATGATAGAAACCCTAACCATCCACTACTGTTACAACGAGTACTTTGATATTGACGAGGATTCAATTTAATCCCCTTCTTGATTCAAATACACACTACATTCATTGACAAATCAATAAAAATTCTTGAATTTGCAAAGCTGGGCCTCTTGCCTTAGCGCCTTTTTTTATGGCTTGAGGTATTTGTCTGGCTCGCCAAGGCTCTTAATGCAAGCGCCTTGCCTTTAGAGTTGGGCTACTAAGCGAGTGCCCAGCTCACCTTTAACTACAGTGCAATATATTGAAAGACACTTATATTAGATAAATAAATAAACTAAATCAAAATACGAGAGGAATTTTCTTTTTCTTGCATATTAGTATACATAAAAAAATTAAAAAATTAAATTAAAAAAAAAATCTCTCTATATGAATCACGTATAGTATTTTGGCATCAAAAAACTTATAAAATAACTTTTTAATAATCCTATTAATGAATTGTGGTCATTTTATGTGTTAATATACATGATTTTTATGTGACGACTCTTTTAGTGCACAAACAACTGAAACAAGTCTAGTGTAAATTAGTTTATACATACAAACTTTTAGTTAAGGATGCCAATTTGAGGTAATACAATTTAAAAAATGAAGCGTTTTAAGTGAAACTGAATCCAAAATCTATATAGATTTAATTTAAAACTACCACAACTACAAGAATAATTATGTAATTTGCTCTTTATTATGAATGGTAACATTTTTGTAAATGGACCATTCAAAACTTAGGTACTAACCATTGACCATTGAGATTTGAGAGGTAATTAACAAAAAATCTATAAGTATGAAATACAAATTGTTAGGTTCTAGGTACTTAGGAACTAATGTATTAGAACTCTAATTTGTATTGTTGGCAAACCATGATCAAAACAGGTGTTTAGTCTTATTTTAGACTTGCTCAAAGTATGTCTTTTATGTAAAGTTGGAATTGAGTTAACTGCAGAATTGAGTGTGTAATTCTGACTGGCTCAATCGATCGAAAGTTAGGCTAGATCAATCGAAAGTCGGGAAAAATGTTTTTCTACAAAATTTTCCAACTCAGCCCTAAGCCCATATGACGTGTAGGGTTTTATGTTTTGCCCTAAGTATAAAAGGCAAACCCTAACCACGTTTTTTAAGTTGCTCTATTTGCTGTGTGCGTGAATTTCTTGTGAGATCTGAGAGGTGGTTGCCTTCACACATGCTTAGAATTATCAAGAAGGATATTTCTTCAAGAGCTTGATGATCATTCAGTTGCTACCATAAGAGCTTAAAGATACACAAGCTGGTGTGCTTGTACTTGCTGGAGAATCCAAGAAAGGAGTCTGTGGTCTCGGAGCTTATACGTGGTTGTGTCAGTAAGTTTTCTACTGGTGGGTAGCAATAGGATGTTAGTGGTCTAAGTCGCTATTGTAAAAACTTTGATTCTTTCGTTAGTGGGTTCAGTTTTACCTTGAGAATCGCTAAGTTAAATCCTCCCCAGGTTTTTTACCGGTTTGGCTTTCTTGGGTCATCATATCGTGTGTTCTTTATTTTCCATACTTTGCATGATATGATTTATATGTGTTAACCTAGAACTTGATAATTTGACTAAGTTAATCACTTGGCTAATTAACTAGGTTAATCTGATTGTGTTTAAGGGGTCTAAAAACAAACAAGTGGTATCAGAGCAGGTAGCTCTCTTGTTGTAGATCTTTTAATCTTTAAGCTGATCCTTGACCCCTATTGTCATGGAACACGGACACTTTTTAGTTATTCCTCCTCACTTTGATGGGAATAATTATGCTTATTGGAAAGTAAGGATGAAAACATTCTTGAAATCAATTGATAAGAGAGTCTAGAACTCCATTGAATACGGATGGGAAAAGCCCACTACCCCTGTGAGTAAGTGGCAAACTTCTCAAAAAGAAGCAGCAACTTTCAATAGCAAAGTTATGAATGTTATTTTCAATACTGTTTCTATGGATGAATTTAAGAGAATCTCTAATGTTGAGGTTGTTCACACTGCTTGGAATATCCTCCAGACTGTGAACGAAGGCAAAAAGGCTGTCAAAATAAATAAGTTGCAGCAATTAACTACTAGATTTGAGAGCATTAGAAAGTCTAATGATGAATCCTTTGATGAATTTTATGCTAAACTTAATGACATTGTTAATTCTGCATACAACTTTGGTGAAATTTATTATCAACCTAAAATTGTTAGGAAGATTCTTAGATCTTTAACTGAAGATTTTAGACCCAAAGTGACCGCCATCACTAAGAGCAAGGATGTGGACTCCATCCCTGTTGATGAACTTGTAAGATGTCTTCAATCCTATGAGTTGGACCTACCCAAAACAAGCAAATCCAAATCAATGGCTCTTAAGTCTGTTGATGATGTTGATGTTGGTGAATTTGATGATGAGCTCTTTACTACAGAGATTGCTAACCTTACCAAGAACTTTAGGAATTTCCTAAGAAATAGCAACAGAAGGGCAAGAGGTAAAAACACTGCTGAACCTAGAAACTTTAGGAAGAATGATCCCACTAAGGTTAACAACACTAAAAAACCTAGAGAAAAAGTAAGTCAATCTCCTAATAATTCTATGGGTCCTCAATGTTTTGGATGTCAATGGTATGGTCACATGAAATCTGAATGTCCTACATACTTGAGATCTAAGGGTAAGGCTATGGCTGTAACTTTTAGTGATAATGAAGTTTCCGATGATGAGTTTGGTTCTAACGAGGATGGAAACTTTATTGTTTTCACTGCTACTATTGTATTCAATGAAAGTGTGTCTGTTGAAAAAACCCTTTTGATGGGGAACTCTCTGAGGATGCAGATCTTCAAGAAGCCTACAATAAACTTTACAAAATTGCTGCAAAGGATGCTATAAATGTTGAATTAGGCTTGAAGAAAATTGCATCTCTTGAGCTTGATAAGAAAAATTTGCTTGTGAAACTGTTTGATGCTAATGAACTTTGGAACAATGTGAAAACTGAGAATATGCTTTTGCTTGATAAAGTTAAGAATTTGGAATTTGATTTATCTGTTGCTAAATCTGCTAGTTCTAAACTTGATCATATGCTGAGTATTCAAAAATCTCCTTCTGACAAATCTAGATTAGGTTTTGTTGAGAACATCTCTGTGCCTGCACCCCATTCCACAAATTTTGATCCTTCTTCTTCCTCTGAACTCCCTATGAGTGGGGTTGTGAGTGATACTGTTAAACATGTAGAGATCACACCTCCTAGGAAGATTAGGGTTGAACTGAAAGAGTCTAAATCTAAGGAGTCAACCTTTTCTAAGGATAAGTTACATGGTAAGCCTACTTGGGTTTGTCATTTTTGTGGAAAGTTTAGGCACGTTCGTTCAAACTGTTGCAAGCTGCAACCTGTTAAGAGAGCAAACAAACTAAAAGTACCTATGCCTCAAGTACAAGATCCTATGGTACTCATTGGTGAATTAGTAAAGGCTCTAAACTTTTATTCCAATCCTGGAGTTAGAAATCATTCCCATGTGAATAAGAACTCCAATGCTTGTGGTGCATCTAAAAAGTTTTGGATGCAAAAGGCTCAATCTAACTGAGTCTTTCTGACATGGTCCTTGTACTTTATTGCTCTACTCTTTGTAACTATTGTTCTTTGGTTTTTGTTTCTAGGACTTGCATTACATAACATTCATGCATTTCATTCTAGCACTGTTTTTGTTTCTTCTTTTCAAAATAGATATTAAAAATAATAATAAAAAAAAAGGAAAGGGGAAGCAAATTGTGTTTTGTATTTATTTTCTTGGTTTTGAAAACAAGGTTGGTCAATTTATTTTCACATAACATGAGCTTATTTATTGCACTTTACTAGTTGAAACTTTGTAGTGCATGTTGTGTGGGAAAAATGTTTATGATTTTTGATCACTTTGTCTTGATCTTGAAGTCACATGTCTTTGACTGTCGGACTTGAACTTTTTGAGAAATGCATAAATAATCATCTCACCACTATTCACTAGCCAATCATGAACACCTTAGTGTATATCGTAAGATTTTGTGCTCGAGAAAGTGTAACACATGCACAAAAACAACATAAGGTTCAGTCTCGATTTAAATGCTTAAAATTGGTGTGTACATTATTGGGCTATAATAACTTCAAATCAAATAAAACTAGTGTATACATTATCCCGGCTATTATTAATAAGTTTCTGAACAAATAAAATTGGTGTGTATATTATGAGGCAAAATCAAGAAACTTACATGATTGCAAGCTTATGATGTAGGAGATGTGGAAATTATATGATGTAACTCTTTAAGTGATAGTCTCTTTCAAATTTCATGTGATGAATTTTGTAGACTTTGTATTTGATTTTTATTCACATATCACCTCACATGTATCTTAAACTTTTGCTAGTTGCACACACTATATAAGTTACTCTTTGCTAAACTTTGTACATGTTATTATGTGTGTTTTTGGTTTGACCAACCAAATTTGAAAATTCCTTGAGTTTTATGCAAAACATATTTGATGCTTGAGAATTAAGAGAATGGATTGAAAATCTTAATTTTGGGAAAACTGGGTTCAAAACTTGTGTTTTTGAAAGACATTTCATCTCATACTTATGCATTTTATTTTGAAAATTCAATGCTTTAAGGAGTTTCTGCACAAAATTTCTTTGTTTTTCAAAAATTTGTTTTTTCCAGAATTTCGATCAATCGAACCTGTTCTTCGATCAAATGAAATTGCAATTAAAATATTTGGTCAGCCTCTGTCTGTTTCGATCAATGCTCGATTGATGTTGGATCAATCGAAGCATTTTCGATTGATCGAACCTAAATTTCAATCAACCGAAAATCGTAAAGGGAGTTTTTTTTAAAGTTGATTTTGACGTGTTCAAACCACTTTTTCAAAAAGTTTTCATCTCTTTCTCTCTCTACTCGATCAGTCAAGGCTACCAAAGCAATTTTTTGTCGTTTTCCTCCAAATTTCTTGCAAGGTTTTTCTCCTCTAAGGCCGATATGACCATTGCACCCTTCCTTTTGCTTTTATTTTCAAGTTTCATGCATTTTACTTTGAAAATTTCGAACCTATGCATTTTGGGGGTTTTGATGTTTCAAGCTTGTTTACTTGAAATTGATCAATTGGTTTTTGTTGGGGGATGTTATAAACATGATCTATGATGGTTAATTTGATCAATTTGATGAATTGTGAGAAATTGAAATTTCTAGGGCTTGAAATATATCCGAATTAGGGATTTTGTTCAACTTGAGTTTAATTGATGAAATTGGCTTGTTGGATTGATTAATTTGATCATTGTAAACTATGTTCTATCTTGTATGATGATCAATTGGTCAATTTTTTAAAAAATGAACAAGTGGTTTTTCAAAATTTTGGGGTTTTTGTTATAAACTCTATGATCAAGCCAATTTTGTGTTTCTAAACTTAAATTGAACTTGTTATCACTGCATTAGAGCATGCATCATGACATTTATCTGTTCATGCATCATATAAATTGTTATTTCTATATTGTTTTGTGCTAACTTGCAGTCTGCCCTTGGTTTTTTCTTTTTGTTTCTTTTTGGTTCTGTCCTTGTGTCTTGTCCTTATCTAACACCATGCCTAGGAAGACTAGAGCTCATAGATCCACTCCCTCACCCTCTCCTCCTACCTTTGATTGGGTGAGATTTTCGAGTGCGAAGAATGAGGAAACCTATGAGACACTAAACCTTAAAAGAAAGATATGGGCTAAGCGTAAAGTATTGTTAAATAAGATTGATCCAGCCATTAGGGCTAATTTTGAGCGTAGGGGTTGGCTACCTTTGATGGATATTAGTCATCCACCTCTTGCTACCATGATTAGAGAGTTCTTCTCGAACCTTTCTGTCCATTTCTATGATTCCAACACTTTCATAAAGATTTGGATTCAAGGTGTAGAGTTCACCATTACTCCTACAGTAGTGGCTGATACTTTTGGGGTACCGTTGGTCTAGCACCTTGTCTATCCCTATGATGAGTCTCCTCCCTTGGATGACACCATGTTTTACATCACTGGTACTCCTATCCAGTAGGGTTCTGATCCTCGGATCACCACTGCTGAGCTTACTGAGGTTCACTACCTTTTCTTTAGGATAGCCTGTCATTATTTGTGGCCTCTCATCTGCACACCATTCCTTTAGAGCGATGTGCATTTTTGTACGCTCGTGTTACAGATACTCCTATTTGTTTTCCTCATCTGTTTCTTCATTCTTTGAAGAAGTTTATAGGAGTTCTTCTACTGCTCATGCTCTTGTTCATCCTGTTTTTATTCATAGGATTTTGTTGTATCTTGGTTTAAAGGATTTCCCCGTTTCTAAGCCCGTACACATAGTTGCTCCCATAGATGTCTCCTTCCTTAAGCAGAGGGCTGCTCATTTGAGAGAGAGCTCTAAACGCCCTCGTGTTGAGCCTTCTGGTACCGTACCCCCCCTTCTTCTACAAGTCCTAATGCTGGTGAGGCGTCTATTGATCATGTTGTTGCTGATGTTCTTTCACCTCCTTCAGATGACTTTGACATTCGTTGTACTGTGGAGATTGTCATGACTGTTCAGGCGGCTCATGGTCAGATTTTGGTGGACATGCTTGATAAGCTTCGTGCTTCATTCTTTGAAGAAGTTTATAGGAGTTCTTCTACTGCTCATGCTCTTGTTCATCCTGTTTTTATTCGTAGGATTTTGTTGTATCTTGGTTTAGAGGATTTCCCCCTTCTGAGCCCGTACACATAGTTGCTCCCATAGGTGCCTCCTTCCTTAGGCAGAGGGCTGCTCATTTGAGAGAGAGCTCTAAAAGCCCTCATGTTGAGCCTTCTGGTATCGTACCCCCCCTTCTTCTACAGGTCCTAATACTGGTGAGGCGTCTACTGATCCTGTTGCTGCTAATGTTCCTCCACCTCTTTCGGATGACTTTGACATTTGTCATACTATGGAGATTGTCATGACTGTTCAGGCGACTCATGGTCAGATTTTGGTGGACATGCTTGATAAACTTCGTGCTTTGCGAGCAAATTTGGCACATCTTCAACGTTTGCCTTCGCCAACTCCTTTTGAAGATGGATTCTGATTGCCCTTTGGCATTCTATCACAAAAAGAGGGAGTACATTTGGACACCTGTAGAGGATTTTTGTAGTTAGGGGGAGTTTTTTTTTTTTTATTTTTTTTTTATTTGATGGAGCTTGTGGAGTTTAGATTATATCTAGGTGCTTCACTGTGTATGTATCATTTTTGGCACTTGATGTATTGTTTTTGAGCTATTCATGTTAGGGGGAGATACATTGTTATATATGTTTCTTGTTTCACTGCTCATTAATTTATATTTATGAGTTATTCATAATATATATCTTTGTTTTGTGTTTTGTGAAATCAAGAATTTATTTTTGTTTTACTTGTATTTTTCACACATGCGTTTATGCGTTTTGTTTAAGTGTTTCAAGAAATATATAAGTTGATTCAATCGTGCTGCTGTCTACACTTGCAACTGATGGATAGTAGTTAGGTTGAATTTTTTAATGAGCATTTTTTTAAAGGGTTTATACTTGTAACTTTGAGTATTGTGTTTGTGTTTTGTCACGGATTGCCAAAGGGAGAGTTTGTTAGGTTCTAGGTACTTAGGAACTAATGTATTATAACTCTAATTTGTATTGTTGGCAAACCATGATCAAAACAAGTGTTCAGTCTTATTTTAAACTTGCTCAAAGTATGTCTTTTATGTAAAGCTGGAATCGAGTTAACTGCAGAATTGAGTGTGCAATTCTGACTGGCTCGATCAATCGAAAGTTAGGCTCAATCGATCGAAAGTCGGACAGAATGTTTTTCTGCAGAATTTTCCAACTCAGCCCTAAGCCAATATGACGTGTAGGGTTTTATGGTTTGCCCGAGGTATAAAAGGCAAACCCTAGCCACGTTTTTAAGGTTGCTCTATTTGCTGTGTGCGTGAATCTCTTGTGAGATCTGAGAAGTGGTTGCCTTCACACATGCTTATAATTATCAAGAAGAAGATTTCTTCAAGAGCTTGATGATCATTCAGTTGCTGCCATAAGAGTTTAAAGATACACAAGCGAGTGTGCTTGTACTTGCTGGAGAATCCAAGAAAGAAGGAATCCGTGGACTCGGAGTTTACACGTGGTCGTGTCAGTAAGTTTTCTACTGATGGGTAGCAATAAAATGTTAGTGGACTAAGTCGCTATTGAAAAAACTTCGATTCTTTCGTTAGTGGTCTAGTTTTCCTAGGTCATCATATCGTGTGTTCTTTATTTTTCGTACTTTGCATGATATGATTTATATGTGTTAACCTAGAACTTGATAATTTGACTAAGTTAATCACTTGACTAATTAACTAAGTTAATCTGATTGTGTTTAAAGAGTCTAAAAACAAACACAAATTATGTGGACACTGTCAAGACATGGGTTGGAAAGAAATTGACCGTTTGAATTTTTAAGGTGAAAAAATCTATGGTGATGAGAGAATTGTTTATGGTTATTTTAGAAGTCAAAAAGAAAGAAGAACTCCAGCAACACGGGCAGAAAGGAGTTGGTAAATAGATGGAAAAATCATTAAGCCCAAGCGGCAGGAATAATGGATCACAGGTCCATGAAATAAACAAATGGGCATTGAGAAAACAAACGGGCTTAAAGAAGCCTGGTAAGAGAGAAGTAGCAAACTTATGGGCAGTAAGGATGAGGATAAGGTAATTGGGCCGGGGAAGCTCAATGAAGTTAGTAAAAACCCATGGGAATACAGAGTTTGGGAAAGGGCCAAGGAAATCCAAGGAAAGCAAATGAGCTAAGGATGCCGAAGAGAAAATAAATGGGACACAGGAGCCCGCAAGTAATGTAATAGAAAACCAATGGCCATACTGAGCCATTAGGGGAAGAATAAACGGCAAGCCTAAATGGGCCCAGCAAGACTGGGTCAAATAAACGTCGCAGCAGGAATGCCAGAGTGGTATGGCAGGAAATGATAGCAGTCAAGGACTAGGCTAAAAGAAGGCAAGGCCCAATATCGAATAAAGCCTAGCCCCTAAGGGGAGTAAGAAATCAGAAAACAGCTCACATAAGAAGTCAAGGATGGACAGCATACTATGCAGACAAGTCTCTAGACCACGACGAACACATGAGCAGCAGGTAGATTTTAGACATACATGGAAGGGAGGCACACGCAAAACCCAGACATCATTAGCCTGTACCCATCCAATACGAGACATGGTGAGGTCATGGGTTAGAGGTAAGAGGGCATGGTCTGGCGGTGGAGAGAGGGGAAGACTCATTCTGAGGTTCCTGTTCAGGCTCTTTTGGGAGGAATGTCCTGTTGGGGTGACATACCACCTAAAAGAATCAAGGATGAGTTGGAACCAATAGGTGTATGCTTGATGAGTAGAAAGAGAAGTAGCACCTACACCGTAGTAGGTAAGGGTGCCACGGCAGACAGACAAACAAACAAAACAATCTTCTTTGTCTGGTGATGGGTAATGGCACAGCCAATAAACCAGTTGTAGGGGCCTTTTTTTGTGTTTGGGCTGGGCTACCCTCTGCAAGTGATGGGCCCTGATGTGTTTCTGAGTAGGGAAGTCGAGACCGGCCCAACTGCAACTCACTTTGGGCCGGCTTGTGCACAAACTCAACCTTATCTGCCAGGAACACCCCTTACGGCAAACAGAGCTTATTACCACAAAATTACAGCAGGCAGATACAATGATAACAAAATGAACAAACAGAATGTTATAGCTTTCAATAATAATGATGGCCGAATGTCACAGTAGTAGTAATAATAATAATAACGGCTTTTAAAAGAAAAGAAAGCAATGGATTAAACGATGATGGAGGTTTAATCAAAGATAAACATCAAGCCAATAATCAAGTCTGTAATGGTTACCGTCCAAAGAGGAAGAACGCTTCCTCTCAATGAAATCAACCTCCCAGGTGAATATCCTGCCGTGGGGATTAATAACTTTGAGGGAATCGGACCTGGATGGTTGAGGTGTGAAGAAAGTTATTGTTATTTTTATCGCTTCATTATCCCTTAGAGAGTGTGATTTTGAGGGGGAGAGGAAACAAAAGATCTATTGGTGCATGCCTATTATCCTCACAAATGATTTTCTTATCTTTTTCCTTTCTTTTCCTTTTCCTTTTAGTTTTTCTTTCTATGTGTTTTTCTTCCTCTGTTTTTCGGTCCCTTTTACAGGGCACGGCGAGGCTCCTTTTATAGGGCCTGCCGCAAGCATTCTTTTACCATTTTACCCTCTAACGGCCTTTGTCTGGTCTGGGCATGCTTGCCGACCACCCTCTGCGCATAGCTCGCCCTCGCCAGACAAAGACATGTTCGTTTTGTTTCTGTCCGCCGTGGCACTGCTCTGCCGTGGCCTTAAATGCTCTCTCTCTCTTCCTATGGCATGCACTCAGCGTTCCCTCTCCAATCTTACCCCTTTTAGACGGTCTGTCATCCCAGCAGGACGTATCTCCAAAAGGGTTTGGACAGGGAACGCAAAATAAATCCTTTCCCCCCTCCCCACCACCAAACCACACCCCCCTTTACCTCTTACCACGGACCCATGGCCCCACCACGACCCATATTGGCTGGGTACAGGCTGGTGACACCTGGGCTTTGCGCATGCTCCCTGTTATGTGTGTTTTGAAGCCGGCCTGCGGCTCATGGCGCCTTGTTGGTATTCGTCTGCCACTCTTTTTGATTCTTTTACGCAGATCTTTTGCACCTTCACTACCTCCCTTTGGATTGGGCTTTCCTTAGTACATCTCCCTTGGCCCATTTCTCGTTTTTATGCTTTATGTCTTGTTTTCATTGCTTGGCCTTTCCTACCATGGCAACATGTTCCTGCTAGGCCCATTTCAGACCTGCCGTTTCACTTCTTCCCCCAGTGACTTATGGGAGTCTGCTGGTGTTCTCACTTTATGGGCTCCATTGTCCCTTTCTTTCTTCTTTGGGCCTGCGGCCCTTGGGCTTCCTCGGCCCATTTACTGATTTTGTATTCCAATGGGCTTTTATTTACTAACTGGATTGGGCTTCCTCGGCCCAATCTCCTCATTCTCATCCTTGGGGTTCATGGGCTTGCCATTAACCCCTACTTTCCTTACATCGCTTTGGGCCTGCTGCGGCCCATTCTCACTTTTTCATACCATACATTGCCCATGGGTGCCATTTTTCTCTTTCCGGGCCCTTTAGGCCCATTTGCTTCCTCAAGACCCATTTGCTCGTGTTATGGGCCTGTGTTTTGTTATTCCTGCCGCTCGGACCTAATAGTTTTATTCTGTTCCTGCCGCTATTATTGTCTGTTATGCTGGGTTGGGCTGACTTTACGAAAATGACCCTCAACACCAGTGATGGTCGGCAAGTACACCCGAATCAAACAAAGGTGGTTAAGGGCTAAAATAGTAAAACCTGATCCCAGCATGCACTATAAAAGGAGGCCCTTGCTGTGCACAGGGGACACCATAAGAAAGACAGTAACATGAATCTCTAAGGAAAACCAGGAAATAGAAGAACAAGTATTGAGGAAAGAAAGGAAAAATAAAGATAAGGGGAAAATTAAAAAAGGAAGAAAAGAAAAACAGAGTTAGATTAGCAGGCATGCACCGATAAGTTGATTCCTCTCTCCTTTCCAAGTTCTGCTCTCTGCCAAAAGCAAAGAAGGATTCTATTGGGCACCAACCATTCAGGTCCATTTCCCTCAAAGTGATTAATTTCCATGGCAGGATTTCCCCGAGAAATTATTTGCATTGAGAAGAAACGTTCTTCCCTCTCTGGTCTTGGCCCTGTGGATCAGATTAATCTGATTTCATTCTTTTGATTAACTCGTATACTACCCGCTTATTCCCCTTACTTTTCTTTACAAAAGTGATTGTTATTATTGTGATTATCTTTCTTAATTAGGGATTATTTAGTCACTTTGATTAAGAAGCCGAAATACTTTCTTTTGTTATTATTATTATTATGTCTGCTTGCTGCAACTCATCTAAAGTAGCTCTGCCTGCCGAAAGCATGCTCTTGGCAAACGAGGCATAGTTTGCACACAAGCCGGACCAAATTGAGTTGCAATTGGATCGGTCTTAACTCCCTTACACAGAATATTTGAGCCCAGTGCCGCAGGAGGCAGCCCAGCCCAATATCACAAAAAGGCCCAACATAAGAATCTAAGAAGAAAAAATAACTATTTGTGATATTGATTAGTCTCACTCCAAATGAAGCATTTGATGCATGGTTTTTAAAACCGAACCAGACCGTACGGTCCAATCGGGTTAACCGTAAACCGTTGATGAAAATGGTTTTTTTATATACAAGAACCGGGCATTTAAACAATATGAGAGTACCGCTTGAATTGAGGTCTAACCTGGAAAATTGTTCAAACCGTAAGCCGGTTCAACCGCATGTTTATGAAGAAATTTGCTTTCTGATCTGAAATTCTGGCATGGATCTAAAGCGAGAAAAAATAATAATAAAAAGAGAAAATGATGAAGAAGATCCGAAAATGTAAGAAGCACCAATGGTATGGGAGATTTTTTTTTTTAAGTAAAGAAAAAAAGAAGAATGAGATGAGATGAGTAGCAGACGTGAGGAGGAAGAAGAAGATGGTGCCAGGAAACTGTGTGAACTGTGAAGGAAGTAAAGCATCACAAAAGGAAAGTAATAATGTGAATAGATAAATCTGAAATGATGTGGGTGGGTGGGTAGGTGGGAGTCAGAATGTAATAATGAGATTAAAATTGATACTAAACCCTCTTAGGTTTTGAAAAATGCAAATGGTCAAATATCCATTGTACTAATACACTAGTAGTACTACTTTATTTACTAAAAGTCCTGAGTTTTTACTTCTTTTTTTTTTTTTTAATCTCATCATCTCTCCTCTTATTTGAATTTTTTTTTAAATATTATAGGTAATTCATTAATTTATATCATTTAGGTATAATAAGAATAAGTAATAATCTTTTATTTGAAAGTTTATTTCAATTTTTAAAGATATTTTAGTCAAATATGCTAATATTTACAAATTTAATATATTTATATTTATTTAATTTAATTATTAAATTAATTATGATGTCATCACGGTTCGATCTCGGTCGAAATTCGGTTGAACCTTTAAAATCTTGAACCTCTCTCTTTAACGATTCTTTGAATGATTCAGAGTTGAAAACCATAATTTGATGTTTGGCCTTCAAATAATAAGATGAAATTTATTCTACAGAGTGTTACAATTTAAATGTTTAACTTTAAAGAGTAAAAATTTACAAAAGTAAAAAATAAAGGAATTTTGTATGAATAGAAAATAAAAATAAAGCTGACTCACACATTTTGGATCCTAAGAGCATTTACATCCATGTTTTTAAAAAATATATGTTTTACACTTTAAAAAGTTACTTTATCTATTTGACTAACTCATTTAACAATGCACCTAACATCTCAATTCTTATTTTTTACAACCCAATAAAATAATATAAATTAAACAATCAAAATAATAGTACAAAAAACTCATTTCTCTTCTTTCTTTTCCATCTCTCTTTTACTCAGTTCCTCTACTACCCGCCAAAATCACCTACAACCATTACCAAAAATAATTGAAACAATAAAAAAAAATACAACCAGAACAAACACCACCTCATCTTACCAATCTCCATCGCGTTAATTTGATCTCTAGCCACCAGATCTCCACCATGCCAAGCCAATCTCCATCAACCAGATCTCCACTACTTCAAACCGATCTCCACAGCGCCAAGCCACTATTGATCAAAACCCACTAGAGCTCCACCGTGCCTAGCAACCGTTGATCAAAACTCACCACCACCTTTGATTTTAACCACCACAGATTCAGACATTGATTCAAGTTTCAAACTCACAACCACCCAAAATCAACCACAAAATGACATCAAACACCATTGATCTACACCTTGGAGGATGCGGTGGCAAGGACTCAGAGAGAAGGACAAGACAGAGAGGGGGAAAGAGACACTGAAAGGGAGATTTTGTGAGACTGACAGAGAGAATAAAATAATATATATAAAGGTAAATGATAAAGTGCTGTGTTAATTTAGTCTCTATCATTATCTTTTGGAAGAAAAAAGCTTATATATCAAACAAAACAATAAAAAATTATTTTTATGCCAAATTAGTTGCCAACTATATTGCCACGTCAGATTAAAAAACAACCACATCAACAGCCACATGTCCTTATTTATTTATTTAAAAACAAAAACAAAAGACTGGCTTTTCTCCCCCAAATCTAAAACCTCTCCCTCCCAATCTCTTTGGCCGACGCACCTTCATCCTCTGCTCCCTATTCTTAATAAAACAATGTCCTATTCTTAAGAATAAAACCATAGTGAGAGCACTAACGATAATGAAGCCAAATAAAAAAACCAAAATCACAAAAATAGAATATGGATCTACGTCATATGAAGGTTCTAACCCAAATTTGCAATGGAAATAAAAAAGATACAAATTTTTCTATAAAAAAAAAAATGAAAAGAAAAGAAAAGATCCAATCTTTAGTTGTTATTGGGAGAAAATAGTCTGCCAGCACACCCATTGTGTGATCTTCTGGCTGGTTTTTCCTCTTCAACTGCAGCTCTAAACAGTTACCCTGATTGTAATTTGTATAATTTGTCATATCCACCTCCAAATCCTTTATCACAAACATATGCAGCAACTACTTGATTGTCTAAGCCGACTGCCCAGATTCATGGAGCAGGACCCCAATCTTTGTCAAACAAGCAAGGCCGTTACAACTTACAACCATTGATATTCATGGCGCAAGGTTCACAAGTGATACCAATTAGACAGATTCTATTGTTCAAACCTCTGATTTCTTTTTATTTATATAAATTAAGGACACGTGGCTGTTGATATTTATATAAATTAAGGACACGTGGCTGTTGATATTTATATAAATTAAGGACACGTGGCTGTTGATATGGCACCTCAGTTGGCAAAAATAATAATATTTTAATATCACCGTTAGCTACGTCAGTATTTTCCATCCATTATCTAACAACAGAGACACACAATAGCAAAAGTTTAGGGACTAAACTGACACAATTGAAACGTTAGGGACCAAATTGACATATAATGTAAATGATAAAGACCAAATATGTAATTTATCCTATATATAATTTTACAAACCCAGCAACATTAGTGTATATTTCCTCTCTTAGTGTTCATTGTTGTTAAATACTTTTAGCAATGGCAACTTGGGTAAACCTGGTTTTTGGTGTGTGGGTCTAAAATAGCAATTTAGGGGGTTTTACACCCCAATACTAATGCTCCAAGTCAATAATTTGTCTTTTCTTATAATTTATTTTTTGCGAAAATGGTTAGTTTCTTCCAATATCTCAACGATATTCTTCGCTAAACATTTTGTTGTAAAGCCATCAATTTTTAATATTTGTGGGTTTTTAACAATTTTAGCCTCAACTGAATTAATTTCTTTGTACTAATATGTTAAAACATATGTGATTCATTTGTTAGGAACATATGTCACTATTTTGTGTAATTGGTTAATCCTTTGACAAAACGCACTTTACTTGTAATTGGGTAGATCTAGGATGTGTTTGATGCTTCAAGAAACCTTGTTTCAAGTTCGACTGTTAAAGCCATGCAAGTCTGTCCAAGAATCAAGTAAGAAAGTACTGGCTTTTAAAGCTCGATAGCTACTCGACACCTCTCGACTCTTAGCTTATCTATCGAGCTCTTCAATTGCTTTTTATCGCAATCTCGATACCTCTCGATAGCTAGGTCAATTGATCGAGCAACTTTCTGTCCCCTCGATAGCTCTCGATAGCTTGTAACAGATAGGCTCGATAGCTTCTCGACACCTCTTGATCGATCGAGAATTACGAAATTCATATTTCTAGATTTGATTTTTGACCCATGCTTATGTATTTGTGTATGGTTTCTTTTCTCACAACCTTAGACATATATAAGGCTTATTTTAGAGGCCGTCACATAAGAGAATACAAGGAGAACGAATGCAAAAAGTGATCGATGCCTTATTCTCTCTGAAGGAAGCTACTGCGTTTTTACGCCTTAGGGTTTTGTAACTAAGTGCTTCTTGATCTTCATTGTTGATGAAGTGAAGAACTTTGCAGTCAATATCTTCTTCAAGTTGGTGTGTTAGTCACGTACTAGGAGCCATGCATCTTTGATTAGTCACGTACTGGGATCCGTGCAAAAAGGATGGCGTTCATATATTGAAGAGTTCAGAGATTCTGAAGCGGTAGAAGATTTCTACTGTAAGTTCATCTATGGGGATTGTAGAGTCTAGGGACAAAGGTTTTGTACTAGATCTGAAACTTCTCTTTACTATAGTAGATTGCTTTTCGGGAAGGTTTCCCCCTAGGTTTTTTACTGTGAAACTAGCTTGTTTCATTGGTTTTCCTGGGTCATCATATCTTGTCTTATTTATTTTTCCGCTGCATGATTTTGACATGATATTGACGTTTGTTTGTTTTAACAAGTTTTATTCATAATAAATCTAATTAACAACTTGGGTTTAAAACTTATTAATTCTATCAACCGGGGTCTAAATTTTCCAACATAATATAATGATGATCATGCCAAATCATGAAATATTAACTATGCTATTGGCATGTTAAATGCATTTTATTCAAAACATGGCCACATTGCTATGTTGATTTTTCATATGTGTCGAGCATTTTAAATATAAAATAAAAAGTTTTTTTTAAGAAAACTTATAAATTCTAAATAGTATCGTTTATATCAAACACCTTAATTTAGCTATAAACAGATTCATTTCAAATCTTGCTATAAATCTTGCTTAAATTCATGGTTCGCAATAGTAAGGCCTAATTTAGGACCAACTCAACACATTTTGGAGTTTTCTCTTAATTGAATAATATTTATGTTTTGATTTTTATTTATTTAATTATCTATTTTTCTTACTTTTTGAGATGCAAGATTACTATAATTATATTTTTGTGTTCAAAGTTCGCTAAGATTCCCTTTTTAATTGATAATATTGCTATTCACTTAATTTTCTTGTGCTATAATCAATCTTAAATAGGATGTTACCAATTTTAATTTTTAATAACTTCTTTTTGTATGTGAAAATGTTAAATGTATTGTTAGTTATTATTTTATAAGTGAAACGTGTTTTAGAAAAAGAATCTAGCATTTTTTTTCATAATTTAATATGTTAATTTGACTATTTTTGTCTATTTATAAAAAATATTTAAAAGTTTTTGTGGAGGAATGAATCTTTCCCTTAGAAGGTATTGTCCGCTTTGGAAATGGATCGAGGAGGTTGATGCCATCCGCACAGATTTGCTCAATCCCACATCAAGGAGAGACGCCTCCCACCCGCAGCTTATAAGCATGAGCTCACAAGTGGAGAGATTCATTCCTCGGCTCATGCTTATAATGCATATTAATCAGGTTTTTTTTTTTTTTTTTTTGCTAGGTGAGAGACTTTACTTTTTTTAAATTAGTTTTTGCAATACTATAAGACGGTAAAAATAATATTATATTTTAAGGGATCTTCTTCCATTTAGGGGCCTTAGTGGTTGAGCCACCCCTGAATAGAAAATTTTATCAATACTTAGAACATTTTTAACTCTATAGATACTTAGAGCACTCACATTAGAGGATGTGTAATAAAAAACATGTATCAAATTTATAAATTTTTGTTCCAAAACTACCTGTAACAAACAAGCCAAAATTGTGTAAATATGCATTATTGCTATAATAACTGTGTAAATTTAAACTAGCACAATTTATTTTGCATTTTATTTTTATTCTTTTTTTACGTTTCCCAACAATAAAGGGAGAAAGCGAATGGTTGTTGCTGTGCATAAAAAAAAAGATAAACAATTAAAAAAAATCACTAAAATTTGATATTTTAATAAAATGTGTGTAAAATTGATAATGTGATGACCCATTTCAACCCGCTTAATATTAAGCAGGTTGGGTTGACATAAATTCATTCTATTTAACCCGCTTAAAAAAACACCTGATTAATATTGTTATAAATGTAATACAAACTTATAACATCAAAATAACATCAAAGTTCAAAATAATATCAAATACTTAAAACACATAGTCCAAAAATTCAAAATAATATAAAAGCACTTAATAATTATTAAGTCCTTAACGTATATAGTACCATTCATCTAAAAATAAGTTCTTTATATCCCAAAATAAGTACATATACTTCAACCCAAAATCAAAATAACATAGTTCTATATGAAGGTTTAGAGATTAAGAGTTTGTAAAGTTTCAATTTACAATTATATCACTTATAAGTTTTTGTAATTATTCACTTTTCTTTTTAAATTTAAAATATAGGTTAGATATAAAAAGTTATTTGACAAATTTAAAATAAAAACAAAAATATATTTGTTATATAACGAGTTAAACGGGTTGTATTAAATGGGTCATTTCGAATTGACATGTCAAACTTGTCAACGGAATTACATATAAACTCATCCCATCTCCAACAAATTAATTTTTATAATTATTAGTATTATTATACCCCCCCTCAGCCTTGAAATTCTTGTTCCACCCATGCCTACATGTTTCACAACGAAATCTCCCACTGCATCAGCCCTTTTATTATAGCATAGTTTCTTCCAATATACCTGCCTTAATGAAATAAATAAATAAATAATATAATAAATGAAAACAGAGAGAGAGGGAGTTTTTTTTTTTTTTTTTTTTCTTCCCTTCTTTATTTATTTATTTATCTATAAAAGAACCTCACTTCGAATTAGCTAAGATGAGTATTGCAACGATCGTTACTGATAAGGAAAAACCTTTGGAACAAGAAAGCATAAAAAAAACAAAGGCCTTTTTTCTGTTATCTACCCCCACCCAAAAAATTTAAAAAAAAAAAAAAAAAAATGTGGGTGTGTCAAAGAATCAGTTTCTGATTAAATTATTAACAGAAAAATTGAAGAATTTAATCAATAAAGCAGAGCAAGATTAGCATTATGAAGCGTTTTTGCCTTCTTGAGGTGCTGGAGCTGTCCAATACTGCTTGACTGCCAATAAAATCTTCTCTCTCTGATGGGGTCCCTTTTCATGGTCTACAATTCTGCTATCCCATTGCATTGCATCTAATATGCTCTTTATTTTTACCAAGTAATCTACATCATCTCTGAATATCACACTACCTTCTGGCCTTAAAATCCGATCCATCTCTAAAAGAATATCTTCCATATCACATCTGCAACACAATTAATTTAGTGACCAATTTACAATTCCATAATGTCAAGTAATTGATGTGCAATGATATAAATAAATATATAGTTTAAGGTCTAATCTCCAAGAAAAATACTCTTATTAAGCTAATGTTACCTGTCTTTGTAGAGGCTAAAAACTGAATCAGCATGGATGAAGTCGTAAGTACGCGGGTATGTGGACATGGCCTCGCACCTAAGAGAAGACAAGTGATTAGCAATAATTCTTGTTTGCCAAGTATGATAATTACTGAATATAATAACAAACTTCTAGTTAAAATTTTATAATACAGATAGTTTAACTATGTAATGCAAATTCAATCCGGTGTGCTAGGAGAAATTTTTTAATATAATGTTAAGGACAACTTTTTATCGTTATAATTGGACTAATATCACTTTCACTTGAGTCTTATACTGAGTACTAATATCACTTTTATACATAAATCATAATGGGTCATATAAACAATTGTGAAAAAAATATATATAGTGAAAGATAGGGTCTACTTAAAGATATTGAAAGAGTTATTATTTGTGAAAAGGTTGGTTGTCTTGGTATTTAAAACAAAACAACAATGATCCTCTTGGAAGTTTCCAGAAAAGTAAACACAACAATCAAGGATTGCTATCGAATTTCCTTTTGCTTTTCGCAGTTGTTTATGTTCTACCTAAAGTACCACACTTCACACGTTAGTTTAATAAGCAAAATAAAGCTACTTTCTGAGAAACTTCTTTTATAAGTTCCTTTTGATTGAACCATTGGATAATCTTAATAATTAGAGAGAAAAAAGCATACCAATTTTGATATGTTCCAATCAATCCACGTTCATAGATGACTCCAAGGGTATTGATCTCAGCTTCAACAGGTACAATGTTCATAACCCACACTGGATCATCAACTAGTGCAGCTGCAAATCCTCCTAAGTAAGAATTCATATCCAGCAAGTTACGGTACCTGCCAGGCTCAGTTAGTTGATAGTCCAAGGTCTTATAATGTGCTACTCTGTTTTTCCATAGCTCTGTATTTTCTGTGAAAGTCTCAGCTGTAATTCCCTTCAAAGTTCCTTCACTAATCCTTGGTGGAATTGAATTTAGCCTTTCTGGCCATTTTGCTAATGTCCCACCTGACACTTTTTTAATGTCAGAAACTTCAGGAAGTGGGGTCAAACATTTATCCATTTTAGTGTACCTGCAAAAGGAGTGGATGATATTAAACTCATAGGAACAGAGAGAATAATGATTCAATTAGTGCATTAAAAAATTCTTTCAAGTTAAGACTTTAAAGTTGCAATCTTTGAAGCAACCAACCAAACAATTAAACAAAGAAATGGTAATGGAGTAAAGGTCAAGGCATAAGAAAAGCACCAATACAACGAAAAGTTTAGGTGGTGGTTGGATATGTTAACTTAAAAAAAGGTGCATTTCAAATCAACAAACAGTTAGCTAAGAACGACATCTAATTCCCACTGCCTTTACCACTCAATCGGTTTTGGTATCACTGCTAAAGTGTTCTCTAGCAGTAAAAAGAACCTGCTTTAGCCTTTTACTTGAAGATCCTACAAAAAGCATATTTCAATGGGGCAGCCAATAATATATATTTATTTACAACTAGAAGTCAATCATTTATTTTATTTCTTCAAAAACTCAAAAGAAATCAACCAAAAATCAGCAATCAAGCTTAGTCCTAAAATTTTAGGGTCAACTATGTATCCTTATTCCTTAGCAAATTAATTAGGATTGACCACATGTATAGTGGACACTCCAACGTATATCTGTAATGGACCTATTCATAATAAGGTGACTAAATATTAGTCTGGTCATCAACTTATCACAACTCTCCAATTTTTTTAGGCTTAGAACCCGACACTATTTGAAAGGAACAAAAAAATGGTAACACATTAAAATTAAAAGAGCCATATTATTACCAGGCCTTGTCTGGATCCTGCGCCTGGCAGAACTGTGGTTTCTTGAAAACCTTCCTATTGATCTTGCAATGGATATGATTAGTGGGTTTCTGCCAAATAGCAAGGTCATCCTTCTGTTTTAGTTTTTTCCAGCACAGACTTTTTGCTACATTCTCAATACCATTCTGTTCTGCCTTAAGATCTTGCTGTGTTCTGTTCCAGCCTTTCCAATGTTTCTCCCAGTTTATTGGTGGCCCAGACAGAATCCAATACCCACCAGGGCGTAAAATTCGATCAACTTCAATTAAATAAAGCCCATCTGCACAGCCATAATTAAAAAAATTTACAAGCAAGAAAAAAAAATTCAAATACTAAATGAGGAAATAGTGTAGTACAGGTAGAAATGAATAGCTTGGGATTACCATACTGGCCCCAAGGAATGAGGCAACGTGAGCAGTGAGCCATGTCAAAGGCTCTTGAAGGATAAGGAAGCCTAATTGAAGCAAGAACTCCAATCAATGCTGGTACTCCTCGTTCAAGAGCAAATTGGACCTGAGCTTCATGCGTATCTCTTGGTGCAAATGACACTGTCACAATGTTACGTGAAAGAAGATATGCTCCCCAACTAGCAACCTGATTAATTTTTAGGCCAAAAAAAAAAAAAATGTCATTCATGGGTTTTTTTTTTTTTTTTTTTTGGGTGAATCTAATTATTTAAACAAAAATTAATCACAAGCAAAAGTCATGAATAGTGTGGTTAACGACCTTGATTAAAATATAACTTAAACATATGGGAAAGCTGAAATTAGTTACAAAGTAACTTGTGAATTAAGAGTGAATGGATGGAGCAGTTACAAAACGCTATGATTATGAGAAGGTTGAATAATATAATTATAGACCATATTAATAAAGATATATTATTAATATTATGACATTGTGCGTTGAACAAACCAATTTGGTTGGCTCTTTTATTAGTGCAAGTTGAGTAAAACCTCGTTTCTATGAGCTAACGTCTCTCCACCAATTAAGAAAAATTAAAGTAAGGAAATTTAGGTTTCTCATGAATTATTATACTTTACTTTAAATAGAAGAATTTATAATTTATTTGTGAAACAAATTCCAAAGTTTCTTGTCCAATGAAAAAATAATTTTTTTTTTAAAAGCATAAAATTGATTTTCAATATCTGTCTTTGACAGGCAAATTCTACCAAACTTATACTATTGAGCTTGGCACAGTACAAAGAAATGGGACTTGATTAGGATTTACCTGAATTAGACATGGAGTGTCAAAAACATGAATATACACCTAGTTTTGAAAATCCATTGCACCTATCTTTCATTTCCTTAAAATGAGGGAATCTCATTAAATACTAGCTAGTTTAGCATTGATTCTATCAAAAATAAAAATAAAAAAACCATTGACGAAATTTATTTACAAATTTGTCTCTTGATTTTTTTTTTTTTTTTTTATTAACCTTTATGATTCCAGCAATATATTAAACCTTTTATTACCTAACCAAAAATAAAATAAAAATAAAAACTTTACGAGACCAGTCCAGCAATGACAAGTGGACCCATATCCATCGAACAAAAACACAGCAGAATTAAATTTATATAAATAAATGAAATCAACATTTAAAACAAAAAATTTGAGAGAAAATGGGGATTAATTAATATCTTTGAGGATTTATCTTCTTTAATGGGAGATAACTTTAAAAATAAAAATAAATAAATCCATAGACTTACTGAACAGTGTGAAAGATGCCGCGTTAAATCATCACAATATTTAAATATTGTAAAAATAACCAGAGAAATTTATATAAAATCCATAACCTTTATTATTTTATTATTCACAAAAATTAGAATCAAGGGAAAAATCTGAATTCTCCATTTCCCAACAACAAAAAGAATTGCTTTTTGTGCACTCCATCGCTTTTTATTCAAGACCTTCTTTAATAATATTCTACAAGTATAGAAAAAGTTTTAAACAAGGAAACAAATAAAAATTCAATAATTCACTCCAACTCAATTTTCCTTTTTCATAGCCTACTTTCCATCTTTTCGATCCTTTCCTATTTCAAAATCAAAATTCACATTAAACAAAAAGAAGAAGAAGAATTTTCTCACAGCAAGGCCAATACAATTTCTGTTTAACAATCTAAGACCCCGTTTGATACGCAATTTTATTTTCACCTAAACATATTTCCTAAAAAACTGAAAGCCTACCCTAATATTCTATGAAGTTGTTGTCACTTGTCAGAAACTAGTAGACCAGCTGGTTCATAAAGTCAAAAAAACTCATAAAACTATGAAGATTTCTTTTTCCTTTCAGCTATAAAGAACTATGACTATATGAGTCATTGACCATTATTACTGCAAAAAAAATGAATCAACCACTCGTATATACACAAATACATATATACATACGTATATACACACTCATATAATGAAACTTTAATACAAGAAAACTAATCTTTAATGAAAGAAACGTAACGGGGAATGAGAATTGTACGTACCCCACAACCAGTATCAATGGCGGTTCTTATAGAACCATCTTCGAGATTAATCAACCGGGAAATATCATCAATGTAAGCATCGGCACCGTTGGGGAACATGGTCCCACCGCCAGGGAACTTGAACCGGTCTTTCTCGAACCGGACCCAATTCTGTTTCTTCTTCTCGAACGTTAACCATTTATGGGGCACGTTAGCGTACCAGACGTTTTCTCTGCTCTCAGGCCAGCGAAACGGCGCCGTGTAGCCATACGGGGCTGGGACGCGACACTTGAGAACCTCGTTGGGTTCAGGGCAGTGTCTCTCTCGATATATCAACATGCCTCTGTCGAACTTCAGGGACCTTTTGGCGTCCTCGCATGGCGTGTACTCTGAGAGTTTGGCATCGCAGGGTGGGAGGTGGATGGCACGCGCCTCCGTGGGTGGTGGGTCTGCGGCCATGTGGTGGGCCCTGAAGTCGAGTGCGATGCTGGCGGATCTTGTGGCGATGAGGGGTTGGAGGGAACATTGGGTGGCGGCGCCGTCGGCGGAGGAGGAGGTGATGGGGATGGTGATGGTGGTGGAGTGGGTCCAGATTCCGATGAGGTAGAAGAATGAGCAGAGGATGGCTATGAAGGTGAGGTAATAAAGATTGGTTCTTTGGGTGTTGAAGAACCAGAGATGGTTCAGTGGGTTTGGACAAGCCATCGAGACCAAATTTACCAAACCAAATCCCTCTATGTGTGTGTGAGAGAGAGAGAGAGAGAGAGAGAGTAGCGTCCGACTCTGTGTTTGTCTGTGTCAAATATATATACAGAGAGAGAGAGAGAGAGACGACTGACCTGACCTGACCAATTGAATTTTCCATGCTTTGATTTTATTTTATTTTTTCTTTTTGGAAATTACATAAAGAGGATTTAAGTTTCTACCATTTTCTAGATTACTTACCAAATATTTCAGGTTATCAATTCAAGTCTTGAAAAAAGTATTATGCTCTGTTTGTTTTGTTGAGTGTTCATTTTCATTGTGAAATGAAATCTAATCAAATCTGAAAAGATTTAAGATTTTACTTTGATCTAAAAATCTTTTGTAAAATTTTGTAAAACGTTTTACTAAAAAGAATTTGGTAAAATATTTTACATAGACATACATCAATTTTTTCTCACATCTAGCGACTAGGCCACTAGTTCAGCACTGGTCTAGTGGGCTAAGCTGTCAACTCAGCAGGTAAAGTTACTGATGGTGATTGGGAGATACTAATTTTGGTGGTTTGTGCTTTAAAATTTTTACGTTAGGCCAAACACAAAAATATTTTCAAATGTTGAAAATATTTTACAGCAAAAACAAACCGTTAAATTTGTGAAATCACTTCCATTTAAAACATTAAAAAAATGGAAAAAAGTAAAAAAAAAAAAATGATTTATTAAATTTTACATTTCATATAGGATTATTCAAAAATCAATTTTAAAAAGGATAGAAAGAGATATCCCTATTTAGAAAAATAAATGTTTGCTTAGAGTAAGAAAGTGATTGCCAAAAAATTAAAATGGATTATATAGGTGAAATACAACTTTTTTTCAATGTTTTTTTTTTTTCTCACTATTCGTTAGTGCTCAAAATAATGGAAATTAATAATAAAAGTGGACATGGGGCTTCAAAATGAAACAATTTTATAAATTTGGAACTTTAATTGAGAAAATTAAGAACCGAAGACCAAATCTAAAATAAGATACAGTGGCTACATTTTTTATATGATTTTTTTGTGCAAAAATATACTTTGCACCCTATAACTTCAATCAATTGTCATTAGTCCACTAAATTTAAAAATTGTCATTTCAGTTCAACTTTGATCAATTGTCATTTTAGTTCACCAAGTTTATAAAATTTCATTTACCAAGTTCAAAAATTGTCAATTTTTTATTTATTTAAATAAAGTAATAAAACTATTTCTTAATGTTGAAAATGTGAAAAAAAAAATTGTTTTAAGAGTTTAACGAGACCATTTTGACCATAATAGGTGGAAGAACTAAAATGACCTCACCAGCAAAGTTGATAAACTAAAATGACAAATTTTTATATTAAACATATTAAAATAACAAGAGAAATTCTATGCATACAACAAAATTTCACAACACCATTATTCTTATTATAATGAATTTCAATCTCACATTTTAATTTTTTATTTTATTTTAACGTATGAATATAAAAGATTCACACCTCAACTGTTGTCACAATATTGTGAAAATAACAATCATAAAAATTGATAATTATATATTTTTTTTCTTTATTATTATTTTTGCCTTTTATTAACGTTGACGTGGGTTTGGGCCTTTGTCATAAAAGAGGTCGGTGGTGAGTAACACGCGAGGACGCGGCTGGGCTCGTGAAATTCAATTGAACAGAAACACAAGACAAGGGCGTAGGCTTTTCCACGAGCGGTTTTGTCTGAAATTAATGCACTGAAACTACGACTTTTTAAGGTTACAGAATATTACTATTCAATACAACTCTCTGACCCCTCTCTCCAACCGATCACTCTCTCTCTCTCACTTTTTTATTCGAGAAGAAGAAAAATGCTTCTTTCTAATATATTCTTTATAAAAAATGGTTAACTTGGTGCTGAATTCAACGAAAATCTATATCCTTTATGCAAGCACAAGCAAAGCAGCACGCTGCATGATATGGCTTGACCCCAATCAATCAAGCTCACATGTTGGTCATTAATTCTAGTTCCACGTCAGTCCCTAGTTTTGGTGAAAATACATCGACCTCGAACAAATCGTAATGGGCAACAAAACACTTTCGAGAACTATCAATGATGAGACTTGAGAGTATTGGCCCACTTCACCCATACTTTCATTAATCACTACTATGGAAAAAAATTTCACCCCTTTCTAATTTTCAGTGTGAGAAAAAGGGGCAACACATTATTCTGAAAAAATATTTTTAAAAATAATTAATTATTTTATGTCCTTAAAGTACATATTAACAAAATTTATAAATAAAAACTAGCAATAAATGGATTCACTTCTTTTTTTTTTCTTTTTTTTTTAAATGGATTCACTTCTATAATCACATAAGATTAGTACAATTGACTGTGGACCATGTCTTGTAAAGCATATGAGTTATGACACTAGTTTGAATCATGGTTTTCAGACCCGGACCGTTCATTGAACCGTAAAAGAGAGAGGTTCAAGGGTTTTAAGGTCGAACCGAGGTCGAACCGGGGTCGAACCGTGATGACGTCATAATTAATTTAATAATTATTTTAAATATATATAAAAATATTAAATTAATAAAAAAAATAGAAAAATGAACTAAAATAGTGTTTTCCTCAGAAAAATTGTGTCCTACATTTTGTTCAATGTGAATTAAGTCTTGGATAAGCATCATAACTCAGAAGCTCTGAATATTCCCCAATTGAGTTACCAAGAAAGAACATTGGGTCTAAATCAAGAGCACTAAGCATTTCTACTACAGTATGAATTTCACTAATCAACAAAGTAAAATTAATAAATAAAATAAAGATTGGCAACTGTAGAAATAGACGACACATCAAATAAAAATAAAAATAAAACATAAGAACAGTTAGGCAGGCACGAAAAGATAATTCAGATAATAATGGGATCCACAGAATTGAACGAGGCAAGCAAATGGGGTCTACCACTGTATCAATTTGAAAAATCCTGTTTTCACAAACTGAAAAACTAAAAGCACCAGCAGCCTTATTGTTGTTCATTCAGTCCAAAATTCTAACTTCAAAGGAACACATTTTCACTCAGATAAACTAACAAACACATTGCAAGAAAGAAAATTCTGAAACTTCAAGTAACTTGAAATTAGAAAAAAGTCACGTTGTTCCATTCCACAAGGAACTAAACAAAATAGAGTAGTTCCATTCCACAAGGAACTCCCAAGTTTCACCTAATGAGGAATTTCTTAGTAAGTCCTGAGTGCAGAAAGTTTGTTCTATTATTTCATATCCAAACAAAACAAAACAAAACGTTTTTCAAAATGTCCACAAATAGTTTTTAAAATACCAGAACCAATCCAAAATACAACTACATATTGTTTCTCATAATACATATACAACTACGTGTACAACCTTGTTTCTCATAATAATGTTTTCCAAGTTACAGTACACAAACACAACTACATATTGTTTCTTACAAAAATACATAAAAACTTGTTTCTAAAATACAATAATAAAACTTCAAACTACAAAATAGAGCTTCAAAGTTCAAACAGAGTCATTATGATCATAAATCATCAATGTCATGATAGTTATCATGCTCATCATCATTCCCTGGAAATCCAGGAGGAGGGCCAATAGGTTGTCCAAATGTTCCCAAATCAATTCCTTCACCCTCACTGCTATCACCTACAGATTCTACACACAAGTTTGAACAAAATAAAAAGAAAAATCATTATGATGTTTACAAAAGTTTGAAAAAAAGAAAAAGAAAAATCACTATAGGTTATTAAATTGTTTACATATAAACTAACCTTCAATATTAGAAGAAGGCTCTGCACTTGCTGGATACGCACCCTCTTCATAAATTGCATTCTCCAACTCTTCATAATTAAGATATGGGTCTTCCTCTTCCACAAATACCCAAAAATCAGTTTTGTCGATACTTGCATAATCAATGGGGTCAAAATTAAACTTTTTGTTGTAAAGCCTGCATCATAAAATGTCATGCTCGTTATTGGAATTTGAACATAATTAGTAACTAACAATTACATTATATAAATGACTTCTTAAAAATTAATATAATGACAAGATATAACATTTAATTACCTATGTCTCAATCGCAAGTTATGATGAACAAACACAAGATCATTGAGCCTTTGATGCTCCAACCTATTTCTCCTCTTAGAATGTATTTGGTCAAATAAACTCCAACAACGCTCACATCCAGAAGAGGCAGAAGTTTGGCTAAGAATTCTAATTGCCAATTTTTGCAAGTTTGGAGCATCAGCACCCCACAACTTCCACCATTCATCTAATTTTCACAACACAACGTAATCTAATATTAATCAACATAAACAAAAAAACTTTCAATTGAATAATCAATTCAATTATTCTAACTATAGTGACAAAACTAACTTTCAACATGAACAAAAAAAACTAAGATTTGTTTATAGTATTAAAGAAAACTAATTACTTCTCACCTGGATGAGTGGTCGTGCTTGTTGACAATGCAAGATCTCTATCAAAGCTCCCAATACGGTCTCGAAAATATTGGGTTTCCTTAATTACCTTCTCTTTGTCACCATCATATTTTGTCCCAATGTAGTCCAAAACAGCCATATGTACTGCTGGTTTCCGACAAAAATTCTCCTCATCATATTGAAAAGCAGGATTTAACCAATATGCAGCAGCATGAAGATCTTTACGCAAATGTTTGTCCCAACGGTTTTTTAGAATTGAGGTGTATGGCTTGTACAAGTGCTTCTTCATTCGAAAGATCTTCTTGATTCCCAACCGTGCTCTATGCATACCCTCATACACATATCCTATTGCAGGCCTTTGATCAGAATCAACAATCCGTAACAAACGAATGAGTGGCGATGAAATCTTGACAAGAACATTAATATCATCCCAAAAAGAATTATCCAAAATGATAGAAACTACTTCTTTTGCCTTTGACTCTCTTGCTAATCTATTGTCCACAAAGAACTTGCTAGTCACTAAGGCTTGCAAGTCATGCTTATGCACATAAAGGCTTCCAAATGAAAGGAAAGTAGTAGCAAATCTTGTTGCTCCCATACGTACAATATCTGTCCAACCAGGTCTCTTCCTCAACCAAGCAATCAAAGCCACATGATTATAAATAAAAACTGTTATTTTGGATGCACGTTTTTTGAGTCTATCCACATGAGGCATGTCTCCCATATCCTGTAACACAAGATTCATGCAATGTGCTGCACAAGGAGACCAACTAATAGTTTTATACTTTTCACACAACAATTTACCGGCAGATACATAATTGGAAGCATTATCAGTAACCATGTGAACTATGTTTTTTGGACCAACCCATGTAACTACTTCATCAAACAATTTAAACAAGTTTCTAGTACTCTTCACAATATCTGAGGCATCAACTGATTTTACAAATACCATTCCCCTAGGACAATAAACAAGGAAATTAATCAATGACCTATGTCTAGTATCTGTCCAACCATCAGCCATAAGTGTACATCCAACTTCTGCCCAATACCTACGTTGTGACTCAACCAACAACTGAAGCTCTTTCTTTTGATCCCTCAACAAAGGGACCCGTACAGCATGATAAGATGGACCTTTGTAACCAGGACCAGCACCGGCTACGGCATCAATCATCTTTTGGTAGTACACTGAATTTACTACATTAAAAGGAATGCAATTATCATACAAAAACCTTGCAATAGCCATATCAGCTTGCCTCACCCTTTCTTTACTTTGGAACACACTTTTAAGACCGGGTTGAGCTCCTGGAGTAGTTCTTGGAGCAAAGTAATTATCCATTGGGTTTGTACCCTTTCTTTTACCTAAAACAGGTTTTTTAGGCAACCCACTACTAAATACTTCTTGAACATCTTCATCTTCTTGCATATCACTATTTGTGGAAGGCACACTAAACATTTCTTCTTGACGTTGTTTCTCAGCTTTTTTCTTCAACTCAAACTCCTTCACATATTCTAACATTTGGTGTCTCACATCATGAGAAACCTTTTTACATGATCCAATATCACCTTTTATCCCCGCAAGGTGTTTTTTCATCCTATTAATACCCCCACCTTTATATGTATGCCTACAATACACACATGTAAATGTATTCCGTCCCTTCTCATCCGTCCCAAGGCTAAAATGTTCCCAAGCCGGATCAACCTTTTCCCTTACTCTTGAGCTAGACTCCACTACATTGGAATCAACATCATGTGATGGAGTAGACCCAGTCTCTGTTTCCATTTTAATCTAAAAGACTAAACAACCAATCAAACAAACACGCATAAACCCATCAATTTTTGAAATACAGATAGTCAAAGAATCACAACGTCATACACAGAGTCAAATTAACAAACTAATATACACAGAGTAATTAAACTTACCCACAAGAAGCCATAGTAATTTATGAAAAGTATAGGAAAAAAAAGAGAGTAAACAGTCCTACCTAATCAATTCTAAGCCCTAAGAAAGACACTACCAAAATATCTGATCAAGGCTTTGACTTTAAGCAAAAACCCAACTAATCTAGGATTCAAATATTGAAAAACTGGTCATTAAGTACCCAACCAACCTTCCATCCACATTCCACAAACACAGCTGATTACAAACAGTATCAATCAAGAATGCACGTAAATGGAATGTTGAGAATAAATCAAAATCATACCGAGCTTTGTTCCAACGAGGATTATTGGAACTCCAAGTGTGTAATGCCTCAATTCAGGAATCCACTGAAACAGAAAAAAATAAAAATGAAAATCTCAGCCCACGCAAATGCAAACATCCAACAAAGAAAGACAATGCGCTATCCTAGGAAACCAACCCTCTAACAACAATACAATTTTCCTATAGCACTTTGCTCATTGTAACAACAATCCTCTAATTAATCTCCGGACAGAGTCAAGGTATTCAGATTATCCCAAGAGACTAAATCAATCACCATTTTTGTAGTTCAATTTATGAATTTTGAAAATTTGACCTCTGATCTATATCAATCCTAGCTATAATATTTAAAACTTAAATATAATTTTTTATTTTAACTGAAAGAAATTAATGGGTCTGAATCCCACACACAAAATCAGCATAACAAAGCTTCCAAAAAAATAAACCCAAAACAATAACTACTAATCCCAACCAATACCCATGTTGCTGTGAAGTTGGGACGCCAAAATTGAAAACCAAAATTATCCATTACTTGGATGGGGATTATGAAAGCTTCCAAACATCAAACCAATCAATTTCATCAAACCAAAAACACAATTATACATTTCATCAGTACCAAACTTAATAATAGTAAAGAGTGCAAATTTAATAGAACAAAAAAATAGAAAGATCAAGTACCAAACGACGGCGACGAGGCAGAGATTGAGCTGCGATGGAGACGAGGGAGAGAGGCAGAGATGAGCGTGAGGGAGAGGTAGAGAGTGAGCTGCGATCTGGGCTGAGCTGCGGCTGCGACGGCGACGAGGGAGAGAGGCAGTGACGAGAGAGTGAGGGTTAAAGGTTTTGAGAGAGTGAGGGAGAGAGGCAGAGAGGCAGAGAGTGATTGAGAGGGTTTCGTTCCAAACGTGAATGAACCCTTATTATTCATTCAGTCCCAAACGTGAAACGACGCCGTATTAGGGGAAAAAAAAAAAAAAAAAAAAAAGGGACAAAACGACGCCGTTTTTCTCTTGAAACAGAGCAGCCCGCTTGAACCGTTCGAACCGGTCACGGTTCACAGAACCGGACGGTCGGACCGCGGTTCGGACGGTTCCATGCTTTTTTCGCATGGAACGGTTTTTCACCTTAAACGGACCGCAGATCTGAACGGTTCGAGGGTTTCCCGGTCGGACCGTACGGTCCGGTCCGGGTTTAACAACCTTGGTTTGAATCTCTCCTCTCCAGCCCTTTGGAATCAAAACTTACTTATAAGCAATTATGTATTCGATTATGTATTAATTTTCAAAGCTAATATACCTTTTTTTTTCCTTTTTGGTTATAAGTTGGATTAGTTTCCCTTCAGTAATTAAATATACCTTGCAGGGCATAAAAAATTGGTAATTGTTTGAGAAAGTTTACTTTCATTGACTTATTGGACGTAAGGAATAAATTGAAAAAAGTACAATTGCACCCACAAAAAGTAAATCTTTACAAAATTATACATAAGTTAAATAATTTGAAAAAAAAATGACAAATATGCTCTTAAGAAAAAAAATACATTAAAACACTTTTTTTAAATCATAAAAATGATCATAGAGAGAGATAATTCTTAGTTAAGTTATAGAATGTACCCTGAATTTATCCCCTTATCACATAAATCCCCCACAAATTATAAAATTACAGTGAGTTGAACCTCACAGTTATTATTATTATTATTTGTTAATGTGGGTGTCCAAAGTTCTTTAAGAAAAAAATCCCTTAAAAGTGGTCTCAAGATACTAACAATAAATTTTAAATAATAAACTTGCTCATTTTTAAGGAGTATAAAGTACTATTACATTACAAGGCCAATTATATTTGAACAATAGAATTGAAGATTCAACATAATCGTATGAAATATTTTTAATTGGTAAAATATTCTTTTAAAGAAGCAACAAGTGTAGAGTGTAAAAAAAAAAAAAAAAAAAAAAAAAAAACCATCCTTTTTTAAGAGCAATGAATATAATATTCTAATAAAAAATGAATAAAATTGAGCAAGGAATATAATCTTCTTATAAAAAAGTGAATGAAATTATTGCTTTTATCTTGAGATGATACTTAACTTGATCAATATACCTCACTGAAAAACATTTTGATTAATAATGGATGATCTAACTATAAGTCACCCTAGCTAGATTGTTCTTTTAAGAAATTATTTGTCAATGTTATCAAAGAGGATTACGCAAATGGCTAATCATCAAAATTTTCAATTAGCTACTTAGTTAGTTAAGGATTAAGAACATGTAAAAAATTTCAAGCTGACTTAATTCTTAAAATATATATTGAATTAGATAGCCAATTATATGAGCCAAAGAGATTAAAGCTATCTCCTATGAATAACAAAGTTGTATTTCACTATAGGCATTGAATGAAAAACACAACCTAATTGCTCCTTAGTACACTTCTTTCCAGGGCCAGCTCAATAGGTGATGCAATTGATGCAATCGTCTAAGACTCCCAAATAAAAGAAGGCCCCCACTTGTAAAATATATATATATATATATATATATATATATATATATATATAATATTTATCTATATATTTTAATTTAAAATTTTTTTAAGTACTTTTATTGGTCAATAATGTGCATTAAAAAGGCCCCATTGTATCCTAAAATGCAAAATATTGAAAAGGAAAAAAAACAAAAATAGTCAAACTTCAGGTAACAAAATTAAATTTTAGGAGACAAATTTATTAACCCATTCTTGAAATATGCTAAAATCAAAATTAATATCAGATAAATTCATTAATAATACAACATAATTGTCTTGAAATATGCTAAAATAAAGATTATAAATTTCAAAAACAAAATAAAATCTCTCATCTCTCTATCTCTTTGCCTCTCCATCTATATTCTTACCTTTCTTTTCTTCATCTTGATTTTTGATCTTTTTCTATAAACTCAGTCTAGTTTGAAATCTTTCTTTGTTAATTCCCTTCAATTAACAATAAATTCAAAATTGAAAAGGGGCAACGTGGGCCGTGGGCATACCAGAGGTAATCTTCTCCCCCACTCTATCTTTCAAAAAATTAAAATGAGGAGTCTGCTATTTATTCAATTTAAATTATATTTTTTTTAGTCTATTTCACTACATGATTGATTGATAGGATTCATAGGATAGCACCTTTTTTTGCACATAGTCATAGGACAGGCTGGACATTTGCACAGTTGCACGCTACACAACAGCACAGGCTGTACAGTTGCGCACTGCATAGCAGCACACTGCACAACCCACAGTCATAAAACAACACGTTTTCTTACTTTATCAATTATTATAAATTATCATACCAATTAAAAATTTGATGTGTATCAAAAAGTAAGAAAAATAGATTTTAAATAAAAAAAATTCAATATATATTATTTGATTACTATTTAAATAAAAAAATGCCCCACTTAAAATTTTTGCCTAAGGCCCCCAAAGTTGTTGAGCCGGCCCTGCTTCTTTCTCTCTTAATACCTTTTTGGAGGGTGACTATTTCGAATATAGTCAAATATCATGTAATTTCCATCCATTTTCATAAACTTTTTATCCCTCTCATCAATTTGCATACAATTTTCATTCATCCCCACTCTCATATTATCTATTGTAGAGAAGGGATAAAACTATTCAAATACTCTAAAAACAATACCCATTTCTATAACATATATGATAGATTTTACCAAAATTTTAATTAGTAAGAGTTACTATTATATGGAAAAAAAGAAAAAAAAAAAAAAAAAGATGTTATACTCACAGTGCTCACAGTGCTAGGTAATTATTACTCAAGAAAAGATAAGTTTATCATTGGCTACACCTTCTCCCCTATCCATTTGCATCAATATGGATATACAAAAGGTCAAAAGCCATAACCACCTAAATATTGTTGCTTACCAGCAAGTAGGAAATAAGAGATTTGAACACAAAAATTATTACATGTAAGAACCAACTATCAGAAGACTTTAAGTCCTTACTAGTTTAGAAATTCATGTATCTTTAACTTTTTTCTTTTTTTCTTTTTTTTTTTTTTGTTTTTCACATTCAAACTCTTTAAGTATTTAACTATTTTCTTTGAATAAAGTTCTTTTTTAGGGTAAAATTTGAATACAGTTTTTTTTAAAGAGAATTTGAATATGGTTTAATCCTTCATCTTACTTAGGGCTGTCCTAATCAATTGCCTACCCGCCCGAACCTGACCCGGATCCACCTGATCCGACGGCTCTAGCAGTTAGACTCGGGTCCCAACGTCAAAAACTCGACGCCTAAACCCCATGAAACCTGACCCGCCCAAAGACCATTAACCCTGGCCATTTTTTTCTAGATTTTCGACCACTTTTTCACTTAAATCCTTCGATTTTTGGCACAATAAACACCGGATCTAGCCGAACTAGTGATTTCTCCACATGATTTGGCAGAAATCTCGCTAGATCCGACGAGATCTCACCAGATCTTGGATGGATCTGGCAAGATCTCATCGGATCAGGTGAGATCTCGTCGCGTTTCGACAGATTCTGATAATTATCGGTTTCACCCAAAACCAACAACCACCTGCCAGTAACCAGAATCGATGAACCTATTACTGTTACAGGTTGGAAAACCACCCAACCGATCTTGTACGGGTTGGTTGCGGGTTGGGCAAAAACCCGACCCGCCCGACCCATGGACAGTTATAATCTTACCCATACCAAATTAAGCACATATTAAAATATAATTTAATAATTTTATATCTATTTTAATAAGGATTTATGTCACTCTTATTCCTAAAGGAACAAAATTTAGCTACAAAATTAGTTGTAGCCTTAGACTACAAACTCACTCAATAAAATAAATATTACTGCATATTTTGAAAATCTAACCATTGAATTACATGTTTTTTACGCTCTTAATGCACATGTCAATTTTTGTGTCAATCGGATATCATTTACTATATAATCTATAATCTTATATTTTATGCATAATTTTAAATTACAAAACTTGCAATTTAAAAATTTATTGATGACATAGCTATTGATCTTTAATTTTCTTGAAATTTTGCAAACATAAAGGATATAAGAAGAAGATGTAATCCAATTGTGGATTTGTCAAAATTCACCTCCAATAAAAAGATATTAGGTGAGTTTATAGTCTAAAATTACAATCAATTTTGTAGTTAAACTTTATTGTTCCTAAAGTATAATCAATTAATAATAAATATTGACTTTGGCTGTTTTCCAATATAGCTTAAATTAACCCCTTTTTTAAACGGACACATGGGTCACAGCAAAGATAAACCTAAAAATCAATTTTCTTTAATTTCGCGCATACTTGTACACGTCAGGCCATTGGATGAGATAAACCTTTAATCATTTAACAAAGACGCAGTTACGTGTACGTTTAATCATTTAACAGACAATTTGTGACTCGTGGGTTGTGACAATATCATCCACTTTTTTTCTTTTCTTTTTTTCCTCTCTCTTTTTAGAGAAAGTATTATGTACAGTTTTCAGTATACAAATTACAAAGTTATAACTAAAATTTTGAAAGCTATTCGATAAAAATTGACAGATATAAATTGATGGGCCTAGATGGGTCACATCTAATTTTGCAAATTTATTGAGACAAAGAGAAGTGTTATTATTGCATTCAGAAAGCAAAAACATTTATTTCGCTAGAGTTTTCTTGATTTGACTAGGAAGGAGTATATGGGGTAGTGTCTTTTTTTTTTTTTTTTTTTTTGTTGAGAATCTGGGGTAGTGTTGAACTGGGGTTTCGTTTTAGGTCGATCAAGGGGCCCATTTAGATAGGACAAGCTGAGAGAGAGCAGTTTCTTTTATTGGTTAACTATAATCGTTCAGTTTTGACTTTACACTAATCGTTATAGAATAAGGCATCGCTACAAACACAGTGATCCACCATGTGTGTATACTGTATATTTTTGCACAATTTAGATGTATGGAATCTGTAGCATGTTATTCTTTTTCCACATTAAAAAGTTGTTTTTTTTTTTTTAGATTAACCAAACTAATCAAGAAAGTCCTTGTCACACATTTTGCTAACTTCGCTTTTAATTGCATTGTTTATGTTAAATATTTAAAGAGCTTAATTTCTCTCTTAATGGTCTAGTTTTATGGTTCATATGGACATCTCTCTCAAAAAAAAAAAAAAAAAAAGAGATATGGACATTAGTAGTTTTTGGCACCAGTCCATGTTAATGTTATGGACCCATCAGTAAAGTTTGAAATTGAAATACAATAAATTTTTCTTACACATTTTATCTGAAGAGGATGTAATTTTGATTAGAGAGAAAAATAATGAGCTGGATTTTTTAATATATAATATAACCAATGTTGCCAAGCAAAAATAGACGAAAGCATCACAATCAAAAGTTTCATCATGAACTCATGTATAGTTTTTTTAAAATTTTATGTTAGTATATTTTCTATGTGATTAGAGTATGTTTATTAACTTCATTTTACTTTAAAATGTTAGTGTATTTTCACTGTGAGCTCATGTACAGTTTTTTAAATATTATTTTTTTTCAGATTTTGTAGATAGATCTTGAGTGCAGCTTTTGTGCTTTTCCATAACCATTAGTTTAGGAAAAAAAAAATCATTAAGAGAGATGAGGTTGCAGTGATTTTGAAACTAGAATATTGAATTAAACACTCATATTTAATTTTTTTTTTTAAGAGGAGTCATATTTATTATCTAATTATTTATTGGGGATATTTCTTGGACCTATTCAAATAAGCTTATCTTAAAAATTTAAAGCAAACCCAGTAAGGTTGGCCGAATAGTTGGACACTTAGTTTTAAAGTTGCTATCTTGAGTTTGACTAGAAGCTCCTCATTTCAAGTCATTGCGAACAGTGATGAGTCTATGCGCTTTGAGCAACATTGCGAAACCAAAAAAAAAAAGAAAAAAATTTAAAGCAATCTCAACCTGTGGTATGTCACTCACAACATGTGGGCCCAGCCCTGGGCCACAGTATACATCATTTTTTTTTTTTTTTTTAGAAACCAGACCCAAGAGTCTGCTATATTGATAAAAACAGATATTACAAAGCATCACGAGAAACAAGTGGAGCTATATCATCAAGTATGGATTCCATCCATACCTGCAGCTCATTGCCAAATTTAGAGTTTCTAGCAAGAAAGTGGGCAAACCACGTGCAAGTACAAGGGAGTCCAGGATGACAAGGCCAAATTCCGGATGGTTAGACTCGCCTCTACGCAGAGCATTAGTTACAATTTCTGAATCACCCTCAAAAGTAGCATAAAAAATACACAATTCCTTAGCAAACAGGACAGCTCTTCTACATGCAAGAGCTTCCACCAAGGCCACAGCGAGAGGAAGGGGGATTCTCTCCATTAACAAACCAATCACACTACCCTCTGCATCACGGATGACCACACCCAAGCCTGCCGCACCAATATCTTTAAATATCGCCCCGTCATAATTCACTTTATAGCCTGGGGAGATGGGAGGGATCCATCGGACTCGTCCAGTAGGAACACGGGGGAATTGGGAATTTTTTGGCACTTAGGCAGTAGAAAATTCATGGAGGAGCCTTAATGCTCTGGGACGAATATCTTGGTAAGTAAAGGATCTCTCCTTCATCCGGTCAGTATTTCTTTTCTCCCAAATCAACCAGAACATCACTGCAAAGAGGTCCGGAACAGAACCACCATGCTTCGAGAAAATCAACTCAAGGAGGTCTGCGAACGTGGAGAACTTATATTTGAGCAGATTTTTCATAACCCCATCAGCTTCCCAAACAGGCAATAGAGTAGGGCAAGCCCACAAAGCATGAATAGTATCCTCACAAGCTAACTTACAGCCATGGCAATGTATCGATAAGACCACTTGCCTTTTCCACAAATTATATAATGTAGGGATTGCCTCATTTGCTGCCTTCCACAGAAGGTGCTTTATCTTGTGAGGCACTTGTAATGACCAAATACCATTCCACAAATGGCTACGCCTCTTAGAGTCTGAGCAATTGGGGCGGGACATTCTCTCAGCCGAAACTAGAAGCTTATAGGCACTACGAGTGGTGAACACACCTTGGTTAGAGGGGAACCAAACCTGCTTGTCAGATACATTGTGGATACTCAAAGGGATACTAGAGATGATTTCAGCTTCATGAGCTAAGAATTCACTTTTTATCAAGTCAAAGTTCCATGTGTGGGACACTTCATCAATCAATTCACAAACATTAGAGTCAGAGCTGAGTGCCGAGAGCGGGGAAACAATATAGCTACTGTGAAGACTTGGCAACCATTTATCACCTCTGACTTTTATGGACTTACCATCTCCAACACGCCAAACCGAGCCCAGATCAATAACTAGTCTAGCTTGGGCTATGCTCTTCCATGCGTAAGAGCCTTTACTTAAGCTAGTTGCCTGCATAATTGAGCAGTTCGGAAAAAATTTTGCCTTGAAAACCCGATGAAACAGAGAATCTTCATTATTCTTTAGACGCCACACTTGTTTGGTAAGGAGGGAATCGTTAAATTTGCTTAATTCTCTAAACCCCATCCCTCCTTCACTTTTTGGGAGACATAACTTCTCCCAACTGACCCAGTGAATTCATTTCTGCTCACCACGGTAGCCCCACCAAAATTTCCCAATCAAGCACTCAATTTCCTTGATAAGCCCTTTCGGCATTTTGAAGCACGACATAGTATAGGTGGGAATCGCCTGGATCACTGTCTTGATCAAAATCTCCCTACCCGCTTAAGATAATAATTTTTCTTTCCACCCTTTTAACTTCTTCCAAATTCGCTCCTTGATCATACTGAAGGATTTCTTTTTTGCTCGGCCAACCAAAGAAGGGAGGCCAAGATATTGCTCGTACCTTTGAATGACCGGAACTGCCAAATATTTTTTAATTTCAACCTGTGTTTGGGTGGGTGTGTTGGAGTTGAAAAACGGGTTGGTTTTGCCCCAATTGATATTTTGACCAGAGGCCCTTTCATACTTCAAAAGTATTTCTTGAATTTTCTGGCAATCAGAGATGGAGGCATGGCAGAAGATGAGGCAATCATCAACAAAAAGCAGGTGAGAAATCCGGGGGCCAGTCAGGCATAGTGAGACACCCCTCAAGCTGCCATCAACTTCTGCTTTTTTCAAAAGGCCATGCAAACCTTCAGTGACTAACAAAAATAGGTATGGTGACAATGGGTCACCTTGACAGAGACCCCTCTCAGGAGAAATAAGACCGTGTGGCTGCCCATTTAGAAGAATAGAGTAGGATATTGATCTTATGCACATGGAGATTAGAGAAATCCATCTATTGCTAAATCCCATTTTCTCCATGATTTTTTCTAGGAAAACTCATTCTACTCGATCGTAAGCCTCGCTCATATACATCATTTGATACAACTTTTCCCAAACTACATGATTAAATAAAATAAAATAGACCAGTTTTAGCACTAAAAAATAAAAAAATAAAATTGACCAGTCACTCTCATATGCTAACTTCCCCCTCAGTCTTGATGACGCCTGGTGCTGTGCTTTATTGCTTAATCCTTTTCACAAGTTTTTAAGCAGATTTACCTGACCTTTTAATTGGAGAAAAGTTTTGCTGTACGTGACATCAAAAACAAAGCGATAAATGTATAACATTCACTTGGTTATGTGTGTTGTACATAACTATTAGATACATGCTTTTTCTTTTTTTTTTTCCTTTTTTTTTTTTAGCTGTCATATAATTTATTATGTAGCAATTACTGCATGCAAGTATTTAATATAATCTTTTCATAAAATAGTATCACATAAAAAAAATTTTTTTTAAAAATTATAAGGTAAGTAAGGTAGTAAATAGTAATCACTGATTCCTATACCAAAAGAAGAATGTCAGCACCAAGCGCTTTAGCGCGTTACATGGTCTATCCTGTTGGCATTGTTTCAAAAATTGTACTAATAAATAAGAGACATCACATAAAACTTGAGGCTGTTGAATTGAACGAGGCAAAGTGTCGCTTAAGTTAAACTAATACATTACTCTTATTAATACCAATGTTTCATTCTAATTGGTGCATCTAGTACGTGCTAGTATTTTCTAAGAGCCACTTCTTGATCAGCGTAAATGGTTTTAAGGTTTTAACTAGTCTACTGTCTGCAACAAAGTTCTAGAACCTTTAAATCATGATAGAGATTAATTAAACTTTCTTAATAAATATTTTCATTTGATTTAAAATCTACATAAACTACATATCTAACTAAAGGACTTTTTATCATTTGAACTTGACTTATCAAACTATATTTTAATTTGACCAATAAGTTATTAATTGTGTCTAAATATCTATATTATTGACGGGAAATTATTATGTACTCCCGGAGTACCATAAATGCATACTCCTTCCTCTCACATGAATGATAGGTCCTACCATAGTTGTCAAAATGTGAATCGTATCGTGAATCGATTTTTAATTTTTCTGTATCGTGTATCGAATCGTATCGTGTATCGTAAGATATACAAACACTTAATATAATTTATAAAAAATTATAAATATACATATATAAAGGGTATATTCATTATAAATTTTGAATATATTCAACTAATGACTAATTTATTATTCACTTATATAATAATATTTAATAAGCTAACTAAATAAATCAAACTAGCATGTGTTTACAACATACGCATTCAAATTTCTTAAATTTAAAAGTGATAATATATTACAAATGACCCAAAAATAATAATTTATTTTCATCATATTCATCAAATTGCCTAATCAACCCCATCTAAGTCAACACTATCATCATGTTTATAATTTTGCAAACTTATTTCTTCATTAAAATTTTCTTCATCGTCATTTGTCATTAACATTTACTATCTCTTCTTGTTCTTTTTATTTTAATAATATTTTTATAAAATTTTTTTTTGGCATTCTAGTTTCTTGGACTCATAACAATAATGATAAAAATAAAAAATTTATATTGTCAATTAATATTTTATTCATAGTGTAGGGACTCAACTTGTAATAGACCCTAAACAATAAAATTTTTAAAGAGCGGGCGTAAGAGCTGGGCCCTATGGGTAGAAAAATGACATGATCACTCTGTAGTAAAGAAAGCCTTAAACTAGTTTTCTACCACCTTTCTTCTTCTCGGCTAGGTTTTCCTGGGATATTTTAAAGTCAACTGTAATCTCTTTTTTTCTCTCTCTTCTTTTTTCCTTTTTCTCTCCAAAAGTCCCCCTAGTGTATTCCGATTTCACCTTATATACTATCTTCTTCGTCCTGCTTTCACCGTACACGTGTAAATTCCATTCTGAGAACTTCTTTCTGTCCCATCCAGAACTTCCCGGATCCTCCGCTTAGTGGTCATAAGGCTGCTTGGTTACTATTCAAGTATCACCTCCACATTAATGCGGCCAGAGAGTTAGTTGGGAAGCATTTAATGTGGAGGTAGCAGCTTTTAGGAGATATTTGTTACCTTTTCCAGTTCCTTCTTTGTTTAATATTCATTAGTTAGTTTGCATGTAATTCTGTGAAATTCCCTAACAATTAGAATAGTTACATCCACCTTGGACGCTGGTTTGAGGAATAAATCTCATCCTCGGACAGACAAGTGTCCTCGGACAGGTGAATGTCCTCAAAATGGGCCGTTGGGCCTCAAACCACTTTCTATGAACTCTCTGTTAAGCAACTAGCCCCACACGTAGTATAAAAAATAAATTTGTAAATATTAAAGTGAAAGGTAAGTGTATACTATGTCGTCTAATTGTAGGAAAGAGAACAAAAAAAAAAAAAAAAACTTATGAATACGTTTTTTTAGTACGGTAAACTAAGTAAACTAATAATTTTTTGTTAAAAACAAGTCTAACAACTTGTTAGATTCAAATAAAAGTACAAATTTTAACAAAAAAACTCATTTTAAAGCATTTGTCCATATATCGTACGATACGTACGATTTTACGATACGAAACGATTCATACAATACACCCACTGTATCGTACGATTCATGAGCACGTACAATTCATGAGCACTCACAATACACCGATATGATATAGAACTTTTTATACATGATACGATACGTATAGCGTATAGTACGATACTGACAACTATGGGTCCTACTAATTAAATTCATAATGAGATCCATCATTCATGTAAAAGGAGGGACTACACATTTATAGTACTCCGGGAGTACCTCATATTTTTTCATTATTGCCCTACCTCAAAAAATTTTTGACTACCCGTAGGCCAATATAATGCTCAGACCTCAGAGCTAAGAAGACCCATAAAATTATTTTATAAAGCTCTTCTCCAAAGCAAATATATATATATATATATATATATATATATATATGAGAAATGCTAACGAGTGCCCTTAGGACACTGGTTAAGAATTCAGTTAAAGAAAGTTTTTATGGGAAAAGAAAAAAAAAATAATTAATGTTTTGACAGCTTTTTTCATTTCCCATAAAAGTGATGCCAAAACTTTCTTAAAATGGGTTGTTAACGAGTCCCCTTAAGGCACCCGTTAACATTGTTAAATATTAGCTCTGATACCATGTTAAATGAACATTATTATTAGCAAACGAGATGTGTTATACCATGTTGTGTATATGCTAGAGTGGATGCGGAAGAGGAAGTATAGAATAGGAACACTGTGAACACGAGGGTTACGTGGTTCAGCCTTGACGGCCTACATCCACGGAGGAATCCCTTAAGGGCTACATCTTTATTATGTATAAGAGTGTAGTACAATAACCTGTGTTATAATTAACCCTAACATGAGTATATATAGGCGACTAAACCCTAGACTAATAGACTTCTAGTACAAGTAGAAGACTTAGCTTGCACACAAAGTAGAATTAGGCTTGGGCCTATTACATTGGACTAATATAACTAATATATATCTCTAACACCCTCCCTCAAACTCAAGGTGGAAGCTCGATGAAGGCTTGAGGTTGGATAAGCATGAGAAGATCACTTGAAGATGCCTTGAAAAATGCCGTCGAAGAAACCACAATGAAGAATGTGCCAATTGACCAATTTTGGAGTTTCAAATGATGAAACGAAGTCCAAATTTGGAATCTATGCGAAAAACTGAGCAATATAGGCCTTGTCGGAAATTTTTGACTTTGGTCAAAAGTCAACGCAAAAGTCAACGAATCTGGTCAAAGTCAACGGTCAGTGCTTCACGGGTCAGATCCGGGTGGTTCGGGTCGGGTCGGTCCTGTCAATGATCAGCTAGGTGACGTGGTGCTGACGAGGCGACACTGCTAACGTGGCTAGCGACGTGGCTGATGACGTGGTGATGACCTGGCTTAGGGCTGACGTGGCAAAGGCTTGTTGGTGCTGACGTGGCAAGATGGCGTCATCAGATGACGTCAGCAACAGGCTTCCGGCACGTGTGGCGCGTGCATGTATTCCACCGGCGCGTGCTGGAGCTCCGGAAGGCGCGTGCGAGGGAGATTGATGCTCGGACTTTGGGGGTTTGGCAGATCGGCAAGCTCCGAGGCCGTCATGGTGGCGTGTGTTGCCGGAGGAGGATCTGCTCCTGAGGAATCCGAGGCGGCGCGTGAGCTACAACGGAAGCGCGTGGTGGCGCGTGAGGCTGCCGTTGGTAACCGTGTTTCTGGGTTTTTGTCGCAGGAGGTCGTGGAGCACGTCTGTGGTATTGGTTTCATCAGGCGAGGCATGGATTTGCATAGATCTGAAAAGTTAAGTCACGGCTTTGCTTGAGTTTGTGGATTTTGGACACAGCACTAAGCCATGGTGGCTGCAAGATGCCGTGGAGTCTAGATCCGACAAACAAGCATGTGTGACTTTTGATGGTGGTGTGCACGTGAGAATCTTCTTTGCTTGCTAGAGATGTTTGTTTGATGCCAAGAACGAAGTTTGGCTCTGATACCATGTTAAATATTAGCTCTGATACCATGTTAAATGAACATTATTATTAGCAAACGAGATGTGTTATACCATGTTGTGTATATGCTAAAGTGGATGCGGAAGAGGAAGCATAGAATAGGAACACTGTGAACACGAGGGTTACGTGGTTCAGCCTTGACGGCCTACATCCACGGAGGAATCCCTTAAAGGCTACATCTTTATTATGTATAAGAGTGTAGTACAATAACCTGTGTTATAATTAACCCTAACATGAGTATATATAGGCGACTAAACCCTAGACTAATAGACTTCTAGTACAAGTAGAAGACTTAGCTTGCACACAAAGTAGAATTAGGCTTGGGCCTATTACATTGGGCTAATATAACTAATATATATCTCTAACAAGCATGATCCTCTCTCTCTCTCTCTCTCTCTCTCTCTCTCTCTCTCTCTCTATATATATATATATATATATATATATATATATATATATATATATATGCGCGCTAAAAAAGAGATCTAAAAAGTAGAAAACTTTATTATATGTGCAAATTGGAATGGGACCTATCTTAACATCTTGATAGGGAGGAACAGTGGAAGCTTCTCTAATTTGTTAACTTCTATAAGTTCTATAAAACTTAGCGCGGAACCCCAACTTTGCAGATCTTTCTGTGGTAGCTAGAAATAATTAAGAATGCATGTGCTACTTGAATGGATAATATAATGATTAATATTGCTTACCGACTCACATGCTCCACAAGCTGTATCGAGTCTCATGGCCATATTTATGTGAACAAGATTTTTCTTCTTAGAAAAAAATTATATGAGTACGCAATATTATTATGATATTACCTGAAGAATCTTTATTTTGACAAGTCATAAATGATAAAACTATATATATCATGGGTGCATTATTAAATGGCTAGTCTGTTTCACCATGAAAGTGTGTCTGTATGAGTCACATGACATCTAAAGTGCTTGCTGAAGTGTGGCCTATTTGTGGTTGTGTTATATATCTACTATAGGAACTGGGTTCTAGTGCAGTTTTCTTGGATTCAAGTACTCTCCATTTTAGTTTTTAGGTTTCAAATTGCATAACACTTTTATCTAAAGATTAGCTAAGTGTTGGTTCAACATGTACATCGAGAAGATTATTGTACAAAACTACAAATCAATTAATCATAACGAAAAATCTTATCACACACTTGCTATTGCACACTTTGGACACACTCTATTTTAAGATTGTGTTTTTGAAACACAATTTTAGTTCATATGACAATATGTGTATTGTAAGTGTAATAAAAAGTTGTGTGACTATCATTACTCTTATTGCCCTAACTTGTGAAACCCTTTTGGAATCTTTGCATATATTATCACATGAAATGTTTATCATAAATTTGGGTCATAAGTTTTAGCCATAATTTAGCCTACCCTACACTATGTACCCCTTACGCATAACTATATTTCCTGTTTGAATGATATATAGCATGACTATAGGGAAATGGTAGTCAATCTGCAAGACCACCTAGGACCACTCTATCACTTGGTACGTAGTTGCACACATGACGTGCAACATGCTAATTTCTTGTTTTTGTTTTTTTCAAGTGATTGAATCAATTAAACAGGAGGGTGGGTTCCTAAGTACGAACAAATTATTGGATTAAATCTTACCGGTGGGAGACCAATTGAAAGTGTTTGCTTTATGTTTAAGCATAAAAATGTTTATTACTAATTTACTGCAAGTTTTGCTAAAAGAGGCTTACAAACATCACAATGATTATGATTTATGTAACATAAGTAAAATAATAAAATAAATTATATATTATTAATTACTTTTTTTGTCTTATATTTAAAAATTGATATATCAATTTGGAAGATAAATGTAATAAAATTTATAATATCAATGAGTAACATCACTAATTTAAGTATACTTTTGCCTTTTTCTTTTCATTTTTGTATTGGTTAGGACCGTTAAGTGAATGATTGTGAAGGCTTGAAGGTATTTCTTTATTTCTTTCCTTCTGGGTTGTTGCTTGAGAAAGATGCTACAAAAAGGAGAGTTGGCACTTTAGCGTTTCTAATCTCTAACTTGGATCTGAATTTTACAACTGACCCCACATGGATTTGGGAAAAATTACACATTACCACCTTAAATTATACACTTGATTACACTTTGCAGCATAAAATTTTTTAATGCACATTTTGCATCCTAAATTATGATTTTTGTTAAACTTTGCACAATGACATCAAGTTTGTTGTTAACTTGGATAAAAAAATATGACACCACCTGTAAAAACCTAATTGTCCATCTTCTTAATCCTTTGAAAATAAAAGATAAATTACATTTCACCACTCTAAACTATACTGATTACACCTTGCACTCTAAACTTTGAATTTTCATCTAAGTTAACGGCAAACTTAACTTTGGGGTGCAAAGTGTAAAAAGGGTCATAGCTTAGGGTATAAAATGTGCATTCAAAAAATTAAAAATGCAAAGTATAATTTACAATTTTGAGTATAGCTTAGAGTGGTAAAGTATAATTTTTCCAAAAATTTGGTTGGAAACCCATCAATATTCTTAAATCTTAAGTACTCGTGCTCGTCGTACCAAGAAAAACGTCAAATATATCCAACTAAGGGCCCATAGTCATTGGGCCAGAAAATAATAGGAGACAAACATAAAGAACAAGTACATTCTTGACCCAACAAATAGAACATCTGCCCATGCTCTTTTTCATTGTGATCATGCCAAGCTAACGTGGGCGCACTGGCCTAACTGCCCCGTAGAGCTCTCCCACTCAACCCGAGAACCTGTAGACACTGTCCTAGAAATCATTGAGAAAGGGCTCTTCACATGACCTGGAGCTCTTCTTTGCAGTTGCCCGGTCTATATGGTGGAATCGTAACCAAGCAGTGCATGATGACTCGGGTTCTCCTCCAAGCCAAAGCTGGGAAATGGCCAGCATAGCCCACATATATTTTAATTTTTAAGGAAGCTTGCTCCCACCCTCCATTGCCCCGCTCCCCACATGCCCCTCCCTCGGGTTTCTTCAAAATAAACATTGACGGCGCGGCCTCTGATGATGGTACCAACTCTAGCATTGGGGTGATTTTTCGAGATAACCAAGGCAACCCCATCGCAGCTTCTAGCAAGACCCTTCCGTCTCCCTACACTGCAGAGATAACTGAAGCCATTGACCTTCTTCATGGAGTGCTGCTTGCAGTGGCGACTCCAAGAAATTTTTTCAGGGTGTTCCTCAACAAGCATAAATTACACAATCTAATAAAAAAAAATTTATATATTGACAACAACAATAAAAAAATAAGCAAATACATAAAATTTACAATTGTCTTCTACGAGTTTTCATATTTTGAAATCGTTGCATAATAGTCTCATTATCAATGCTACAAGCTACATCTTTTTCAATATACACAACCAAGCAATCATTCATCAATTGATCTCCCATTCGATTGCGTAGTTCATTCTTTATATATTTCATTGCTGAAAAACTTCTTTCTACTTTTGCAATAGCAATTGGAAGGGTCAAAGCTAGCTTCACAAGCAAATAGACTAATGGATAAGTCTCGTACTTCTTTGTGCTCACTAACTTTTCAGCAAGTTCACTAACTCCTTGAAGCTCTAAAAAGAAGTCATTGCTGCGCATATCAAAAATGTAATTCTGCAGTTAAGAGTCAAGTGCCAAAATATCTGTCCCAAGAAAATCAGAGGGATAGAACTTAGCTAGACGTATCAATTTTTCCTTATCGAAAGCCACAAATGAATTACTTGGATCTAAGCAAGCCATACAAAGTAGCAAATCGGTACTCGCCTCAGAAAAGCGGTTGTTAAGCTCTTGAAGTTGTATATCTATGACTGTGTAGAATAGCTCAACACGATAATGATGTAAATTTGTATTTTTTTTTTAGTGTTGCGTCGCGGCCTCCCACTAACTACAAACATCGCTTCCATGTCCAAGGTAGGAATATCATGTGAGGTACAAAATAAAAATACTTCAGTCAATAAAGATGCCCATCCATCATCTCTCATCACTTGCAACCGTTGCTTAGACACTTTAACAAGATCCATATCATTTACTATATCTTGATTTTTTGTTTGCAATGCTATTGACAACTCATTTGTGATCCCTAAAATATTTTTCATCAAGTGTAGAGCAAAGACAAATTCAAAAGTTAGAATTGACCTCATAATAGATCGAGCTTCAACTTTTTGCTCGAAGAGGTCATCTTCTTCAATAATTTCTAATACATCAACAACAGCAGAGAACATCAAAATCAAGTTGAGAATAGTCCCATAATATGATCCCCAACGTGTATCACCAGGACGTTTAAGATTTGTCTCTTAATTCAAACCTTGCCCACTTCTATGTACACCATTCTCTAAATCTTCTTTAATTTTGGCAAATTGTGTATCTCGAAGAGAATCTCGTCTCTTACAAGAGCCTCTAACAATAGTTACTAAATTACTAACCACATAAAAAATTCAGCAATGTTAATGTGATTTTTAGCAACAGCAACAGCAACAAGTGTCAATTGAAGTTGATGAGCAAAACAATGGACATAAAATGCTGACTTGTTTTCTTTCAAAATTAAAGTTTTGAGTCACTTTGCATATTACTAGCCCCGTCATAACTTTGCCCACGTAGGTTCGATAAACTCAAATTACGTTAACAAAGTAAACCTTCAATAGCATGTTTGAGTGACAAAGCAGTGGTATTTGCTACACGTACAATACCAAGGAACCGCTCTATAATAATTCCTTCTTTATTCATATAACGAAGAACGAGGGCCATTTGTTCTTTCACTGAGATATCACGTGACTCATCAACTAATATTGAAAAGAACCCATTGTCAAGATCCTTGATGATGACTTTGGATGTTTCACGTGCAATTGCATTTACAATGTCTTTTTGAATATCAGAGTGGATAAGCGTGCAATTTTTCCCAGATTTTTGCAACACTTCATTGATAGATTCATTGTGATCCCCCAAAAATTGTAAAAGTTCAAGAAGTTTTCTCTATCACTTGAACCTTGAGATTCATCGTGACCACGAAAAGCTAATCCTCAGCATAAAAGGAATTTTACGCAATCAACTATTGTATTTAATTGAATTCGATATTCAGTTTTATCTTGTTTTGATTGTTTAACAAAAACACTTTGAATGTATTGCTTTTCCTTCAGTAGATCTTCACTCTTCTTGACAGCTTGGTTATGAGCACTATTAACTCCTACAACATGGGAATCTAACTTCGCAACCTGATTCCAAAGTTTGAATCTCTTCGTTACAAAAGTCTCACCTCTTCCTTGCTTACCAACATCTTGCCCAAATAGGTAGCTATAAAAACAAAATGCCGCATCCTTGTCTATACTATATTCCAACCACTTTCTATTTATATACCATTCTGATCTAAATCGACGAGGCTTTCCAGAAAAATATGATACAGGGTAATCATGAACAGGTGGTTGACAAGGGTCTTTTGTTAAATAATATCTTCTTATTTCATCATGATTATTAGGATGATAAGATGATATCTTTTGTCGTAGCCCAGGATCTGAAGGAAGATTTTCTAAGTTAAAGTCAATACGAATTCGCTTAGAAGATGAAGATGAATCTTGCACAGGAAATGAATTTTGCACAAAAGATGAATCTTGCATAGGAGATGAATCTTAGGTACGTGATTTTCTTATCAAATATTTGTCCATAATTTTAGCAAAAGAATAAATAATAAACTATAAGTTTATTTGAAATATTAATAAAATTATTAATTATTATTGGTTAGTTGTTTCATTAATTTGTTTTTCTTTTATAAATTATAATTTGTTATATTGTTGTTTCATTAATTATAAAATTATTAATTGTTATTTAGCCTAACATAATTTAATTTATTTCTCTTTTATAATGTATTAGTTAATTTATTATACAGCTTTAATTATTGTTATTTAGCGTAACAATAAACTATATTGCTTTAATTTGTTTGTCATTAATTATACTGCTTTAATTTGTTAAATTGTTTAGCCCTTTATGCACGTTACACTAAAAAAGCCGGACATTACACATTCTATGTGCATCACAATAATTAAAGCAGTGTAATGTGTAGCACACTGCTTAGTCTGCTTTAATTATTGTTTATCCGGCCCCAACCCATCAACCAATCAGCCCATCTATCCCCTCCCACTCAACAAACAAGCACATGCACATGCTTGATGCTGATGCCCCAATCACAATAGCCTGCCAATCAGAAAATTTCACAATCACAATAGACAATACACATCACACTAAAAGACAACCAATATATCACCAACACACTGACCAACACCAACAGATAAGATAAGGCCAAATTCAAAAAAAAAAAAAAAAAAAAAGGCAAAAGCAAAATATAAATAAAGCAATTCAGAAATTCAAAAGAGAGAGAGAGTTACTGGGTTAGAATATTAAAGAATAAAGAGAGAGAATGAACCATTCATTACTTTCATTTCATTTTTGCATTTCAGTGAGATAAAGAGAGAGACTAAGAGACTAAGAGAGAGTCAGGGAGAAAAAGAAAGAGAAATACCTTAAGGGAGGGAGCACCGAGGTCCGAGCGGTGAGCACTGAGTACCGAGCATCGAGCAGCGAGCACCGATCTGCGATTTGCGATGAGGGCGAGTGGTGACGATGACAAGCGAGCGACAGTGACGATGAGCGAGCTATGGCGACGACGAGCGGTCTGCAAGCGAGGGCGACGTGATCGTGGGTTTGGTATGCTGGGGTTTGGTTTTGGTTTGCTTTGTATTGGGGGCTTTTTTTTTTTTTTGAGATAAACACTAAAACACCTCTGTCTGTATTGAAGTTTGTTTTGCTTTTGCTCATGGACTGACTGTACTGGGGTTTGGTTTTTGATTTCTCTGCCAGCGACGTGACCGTGGCGTGGGTTTGATTTCTGATTCTTTTGTTTTTTTTTTTTTTTTTTGAGAATCTGTGGGCTACCTCTGTAATCTATTGGGCTCGCTGTGGGCTCGTCGTGGGTTTGGCTCTATTACAAAAATTTTTTTTTTTTCCAGATTTTAGTTCAAATTTTTTTTGGGCTTTTTTTTTTTTTTTTTTTTTTTTTTGCTTGGAAGTAGAACAGATAATTTTTTTTTTTTTAATTTGAGGGTGTTCCTAATTTTGTTACTGAGGGTGTTCCTAATTTTGTGATCAGGGTGTTCCTAATACAGATTAAATATAAATTTTTTTTTAAATTTTTTTCAGGTCAGGGTGTTTTTGGGAACACCCTGACTTGTACGTGGCGTCACCACTGGCTGCTTGCCTCGGAAATGAAAATCTCTCATGCTATTTTCGAGTCTGACGCCCTCTCCATTGTCCAAGCTCTAAACTAAGGCGTGGTTGGTGGTGAGATTGGGCTCATCCTTCAGGACATTAGAATCTTCTCAGCCTCCTTCAGCTGGTGCTCCTTATAGCACCTGAAAAGGGATGGCAACAGAGTTGCTCATGAACTCGCAAAAGCTGCAAGACACTTAGGTACTTCTCAAATTTGGAAGAGAGTTAATCCAAGCTGTGTAGAACATCTCCTTCGGGAGGATATATGACTGTTTCAGCTTTTGTAGTTATATCTCTCTATTGTAATCCAATTTTGATTTTGATTGAATGAAAACTTATATATCCGGATTCAGATCCTCTAGAGTTCCTAAGGTACTCTACTAAGTAAATTTCCTTAAATCTTAACCATTCTTTAATGATTTAATGATCTAAATTTTGCCATGTCAGCATTCCATTAATAATAATCTTAATTGTTTTGTTTTCAATATTATTATATTATTTTAAAAGTATTGTTAGTAGAATGCTGACATGGTAAAATCTAGACCATTAAATCATTAAAGAACGGTTAGGATTTAAGGAAATCTATTGGTAGAGTACTCTAGGAATTCTAGAGGATCTGAATCCTACATATCCCCATCCAAAAAAAAAAAAAAAAAAACAATATTTATAAGCAACATTAGCAACTTCATCAACTGTACTTGGCAAAGAACAAGACAAGAAGCTTGCCTCATTAAAAAAAAATACTTCAAACCAAAATTAACTAAAGTTTTTGTTGCAACCTCTTTTCTCAGCAGATTATACCTTTAAGGTTCTAAGCCCAATGCTCATAGTCAACCACTATCACGTTGCTATCTGTAAATAAGCGCGTGAGGCCCACTTAAATTAATATTTAATCTTCTAACTTATGGCCCAACCCATAGACAATTATATGACTGGCGGACTTGGTGGCCATCTCCTCACTTTTCAAGAAAGCATCTTTACAAAGCTAAACCAAGTGTTAACCTTCACCTGGATAATTTCTCAACAAGTAATAAAATTAAGTCTTTCACAACCTTCTTACCAACATAAAGAGACTTTTAAATCCCTTCAAATTTACTATCAAAAGTTATGATTTGTCAAGCCGACTAAAAGCATCTCTATTCTATAGAAACCAAATCATACCTATTATAAAAGAGAAATTAAAGGGGACCAAAAAAGAAAGGCAAAACAAAGAATGAGAATCAAAGAACATCTATCTATTTTGCCTCACTCACATTTTCCCCTTCTTATTCTCATTCACTTAACTTATGAAAATATCCAATCAAGCATGCACCCATTAAATCTCACACTATCCCTTCCAAACAAATTCTTCTTTTATTTTATCATATTATTATGTACAATATTTTACTTTCATGGAGTTTCAATGAAAACTCCTACATACAAACCAAGTTTATGGTCCGACTGACTTGAATGTTATGCGGCATATTTCATCTTAGTGAAGCAAGGCAAGCCCACTTATTGGTTTCACTATGTGGGCTTGTTTGGCCCTTTAGGCTAAGAATTTGGCTTCACTGACTCGAATGGGCTCCTGCATACTAGACTTTTCTGACTTTAACAACTTGATTATTAATTTGCAAAAAAATTGCTCGAGAGCCTATACACTGCAAAATGTCATGTTGAATGAGTCATACAATGCTGCTAACTTCTTCATTATGCTTGCCACTATTTAACGCCACCCATCACATCAAAATACCTCGGCATGTTGCTACCAAATTTATCTTAAAAAAAAGCTTCCCACCATTTTTGAGATATTGCTTTTTATTTTTATTTTTTATTGTAAAAGCAACCCCCAACAAACTATTTTTTTTTGATAATCACAACCCCCAACAAACTACAAAATAAGTCTTAAGCATTATCATTTTTTTTTTTTGGTAGAACAAGATTTTTCTTTTTAGAAAAAACAATTATGTGGATACTCATTATTATTATGATATTACCTGAAAAATCTATATTTTACAGTATTATTAGAGGCCAACAAATGGCTTAGTCTGTATGAGTTTCTAGTGTGCTTGCTGAGCTGTGGCCTGTGGGTGTGGGCTATCTGTGATTGTGTAAAGTATCTACCATAGGAACTGGGTTCTAGTGCAGTTTTCTTGGATTCAAGTACACTCCATTTAGTTTTTAAATATCTCATATCTACTACGATGGTCCTTCGCGCGTGTGTTTTTTTTTCTTTAAATTTATTTTGGTTTCAAATTGTATAACAATTTTATCTAAAGATTAACAGAGTGTTGGTTCAACATGTAGATCAAGAAGATCATCGTGCAAAATTGAAAATTAATTATTCATAACGTTACATCCTTGCTAATTGCTATCGCACACTTTGTACACACTTTATTTTGAGATTGTGTGTTTAAAACAAGATTTTAGTTTATGTGACAATGTGTGTCCGGTAAATGTGTGATAAAGAGTGTGTGACTATCATTACTCTTGTCATGACGTGTGAAACCCTTTTAGAATCTTTGCATATATTAGCACAAAAAGTATTCATTACACACTAAATTGTAAGTAAATACACACAAGTGTGTCATAAGTTTGAATGATAGAATTAACTATAGGGAATTGGTAGTGAATCTGCAGGACCAACCAGGACCACTTTATCTTTTAGTAGTCGCACACAATACACATGACATGTGCAACATGCTAATTTTTTTATTTTTGTTTTTTCTTGTTAAAGTTATTGAACTAATTAAACATGGGCGGTTTGTCAAGTTATTTGTTTTTTCCTAAGTACGAACAAATTTTTGGATTAAATCTTACCAGTAAGAGACCAATTGAAAGAGTTCGCTTTATGTTTTTAAGTAAGAAAATGTTTATTACTACAAGTTTTGCTAAAATTCGCTTACAAACATCACAATGATTATGATTTGTGTGTCACATTAGTAAAATAATAAATAAATTTATTTATGTCTTATATTTAAAAATTGACATATCAACTTGCAAGATAAATGTGATAAAATTTATAATATCCATAAGTAACATCACTAATTTAATATACTTTTCCCTTTTTCTTTTATTTTTTGTATTGGTTACTGTTTAGGTGAATGATTGTGAAGGCTTGAAGGTATATTTTTTGAAGGGCTTCCTGCTAAATATCCATAAAAAGAGATTTTTAGATACTTCATCAAATTACAGGGTCTTGCTGGTAGTACCAAGAAAAACGTCAAATATATCCAACCAAGGGCCCATAGTCATTGAACCAGAAAATATTAAGAGATTTTTTTTTTAGCACATTCTTTACCCAACAAATAGAACAACCAATTATTTATAAGGAACATTAGCAACGCATATTATATACTCTCAAAGAGACAAAGATGATAAGTTGACAATAGTCATGATCTCCAGTTGGGGGTATTCGCAACGTCTGCAACTTCATCAATAGTACTTTGGCAAAGAACAAGACAAGTAGCTCGCTTCATTTAAAAAAAAAAAAAAAAAAAAAAACCTTGAAACCAGAATTAACTAACGCTTATGTTGGAACCTCTTTTCTTAGCAGATTATACATTAAGGTTCAAAGCCCAATACTCATGGTCAACCATAGACAACACATGTGGCTATCCATAATAAGGGCCCTGCCTAAATTAATATTTAATGTTCTAACTTATGGCATAGTCTATGGACAATTTTATGAGTAGAAGACTTAGTGGTCATCTTCTTTAACTTTTCAAGAAAGCTTATTTTCCTTGTAGTTAAAATCAAGTTTAACTTTCACCTTAATAATTTTCCCAACTAAGTAATAAAGCTAAGTCTTCCACAACCCTCTCCCCAACATAAAGAGTGCTTTGAACCCCTTCAAATTTACCATAAAAATTTATGATTTGTCAAGTGGACTAAAGACATCTCTATTTTGTAGAAACCAAATTGTACCTATTATAAAAGGGAAATTAAAGGGGACCAAAAAAGAAAGGCAAAACATAAATGACAATCAAAGAACATCTATCTATCTTGCCTCATTTATATTTTGCCCTTCTTATTCTCATTCATTTAACTTATGAAAACATCCCATCAAGCATGCACCCATTAGATCTCACACTATCCTTTCCAAACAAATTCTTCTTTTATTTTATCATATTATTGTGTGTTAAATATATTATTAGCAACGCGATGTGTTATACCATGTTGTATATGTTAGAGTGGATGAGGAAAAGGAAGCATAGAATAGGAATACCGAGAACACGAGGGTACGTGGTTCAACCTTGATGCCCTACATCCACGGAGGAATCCCTTAAGGCTACATCTTTATTGTATAAGAGTTTAATACAATAACCTGTGTTACAATGAATCCTAACATGAGTATATATAGGTGACTAAACCCTAGACTACTAGTACAAACAGGAGTGGGCTTGGGCCTATTACATTGGGCTAATATGTCTAATATATATCTCTAACACCCTCCCTCAAACTCAAAGTGGAAGCTCGATGAAGGCTTGAGGTTGGATAAACATGAGAAGATCCCTTGGAGATACCTTGAAAAATGCCTTTGAAGAAACCACAATGAAGAATGTGCCAATTGACCAATTTTGGAGTTTCAAATGAAGAAACGGAGTCCAAAATTGGAACCTACGCAAAAAACTGAGCAAGATAGGCCTTTTTCGAAAATTTTGACTTTTGGTCAAAGCTCAATGCAAAAGTCAAACCCAAAGGTCAAAGTAAATGGTCAGCGAAAGTCAACAGCTCATGGTATGGAACGGTTCCGGGTTTCCGAGTTGGTCCATGGATCGGATTGCAGAGAAGCTGACGTCATCATATGACGTGGCGTTGAAGTGGCTGTTATTGACGTGGACGTACTTGCGTGGCTGCTGACGTGGAGTGATGACGTCATCTGATGATGTCAGCAGGGGTCTTCGGTGCGAGGGGCCAACGGCGAGTATCCAGGAGGCGTGTGAGGGTGCGTGTATGGTTAAATTATGGCCGGAATCTCAGGTTTTGTAGATTGGTGAACAAGGAGGCTGTATGGGCGGCGCGTGTGCTAAGAAGACGATCTGGAAGTCAGGAATCTAAGGCGGCGCGTGGGAGATTTCTGGAGACAACTGCAGCATGTGGAGGCGTGTGGTAGGGCTTCGGGTGACCGGATTTATGGGTTTTGGTCATGGGAGGTCGTGGAGCACGTATATTGTGTTGGTTTCATCAGGTGAAGCTTGGATTTGCGCATATTTGATCAGTTAAGTCAAGGCTTGCTTGGTTGTTGGATTTTGACACAGCACAGAGCCATGGTGGCTGTGAGATGCCGTGGAGCCTAGATCGAGCAATATGTGTGACTTCTGATGGTGATGTGCACGTGAGAATCTTCTTTTGCTTGCTAGAGATGTTTGTTTGATGCGAAGAACGAAATTTGGCTCTGATACCATGTTAAATATATTATTAGCAATGCGATGTGTTATACTATGTTGTATATGCTAGAGTGGATGCGGAAGATGAAGTATAGAATAGGAACACAGAGAACACGAGGGTACGTGGTTTAACCTTGACGGCCTACATCTACGGAGGAATCCCTTAAGGCTACATCTTTATTGTATAAGAGTGTAGTATAATAACCTGTGTTACAACAATCCTAAAGAATACTACAATCCCAGTAATTGGCCTATGATTAACAGGATCCCTTGCCCAATCTGCATCACTATAAGCAGATAAAGAGATAGGGTCAGGGGTAAAAGCAAGACCATAGTGTAAAGTCCCTTGAATGTATCTCAAAATACGCATAGCAGCTTAAAGATGGTTCTGAGTAGGAAAACTCATAAATTGGCAAGCCTGCTGGATTGCAAAAGACAAGTCAAACCGTGTGAAAGTAAGATACTGAAGGGCACCAACAAGACTTCTGTATGGAGTAGGATCAGTAAGAAGGGAACTGTCATGAGGAAGAAGATGCTGATTAGAGGAGCAAGGAGTCTTGCAAGGTTTGCAATCAGCCATAGCAAACTTAGCCAACAAATCTAAGGCATACTTTGTCTGATGCACAAATAAACCACTGGATGTATAGTCAATCTAAAGGCCAAGAAAGTAATGAAGAGGGCCTAGATCCTTGAGATCAAATTCAGAACCCAACTGATGAATGAGAGAAGCAATAAAGGGAGAATCATTGCCAGTGAGAATGATATCATCAACATAAAATAAAAGGAAGACCAAATGACAACCATGCTTGTAAATAAAGAGATTACTGTCAGCACCTAAGGCAAAGAAACCAATGTGAAACAATTGAGAGGTAAACCTCTCAAACCAAGCCCTAAGGGCTTGCTTAAGACCATAAAGAGCCTTATGGAGGAGGTAGACATGCTTAGGAAATTTAGAGTCAACATGCCCTTAAGGTTGAGCCATATAAACTTCCTCCTTTAAAAAACCATGTAGGAAAGCATTACTCACATCAAGCTGTCTGAGTTCCCAATTTTGATTCACAACCAAAGCCAAGAGCAACCTGACAGTGGCAAGCTTCAAAATAGGACTAAAAGTCTCCTCATAGTCCAACCCATACTATTGAAGATAGCCCCTAGCAACCAACCTAGCCTTGTATCTAGCAATGGACCCATCACTGTTCCTTTTCAATTTATACACCCATTTACAGGTAACAATATTCTTATTAGCTAGCCTAGGAACCAAAGACCAAGTCTTTTGTTGTTGAAGAGATTTAAATTCATAATCCATGGTTGTAACCCACTAAGGATGTTTAGCAGCAATGGCAAATGATGGTGGTTCTGTCACAGTGTAGTCATGAGTAACCTGCAAAGCTTTAGGCTTATATATACCATGTTTTTATCTTGTAACCATAGGATGATTATTATGAGTGACAGGTAAAGAAGAAGTAGAAGGAAGGGCTAGAGCTGAAGAAGAAGAAGCAAGTGGTGAGGAAGATGAATCAAGTAGAGAGGCAAGGACATCAGGTATAGGTGGTGGATCAGGTGGAGAGGGAACAACAGGTATAGGCAATGAAGAAGCTAGAGTAGATGGTAGTAGAGAAGTAGTGAGATCCAAAGGAATGGAAGAATGAGAATCACAAGAAAAAGGAACATCAGTAGGATCAGAAATGGGAGAGGAGGAAGGAAACCAATGAGAAAAATCAAAAGTGAAAGGAATATGAGGATTAGTGCAGGTAGAATTATGAGTAAAAGGAAAAAGGGATTCATTGAACAAAACAAAACAAGCAATGCAAATTCTATTAGAAGAAGGATCGAGACAGATAGAACCCTTGGATAATAGAGGATATTCAAGAAAGATGCACTCTTTGGACTTGGGTTGAAGCTTATTTTTATTATAAGGTGTTAGGTATGGATAGCAAGCACAACCAAATGATTTAAGAGCATGAAGAGGAGGATGTCTGGAATAAAGGGACTACTAGGGAGACTTGAAGTTCAAAACAAAAGAAGGCAACCTATTGATAAGATACACAGCAGTGGAAAAGCATAAGACCAGTAGTTATAGGGAAGATTGGATTTGTAGAGGAGCGAAAGGCTAGTTTCAACTATATGCCTATGTTTTCTCTCAGAAACACCATTTTGCTGTGGAGTATGGGGACATGAGGTCTGATGAAGAATGCCATTGGAAGAACAAAATGCTTGGAAAATAGTGTTAGTGTACTCAATACCATTATCAGTCCTAAGGACCTTAATCTTAGTAGAGCATTGAGTTTCAACAAGAGCTTTAAAATGTTTAAACATAGAAAGAACTTCATGCTTATGTTTCAATAGAAATAACCATGTAAATCTTGTACAATCATCAACAAAAATCACATAGTAGTTGAAACCAAGAACATATGTGAGAGGGGCAACACCCCAAACATCACTATGAACAATATCCAAGACAGAATTAGACACAATGGAAGTTTTATTCAATGATGACTTATGCAATTTAGCACTTATACAATATGTACAAGAAGCACAAAGTTTTTCAATCTGAGACAAAGACACATTCTTTATTACATTTTGCAAGGTAGAATATAAAATTCTAGAACTTGGATGTCCAAGTCTATGATGCCAAAGCAAGATCAGATCAGGTTTGATAGAAGCAAAGGCAAACACACCGGACTTAGAGTTAAAAGCAGAAGATGAAAGTGTAGAAGCAGTTGGAATAGGATACACTCCATCCTTACTTAATCCTTTGTAGAGGATCCTCCCCGAAGGCAAATCCTGAATTGAGAACTTCTCAGCATCAAAATAACAAAATGCATTATTTTGAAGACACAATCTATGAACAGACAAGAAATTGGATGCAAGATCAGGAACTCTAAGTATATTATTAAGCCTAAAATTATAAGTAGAAATTTGAAGCTCACCATGACCCACATGAGTGACAGGAGGCTCTTGTCCATTGCCTACAGTAATTGTCTCATTGCCTTGAACTGGTTGCTGATGCAGTGACAACTGAGATAGATTGGGAGTAACATGATCTAAGCATCCAGTATCAGTAAGCCAACCATTGCAAGACTGCACTTGTGAAGAGTTAGCTACCATTGAAGCTAACTTAGTAGGAGCATGTTTTCCCTGATATGAGAAGTCCATCCTATGATAGCAATCAATTGCTATATGACCATTTTTACCACAAATTTGGCAAATTGGCCTATTGGATTGACCTTGTCCTCTTTGAGACTTAGATTGATTATACTGTGAACCTGAATTAGGATTGTAACTTGAATTTCCATATCCTCCAGAATTAGGATTATAATCTGAATTACCATATCCACCAAAATTGTGACCACCATTAGCATTATATCCACGACCTCCCCTTCCTCTTTGATTATTGTTTCTGCCACCTCTTCCTCGAGGAAAACCCTGATTTTGAGGCTGAAAATTCATTGCCATGGCCACTAAATTAGGATCAACAGCATTAGCTTTAGTTCTCTTCTTAATCACTCTCTCTTCAGAATGGAGTAGAGTGTTTAGTTCTTCAACAGACAGAGCATCACTACGAGTCCTGGTTGCAAAACTGAAAGAATCATATTCAGATGGCAATCCATCAAGAGCTATATGAAGAAGCTCTTCATCATCAAGAAACATTGAAACAGCAACAAGCTTATCATGAGTCTACTTAATCTTTTGAAAATAACTATCAGTTGAATCAGAACCTTTCTTGATTGCGTTCAATTCATTTCAAAGACTCATCACATGAGATCTTGAAATTGCAGCAAATCTCTTTTCTAATACTTTCCAAACTCCCTAGGCAAATTTTTTCCCAACAATGAGAGCAAGAATTAAAGGAGACAGAGTTGAATTGATAAAAGTAAACATAACTTGCTCATGGTTTTTCAAGGAAAGGAAACTAGGGTTAATCTTAGTAGTGAAATTACCATAAGAACCTTTGAGATAACGATCTGGAGCTATAACAGAATCATCAATCACATCAATCATTGAGTAAGTTTCAAGACTTACCTCAATTTGATGCTTCCAAACTATGTAATTGCCATAATCAAGCTTGACAGTCATCATCGAAGACATATTGGATAGCAAAAGCAGTGAGGCATTAGTAGGTAAAGTTGTAATAGCTATAGCAGGTATTGAATTTGAAGTAGAAGATGAAGAAGTTGCATTTGTGGAAGCCATTGTTGTGGATTCAAGCTTTGATACCATGAAAGAACACAGAGGAAAACCAGAGAAAACAGAGAGAGAGAGAGAGAGAGAGAGAGAGAAATTCTGGTATTGAATGAATATCGAGATTGATGAATGAAAGCTTGATTACAATTGAGTTTGTTATGTGCAATATATATACCATCAAGAAAGCATAGAGAAATATCTAAGAAAATATCTCACAGACTGAGACTCACTCTAACAAAACAATAACTAACTCTCACACGTGCACACATATAAACACTAAGCCAAGTCTGATTTACATAACATAAACGACATGCGTTTTATTTACTCTTCTTATACGACATTGGTTTTGGTGTTACTGTTGGAATTGTAGTTGCTTCATCTGTGTCATGAAACTTTTCAATTTTACAGCTTGAGCTTTCAGTGATTGTGTAATATATCTACCATAGGAACTGGGCTCTAGTGCAGTTTTCTTGGATTCAAGTACATTCCATTTAGTTTTTAAATATCTCATTTCTAATATGATGGTCCTTTGTGTGTTTTTATTGTTTGGTTTCAAATTGTATAACAATTTTATCTAAAGATTAACAAAGTGTTGGTTCAACATGTAGATCAAGAAGATCATCTTGCAAAACTGAAAATTAATTATTCACAACGAAAAATCTTATTACATCCTTGCTAATTGCTATTGCACACTTTGTACACACTTCATTTTGAGAACGTGTTTTTAAAACACGATTTTAGTCAATGTGACAATGTGTGTACAGTGAATGTGTAATAAAAAGTGTGTAACTATCATTACTCTTTCCATATCGGGTGAAACCCTTTTGAAATCTTTGCACATATCAGCACAAGAAGTGTTTATTACACACTTAATTGTGAATAAGTACACACAACTGACACAAGTGTGTCATAAGTTTGAATGATAGAATTACCTATAGGGAAATGGTAGTCAATTTGCAAGACCACCCAGGACCACTCTATCTTTTAGTAGTTGCACACAATTCACATGACATGCATGTGCAACATGCTAATTTCTTGATTTTTGTTTTTTCTTGTTAAAGTGATTCATTGAACTAATTTAAACAAGGGCGGTTTGTCAAGTGGTTTGTTTTTTCCTAAGTACGAACAAATTTTTGGATTAAATCTTACCAGTGGGAGACCTATTGAAAGAGTTCGCTTTATGTTTTTAAGTAAGAAAATGTTGATTACCAAAAAAAAAAAAAAAAAAAGTAAGAAAATGTTTATTACTACAAGTTTTGCTGAAAGACGCTTACAAACATCACAATGATTATGATTTGTGTGTCACATTAGTAAAATAATAAATAAATTTATTTATTAATTACTTTTTTGTCGTATATTTAAAAGTTGACATATCAACTTGCAAAAAATAAATGTGATAAAATTTATAATATCTATAAGTAACATCACTAGGGTGGTTGCTCAAGACAGTAAGGTTTCTCTCTGAAGCCTCTCCTGCCTTGTAGCATTGACGTTCCTTCTTCAAGGATTTCTGTCCCTGAGAATAACAAGTTTATTCGCAGGCTAGTGGGTATATTTTTTCTGGGATCCCAGGGAAACACTCCTCCTCCCCTATCACCTCTTCCCTCCCTTCTAGTTATAGTATGGATGATCTGTCAAGTCGGTGGAAATCCCTCTCACTCTCCGAGAAGGAAGGCCCAGGATTAACACTGAAACACGATCAAGCCTCCTCGGAGTTCTCCTTGGTGGCCCGATTCCTAACAAAACGTCCGATCAACCTGGACGCCATAGCAAATACCTTCAACCCCCTATGGAGAACAAAAACTGGCTTCAGAGTGAAGTACATTGGAGACCACCTGATTCTCTTCTCCTTTGACTGTAAAGAAGATGTTGATAAGATTCTAGCCGCAGAGCCGTGGAGCTTCGACAAACACATCATGGTGGTTTCTAGATTTGATAATTCGTCAAAGGTGGACAGTGCGAATCTGAACACAACGACTTTCTGGATACAAGTCCATGACATTCCACTACGTTTCAGAAATAGAGGTGTGGCCGAACAGATTTGTGAAGCAATGGGAAGTGTAATACAAACGGAGAACCCAGGTGAGTGTGACGGTGGCAGCTTCATTCGTGTAAGAGTCGCTCTAAATATTTCTCTTCCCCTGTGCCGCGGACGCCTCATCACTCTAGAAAATAACGATGTCCATTGGGTTTCATTCAAGTACGAACGCCTCCCAAATGTTTGCTACTGGTGTGGCCGTCTTACGCACCCCGATAAAGACTGTGAAAAATGGATAGAGAGCGAAGGAACCTTAAGTAAAGAAGACCAACACTTTGGCCCCTGGTTAAGAGCAGCACCTTTCCTGGGATCAAAGAAGGGTTTCCTTTCCGTCCCCAGCTTTTATGCCCACAAGAAAGCTGGCAAACAGGACCGGAACAGTGAAGGAGTCCAAGAGCAGACACAGAAGACTCAAACTGCGAGGGAGAATGAGGAAACTCAAATCGTTCCGCCAAAAATTCAAATTCAAATTGGGAATTGGGCGGTTGACAACCCCGTGGATGTGACAAACCCCACTTTAGTGCCTCAGGAGCCATCCCTCTTGGTTCCCACTCAGAAACCTACGGCACCTATCCACTTCGACCAAGTAATAGCTGAAATAGACAGAGATATTCAACGCTTTGACAAAGTAGATCCTGCCCAGCAAGTTTCAAAGAATTCCCTTCTGTCCGAAAACTCTTCACTTCAGTCTGGGCCGAGCTCGAATGTAAACCCCTCTAATTATACCCAGCAGGAAAAGCCCACAGAACCCAAGAAACCTGGCCCACTCAATGACATCACAAATAAGACCCAAGCCCAAGGTAATTCGGATTCGGCCTCTGAAAGGAAATGGACACGGATACAGCGGTCCAACTTGCAATCTATTGCTGAGCCTTTAGAAACTTCATTAGGTAAGAGAGGCCCCTTACCAACCTCATTAGACTCCAACTCTCAGAAACGCAGAGCAACATCTGAAGATGATTCCAACTTTCCTTCTACCCAAGCGGCGGCGGCTGGCAGACAGCCCCGCCGAGCAAAATGAATCTCCTATTCTGGAACGTGCGTGGGCTTGGGAACCTGCGCACTGTTCGCGAGCTCGAAGGTTTTATTAGAGCACAAGATCCCTCCGTCCTCTTCCTTGCTGAATCGTGGGCGGCCGAAGATCGGTTGATCTCTCTTTGCTCGGAATTGGGCTTCGATCATTTTTGGATCTCGCCGAGAGCAAATCGTCTGGGTAGCTTGGCCTTATTTTGGAAGAATGCGATGAAAATCTCTGTCTCTTCTTCATCGCCTAACCACATCGATGCGTCGGTGGTTGATCCTCAGGGCAGTCAATGGCGGCTCACATGTATCTATGGCTTTGCTGAATCTGGAAAGAAATGCGATACTTGGGATCTTCTTCGGAGTCTTCATGAAAACTCCTCTCTGCCTTGGGTCTGTGCTGGGGACTTCAACGAAATTTTGTGGTCTCATGAGAAGATTGGTTTAGGTCCACGACGGGAATCTCATATGAGTGCTTTTCGAGAAGTTTTGGACGAGCTTGGGTTGAAGGATCTGGGCTTTGTTGGAAAAAAGTTCACATGGAAAGGTCGCCGGCATAGTGGTTTTGTGTTGGAACGCCTGGATAGGGCTCTTGCTAACAACCTGTGGCTCGCCAAATATCCTGGCACCAAAGTTCAACACTTACATACCAATTCCTCAGATCATCAAGCCATTGTGGTAAAGCCTGAAGGTATCTCTCCAAACCCAAAACGCTCCTTTAGATTCGAGCAAATGTGGCTTCGAGATAGAGGCTGTACTGACACGGTTCTCAGCGCTTGGGGTCAGCCAATTGTTGGGGCTACTATGCCTGAGGTGGCGGGGAAAATTAATACCTGTGGAATTAAGCTCGCTGAGTGGAGTAGAAACTCTTTTGGAAGTATAAGGAAATTACTGGAGGAAAAGAAACAGCAGCTGGCAAAAGCAGAATTGTTGGCATCCAGGGGGGGCGATCTAATGCTGGTAAAAGCTCTTCAATTGGAAATTAATGAAATTCTGGACAAAGAGAACCTGATGTGGCAACAACGGTCGCGTGCTCTTTTCCTGAAATGTGGTGACAGGAATACTGCATACTTTCACAGTAAGGCCTCCCAGAGGTACCGGAGGAATAGAATATCTGGTCTAAGAGATGCACATGATTCCTGGTGTACAGAGGAGGCACAAATCAAAGACATTACTGTGGGGTACTTCCAGTCTCTTTTCTCCACCTCTTCTCCATCAAACTTCTCAGACATACTAGAAAAAATGCAGCCTTCAGTAACTGACTCAATGAATGCAATGCTTCTCAGAGACTTCAGTAGGGAAGAAGTGGAAATCGCTATTAACCAGATGAAAGCCATTTCCGCCCCTGGCCCCGACGGTATGCCCCCGCTTTTTTATCAATCTTTTTGGAATACTGTGGGTGATGATGTTTGCTCTGCTGTTTTAGAATGTTTACATAACTGTTCTATTCCAAAAGAAATTAATCTTACACATATTGCTCTTATTCCTAAAGTTAAATCCCCTGAGAGAATCTCGGATTTCCGGCCTATTAGTTTGTGCAGTGTGGTATATAAGCTGGTATCTAAGGTTCTGGCAAATCGACTTAAGATTTTGCTGCCATCAATTATCTCAGAAAATCAAAGTGCCTTCCAAGCGGGTCGAGTAATTACAGACAACATTCTGATGGCATTTGAGACACTGCACTATATGAAACACCATCAATCGGGAAAGGCTGGTTTCATGGCTTTAAAGCTAGATATGAGCAAGGCCTACGATCGGGTGGAATGGAAGTTTTTGGAGGTAATAATGAAGGGCATGGGGTTTGCTGATAAATGGGTGGATTTAATAATGGAGTGCATCTCAACTGTTAGCTACTCGATTCTGATCAATGGCGATCCATCGCCAGTAGTCCACCCCACTAGAGGTATTCGGCAGGGAGACCCACTCTCTCCCTACCTCTTCCTCTTCTGCACGGAAGGTCTCCATTGCCTTCTCCACCACGCTGCGGAAGCTGGCCAAATCCGAGGAGTGTCCATCTGCAAGAAGGGTCCAAGACTAACACACCTCTTCTTCGCTGATGACAGCTTACTGTTTTGTCGATCCTCCATCTCTGAATGCCGCAAGATCCAAGATATTTTAGGCAGCTATGAAAGGGCCTCCGGTCAAAAATTAAACTTGTCTAAAACGTCGCTCTTTTTTAGCAAATCTACTCCTGCTGAATCAGTTGAGCATATCACAAGTTTTCTCGGGGTCCAAGAGGTCAAACAATACGAAAAATACCTCGGTCTCCCTACTCTTGTGGGTAGAAATAAATTGGCAAGTCTCCGATTTATCAAAGAGAGGGTGTGGGCCAAACTCTGTGGTTGGAAAGAACAACTTCTCTCCCAAGCCGGCCGGGAGGTCCTGTTAAAAGCGGTGGTGCAAGCTATTCCAACCTTTGCCATGAGCTGCTTCAAACTTCCCATCACGCTGTGCAACGAAATTGAACAGTTAGTCCGCAAATTTTGGTGGGGTCATCGTGGCAACCAAAGAAAGATCCATTGGTCGAAATGGAGCACCCTTTGTCTCCCAAAGGACTTGGGCGGCATGGGGTTCAAGGATCTCCAAAATTTCAATGATGCGATGCTGGCGAAACAAGTTTGGCGGTTAACTGAGAATAAATCCTCTCTCTTCCATAGATTTTTCAAGTCAAAGTTCTACCCAAATGGAACTATATTTGATGCTAAAGAGGAAAAAGGTTCCTTCGCTTGGAAGAGCATCCTTAAAGGCAGAGAGGTGATAAATAGAGGGTCACAATGGCGGGTGGGAAATGGCAATAAGATTCTAATTTACAATGACAAATGGCTGCCTGATCCGCAACACCAAAAAGTCCAATCCCCCCCTCTGTTTCTTGGATGTGATGCCAAAGTGTCAATTCTGATTGATAAAGATCGTGGCTGCTGGATTGAGGATGCTATCCAAAACATTTTTTCGGAGCAAGAAGCCAAGTTGATTAAGTCAATTCCCCTTTGTGTCACTGAAGTTGAAGATAGGCTCTGCTGGTGTGGCAACGTAGATGGTCTTTATTCGGTGAAATCTGGGTATAAACTCTTGATGAATGATGTGAACTCCTCAAGTGGGGCTTTGTCTTCGGCTACAATGCCTAAAAGCTTCTGGAGGGGTCTATGGAGTCTAAATGTTCCGAATAGAATAAAAACTTTTTTATGGCGCGGCATTACGGAGGCTCTTCCAACTCGAGCAAACTTAGTCAAAAGAAGAGTTCTCGCAGACCCCTCTTGCCAAGCCTGCGGCCTTGCTCCAGAATCATCCTTACACGCTCTTTGGGCATGCCCAAATCTCCGGAATGTCTGGTCTTCTCACTTCAGTGGACTGGTTGCCGAAGCCAGAGATGTTTCCACTCTTCGTGAACTGTTTAATCTGGCGTTGGAAAAGTCTCATCCCAGCGATCTTTTTGCAATGACTGCCTACCAAATCTGGTTCAGAAGGAATAAACTTAGATTAGGCGAAGAAGTGGCGGACCTGAAGCTAATTAACTCTATGGCAAAAGATTCTCTGCTTGAATTCCAGAAAGCCAACATAGCCCCCCTGAAATCTCTCCCTCCCCGGATCACTGCCAGCTGGTCTCCTCCCCCTCCTGATTGGATTAAAATCAACTTTGATGGAGCGTTATTCCAAGATCGTAAAGTAGCGGGTCTTGGCACCATCATACGCAACGACTGTGGTCTTGTTTTGGCAGCGCTAACACAGGTTATTCCCCTACCCACCTCTGTGGAGATAGTGGAAGTGTTGGCTGCAAGGAGGGCTTTGTCCTTCGCCTATGAACTTGGTTTCCAACAGGTTATTCTCGAGGGTGACTCTGCGATTGCTATTCAGGCCTTGAATTCGGAAGACTATTCGGCTGCAGCCTTCGGTCATTTCATTTCTGATATAAAGTCCTTATCCTCCCTCTTCCGGACTGTGGTGTTCAGCCATACTCGAAGACAGGGAAACAAAGTAGCACATAAACTTGCTCGATCAGCCTGTAATTTTTCTTCTTCCTTTTGTACTTGGATTGAGGAAGTGCCTGTATGCTCTTTTGCAGAATATTCTGCTGAAATTATTAATGAATAGTCCTCCCCTTCTCCGGTTGGGAAGGTTTTCTCAAAAAAAAAAAATAAGTAACATCACTAATTTAATATACTTTTCCCTTTTTCTTTTATTTTTTTGTATTGATTACTGGTTAGGTGAATGATTGCGAAGGCTTGAAGGTACATTTTTTGAAGGGATTTTTAGATACTTTATCAAATTACAGGGTCTTTCTGGCAGTACCAAGAAAAACGTCAAATATATCCAACTAAGGGCCCATAGTCAATGACAATGGGCCAGAAAATATTAAGAGACTTTTTTTTTAGCACATTCTAGACCCAACAAATAAAACAACCAATTATTTATAAGCAACATTAGCAACGCATATTATATTATTATATACTCTCAAAGAGACAAAGATGATAAGTTGACAATAGTCATGATCTCCAGTTGGGGGGCTATTCGCAATGTCTGCAACTTCATCAATAGTACTTGGCAAAGAACAAGCCAAGTAACTCGCTAAAAAAAAAAAAAAAAAAAAAAACTTGAAACCAAAATTAACTAACGCTTACGTTGGAATTTCTTTTCTCAGTAGATTATATATTAAGGTTCAAAGTCCAATACTCATAATCAACCACAGATAATCCACGTGGCTATCCGTAATAAGGGCATGAGCTCTGCCTAAATTAATATTTAATGTTACTTATGACCCAAGCTATGGACAATTTTATGAGTAGAAGACTTGGTGGTCATCTCTTTTATCTTTTCAAGAAAGTATTTTTCTCTTTGTAATTAAAATCAAGTGTACCCTTCACCTTTATAATTTCCGAACTAAGTAGACTAAAGACATCTCTATTTTGTAGAAACCGTACCTATTATAAAAGGGAAATTAAAGGGGAACAAAAAAGAAAGGCAAAACATAAATGACAATCAAAGAACACTATCTCCCTTGCGTCATTCTTTCTCCAAAAAAAAAAATCTGTCTTGCCTCATTCACATTTTCCCCTTCTTATTCTCATTCACTTAACTTATGAAAACATTCCATCAAGCATGCACCCATTAGATCTCACACTATCCATTCCAAACAAATTCTTCTTTTATTTTATCATATTATTATGTACAATATTCTACTTTCCCCGAGTTTCAACAAAAGCTACCATGAACCAAGTTTATGGTCTGACTGACTCAAATGTTCTACGACGTACTTTTCATCTTACCAAGTTGAACGAGGACTTGTGAGGCAAAGCATGCACGCCCACTTATTGGTTTCACTATGTGGCTTGTGAGGTGTGTTTAGGCTAAGATTGACTTCACTGACTCGAATGTGCTCCTTCGTACTTGACTTTTAGTTTTTTTTATTTTTTTATTTAAAGAGTTTCAACCTCTGATGTTATGAATGACTTTAATTATTAATTTGCAAAAACATGCTAAAGAGCCTATACACTGCAAAATGCCACGCTGAACGACTCATACGATGCTGCTAACTTCTTCATTATGTTTGCCAGTTGCCACTATTTAATGCCACCCACCACAACAAAATACCTCGGCATGTTGCTACCAAATTCTTCTTAAAAAAAAGAAAAAAAAAGGCTTCCCACCATTGCTGAGCTTTAAAAATATTGCTTTTTTTATTGTAAAAGTAACCCCCACCAAACTATAAAATAAACCTTAAACATTATTATTTTCACTATCCTTCATATTATGAACATTATTAATCCTTACTTATTCTGTAAGGGAAAAATATTTTTGAAATTATTCAAATATTTATTTATGTTATTTCATTGCTTAAAGGAAACACAATGGTATAGGGGTGATCTATTGGCAAGAGTTATGGACTCGACTCGCGGAACAACTTCAGGTCCAACCACCGTCATGAGTGAAATACCCATATTCTTAGACCAAAATAGAGTAGTAGAACTGTCCCAGGATACAGAGTACCAAAATTTTCTGCTATCAATGAAGATGATTAAAATACAACTATGGAACATATTTCAGGGTCCGGCTTGTGTCTAGTGAAAGTTTTCACTAGACACGTTAAATCTTGGACACGTGTCCAAATCCTGCCGTGTCCAGTGAAAATTTTCACCGGACAGAAGCCTTGCCCCATATTTCAAGGTTCACCGTTCACCTATATATAGTCGGGAGCTGTCTAATCACAATTTTTGTTAAGTTGAGAACGCTACCAAATTCTTTAACTGGACAAGCAATTGTGTGGCATACAAATTCACCATCAAATTCGATCCATGCCTGGGCTGAAATGGAGGAAATTTTCTCACACATTATGCCCTTACAGATTTGGAAATAGCACAATGGCAGACTTGGCTTGATTGGAAGAAAGAGTAGGGGTAGTCGCAAAATAGTGTTTATTTCACGATAATTAAGGAATCTAGAATGATATGTCTAATCACACTACTTGAAGCAGACTTGGCTTGGTTGGAAGAAAGAGTAGGGGTAGTCGCAAAATAGTGTTTATATCATGATAATTAAGGAATCTAGAATGAGATGTCTAATCACACTACTTGAAGCGGAAAATGTCAAATTAGCTCAAGATGGCTTAGATTTTGAATTAAGAAAGAAATTCTCTTATATTTGTATGAATTATCTGAAAAGGGTAACTAGATACGAGAACATCTTGAAAAGGAGGAATTCATCATTTGGAACATTTTATCAAGACCCAGAAAGAAATTGATGTTGAGGGACATTAGTAAAAAGGAAATGTCCAAAATCACAAGAGCCTAATAAACCTACACCCCCACTTAGACATATTCTTTGATTTAAATATGGCTAAATGTTTAAGTTGTTACTTGAACAAAAACAGATTAAATTGATAGGTAAACACAAGGTGCCATTGCAAGAAGAGTTTTGAGGAAAAAAGTAGTATAATGGCATAATTCATTTGCACATTCAACCAAAAAATGCATACGATTTAGAAATATTATACAGGACAAAATTGAGAGAATGATAGTGAAGCCCCCTAGGAAAACGATGGAAGCATATGTGAACCCATTTCCTCAATAGTTAATATCGATGTCATATCATCATATGTAAGTTTTGTCATTATTGCAGATACAAGCTTTAGAGATAAGGTAGAAGCCAGATGTTTAATATGCAAAAGAAGTGTGCTTTACAATTGGTTCAAGGTAAGGAACACCTGTTTCTCAAAAAAAAAAAAAAAAAAAAAAGATAAGGAAAACCTTTTTTTTTTTAATACCAAGATAAGGAACACCTTGTAATCAATAAGCAATTAAGTAGCCACTCAGAGTGTTTCATCAAGCTCTTCAGGCAAGAGGACCTTTTTCCAGGGCAAGAATGCCATTTTTCTAGAAATGGAGAGGATCTTGTTCCCTTTTCATGAAGGGTTCTTACTGGGCTATCAGGAATGGTTAAAACACTAGAATTTGACATGATAATGCGCTTGCAAAAGATGTCATAAGAAGTCGCCTAGTGCGTCCATTGTTTCCCCCACAAGAAGATGACTTTATTGTGAAAAACTTGTTAGGCCATGGATTGGTTGATTTGAGAGAAAATTATAGAGTACTATGGCAGTACCGCAAATGTTTACTCCTTTATTCTCTTATGAGATCTACCCAATGAGAGATTTTGGTACTATTAGCCTTCCGGAGAATCTAGCCGTAAAATTACTAAATCTCCTTACAAGTAAAAACCAGAAAAGCAAAGTAAAAAGTTAATGGTGCAGAATTCACCAATCCATAGTGCATGGCTCTTTGGGATCAGAAATTTTCCTCCACTAAGGTCTCACTTGATGTCAATCCGAAGTGCATGTCAATCAAAGAAGACGGCCTCTTCAAGTGCATGTTAATCGATCCTGTTTTTGATATTGGAACAATAGGTGGAGATAAAGATCAAAATTCAAGTGAGCCTTATCATGATAAGGCTCACTTGAATTTTGGTCATTATGATAAGGCTCACTTGAATTTTGGTCATTATGATAAGGCTCACTTGAATTTTGGTCATTATCTTGTACTTATCACAAGGAGAGATAATAGGGATAGAAATTCAATTCAATTCAAATACTTGTACTTATCTGATTCACTCAAGTCATGTATATTGGTTTCTCAAAAAAAAAAAAAAAAAGTCATGTATATCTAGTGTACTATATATATTAACAATAGCAACAGAGAACATTTATTCGGCCAAAAGCAATTTATTACTCTACTGTTTTATTTGAAACATGGGTCGTAATTAAGTCATAAGTCATAACCAATAAGGAAAAAGCCCCATGTGGCCATGTCCCTATGTATGTTAAATGCAATTGTTCATGTTTGACTTGAGGCATCATATTTGACCCTGAACATAATGTATCTTTTGATTCTTTTTCATATGATCTATTATTACGTGAGAGGCCGGAGAACAATGTTATTCTAGAATTACTAAATAATAAGTCATTAATTTGGGAGTTATTGAGAGTTAGAGAATTGAGGATTCAATAATATTATTTCAATTTGAGAAGCATAATAATGCATGCATATTGGAAACGTGATTGAGCATGCCTAGATTAAACGTGATTGAATTCTAAATTGAAATAACCCAAACGAGTGAAGTAATAAGGCATAAAATAAAATTTGAATAAGAAATAAAAGTGTTGCAATTAAACTTGCTTGCATTAATGAAACAAAACTGAAAACTCACTACAAGATAGAAGCTTAAATTTCTGTGGAGTGACTTGTAAGTGATATTACAAAGGATAAACAAACAAAGTTTTGGCATTGACTATTGGGTTGAATTTGAAATATGTTTCTCCTACACACATGAAACTTCTATTTATACTTGCATTATGACGACATTTTTCTATGTATCTAATAGAGATGTTTAGGGCCTATTTAGTTTGAACAGAAAAGAAGTGTATTTTCAGTTTTATGTGGAGAGCTCCACAAAAAACACACACACTCTCTCTCTCTCTGGTTGCCCTAAAAAAAAAGTGAAGAAAAAGAAAAAGTAGAAAATGATGACAAACATAAAAATAGATGGAAACAAATAATTAATGAGTATAAGATTTGAGTATAGAAAATGAGTACAGAAAATGAAAATAGAAAATAAATACAACCTCAACGCTAACCAAACAGGGCCCTTAGGTTCAAATCTTTATTTTCCTATTTTAATTATCCAAAAAAAAAAAAATTGTATATGGATTGAAGGGTTGAGATTGTATGTGAACATACGTGCGTATATTGATGTACTGGACAGAAGCCGTATCGTCCATGATTTAAACACCAGCTTCCAAACACTAGAGACAGCTTTGAGGTCTCCACCTGCGGTCGGTGAGGATGTGTTCGCAATGGTTATCTCCTTACGCAGGTGATCTGACTCAGCTCAAAAAAGATTGACACTGACAAAAATTAGTTTATACTACTTATCATGTTTTTTGTGTTGGTCAACGAAAACTCTCATTGGCTCATATAGACAAGTGGAGATTAAATTACTTACGTCCAATTTAGCAAAAGAAACAACGTATCATTTTCCTAATGGGTTTATTAATTAATTGTAAAGTAATCCTGCCTCATTCATTTACGTCTTCTCAATCAACAAAAGTTGTGGCTCAGAGGAAAAATTAAAGTAAAGAAGATACTTTTTCGGTTGCGAAGTTGAGAGGATAAAACCTACATCCTTTTCACTTGAAACTTTTTTTTTTTTTTTTTTTTTGAGAGAACTTTTCACTTGAAACTTGAAAGGAAATTAAACGTTTTTTTTTTTTTCCTTGATGTGAAAGGTGGAACGTTTTTTTTTTTTTTTTTTTTTTTTTTTGAGAATCTAGACCTGAGGGTCCAAGAACTATATTGAAAAAATAAGGCTGAAAAAGATAAACAAATTACAACGCGTCACGCGCTACAGGAGGAGCTATATCCTTAGGAATGGACTCAATCCAAACCTGTAGCTCAGCACCAGACTTACACCGTCTAGCAAGAAAATGGGCAATTGAATTGCCTGCTCGTTTTACATGGGAAAAATTGCATACATGAAAATCTACAGCAAGGATTAAAACATCACTCATCACCTAGTCATACTCTGGATGCTTTGAAACTTCTGTCTTAATAGCCTTTACTATGACTTCGGCATCCCCCTCAAAAACACAATCAAAGAGACAAAGTTCCTTAGCAAAAACCAAAGCTCTTCTACAAGCTAAAGCCTCAACCGTTGCTGCTGAACTAGGGATGGGAATTTTTTCAACTAAAGCACCAATCACACGGCCAAAGAAGTCACGGGCCACTACACCCAAGCCCGCACAACTCAGATCCTTGAAAGTTGCCCCATCAAAATTAATTTTATACAGGGGAGAGATGGGTGGAATCCACCTCACAGCTCGAGCTACAGCAGCAGAAGGCTTACTATGAATAACATGGGCTAACCTGAACTCGTTAAGCATGCTTTCATCCTTAGACCGAATCAAATGATTCTTTGTGATGAACCCCCCACTTCTTTTTGCATTTCTATTGTTCCATATAAGCCAAAACATCATAGCCAACACATCCACATCTACACTACTACGCCTATGGAAAACCACTTCCAAGAGATCAGAGAACACACCAAATTTGTACCTTACCATCTTCTTTAGCTCATTGTGGGAATTCCAAATTGCTAAAAGAGAGTTGCAACCCCACAGGGCATGGGTTGTGTCTTCAGTATCTGACTTGTACATTGGGCAGCAAACAAAATTAACCACCCTCCTCCTCCACAGATTAAGCAATGTAGGAATGGCTTCATTTGCTACTCTCCATACTAAGTGTTTCACCTTTTGAGGGACATGCAAATTCCAAATACCCTTCCACAATGCTTTGCCACAACTGCTAGAAGAGCTAGTTGGTTGGATAGCCCGGTTAGTGGAGGCTAGAAGCTTGTAGGCTGACCGAGTTGAGAAGTCACCATTTGTTGAAGGGAACCAAACATGCTTGTCTAGTACATCTTGTAGACTTAAAGGCAGGCCAAAAATCAAAATTGCTTCATGAGGGAGGAACTCCTGAGATATTAGCTCCCTCCTCCAAGTGTGAGTCTCGTGGTCTATAAGGTCACAGACCCGTGAGTCTGGGTTCAGCACTGAGACCGTAGAAACAACCTTTGAAGCTGAGGTTCTTGGCAACCAATTATCACCTCTGATCACAATAGATTCACCATTTTCCACTCTCCAAATCATGCCTAGATCTAATACATGTCTAGCCTGCAACAAGCTTTTCTAAGCAAAGGATCCCTTATTTGGATTATTGCATTCCATGATGGAACAATTAGGGAAAAACTTAGCTTTAAAAACTTTGTAAAGAAGAGATTCAGTATGGGTTTTAAGCCTCCAGACCTGCTTTGCCAAAAGGGAGTCATTGAACTTGCTTAACTCCCTAAACCCCATACCACCATCACCCTTTGGAAGGCATAATTTTTCCCAGCTCAGCCAATGGATTTTCTTTTGCTCACCTTGATAACCCCACCAAAACTTCCTTATCAATACCTCAATTTCCTTTATCAAACCTTTCGGGAGCTTGAAACAAGACATAGTGTACGTTGGTATTGCCTGCACAACAGCTTTGATGAGAATTTCCCGCCCTGCCTACGACAATAATTTTTCTTCCCAACCTTTAAGCTTCTTCCAAATTCTTTCTTTTATTATACTAAAAGACTTCTTCTTTGCCCGACCAATCAATGAAGGGAGACCCAAATATTGTTTGAATCTTTGGACAGATGGGACCCCCAAGAAGATCTTGATAGCTTCCTGAGTTTGAAGCGAAGTATTAGTGCTAAAGAATATATTCGTCTTACCCCTGTTAATACTTTGACCCGAAGCTAGTTTGTAGCTGTAAAGGATTGATTGTAGCTTAACATACTAAAAAACAGAAGCTTTACAGAAGACTAAGCTATCATCAATGAACAACAAATAAGAAATCCTAGGACCAGCTGGCCATAGAGAGACGCCTCTGATATCACCCATCTCTTCAGCCTTACTAAAGAGGGTGTGAAGTCCTTCAGTCACCAACAAGAATAAATATGGTGACAAGCGGTCACCTTGGCGAAGACCTCTGGTCGGAGAGATGAGACCGTAAGGTTGACCATTAAACATTATTGAGAAAGACACTGAACGGATACATGCTGAAATTAGTTGGATCCATTTTGGAGCGAAACCCATTTTTTGCATGATCTGTTCAAGGAACTTCCATTCAAATCTATCGTAGGCTTTTCGCATATCTAGTTTCAGCGCCATATAGCCCATTTTACCTGACCTTTTGGACTTCAAGTGGTGGAGTGTTTCATGAGCTACCAAAATATTGTCGATAATAAGTCTCTTTGACATGAATGCACTTTGAGTTTCTGAGATCAGCTAAGGGAGTAGGGGTTTCAGGCGATTTGCCAACACCTTTGCAATGAGTTTATACAGCACGTTACTCAGACTAATGGGCCGAAAGTTAGTTACCTTTCTAGGGCTCTGGATCTTTGGAATAAGAGTTAGATAGGTATGATTAATGGCCTTAGGGATCGTACCTATGTTAAGGGCAGATAAGACTGCCTCTGTGACTTCCCCACCCACTTTATTCCAGAATTGCTTATAAAATAGTGGAGGAAGACCGTCAGGACCAGGGGCCATATCTGCGTCCATCTAATTCAAAGCTAAACTGACTTCCTCTGACACAAATGGTCTGAGTAGCTCTTCATTCATAGCCCTTGATACCCTTGGAATCACCCCCTCTAACACTGGCTCAAGAACACTGGGGTTTGCCAATGTAAACAGAGAAGAGAAATATGAAATTAGCATGTCACCAATTCGGTTCTCATCTTCAATCCAATCCCCATGCTCATTCTTCAGGCTTGATATAAGATTTCTTTTGTTTCTTTTTGTAGCATGGCAGTGGAAGTATTTCGTATTTAAGTCCCATGCTTTAACCAATCAACCTTAGATCGTTGGTTCCACATAAACTCCAAATCCATGAGTTTCTTAATGTCATCAAAAAGAGCCTGTACCCTGTTATGCCTTCTTTCAGCCATAGATACAGCTTCTGCCTCTACTAACTCCTTTCTTTTCCGAGCAAGAGTTCGACGAACATTCCCAAACAAATTTTTATCCCATAGCTATAGCTGAGCTTGGCAATTTTCGACCTTTTTAATGACTTTCTACATAGAATCACCCCAAGCATCCTCCTCCCAAGCCGAATGTACAACTCCTTTGCATCTCACGTCCTTAAGCCACATGGCTTCGAAACAGAAAGGTTTCCGGGGTCTGAAAAATTGAGTATGAATATCATCAGAGCATAACCAAATTGGTTTATGATCAAAGGATAACACCGATAAATGATGGAGACGAGCCGTTGGGAATTTTAGCAACCAATCCGGAGTCGCTAAGGCTCTATCCAATCTGACCCAAACCACTTGACCACCAAACCTTCTGTTGCACCATATGTAAGGCAGACCTGAGAAGCCTAGGTTCTTCAAACCACACATATCCAAACAATCCCTAAAATTTTGCATTTGAAACTCAGGCCTAATAGCCCCACCTGATTTCTCATCTAGTTTTGTGATCTCATTAAAATCCCCGATACAAACCCATGGTAAATTAAATTAAGAGCTAAGGTGACGAAGGACTGACCAAGAATCTTCTCGGTTGGCCACTTCTGGAGCTCCGTAAAAACCTATAAAGCGCCAGGCGTCATCAATTCTTGGATTCACTACTGCGACAATATGTCAAGGCGAGAAGGTGCGAATGTGCAAATCAAGATCATTCATCCAGAGCAGAGCTAACCCACCACTCAAATTTTTCCTTGGCACAATGAACAAATTATCAAACTTCAGGCGGCATCGAAGTCTCTCAAGGTATGACTTCTTCTTCTTCATTTCCATGAGAAAAATCAATTTGGGAGCTTTTGCTTTCACTAGATCAGAAAGCTCACGAACTCATCGGGGGTTCCCAAGCCCCCGATAGTTCCAACTCATGCAATTCATGGCGAACGGCGAGGTTGGGAACCAGCCACCGTCGAAGAAGAAATTTGGGGAGCGCCATAGGAGGATATTTCTCTCTTTTTCTGAACTTGAGCGTTTGAGGGATCCAACACTGGGCATAGGTGCAGAGACTTTTCTTTTGTAGCTTTTGTCTCTCTATCCTGGGCTGGGTTAATTAATCTTGTCCACTTACCCACTTTCATTGGGATTTGGTTTACTTCAGGTCCAACATTCTGAGTAGAGTGCGAAGGAAGCCTACGCATTGGTTGGTCTTTTGCAACATCCAGTTGGGGTAAGCCCACTAATTCATGCCTACCTAAAGAATTTAAATGGGCTTGAAAATTTTGGTTTCTAAGCCCATCCACCGAAGTCACCTTTTCCACATTGAGGCTTTCCCACAGTACCATCACCCTGAATCCTGCCACAAATTCTGGATTAAGTCCCAACTCTGCATCAATTTCTTGTATTGTCTTTTCAAAGTTTTACGTCGCTGATGCTGAGGGATTCTCCTCTAGATTATGCACTGACTCTCCTAACGAATTTTCCATTTTAGGAGGGGCTGGTAGCTTGGAGGCCTCCCAAGCCAACCTACTCGTAGAGCCATCGGAGGTAGGAGTTGGCACTGGGTGCTTCATGGCAGGGTCACTAGCAGAACGCCGACTTGGACAGACGCTCCAAAGGTGGTTGTGGTTCTCTGCATTGGACGTTCCAATTCAGCACGCAACCATGGGCCAAATTGCTGCTTCTCCATGGGCGATTTCCCTTTGTTCTTCAACCAGATATCGTAGTCCCTGTCTTCGTGCATCAAGCAGCCACACCATTTTCCTTTAGCTTTCTTCCCTTACTTAAGGGTTTAGAGACGTCAAGGGTGACACGGACACGGAGATACTGGCCTATAACCCTGTCGTCGTCAGACTTTGCCACACACACTACTTTGCTAATGGAGTTCCCTATACTCACTCCCAACTCGGGAGTCATACTCTTAATGGGAAGATAATGAATCCGAACCCAAAAGGTACACACGTTGAAAGCTAGAGTCAAAACCGTGGTCACATCATTAATCCTTTGAAAAATTATGAGATGTTTATCATATGACCAAGGTTCATACTCCAAGACCCTTTCCAAATCAGTGTCCGTATTAAACTCAAATATCAAGTTGTTTTCCCCCACATCATAGACATGGAATGGTTTCCAGGTTCGCCAGAGCAGCTTGAACGTTCTTGACACCGCCTCTTTATTGACAATGCGGTGAGTTAAGAATTTCCCAGCTAATAAGAACTTTGACACTCCGGGAAGCTTTGGAACTTCAAGCCCAGCCTTTTCTTCTACCGAGAGGGACAGCTTCTACCATATACTTTCCACTTCCTCCATAACGAAACCCCAAAGAATAGAGAGAAGAGAGATTATCTAAGGAGGTCAAACGAGCGAGGGGAGGAAAAAATCAAGGAAAGAACAAGACCACAGAAAACCCTACCGCTGAACAGAGTCAAACAGAGGGGACCGGACAACCTATACTACGATAGGGACACACTTTCCATGAGTGACTAGAGAGCACACTGCACAAGCTCTAGGACAAGAGGAAGGTGGAACGTTAAAAGGGAACTCTCTTATTGTTATTACTTATTAAGGAAATAAAATATAACATAAATGATAACTCTAGCTTTCAGTATCCTTTAAAATTTGGATAAGATCTTGGATTTGGTTTACTTTCAGTATATTTTTAACAAAATTTCCTTTTATTTTAATGAAAAATTGCCACATCACCCACTACCTAAATAAAATGTAGAGATTAAAATCCACTACTATTTGTCATTGTATATTTAAAATAAAAAGAGACCTCCTGTTAAAAAAGATTTATTTGGAAAAATGAGAAATTATGAGAGGTTATATGGTGCAACATCAATGTAAATAGGGCCAACTGGTCAACCCATTTTATAGGTAATGGTTAACACCTAATGGTGAATTCCTTCTTGTTATTTTGTGTTAGGAAAATCATGCCCTAAGAAGCTTAAACCAAATGTAGGCTCATGTATTTGAAGAACAATATACTAATCATGAATTAATCTAGGATTAACTTAGGGTTCTCTAGTATATTGATAAAAAAAAAAATCCTACATGCCACAATAGTTTTACCATGTCAAAAAGATGTCTAGCCTATCATCTAGGACACAAGATCTTGCTATGTTAGCTAGACAACATAGGTGCCATATCAGTTGCCTTGTCAATCTCATGTAACATGTTGCACGTGTTTTTAGCAACGCTAGTCTCACACACAAAAAAGGGGCTTACTTTATCTTGGATGTAAGACAAAACATAATTAAGTAATTAAAGTTGCAATTTTTCTCAAAAAGGAGAAGAAGAAGTAAAGTTGCAATCTAATTTCTAATTTTATATCTTGTTGTTAAGAGAGAGATAGATACTGTTTGGTGTATGGCTTTGTAGGAGATTAGATGACTAATGTTAACAATCTATCACTTAGGACATTAGTTTACAAAAATTAAAGTCTCAGACTATTAAGTGAGATTAATCATCATTGATTATTGTGGGGTACAGAAATTTAAAAAGAAAATCATGTCACGTATCATACCCAAGGCCGAGGAGGCTAATACAGTTCCGAGGAGTCCATACACTCAGATGGTAAGGCCAAAGAGGCGGGCCATGGCCACGTCAATGGCACATTGCAAGAAGGGGCCACACTATAGAAAAAGAGCTTCAGAGAGGGGATTAGCCCTGACGTGATTGGAGGGATGGTAGCTGCCACAACATTTAGTGCACCTCACCTAACACCCTGGCTGCATTTATGTGAAGAAGACCCCTGAACAGTGCTGTCTTGGTTGCCGCAACTCACAGAAGACTTGGGAGGGTATCTGATGGGATAAGCACTCAAGTAGTGACCTGCATGATCAACAAATGGAGGGTCAAGATGAGAAAAAAGAGGCTATATAGTGTGAGAGATCCTCTAAGGACATAGGTGGGTTTTTTCATCTGAAAAATTGGAGAAACACAGTAGTACAAAGAACTGAAATTGTAATCAAGTTAAAGAATAATATATTCCAGTATTACTCTCCTCGGACTTTGCCGAGGAAGGGTTTCTTCGCGCAAAACTTGTTTTCCTTTGTTTTATTTCAATCTTAAACCCATTGTGAGTGTTGTCCCATTCATTGAATCCTAGTTTTTAGCTCACTCTCTACAAATTCATTATAGTGGGCTCTTTGGGCCTTAATCCATTTACCTTTTGGGGCCTAGGATCCAAAATCCGCCCCTACAATTATCTAACACATTTGTAATATATTTTTTTGAAACAATTTAAGCTTTCAATTGGGTTAGGTTTCTATTAGTCTTGTATTTTAGAGGCATTGTTAGAAGTGAAAAAGGAAAATGTTAAAACCACTACAAAATGTTTACAATATGATGTGACAATGATTCTAATTGATGATCTTCAACAACCTAATTAATGAATGTTCAAATTATTTTTTGTAATTGATGACATTTTAGTTTGTAAGTGTATAGTAAAATTTATAATATTTTTAGCACCGCTCCTTTTTTTTTTAAAGTACATAACAAAATTTTTTTAAATGTATTATTATAAAATTTTTGGACTTTTACAACAAGGGACAAGACCTTTTTTGCCAAGGGTAAAAACATTTTGTAGTGAGAGCCTTACGCTGAAGCCTTAGGTTGGACTTGCTTTTTCCATAATTATTCCCACGTGACAAATTGAAACATTGACAACTTATCACTTTACATGAACTCATTATTTTTTCTCTATGGCAACAATTTGTCATATAAAACTGTGGCACATCATATTGCTGCACAAAAGAATATAGTTGTAGATTTGAAAATGCATGGAACCAGGGCAGATCACACTAGAGATAACAAAGGACAAAAAATGTTGTTCCTCCAACCATTTTGACCATGAGTGATTTTGGTGCCACACCATTGGCCACAAGCCCACAACTTGTCTATATAGCGAGTTGTGATTGGTGAAGGGGTGGTGGTGGGAACACCTCTCCACCAATCATAACTCGCCATGTGGCGAGTTGTGACCAAATGTTGTGGCACCATAATTTTTGTTTTGACTATCTCAATTTTGGGAGGAAACTGTTTGTCCTTTTTGTCAAGGACGACATGACCTTGTAACTAACGACCACATGGTCCGGTAAACTGGGCTGCTGCTTGAAGACAAGTTGCTGTTGTTGGGGTTTTTTCTACAAGTTTTTATGAAGAGGAACAATGAGCATGCCTACTACTAGGTGACATAATTTTTCTTCTTCTCCTCCTCCGACCATAACCTAGCAGTAGATTTTTCCTTTTCTGAATAACCAATACAGTCACTCAATGAATGCAATTATAAAAGTCAAGAGGAAATCTTAAACCCCTATATAAAAAAAAGGAAATCTTAAACAAGTAATCTATTATCTATGCATATTTCATAGCAGGCGATTCTAACAGAAAACACTTTAAAAGAACAAACTTTAGGTTATTAACAATAAAAGATGGTTCCTTCGGAAAACGGATTTAATAATTATTTAACATGCATTGACAATTTCAAAGGAAGACCACAGTTAGTTGACAATCAATTGTTTAGTTTGTTTAAAATTAAATAAAATCCTCTCTCTTAGTCAAATTATTAAACATATTAGATATAGACCAAATTCAAGATTGGTGGGTGAATTTATAAAGTACTATTAAACTCAATAAGCTAAGTAAGCATAATCTATGTTTAGTTGTTTACTAATACTTATCCACAATCACAAGACTGCATTAATACCTTCTCAAAAAAAGACTGCATTAATAATGAGTCCCCAGAATAAAAAGGCAAAAGCAGAGCAACCAATAAAAAAACGCTAGCTTTGTAATATTTTTATAATAAATCTTAATTATTACTTTGTAATAGGTTTTGAATTTATATTCACCATAGAAATTATTTTTTTATTCACTAGGAACTATAAGTAACAATCTATTAAATAAAATTTGTTATAAAAATATTGTGAATATAGTATTTTTTAAATTAAAAAAAAAAAAAATGTCACTCCTTAACGCGTGCCAAACAGTTTGTCTAATAAAAACTGAACACGTATCCGAAAGCCACTCCACACAAGCTTCATACGTGAGTTCTATCCACTTGGTCGTTGATAGTACTTACGTAACCAAACTCTCTACCACTGCCAGATTTTGGCGCGTATGTGCCACTCTCGTTCAGAACCTCAAAACATGTATCGTTCTCGTTCCCTCGTTTCCAACGTTGTAGACTTTGTGGTAATAATCTGATGGATAGATAAGAAGATTAAATAGTAAACTTCATGAAACCTACGCGTAACCAGGAATGACGAAACTCAGTAAAACCTGTGTCTCTCTCGACGTAGAACTTTCTTGTCTTGTCGGCTGAGTATCGTATTCTGTCCGTACGTGTCACCATAGTTGGTGTACTCTCTACTTTCTAGTAATCACACCCAACCAATCCGATGTTTGTTTCCCACCACAGATTCAGATTTTCTTTTTTTTTATGAACCACCACAGATTCAGATATTTCAATATCTCTGTCTGAAAAAAATATTCAAAAGGTTTTAAGCTTTTTTGGAGTTCTGATGGTTTTTTTGTTATTCTATATCTGTTGGTGCTAAATTCTTGGGTTTTCAAGTTTCTTTCTGAAAATCCGACCAAGTCAGCAGTCCTCATCCAAAATATCTTTTTAAAATCAAATTTTCCAGCTTCGGGGGGCTTCAAATCCCATGAATTTAAATTTCATTTCTGAGTTTGATACTACATTTCTCTCCCTCAGTCTTTCCCAGAAAATTAACAAATTCAGGTTCAAATTCAAGCTATAAGCCAAATTCAAGTTCCGGGTTTTGGGTCTCTCTCTTTCTATAACTATAAAGGATTCAGCTTTAGGATTTTAAATTCACGGGGTTTGGTGGGGTTTGGGGTTGAGATGGGTGCTAATATGTCTGCTGGCGAGTCGGACACGGATCCACCATTGCAGCCCAGGTTGGGGGATATACCGGAGAGCTGTGTAGCATCGGTTTTGATGTACTTGGACCCACCTGAGATTTGCAAATTGGCCCGGTTGAATCGGGCTTTTCGAGGAGCTTCTCTGGCGGATTTTATATGGGAAATGAAATTGCCGACGAATTATAGGTATATTATGGAGAAAGTGTTTGACGAGGAAACTATGCTCAAATTGGGGAAGAAGGATGTCTATGCCAGGCTTTGCAGGCCTATATCCTTTGATAATGGCACAAAGGTATACCTCTTTATCTCTGTTTCTATGTGTTTAGGCTTTTTCTTTTTTTCATTTTATTGATCTGGTGTGTTGGGAATTTTTGTTTGTTGTAGGAAATTTGGCTGCACAAAAGTACGGGTGGCGTTTGTTTGGCGATTTCGTCGAAGGCTCTGAGGATAACCGGAATAGATGACCGGAGATACTGGAATCACATTTCGACAGAGGAATCTAGGTGAGCTAAGTTGATTATGTCAAATATCAATTGGATGATTTTTGGAATCTGTCAGTGTATTTGATTCTATCCTAAATTTACAACTAGCAAAGTTTGTTTGACTAAGAGTAGTATGGTATGATTTGTGGCTTAAATTTGAAGTTATGTCCTGCTTGAGAAGTTGAGATGTTCTGACTTGTCAAAAATAGCCTTGGATCCAGAGAGTAAAATTCTTTGAAGCGAAGCAGGATCTGGAGATATGATTCGAAGTGTTGGCAAATTGTTTCTCTCTTAGTCACCGTCCTTTGTAACTTAAAAAGGTTGGTCTTAATCAAAGTGGAATTGGAGGTGCATGTGTTTTTTGTTGGCAAATTGTTTCTCTCTTAGTCACCGTCCTTTGTAACATAAAAAGGTTGGTCTTAATCAAAGTGGAATTGGAGGTGCATGTGTTTTTTAAAAAGGTTGATCTTAATTAAAGTGGAATTGGAGGTGCTTGTGTTTTTCCTCACCTTCCTTTATGATATATGACGATATTTTGGTTGGAAATGAAGCATTCAAGCTAAAAGAGGTGACAATAGTTCTCTTGGAGACAAAGAAATTAAAGAAACCAACGAATCACTTTGAAATTGGGCCATTAATGATGAACTCAAACTCAAGTTGTGGTTATTTTGACAGGGGAGAAGTCATGATCAAATTCTAGACCAAGCAAGGATATATGATGTGGAGTACAATTAGTCTTATGGGTTGGGATATTTACAATATCAACGTAGGTAGTTGAGAGCTGCTCTGGAAATGTTTAAGAAAAGTCATGATTGTTAGAAGTTTGTGCATGCAACACTTGTTACAGTAGATAATGAGGAGGAGGAGGATGTTTTGATTGCTACCAAAGTTATGGATTTGGTTAAAATTTCATGGGTTTTAGGTTCTGTCTATGTAAACAATGGTTTGACAAATACGAGGCCTGCGATAAAGATTTTGTTATGTTGGCTTTGTGGAATGCAAAGTTGTGGAGATAAGTATACTGAAAATCAGGATGTTTGATGGGTTTGTAAAAACTTTTTGATAATGGGAGACATGTAGCAGAACTTGGAAGGAATTTGATTTCTTTATATCGGTTGGATTCTTTGAATTATGATTATTTTGCAAAAAGTGGAGTTATAATTTAGTAAAGATGCTTTGGAGGTAATGAAGGAAGAGAAGCTTATTAAGATTTTTTACAATCTAGTTAAAGGTGGAACAAAAACCTAGGACTAGTGTTTGGTTAAATCTCCACAAAGGAAAGGAAAGATGGTGATGGATGGAAAATAGTGAGGTTTGTTAAGAATTAATTGATATAATTGAAAACTCAAGTTCGATTAAGAAGTTCAAGTGCTACTTGAACGGAATTGATTGTATCACTTGTTGAGGACGTGGTGGGGTACCCCTACCACAAAGGGGTGCCAAAGGGTACCCAAAAGTGTACCAATGAAGACTTCTCCTCATGGGTTGGAGGTAGAGATTTCTTGAGTCCCACCAATGATTTGGTACATTTAGAGATTTCTTGCTGGATTTGAAGTCTCATATTCATAAAAATAAAAATTAAGGTGATGCAATGTTTTCACATTAGTAAGAAGTGATTTAAGGAGGTTTAATAGCTATTATACGTATGGGTGATAGAATAGCTCATGTGTTTTGTGTTGGAGTTGAAAGACAACTTTTTGTCTAATGTGTTAGTGTGAGAGTACCATTGAGTGTATTGAGGTCTTGGGTTTGAGAGTGTTAAAGGTTGTCAGTTTTTTTGCTGAGAATTTGTAATCCTTACCATTGGTAATGGATTTGTTGTGGACATGGCCATTTTGGCCAAATCACATTAAGCTTCTGGTGGTTGCTGTTTTATTGTTTTGCGTGTTTTCTACAACAGTAACGGACTACATTCTAATTTTCATTTATTTAATACAGGATAGGAGAGAGTATATGCAAGTGATCAGTCTAACAAGAGATGGTTGGTTTGGGCAAACACCTAGCAAAAAAGTTACATTGCAAAAATTTCTGTCGGCCAACTTTTCCTTTTTTTTTTTTTTGTTGTGGTGTTTAAATTTTCTGGTCAGCGCTCTTGTTTCCTTTTGAGAGCTTGAGATGATGTATGTTTTCTTGCATATAGGTTCCAGAGAGTTGCTTATCTTCAACAGATCTGGTGGTTACAAGTAGATGGAGAATTTGAGTTCCAGTTTCCACCAGGGACATACAGTTTGTTTTTCAGACTTCAGCTTGGTAGGTCTTCCAGGAGACTGGGTCGTCGGTTTTGCAATCATGAGCACGTTCATGGCTGGGACATAAAACCTGTGAAGTTCGAGCTAACAACTTCTGATGGTCAGCATGCTGTATCACAGTGCTATTTGGACAATCCGGGGAATTGGGTCCAATACCATGCAGGAGACTTTGTTGTCAAAAGCACCAATGCATTGGTGAACATCAAATTTTCATTGACTCAGATCGACTGCACTCACACCAAAGGTGGTCTCTGTGTAGACTCTGTGTTTATACTCCCCACCAATGTAGGAAAATAGGCTAGATTGCTTTTGTAAGCAGGAAGAGCTGTAAAATTATAGAGGTGTGCTGCCCAATAGATGCTTGGCTGCCCCAAAAGGAAGAACATTCAAATTATTGTGGTTTTTAGGGGCTCACAATGTTCTTTCCATGTATGATAGTGTATATTTGTTGCTTGCCATGGTTGAATTTTTAGGTTGTGTGCCGTTGACTTTGACTGATATAATAAAATGCTTGATTTATTTTGTCTTAGCATTTGTTGATAGTGCTTAATGTGTGTAATAGATTATTAATTTCCCTTTTGTTTTTTGTTCTCTAGTCTCCCTTGAACAGAAACAATTACTTTTGTTGTGCTTGAGCTGCCTTTGGTACCCTGACCATATTTTTCCTTCTTTAGGTGCATTCTCTAATGCAGAATGAAGCCGTTTAGGCTTGAGTTGAGCTGCCTTTGGCACCCTGAGTATTAATGACAATTTTTGAATGACACTGTTTAAGGCTTTAAGCATTGTACCTACTAGTAATTTTGGTGTTCGACTTGCAGGATGAGCCTAGAATTTTCTTTTATTGGTTGGTAGAAGGAGAAATTTCATCCATGCTTAGATTTGCTGTTGCATCATTGAGAGCCTAGTAACTTTGGTCTTTGTGGTGTTTCTTTTGTTTCCAAAAAATGTAGGGTATGTTATATCCTTATCTATCGGTGATTGCAGCATCCTTCTTATCTATAATTTGTTTCTTGATTGCAAATCTATAATCTTTATCCCTATCGGCTTGTTGTGTTGGCAACACTTTCTGGTTGTTTTCATTTCTGGTCCCTGTCCTAGAGTCACTGTCCCTCCCCCAACATTAAAATGACTAAATAAATAAACGCTTTAGATAAGGATGTTTTTAGGTTAGGTCAAGCAGAATTTGGACTGCGCTCTCACATGAAGCAGCTTAATAGTACTAGCTTGTGCCCTGCATTAGCTGCTCTTGGGCTTAGGTTTTTGTTTGGCATAGGTCAATGAGTTGCCCAATGTTTTTTGAGTAAAACCGACAGAAATTTTAATTGATAGAACAATAGCATTGTGTACATCCAGGGCAATACATTGTGCCCCCATTTGTTTTTTTTTTTTTTTTGAGAAGAACATCCAATGCCCAATTTAATTATATGTTTTATGGTTTTTTTTTTTCATGTTTAGCCAAGCCTTATTCTGGTTAAACTCACCCTTAACTATGAAAATGAATGACATGTGATGCCCTCATGCACAAAGCCACAAAATCCATCAATTAGGATGCAGGATCCTCACAATTTCATTCAAATGAAGGATCCTCTTCACTTTAAGTAAAATGGAAGGAGTCCATTTCATGGTTATATATATAGAGATGTGTGGAAGGCAAAAATGAGGCCCAACGGGCTTCACCACGTCTTGACTCACAACCTATTTGTATGGTGGGATAGTAATTCCTACTATGGGTCGTTCGCAGCTAGGAGACTTGATGAGATCACCTCTAATCCCTATTTATGCACCACCTCACTATCCCTTTGTATCACTCTGCTGTTACTCTCCTCTATATTACTTTTTCTCTCCTCCTTTTCCCCCTTGTTCCTTTTTCCAATTTCCTATTTATAGGAGATTGTTAGTGGGGTGGTCATGATTGTCCCAATGTTAATGGATTGAGAGGTCCAATCTCAGAAGGATTTAGTGGGTGTTTAGGTGGGAGTGGCTTTGGAAATGATCCCCACTACAGCGAACATGTACGACAGCGATATTCCCAAGATACCACCGGGCAGTCCTATTACTATGTGTCCGGGGTAATTATAGTAGTGTTCGGCAAAACAATCCGGACAGCCATATCAGCAGTTACATTTGTGTTCGGCAAAAGGGGTTGGGTCCTCGGATGGCATTTGGGCTGGGCCTGTTCGTAGGTGGGCTTAGACTGTGGCCCGGGGGTTCCGGATGTTAGGCCCATAGTCCTCCTTGTTGGCCTAAGGCCCAAATCACCTAGGCAGACCCGCACCACCATGGCCTGTACATTAGCCCCCCCCCCCCCCCTTGATTCATGCCCGGTTAAACGGGCGCGGATCAAGGGGAACAGCGAGAAAGGAAAGATCACTTGCCTGGGAAACTGAGAGGGCGCGCTTTTCTGGATGCGACTAGACACCCATTAAATGCGCTCCTCAAAAGGTGTGTTGTGTGGCCTTTTGACCTCAGCAACCATGTTTACCTGCCGGTTCATGAACTGAGGCGTGAATACGTTTCACGCCTCTGGTTCACGAAAGGTTTCATCCCCATTATGCCTCATTATTGCGAATTGCCCCTCATTAATGCACCATCAACCGTCGCGCGTCCTCAATTCGTGCCTATAAAAGGCTTACTCCAACCCACATTCTCACTTTTTCCTTTCTTAGTTTCTGAAATTTCTCTCTGCCGAGCACCCACCGCGCTAGTTGCCCATCAATCCCCAGAATCAATCTTCCTCTTAGTGCCAAAAGTAAGTCCCCTTCCCCTTTCTTCTGCTTCAATTTATTTCTTTCCAGTTCCTTTTGATTCTTTAAGATTTGGGATGGGTTATGCTCACCTTTTAAACACTAGACCCTCCTTAGTCACCTTTAGGCGTGACTACCAAATTCCCGATGACGTGGATGTGATGTACTGCCATGAAAGCGACATCGCTCTCCACAGAGGGTCAAACACCGCCTTCTTTCCGCTCATGCCAATGGAAGGCGGGGTTAGGTTCCCCATCGATCCCCTTTTACTTAGAGCCCTTAGGTATTACGGGTTATGCCCTCATCAACTCCTCCCAAATTTTTACCGGGTTATGAGTTGTATAAGTAAGTTAAACCATACGTTCGGTCTGCAATTGGACCATCATGACGTAAACCACACGTACAACTTGTGTGGGAAGAAGAAAACTAATTATTACTTAAAGGTCAGAGATATGAGGATACGGTTGATTGCCTGCCTGCCGGACTCGAACAGAAACTCTGCCGGGGAGTTCGTCCGGGTACGCGGCAATTGGTTTACCGGGGATATTCCCCCTCCTCTGTCACGGCGCGAAGTGGGTGGGTGTCATTGCTAGACTTATTTTTCATTATCTCTTTGCCTCTGTCTTTCTAACTTTTATTCTGACCTGTTCCATTTGTGTTGCAGACGGCTTAGTGTTTACCTAGGATATCCGAACGGTCCACATGCGGGGTCTTAATTTTGTCCTATAATCCGAAATTTTTGTTCACCGCGATGGTCAGCTCCGGGCTTCTCATCTCATCCTCGACGTAGAGCCCGTTTACACCACTTGGCAGCCTTTTGGTCAAGCCCTCCTAGTTGACAGCCCCCTTCTCTCTTACATAGACGTTCGCCACACGAACTTCCTCCCTGCTAACTTTACGATCGGTGAGGCTTGCGACCTTGGCCGGCGATATACTTGCTCGGATGAGCTTGCTCCTATAAGGGACGAGTCTGCCGAGATAGTATCTCGTCGTCTTAGAGAGCTTGCCCACGTAGCCCTTCAGCAAGAGGCCCCAACCGAACCAGCCGAGCAAGTGGATCAAGAGCCGCCTGCGCAAGAAACCAACTAAGCAACGGCAGAGTCAAGCAGTTCATCCCAAGCTCGCCCTAGTGTTAGAGAAATGGTTACCCGCAAAACCCTTACAGTTAGCCGCTTCTTACCCGGAGCCCAGCAAGCCATGCAGCAGCAGCAGCCTGATCAGGGGCGCGTCCAAACTCCCCACGTACATCCTCCTCCTCTTCCTCCGGCGCGCTCTAGGAAAAGGCAGAAGGTCACGCAGCAATCCTCACTCGGTCCTGGAGGCGTTCAAGCCCAAACCCCCACGGTTCCGTCCAAGGGTGTCACCATTCAGGAACCCCAAGGGCAAGTTGGGACGAGCGTGGCGTCATCCTCCCGGGCCATTCCGGAATGGCAGCCCACATATGAATTGGACGACAAGCCCCTTCCCGCGGATGCCTGCATACGGGTGTGGGAGAAGGGGGAAGGAGGCCGCGTTGCCCAATGTCTGGCGCATGGTCTTCTTCTTCCCGAGGATGTGAGCTCTTTCTCGGATGCGCCCGACGAATATATAGGGAGGAGGTTACAATGGCACACCATTACGGTACTTTGTGCTTTTCCTTTTCATTTTCATGCTTTCTATTGCCGTACATATGATATCCCGCTAACCATCCTTATTCCAACAGGCTACTCAGCTGGCTCATATTCTGAATGAACGGGTAAAGGATCTTGCCCAGGATGTTGACCGGGAGAGAACGGGGAGGGAAGCGGCGGTGAAATCGGTGAAGGATAAAGTTAAGGCCGCTGATGCCGCTGAGAAGAGGGCAGCCGCTGCTGACAAAGCCAAGGCGCTGGCGGAGGAGAGGTCGGCTGGACTGGAGGCGAAACAACACGAGGCGGAGCTGAAGTTAGCCGAGGAGGTGAGCCGGTCTGCTGCCCTTACAAAGGAGGTGACCGATCTGCGAGCCGAGCTGGAGGTCGCGGAGGAGAAATGGTACAATGAAGGGTTTGTAGACGCCGAGAAGGGTATGGAGCCGGTGGTCAAGGAGGCGCGGCGGTTATCTTTTCATGATGGCTGGCCGGCTGCCCTGCAAGTTTTGGGGGTACCCGCCGACTCTCCTTTAAGGGACCCCAGCAAGATTCCCTTCTCGGACGCCTCTCCAATAGTGCCTACCCAGAGCGGACCCGGGGATGAAGAAGATACTGACAGTCTAAGGGAGCTGGTGGAGCAGATAGACACCCATGTAGAAATGGTCGGGGCCGAGGCAACCAATCACCCTACTGCTGAGGACTTGTCCATGGAGAACGTGGAGTTTCAAAACTTTCCTTCCGAGGACCAGCAATCGGGGCTGCGATCAGGAGAACATCCCGTGGACCTTTCCGATTGAACACCGTTTCTATGATGATTTAGTTTGCTTTGGATCTATGAAGGTTTTGCTCATACCACCGGGCTGTGGTGGTCAAACATTAACTTTTTTTTTTTTTTTTTTTTTTTTCGGTTTTTCTATTATGTCACCGAGTTTTGGTGACCAAACAATTGGTTTATCTTTGCTGTTTAAGTTAATTTGAATATTTTATTGCCCTGTTTTTTACTATCATTATTGTCACATATACATGCTCTTTTTGATGACTGCAACATGATCGGCCCTTGTTTTTGGCCTTTGGAATTATCTTTGCCTGGGGTTATGTACTTGCTTGGTATAAGAGAAATAGCAGAGCAAAATGTTGATGCGTGATTGATTATCCTTTGTATTTTTACTTGTATGGTGATAGGCATCGATCCGAGAGAAGGTTTTTGTCCTTGGAGAAATTCTTAAGGCCTTTACCTGCTCGGTGAAGGGATTCGAACCGAGGGTCAGGTTTCCGTCCTTAGATAGTTTGTAAGGTTTCCACCTGCTCGGCGAAGGGATTCGAACCGAGGGTCAGGTTTCCATCCTTAGATAGTTTGTAAGGTTTCCACCTGCTCGGCGAAGGGATTCGAACCGAGGGTCAGGTTTCCGTCCTTAGATAGTTTGTAAGGTTTCCCCTTGCTTGGCGAAGGGATTCGAACCGAGGGTCAGGTTTCCGTCCTTAGATAGTTTGTAAGGTTTCCCCTTGCTCGGCGAAGGGATTCGAACCGAGGGTCAGGTTTCCGTCCTTAGATAGTTTGTAAGGTTTCCACCTGCTCGGCGAAGGGATTCGAACCGAGGGTCAGGTTTCCGTCCTTAGATAGTTTGTAAGGTTTCCACCTGCTCGGTGAAGGGATTCTAACCGAGGGTCAGGTTTCCGTCTCCAAATGATTTACGCTATCAACTGCTTTCATTAACATTAGCAAACGTACATGGGGAGCTACACAACTCGTACTGAGCACATGATTGATCAATAGTAAAATCTCTTCAAGTTATGAACATTCCAAGGTCGAGGCAATGGTCTTTCATCTAGTTCTTCCAAGTAATACGCCCCTGTCCCGGCAACTGCTGTGACTCTGTATGGCCCTTCCCATGTCTAAGCCAACTTGCCGGCATGTGTGTCTCGCATATGCCCCATGGCCCTTCTCAGGACCAAATCTCCGGCGTCAAACTTCCTTGCTCTCACGCCCCGGTCATATCTTCTGGCCAATTTTTGTTAGTACTCGGCTAGCCGAATAGTTGCAGCTTCGCGGCGTTCTTCTAACTTATCTAAGCGTTGAACCAACATCTCGTCATTCAACCTGGGGTCGTACTTGGCGACTCGTGCGCTGCACATACTTACCTCGGTTGGTATGATGGCTTTGGCATCGTAGGTGAGAGAGAACGGGGTTTCCCCCGTGGATCTCCTCGGTGTTGTGCGGTATGCCCACAGGACGTTAGATAGCTCCTCGGCCCAGTTCCCTTTTGCATTCTCCAGTCTTTTCTTCAGCCCGTTTATAATTACCTTGTTGACAGCTTCAGTTTGGCCATTGCTCTGAGGGTACGCCGGGGTGGAATACTTGTTTTTAATGCCGAGGTCCGTACAGAACTCACGGAAGGCCCGGCTATCGAACTGCAGCCCATTGTCTGATATCAGGGAATTCGGTACTCTGAATCTGGTAACAATGCTTTTCCACACAAATTTCTTCACATTCACGTCCCGGATATTCACCAGTGCTTCGGCCTTTGCCCACTTGGTAAAATAGTCGACGGCTACGAGGACGAATCTTCGGTTGCCCGTTGCCCGGGGGAATGGCCCAAGTATATCCAGCCCCCACTGGGCGAATGGCCAGGGACTACTGACCGGGTTAAGATGGCCGGCAGGCTGATGGATCAGGGGAGCGTGATTCTGGCATTGCTCGCATTTACGCACATATTCGGCGGCATCCTTCTGCATTTGAGGCCACCAAAATCCCTGAGTCATTGCCCGGTGAGCCAGTGAACGCCCTCCTACGTGGCTGCCACACACCCCGTCGTGTAGCTCTGCCAGAAGTTCGCCCACTTTGCCCGGATGTAAGCATAAAAGATACGGTCCCCCGAAGGATCTTCGATACAGCTTCCGGTCTTTTGATAACCAAAACCGAGGGGCCATTTTGCGGATTTTATTTCCTTCCTTCTCGTCCGGGGGGAGTCGATTTTCGGCCAAAAACTCAATGATGGGGTCCATCCAACTAGGCCCTTGCGTGGCAATTGCCGCGACCACCGGGTCTCCGGATAGCTTGATGCTCGGTTTCGGGATTTGCTCTATTCTGATTAGCCAAGGTAAGGTTTCGACCACGGATGACGCTAGTGTGGCGAGGGAATCGGCGTGACTGTTGTGCGTCCGGGCTATTTGTACAATCTTGGCCGTTTCAAATCCGGCCATAATCTGCTTCACTTTTTCCAAATATGCCTTCATCCGAGGATCTCGAGCCTCGAAACTACCGTGGACTTGATTGACAACCAGCCAGGAATCCGAATATACTTCAACATCCCGGGCTCCCAAGCTTGAAGCTATGCTTAGCCCGGCTATTAGGGCTTCATACTCTGCCTCGTTGTTGGAGGCTTTAAAACCAAATCTGAAAGAATGCTCCAGGCGAATCCCCTCGAGCCCAATTGCGACGATCCCCGCACCTGCCCCCGTGGAGCTGGAAGCACCGTCTACGTATACTTTCCATGAGCGGCAACTCACCTGACAGACTATCTGGTATGAGGCCCTAGGTGAAAACTCAGCCACGAAATCAGCCAATACCTACCCTTTTACGGCAGTCCTCAGCTTATACCGTACATCGAAAGCTCCGAGCCTGGTCCCCTATTTTGCTATCCGCCCCGTGAAGTCGGATCGTCTTAGCAACGATTGCAAATGATATTCGGTTAATACATACACAGTATGGGCTTGGAAGTACTGCGGCAACTTCCTAGTGGCATGCACTAGTGCCAGAACCAGCTTCTCCAATGGCAAGTATCTAGTCTCTGCGTCAACCAAAGTTTTGCTAATGTAATACACAGGCTGTTGTATCCCACGGTCGCTTAGCAGCACGGCACTCACGACGTGGTCAGTCACCGAGAGGTACATAAACAGATCTTCTCCGGACCTCGGGGTGGTCAATATTGGTGCATGCGTCAAGTACTCCTTTAAATCCTGAAAAGCTTTTTCACACTCGGCGTCCCACTGAAACTCCTTCCATTTTTTTAGAAGCTGGTAGAACGGCCAACAGCGATCCGAGAATCTAGAAATAAACCGGTTAAGGGCTGCTAACATCCCGGTCAACACTTGGACTTCTTTTGGGTTGCTTGGAGACTTAAGACGCTGCACGACAACAATCTGGTCGGGATTAACTTCAATTCCTCGGCTGGAGATTAAGTACCCTAAAAACTTTCCAGCCCCCACTCCAAAGGCACATTTTTCTGCGTTAAGGCGTAGCCTATGTTGCCGTAATACCTCGAACGCCCCTTGAAGATCCTCTACATGTTGCGCTTGTTGTTTGCTCTTCACTACAAGGTCGTCAATATATACTTCGACCATCCGTCCAATCCTGTCGCGAAACATCCTCGTCATCATCCGTTGGTACGTTGCCCCAGCGTTTTTCAGGCCAAATGGCATCACGGTATAATGGTAATTGGCGTTAGGAGATATGAATGCAGTTTTCTCCTGATCCTCGTCGGCCAGGGCAATCTGATGATAGCCTTGAAAGGCGTCCAGGAAACTCATTCTCGGGTGTCCGTAAGTGGCATCTACCAACTGATCAATCTTGGGCACAGGAAATGGGTCCTTTGGGCATGCTCGGTTCAAATCCGTGAAGTCCACGCATACTCTCCATTTGCCATTCTTCTTTCTCACCACCACGGTGTTTGCAAGCCATTCTGGGAAAAAGATCTCCTTCACTGCCCCTGCCTCTTTTAGCCGTTGGACCTTAGTCCTGACAGCCTCAGCGTGCTCTCGGGCCGCTCTCCTTGGCTTCTGCTTCTTGGGAGGGAACGATGTATCTACGTTGAGCTTGTGGATGATAAACTCAGGGTCCACCCCAGGCACCTCGTATGGATTCCACGCGAACACGTCCAGGCTTTTAACAAGAAACAATAGCAATTCAATTCTTTCTTGGGTTGTCAAGCTGGCCCCTATTTGGAAGTGCTTGCCAGTATCCGGCAGTATTTTGACCTTTATTAACTCTTCGGCACAGGCAGTCCCTGAATCTTCTCGGGGTTGCGATAATTGCTATAATGGAGTTCCTCCGGCCTCTTTACTCTATTCGGCTTGCTGGCCCTCCCAGTTTGCTGCAGCGACGAGGCATTGTCTGGCCATTCGCTGGCACCCTCGCACCACTGCAATGCCCTGTTCGGTAGGAAACTTAAGCTTCACGTGCAAAGTGGACGGCATAGCTTTCATGGCGTGGATCCATGGCCTCCCCAAGATTGCCGTGTACGGCGAGAAAAAATTAACCACTATGAAGATGACCTTTACCTCCTTTCCTCCTATGGCTACTGGTAGTGAAATCCGCCCCTCTGGTATCACTACTCTTCCATTAAACGAGACTAGCGGCGTGTTATACTTTATCAAATCTTGGTTTTTCAACCCAAGTCCGTTGAATAAGTCCGGGTACATTACATCAGCCCCGCTGCTCTGATCTATCATCACCCTTTTTACATCGAAACCATTTATCCGAGCAGTGATCACTAACGCATCTTCGTGTGGCTGTATTATGCCCTCTAAATCATCCTCTCCGAAGGCAAATGCCTCCCGACGATACTTCGCTCTTTTTTCCGCTGACTCCGCGTCCAATGATTCTCTCACAGGCGCGACCGTTAACACCTCCCTTCTCGCCACTGCCTCGCCCCCCGGGGGTATGAGGATCATCTCAATTACCCCAAGCGGTGGTGGGGGGGGGGAATGCCCTTCTGCCGACCTCCTTGGCCGATTCCACGATCGCCGGGATTCACAACGAATTCCTTCAGATGCCCAGCCCTTACTAGCTGCCCCAAATAATCTTTCAGGATCCGACATTGCTCGGTGGTGTGCCCTTTGTCCTTATGGTAATTGCAGTACAAGTTCTGGTTTCGTCGGGATGGATCACCTCCCATCTTATTCGGCCACCTGAAGTACGGCTCGTTCTTGATTCTTTCTACTATCTGGTGCACTGGTTCCTTGAACGTTGCATTCACCTCCCCTGTCTGCCCAAGTGGTTCCTGTGCCCTCCATTCCTTTCGGGGTCTCGGCTGGAAATTTCCCTGTCGAGAACGGTTTATTAGCGGGGCCTTACCTTTGCTTTGCAACCGATCATCCTCCAGGCGCTTATACTCTTCGATGCGCCTCATGAGCTACCTCATGTCCTCGGGCGGCTTCTTCGTGAGTGATTCCCGTAGTTCGAAGTCCTTTGGCAGGCCCATCCAGAAGGTACTTGCCGCGATTTTCTCGTTGCCCCACCTATCTCGTTATAGAGCTCCCAGTATCGGCTGGCGTAGCTACGAAGGGTCTCTCCCATCCCCATCTTCATTGATAGCAGGGCATCAACTGGTTGCGGCACTCGGCTGCAGGTTATGAACCGGACTTCGAACTCCTGGACTAGCTCGGCGAACGAGTGTATGGATTTCTTCCGTAGTCTGTTAAACCATCTCAGAGCGGTTGGGCCTAGGCTGGAGGGAAACATCTTGCACATCAGCGCGTCATTATAAGAATGCAGGGACATCATATGGATGTAATGGCTGACGTGCTCGACTGGGTCCGTCTTCCCGTCGTAGATATTAAATGGGAGCCGCGGGAATTTGTTCGGCATTGCGGCCCATTCAATGTCGTCGGAGAAAGGGGACCAAGCTACCCCGCATAAGGCACGGCTCAGTGCGTCCATGGCGGCATTACGCAGTCTTTGCTCTTCGGGAGAATCAGACCCCCGATCCGTAAGACCCTGCGACCGCGAGCGGCCTTGGTGATGATAGGGCTCCCGTGAATGCGATCTTTCCCGGTGATTGTATGACTCATGCGAACGTGAACGCTGCCTTCGCCGATGGGACCCTAACTGGTTGAACCCCATCCCCCGGCGATCTCCCGAGGCTCCGGCCCTCCTTTCCCGGTCATCTTGCTCTCTCCTTTGTCGCCTGTCATCTGCTTCTAGCTCGAAATCTCTCACCCGCCTCCGCAACCGTTCAATTTCCTGGTCCCTTCCATCGAGCTATCTGTGCCCCGAGGCGCTCGTTACCATTCGCTGCGTCTGGTATGACCCCTCCCTAAGACCGGACAGATCCTCCCGTTCACGGTCCCTGTCTTCACGTCTCTTTTGCCTTCTCTCTCGCCAGGATGATCCCCGGGAGGACCCCACTGAACCACTTTCGTCTCCACTCCCCGAATGTCTCCCGGACATTGTCTCGTACGCGAGTCTCAGTCGAACTACAGCTTTGTAGGCGATTCCCACAGACGGCGCCAATTGTGGAAGGCGAAAATGAGGCCCAACGGGCTTCACCACATCTTGACTCACAACCTATTTGTATGATGGGATAGTAATTCCTACTATGAGTCGTTCGCAGCTAGGAGACTTGACGAGATCACCTCCGATCCCTATTTATGCACCACCTCACTATCCCTTTATATCACTTTGCTGTTACTCTCCTCTATATTACTTTTTCTCTCCTCCTTTTCCCCCCCTTGTTCCTTTTTCCAATTTCCTATTTATAGGAGATTGTTAGTGGGGTGGTCATGATTGTCCCAATGTTAATGGATTGAGAGGTCCAATCTCAGAAGGATTTAGTAGGTGTTTAGGTGGGAGTGGCTTTGGAAATGATCCCCACTACAGCGAACATGTACGACAGCGATATTCCCAAGATACCACCGGGCAGTCCTATTACTGTGTGTCCGGGGTAATTATAGTAGTGTTCGGCAAAACAATCAGGACAGCCACATCAGCAGTTACATTTGTGTTCGGCAGAAGGGGTTGGGTCCTCGGATGACATTTGGGCTGAGCCTGTTCGTAGGTGGGCTTAGACTGTGGCCCGGGGGTTCCGGATGTTAGGCCCATAGTCCTTCTTGTTGGCCTAAGGCCCAAATCACCTAGGTAGACCCGCACCACCATGGCCTGTACAAGATGTATTTAGTATCACATTATTAAAAAATTTAAAATAAAATACTCACTAGTAGACACCCAGTGAAATTGAGGCACCAAAAGGTGGAAGTTAACAAGGATTATAATGAGATAAGAGAATAGAAGCATTCTTGCTAGTTTTTGATAGAACCAATAATTAAATTTTAAAAAAAGTTTCAAAAAACAGAAAAAACCAAGAAGAATCTTCAATCTACAACCCCCCATGCTTTAGCACCTTACTGCTGTTCTGTAGCGCGACATGAACCCCCAATTCCTTCTCATTAGCTGCTACCTCTTCCTCAAACCTCTTGTATATGTCCCCCTATAGAAGTCGCGAGTTCTCATAACCAAAACAAACAAAACAAGAGCTCCAAAAAAGTTTGCACCTGCCAATATTACAAAAGATAGCCTGTAACAGTCCTTGCCCATACAGGTCAGTTCTTTCACCATTGATCTAGTCATCCCCTTAAGCGCAAGTTGCTTCAATGCCTCTTTATCGTAAAGCTTTCCAACTTGTACATTAAATACATAAGATCCAAGAGCGTTGGCCACAATTGAAGAGAGTGGAGTAATATTTCAATCCAAAAAGCTCGGATATAATGGTGAAAAGTAGAGTCAGTTGGGCTCCATATGAGAAACCAATAATTAAAGAAGCAATATAGACTGAACTCGGTATTGGAAAGGCAATGAGGAGGTCAACCCCAGATAACACAAGGGAAAGGGTCATTATAAGAGGGCGTGGTACTTTCCACCTTAGAAGTATGATTTCAGATACAAATCCAGCGAAAACTCTACCAAAATAGTTCCAAATACTTACCAGAGAAACAAAGGTACTAGTAGTGTGTTGTGGATAGCCCAAGGACTCACCAATTTGTCCTAGATTGTCCACAGCAGTTAAGCTAAAACCTAGTCCACAAAATGTAGCCACAAAAATAATCAACATGTCCAAGCTTAATAAAGCTTGCAATCTGCTGTAATCTTCACCTCTGGTTGGTTTTTTGCAGATCTTTCCACAACATGAAATATCCTGACTAGTCTGATTTTCTGAACTTTGCGAGTGTAATATAGTAGCTGGTTTTGACTCTGGCAATGGTGGTCCATCCACAGTTATCCTATTAGGTGCATCAACCGGTTTTCTCTTTTGCCTCCAAGTAGCTAGCTAGTTCTTCTCTTATTGCAATAACAAGGGGAAGAAAAATCAAAACACAAACAGCAACACAGCTTCCCACGTAGCCATAGTGAGAGAAAGTGACTTGCTTTTGAGCAATGGTTAACCCCATGAGACACAAAGCAGGCAATTGATATATAGAGGTACTCATAGTAAACCTTCAGCTCATTTGGGTGGGAAGAGACTTTCATTGTTCTGATGTTATACACAAAAACCGTAGAAATTAAAGCCGGAAGCCATCCAATAAGAAGAATCAAAGATTTTGAATCATCCCCATAGATGGCCAAATAAAGTTGTGTAAATACTGCTCCACTAAGGCCTACATAACCCTTCATGAGTCCAAGCATGATTCCTCAGCTTTCAGGGAAGTTCTTCACACATGTCACAAGTGCCCCAGTATTTGCAAAATTTTGTGAATTTGCACCAACACATATGTAGAGACAAATTTGCCAAACCTTGGGCTTGGGGATCTTTCCGCATACGGCAAGCCAAATGAGAAAATACCCGGCAAAGTTCATGGCCGAGCCTATTAATAACACAAACCATGCTGGGCTTACCTCAGCAAGAAGGCCAGAAAGGACCCCAACAATGGCTCCGAGGTCCTTGCATGTGCTTAGGAGATTAAGCGTGGATTGATCATAGCCAAGGGTAGAGTCTTTGGAGTAGGCACCAAAAAGATAAGTGGCACCTGCGCCAGTCATGATCAAGAATGATGCGAACATCACGAACCATAGGCCTCGGAGCGTTTGAATTACAAAGCTGCAGAGACCACAGCTGGTGCCTGTAGTGTGAGTATCCATGGTTGTGTGTGTAAAATCTCTCTACCACTTCTCTAGTGTAGTGTAATTATGGCGAAAGACTACTCAAGTATTTTACTTATAAAATGGTTGAGATGAAGATAAAATTTGTTGAAAACCCTTGCCTAATGTTATGCGGATGCTAGATAACATTTTTCATTTGTAGATAAAGAGTTTAATTTGGATACGCATATCTGGTATCTCTGCTTAATTTTTGGATGAGGAATAAGCATTGTAGGGGGCTATTGCATGTCTGAAACAGCAAGATTTGCATGAAAACTTCGCCTGACGTGCTCTTGTTATTCGAGTAGGTGTTTGATGTGAATTGCAGGCTTGTAGCCCTATTTCACTGAGGGCATATAAGTTGTGAATAATGAGATGGGTATGCCCATCCAGTTACATTTTATGATGCTACACTTGTAACACTACACTCGCAATGAATGATGTTTCACCGTTATACTAAAAAAAAAAAAAAAAAAGAAGCAAAAAGGAAGATGGAAATTCGAACCCTGAATATCTTCAGTAAAAATATCTAACTTACCTAAAGGTTTATTAGTGTCATTATTGATCATTGGGTCAAGAATTCATAATGAACTTAGAAAAGATCATACTAGTCTATACTCTATTATCTAAGTTTAATGGAACTTCTATTGTAAATGAAGAGAGACCTAAGTTAATTCAAGACTAAAGTGCTTTTAAAGTTTGGGGTTGTTGTAATTTTTACCCTTTACATTTTAAAATTTTCATTTTGACTTTTAATGTTTAATTTGATTTTATATTAGCCTCGTCCATTTTCATTAGTAATATAATCATCCTTAATATATTTTGGTATGCTAAATTGGGAATGTTGTGAATTTTTAGTGTCCATAGCATTACTTGACATGGAAGCCTGTATGGATTTCATGAATTGGCTTGACGCAAATATGTGGCCTAATAAGAAGATAGGTCATTAAAAAATTGATGACATAAGTTTATTGTCATGTCACCCCACCACAGCCTACTACTCTAAACCCCGTCAGTACTGACTTTTGAGATCAGGATTCAAAATTTTCCTTTTTAAGAGAAGGTTCATATTTTAGATGAGAATGGGCGGGAACTGAAATTTTTGCACCTAAAACCTTTCCAAACTTTGTTTTATGAAGTAATCACAATAGACAATATCAAAGATTCCGAATGTAACATACTCAAAAAAGAGTTTATATTAAAACCTTAATATTATGAAGGTACACTTTTAAAAATAGAATCTCGTACCATTGACAACATTCGAGGAAGATACGCTCGCCTTTGCATTCAAATCGACCTGGACTCACCTCTTATCTCCAAGGTAAGAATAGGTTCTCTACTTTAGCCCATCCAGTATGAGGGCATCCCAGCCATATGCTTTGAATGTGGTCGGGTTGGGCATAAAGCTTCTCTTTGTCCATCTATCATTCGCCCCGCGCCCACATCCAACAACTCTGAACCACCTTTACAACCACCACCATATTACCCCCCCCCCCCAAAAAACGATTTCGGTGAATGGATGCTTGTCCAATAAAAAACCTTTTAAACAAAAAAATTTCAACGCCAAAAATCGGCCAACGGCAACGCTACAGCGTCATGCACACAACCCCGGCAATTCAAACTTCAAGCCACAGGGTGAAAATGCTCAATCACGTGAGCCCAAATCTAAGCCCATCCCCACGCATCGAGCTTCAGCCCGTAACACCCCTAATACCCAACCCATTACCACTAGCCCAGTGCATCCAGACAAGGCGTTTACCCCTATCCCCAAAAGCTTTGATGCTAACGTATCACACCCATGTGCTGTCACATCAAGCCAGGCTTTTGAAAAAGCATCTGCTAGAGCCTCTACTACCCATTGGATTCCCCCTAACACAACAGTCAATACTGTCTCTGCCTCCATTCAAACCAAGACTTCTAACCTTATTTCAAATTCTTTCCCAAGTCTTGTTCCTGTCTTCGCCTCCCATTCTACCGAGATCATTGCCCTTTCCTCAACCGGTACTCACGCTCTCCACCTATGCTCATTGATAAGCCGCTCCCTAAGGATAGCCCAGCCCCAAAATCCATTGAACAGTCCACCATGTCCTCGGAAATTCCACCCTTCTACCCCTTAAGCAACAACACCATGGACAATCAAGCTAACCTTGCCACGACCCCTCCAAGCTCGTCTCTACAAGAAAGCACCACAAAAAATGTCACAGAATCCCAACCTCATGGCGACGCCCCTAATCGATTTCTTTGACCTTCTGACCAGAGACCATTGGGCACTATTCAGCAAAAACCGCCTTCAACCCATTTGGACCAACCTTCTCCAATGGATACAAACATGCCCCAACATGTTTTGGGCGCACATCGAAGAGGAAGTCATGAGGACATTACAAAGCCAATCTTCCTTGCCACCTCAGAACTCTCCCTTTGGCCGTGTCGTCATTCCTCTCTCGCCAGACCTCGCTATAGTCTCCTCGACCACCACTCTCTTCCCCGTTATTCAAATAGAGATCTCCCACCCTCACTTGAGGACAAAGCCCATGCTGAGCGTTGTCGAAGCCCAAGAATGTTTAACGACACTTCTTTCCCTCAAGAACTCCCTCATCAGCCTTCCTTTTTGTGGAACAGAAGAGAACACCTTCCTTATTCAAGTCCTCCCACGAGTGCCTTACTTTAGAGTGACAGTTCGTTACCATCACCACCGACACCCAACCCCCCGTACTTTTCTCTTCCTTCTGAACCCACTTACACAGGAACTCATAACCCTAACTCCGAGGGACCTTAGATTGAGCCTTGGCCGCCAAACTAACCCCTTCAATCCATCTGAGATGAAAATTCTAGTTTGGAATTACAAGGGTGCTGGGAGGGCTTGTTTTCGTAGAAATTTTCTCGATATGGCAAGGATTCTTAGACCCGCAATTGCTGTTATAATGGAAACCCACAGTTCGAGCACCAGAGCTGAGGAAGTCAACTCATCCCTTGGCTTCAACAATGTTTGTTGCTCGGATGCCTCGAGCTTTAGTGGTGGCATCTGGATTCTCTGGAATGCTCAGGACACCGATCTTGACATACTCTCTGTTACAGATTAAGCAATACATGCTTTTGTTCAAGTGTGCCCCTCTAATCCCTCATCTAGTTGGATATTTACTGCCATTTATGCTAACCCCTATCTAAGCACTTGATTACAACTCTGGGAAAACCTATCTTCCTTTGCATCCTCTCTTTCTCTGCCTTGGCTTATTGCAGGGGATTTCAACGACATTGCTAGCAATAATAAAAGTCTCAGTTGCACTCCACCCAACCGCAGCCACATAGCCCACTTTAACGACTTCCTAAATAATTGCAACCTCCTTAATCTAGGCTATAATGGACCATGTTTCACTTGGTCGAACAAAAGAGACTTAAACTTAGTCATGACACGCCTAGATAGAGCTCTCTACTCCCCCTCATGGCAGCTTCTTTTCGAGGACACCACTATTACCCATCTCCCTAAAACTTCTTCAGACCATCACCCCATACTCATCAACAATTACCGACCACCACCAAACCCTAACAACCAACCCTTTCACTTGGAGACAATGTGGTTTAATGATCCCTCTTTCAATGAAATTATCCAAGAAGCTTCACAAACCCACCCCGATGATATCATCAAAACCTTAATAATTTCACCACTAGGGTCAGGATTTGGAATAAAGAATGTTTTGGAAACATTTTTCACAGAAAAAACAGGGTGCTTGCTAGACTAAAGGGCACACAAACAGCCATTTGCTCTAACCCCCCTCACTTCCTCCTGCAACTTGAAAAAGAACTCACTGCTGAATTCCACCTCATTTTGAAACTTGAAGAAGATTTTTGGGTCCTAAAATTCAGAACCGAGTGTAATATGTTGAGGGATCGAAACACAAATTTCTTCCACATTTCTACCATTCATAGAAGGCACCACAACAAAATATGGTGCCTTAAGGATGGCACGGGTAGCTGGACTTACTCCTCTGTGGATATTGAAAATCTCATCACCTCACATTTCACCTCTCTCTACACAACAGACTCCACATGCTCACCCTCTACCATCCCTTTCCCAAATATGGATACACTTTTGCTCCATGTGGAAGACCTTCTCCTCCAAAACATCACCACACAAGAAATTTATGCTGCCATCAACTCTTTCAAACCTCACAAGGCACCGGGTCTTGATGGTGATGGTTTCCACCCCATTTTCTTCCAATGCTTCTGGCACAGCCCAAGCCACTCCATCTACTCCTTTGTCAGAAATGTCTTCACCACTAGAAATATCCCCTCAGATTTAAACTCCACCCTTCTTTGCCTTATCCCCAAGATCCCCAAACTAGAAAATGTCCATCAACTTCGCCCCATTGGACTTTGCAACACTCTGTACAAAACCATAACAAAAATTCTAGTAAGCAGGCTGAAACCCCACCTGGGTGACCTTGTTCATCCCTTCCATGCTAGCATTATACCAGGAAAAAAAGCTAGTGACAACATCATTATTGCCCAAGAGATCATACACTTAATGACAACTTCCAAAAGCAAAATTGGCTCTATGGCAATTAAGATTGACCTCGAAAAAGCTTTTTTTAGACTTGAATGGAATTTTATCAAGCATACCCTTGATCACTTTAATTTTCCCCCAGCTTGGACTAAGCTTATAATGTCCTGCATTACCTCTTCCAATCTCTCCATTCTTCTTAATGGAGAGCGTCTCAACTAATTCACTCCCACTAGGGGCATCTGCCAAGGTGACCCTCTCTCCCCTTACATCTTTATCCTTTGCATGGAACATCTTACATGGCTCATTCTCAAGGAAGTGTCCTTGGGTAACTAGAAAGGTATCAAAACAGCAAGAAATAGCTTTCCCTTCTCCCACCTAATTTTTGCCGACGGCCTCATTTTGTTTGTCAAAGCCACCAAGAAAAATTGCTCTACCATCAAGAAAGTTCTCGACACTTTTTGCAAGCTTTCGAGTCAAAAAATAAATCTTGTCAAGTCAAAGATTTTCTTTTCTCCACACACCTTACCCTCCAATATGGTGAATGTGGAAAATGAGCTTGAAATCTCCTCCTCTAGAAATTTCTAAAAATACCTTGGAGTACCCATTCTCACAAACAAGAGAGACAAAAGAACTTTTTATTTTATCATTGACAAGATCCGTGACAAAATGGCTTCTTGGAAGGCCAAAACACTCTCCCTTGCGGGTCACCTCACTCTCATCAACTCCGTCACTTCTGCCATCCCCACATACATCATGCAAAGCACCCTTTTGCCTCAACAAATCTGTAAGGAAATTGATAAAATCAATAGAAACTTCCTTTGGGGTGACACCGAAGCTTGTAAGAAACTCCACCTCAAGAATTGGAACACAGTGACAAGGCCAAAATTCCTAGGTGGGTTAGGAATCAAAAGAGCTTACGCAAGAAACTTAGCCCTCCTAGCCAAAAGAACTTGGGCTCTTTGAAATAACTCAAAGGACATTTCGGCCAAAACTCTGGCATATAAGTATCCACCCAATCATTCGGCTTCCAAAAATATTTCTGTTGCATGGGTTGGTCTGCTTAAGGCCAACCACATTTGCACTCTTGGCACGGGTTGGAGATTGGGCAATGGCACTTTGGCAAAATTCTGGGAAGATAACTGGTCAGGCAGAGGCTTGTTGAGAAGCATGATACATGGCCCTCTGACCAGAAATGAAGAGTTGCTAAAGGTTTGTGAGCTCTGGGACCAATCGAGTAACTAGTGTCTTAACAAAATTTCTTTTCATCTCCCCACCCTCATCAAGGACATAATCCGTGCCACTCCCAAGCCTAACACTCCCATTCATGCTAACTCCACTTTTTGGTTCCCTTCATCGAATGGAGAATTTAGTACAAATTCAGCTTACCACCTAGCTTGTGATCTCACTTCCGAAGCACCTAACAGCAAATGGAAATGGATTTGGAAGATCCCTACTCTCCCAAGAATCAGCACTTTCATATGGCTTTCCTGCCACAATAGTCATCCAACTAAATCCCTGCTCCACAATAGAAGAATCATAATGGATTCTACTTGCCCCTTATGCCACATAACCCCTGAAATTCCACTGCACATCCTTTGTGATTGCACTGCCACCATTCCCATTTGGTCCAAAATCATCCTTCACCCCTCTCTAATTTTCTACTCATCAGACACCACGACATCATGGATCAAAACCATGTCTTCCAAAAGCATCCCCACAAGCCTTTTCTCGAACATACCATGGCAGATCATATTTCCCATTTCCATTTAGGCAATTTGGACCGCTAGGAATAAGTTTGTCATGGAGAGTAAACCATTCTCACCTAATGACATTTTCAAAAATATCCAATCCTTATCCATTGAACTCTACACTACACTTCCACTCCGAATTCTCAAACAACATTGCAAAACAATATCAATTGGATGGAAGCCACCACCCATTGGTTTCTTCAAACTCAATACTGATGGCTCCGCAAGAAGCAACCCAGGCATGGCGGGTGCCAGTGGCCTTATTAGAGACCATAGAGGCAACTGGATTGGAGGATTCTCTAGAAACATAAGCTTCATCCACTCCCTTGTTGCTAAACTACAGGGATTACATGATGGTGTCACACTAGCTAAAAATCTGAACATCAGGAAACTCCACATAGAGCTAGATGCCAAAGTGGTCACCGATATTATCACTGCCCAAAATACAAACATCTTGTCTAACCATCAGTGTAATTCCTTAATCTCTAATTGCAGGTTGCTCATCCAAACCTTTGAGGAAGTGCTTGTGTGCCACACCTATCGCGAAGGAAACCATTGCGCAGACCTTTTGGCTAAAGAAGGATGCTCCATTTTGGATAGTTTTATTTATTTTGCTCCCCCCCCACCCCCCTCCCCTTGTTTTGTACCAATTATTGGCTGATGCTTGGGGTGTGGCCTACCCTAGACTTTGTAATTCTTAGTTTTTAATCTACGTTCCTTTTCACCAAACAAAAAAGAGATTCAAAATGCCTTCCATGGGTCGTGGATCATTTTCCCCCACGCCAAAGAAACTGTTTTCCTACCGAATTTGGGTCATCGTTTCCATTCTCCAACTTCCCACTCGGCAGCGATGGAGACTTCAGCACTGCCCCACTCATTGCCGCAAGCCTCCTCCACGTTTCCTCCCCCTACAATCCCTCGCCTCCACATCGTAGATAGACAAATGCTTTGATGAGAAATCCAATTATCCAAACGTTCTAGATCTGAGAGGTATGTTGTTCCTCCAACAAGAATGATATTGCTTGCTCTAAGATTCAAGCAATGAATGGGTGAGTGCACTTTCCCTTTTTGTTGGTCAGATGAAATTTCCAGGTTTTCTTCTTCCATAAAATTTTTTGCTATAGGTGTTCTAGATTTTTTTTTTTTTAATTTTTAATTTTTGTATTTGATTCTCTTTGATTTCCTTTGATACTCATGTTGATCTCTTTGATGATTATGGTTAGTATCTAATGGAATGATGTGTCATGAATTATTTTTGTACTGGCTATTTTGGAATTCATGGCCAATTGATTTTACAACTCTGGTTCATTCTATACTCCAATTGTTTGATAAAATTCCCCAATGTAAAGACAATGTCATTTTTAAAGAATTTTGGTATAGACCTTTCATGAGACTTGCTTATTATTGTGAGAAAAGCTTAATTTAATCATCAAGACTCATTCTTGGATGTGTTGTTGATAGTTCTTAGACATTTTGGAGCTCACTTGTGATGTTTATTAATAACTGTAAATTTCAATGGATAGCTAAAAAATATGTCTGATGATGCTTTCATTTGTGAAAACAATTATACTTTCTACATTGAAGCCTTGTTGCCTAGCTTTCTTTTAGGAGTCCTTTGTTTTACTTTTTGGTTTTCATCTACCAAAGTGAATTTGTTTTTAGACAGCTTTAGTTTGAAAGAAACTACTTTTTGTACTAACAGACTTATTCAAATTTTACTTGGAGCCCATGGAAAGTTATGGTGTCAATAAAAAACTGTCATGATACTTTCTATTATTATATTCATTCTCTTTGTAATCATTTTGACTTGGAGCCCATTGAAATTTATGTGCTAATTTTATATGCTTACATTCTAAAGAAAAGCTTTAATGATCTTGTAATGTATAGGTTTTTTGAACTAAAAGAAATATGCCCTATCTTAATTTAGTTTCTTTGAATTTGAAAGCATTTAGTGGAAATGCATATTAACACTCGGTGTGAAATGGTTTAATTTTAGTATGATAATCTTCAAATACATTTAGAAGATTTGTTGAATTCGGTGATTTTTTTTCTTTTCAATAATGGTATATAAAGCATTTTTTTTTTAATAATGGTATAGAAAGCAAAGGAGAGAATTGCATTGTAGCAATGAAGCTTAAAAATTAACCTACCTCAGCTTTTTATTATGGTTAATGGTCTTGTTTCATAGTCATGAACAAGGGAATTATTGTGTAATTTAAATTGACAACCGCATCCAATGAATTCAATAATAATGGGCAATAAAAACACAAATTTACATTATATATGTATTTTGAAATTACAAGAATTCAAATGTCATTGTTAAAAAACAATGTTACAAACTAATTATCAACATAATTACAATGACAAAAATAAAATAAAATAAAATAACTGGACATATAATAATCTTAATAACTTAATCTGGTAACTCTTCCTAAAAATTAGGAATTTATTGGCTGACCTCTTGAAAAATGATATGTTCACAATATTTTCATAACATATTTACAACAAATCCTAAGTGACAGGTTATTACTGGTTGTTATTGTTGGGGCAAAAAAGTAATCTTAGTGTTAGGTTCAAATTTGAACCTATAACAACTAACCACCTATGATTTGTTGTGAAAATATTGTAAAAATGTTGTGTACGTAGCATCTCTCTTGAACTCTTATATTTATCCAACACCTCCCTTGGATAAAGGAACCACTCCAGCAATAACTTTTTATGCTTATCCACGTTGTTAGTCATCTACATCTTTTGTTGCAAGCGCCATCCACAAAATTGATGTTATTTATCCTCATAATCATTCTTAGCTAGAATGGAGTACCCCTGTTGCTGCATACAACCACTTGTTTGAATCATAAATCATAATAGAAGCCAACCACTTAGTGCACATAATTGGTCAAGTATGAATCATCCATAAAGTGCTATCAAAATCTCAAAACAAAGATAAGCTGCACTTCACAAAATTATATAACCAAGGAGGCCTAATGACATCAAATGGGTTGCAATAGCGATTATAAAAAAAGGGGGGGGGGGGGTTTGCATAGCATTAGAGAGTATAGACTAGTTTCTAGGAAGATTGATAGCATAAAACACAATCCAAACAGAAATGACAAAAAGAAAAGTGAAAAATAATGTCTAATTGACATAATATAGAATAATAAATTCCATCAACTTATTTCAGCATCACATTAAAAAGAATACAAAAGCCAGTAGAAGTTTAGACTAAATTATAGCTTGTATACCTACTTGCTGGGCTCTTCAAGAATTACTACATTTTTTATTCGGCCAAAAATAAAAGAATTTTTTTTGCATTTAGCTTCATTTTTACATTCTCTCCATCCCAAATTGTTTGACCTAGTTAGAAAAACCCAATTATTTAGGGAAATATCATTAACTGCCTTATCTCTTTAAAAAAAAGTTAAAAATTTCCTAAATTACCCTTAAACAAATTTATCAAAAAATTATTTTAAAACATTTTTTTTTATATAATTTGAATAAAGATGAAAGTGGATTTCAAAATTTAGGTTTTTAATTTTTTTTTAAAATTAAAAAATGCTCCCACAAATAAATTAAGGGCATAAAGGGAAAGTTAATAAATTAATAGTGTTTGACTTTCCAATAGGACATAATTTTGGGACATCCCAAAATAGAATACAAGCTAAACAATTTGGGACAGAGGGGATAATATTTAGTTAGTTGTCTAGTTTGCAAAACTATTCAGCAAACTAGCATCTCGAGTGTCTAAAACTCGATTTTCAAGATAGAAATCAAGTTTTTAAAACTCAAGTTGCAAGTGGTGGCAGCTAATGCGGAAAAAAATCCATGTGGAACTCGAGTTTTTAAGACTCGAGTTTTACTGTTTACTTTCCCAACGCCTGTGTTGCTTCTTCTTCCCCTATTCTTCTTTCCTTCAAACCATGATTCTTCTTCGTCGGATCTACGTTCTCCAGCCCGTGATTCTTCTTCGTCGGATTTGCGTTCTCCAAAGAGGTTTTCGAATCTGGTACTAATGCAAAAAAAAATCCACGTGGAACTCGAGTTTTTAAGACTCAAGTTCTACCGTTTACTCTCCCAACGCCTGTGCTGCTTCTTCTTCCCCTGTTCTTCTTTCCTTCAGCCCATGATTCTTCTTCGTCAAATATGCGCTCTCCAGCCTGTGAGTCTTCTTTGTCGGATTTGTGTTCTCTAGAGAGGTTTTCGGATCTGGTACTTCTACTTTTTCTCCCCCTGTTTTGCTTCTTCTTCCCCTTCATTTCTGGTTCTTCATCTTCATCGTCATCTTCGCTACTCTGCTTCTCTAGAACTTGAGTCTTTAAGACTTGAGTTCCATGTGGCAAAAACATATCCACGTCAGCAATCAGAACTCGAGTCTTTGAGGCTCGATTTTTCCGCCAAACTCAAGCCTCACAAGCTTGAGATGTTATTCTTCTCATTTCTTTACAATTCTTGCTAACTAACTATATAGTGTGGCAAACTCATACTATTCTGCTAATTACCTCAAAATAAAATAAGGATTCCTGAAATTTTTTTTTGACTAAGATCATCCTAACATGACAACTCCTTTTGATATTTTACGTGTGTGGAATATCAACTTGCTAATTCTAGTAATAATCTCACAAGTACATAAATGCTTTAAAAAAAAAAGAAGCTACTAAAGCAATAATAGCTTCATTGAAAACCAGCAAATACTTAACTAGTTCACTCAAAGAAACAAAAATTTTTACAATCCAACCAATGTACATGTTTATTGGTTTGTCTCAGAAAGTTGGATAAGGTCTGTACGACAAGGGTGCGAGTAATGAGATTTGTCTAAATTGTGGTATCAAAACAAAACAGTAACCGCAAGACCTAATAAGGAAAAAAAATTGCAAATCAAAATCACATTGCAACCTAAACCCCAAACAGTATATTCAAACACAAAAATATGCAATTCAAATTATTAATAATGATTTTCTTGTAATGTATATATGAAATTTCTACATATTAAAAAAAAAATTTGCACTCACCAATGGGGCTTGTAGCTATGGATTAGATGAGGGAAAAACTCATAAAGAAAGAGTATGGAGAGGTCTCGAGTTGGACCACAGAGTGAGATGTTGTTGTTGAGACTCAAGACTCGGAAAAGAAGCCGGACCACACGGCTTGGGCTAGATTAGTTTTCATTTTAAATAATAATCGAAAGGGCATCAGAGAACAAGCCAAACCAAAGGTGGCAATAGCAAGGTGGCCGCACAGTGATCGGCCACAATGTTAACGGAGATAAGGGAGGGAGAGAGGAACAAAGTGCTTGAGCCACCGTTCATGAGAGAGGGATAGACTATAAAGGAACTCGTGGGTTAGGAGATGGAGCTTCTTTTCTTTATGGACGTCTGAACTTGTGGGTGAAGTGAAGAGGTGAAGGAACAAACCTAAAAAATTTGTTTAAATAAATTAAATTTCAAATTTCAAATGTGCACAGACCTTACGGTGTTAGCAGACGTTAGGAGAGCAACAATTATTATGCTGAGCTGGTAGACAAGATGATGTAAGCCACTTTAGATTTGGTGGCATGCTCTTACTGGCTGGGACTACAATGTCAACATGCTGACCTTGTAGTCTCGGACTACACAATAATTTCCTCTTGTGGTGGCCTACATATGAGTTGAAATGCTAATTTGGAAAGAGAAAGTCTAGAAATAAAAAAAAATTGACACCAAATATGAAAAATTATTAATATTAAATTAAAAAATAATGTCAATAATGAATCCAAATAAAAATAAGTATAATTTTTTTTTTTGTTGAGAAGAAGTATAATTTTTGTCAAATTCAACTTGAGTGAAAAATATTTTATTTTTATTTTTACTACTCGTTTAGGAATGTTGTTGTCTCCTACCATTGCTCTTTTACAAAATGAATAGATTGTAATTTATTTATTTATTGATGGAAAGATTCTAATCTATTTAATAAATAGAAGTGGAAAATAGTTCGATTAGTACTTTGGTGGTTTGGTTGTCCACCTTCCATTTATTTATACGCTCTCTCTCTCTCTCTCTCTCTTTTTCTCTCTACGTTTTGCAGTGTATCACATCAGGGATAGAGAAAGAGATGTGCTCTTTTGTTCGTCTCCAAAGGTAAAGAAACTCCAACTTCTCCTTCGTGTCTCTGTAAATCCTCACTCTCTCTCTCCTGCGCACTCTGTGCCTTTGCAATTTTATAACATTTTTTTTCTCACAAAAGAAAAAGTTATTAAATTTGTGAAAAAGGCGATAATTTGCTTAAATCTGTTTTTTTTTTTTCAATTTTTTTCCCTCATAGGTTTTTGTGATTCATTTACATCGATAAAGTTTCTCTCATGCCGCTTCCTTCTTTATTTTTTTCCCCTGAGTTGAAATAATTGTATTAGTTTTTTGCAGAATTAACCTATATTTACTATTAAATTGTACTAATGTAATTGTGGTGTGGCTAAAATTTTGTGTTTTACAATGTGAATTCAGGTTTTGAAATCTGAACAGACAACTGGGTTTCGCTCGGAATTTGGTTTAGTTAATTACTTGACATGGAAGCCTGTATGGATTTCATGAATTGGCTTGACCTGGACATGTCAGTGAAACTTCTGATGCATTTGAAGGACCCATCTGATCTTTCCCGTGTTAGTTCTGTGTCACGGTCTTGGCGAGATTTCGGTGAGCTAAAACATGTTACATGTGTACATTTGTGTTTTCTCAAGTATTATATAGTTCATAGACTCATAGATTTCTAAAGCAACAAATGAAAGAGAATGAATTGAAAGTGCCAATGAGCTCTAGCTCAACTGCCGCCTCCTCCCTTTGCTAATGCTAGGTCGAGGATGGGGTCGTGGGTTTAAGACCAATTAAAAAAATAATTGAAATTTCAGTTTGTTAACCCTGTTCTTATAGCTGTATCTAATTATATGTTATTATACTTATGATGTGATCCATTGGTTGATATGCCGTACTTGTTGCAGTACTTGTGCGATGCAGGATAGAAGATTGAAGGGGCTCTTATACCAATTTTGATGTAGGATCTTTAAGAACTCAGCACGAAATTGAATTCTTGATGAGATCTTGAAGGGTTCATGAATAGGATTTGATGTTTAAGGGCTTAGGTGAATAAAAGACTGGATCTTGAATATGTTTGATGGCAGTTTGGTTCAAACAGTGAATAGAATGAGACATAACACTAGGCAATATTACCTAGGTTTTCCTAAGGAGAAAGTCTAGGGACACAAAAAAATGTCACAACAACTAAGCAATCACATTTAGGTAGGAGAAGGCAATCACACCCTCAAAGCTTAAAACAAGCTGCTGGAATTTATTAAAATCAATTTCACTCTCTCTCCTTTATTGAAAATATAAATACTCTTTTATAGGTTATTGTCAATACTACTCCTAAAAGGACAAGGACTCCTAAATTACCTTTTCCTAGAAAGACTAGGAGTTCTAAATAATAAATACAAAGTACTTAAGAACTTTTAAACCAAATTGACTAGAAACTTCCTTTCTCTGCTTCCTATTCCAGTAAAGGTGGCTAATCATATGGAGAAAATACAGAGAGACTTTCTTTGGAGTGGTATTGATGCTCCTAAGGTTCCTCTGGTGGAATGGGCTAAGGTTTGTATGCTGGTGTAGAATGGTGGTTTAGGGGACTTGACGGCTGAGAAGATTTAATTTTGCTTTGTTAGGCAAATGGTTGTGGAGATATGGAACGGAGAGAGATGCCTTTTGGAGGAAGGTCATTGAGGCTAAATATGGGGATGAAGGGGGTGGTTGGTGTACCAAACCGGTGTTAGGGACCTATGGTGTTAGTGTGTGGAAATCCATTAGAAGTGGCTGGCTGGAATTTTCTAAATTTCTTCAGTTTGATGCGGATGATGGTACTAGGATAAAGTTTTGGGAGGATGTATGGTGTAGGGATTGTTCTCTTAAGGAAGCATTTCCAAAATTGTATATTATTAGTTGTGCAAGGGAGTTTTTTGTGTTAGAGGTTATGCGTTTCATTGGGACATTCGGTTCCGTTGTCCACCACAAGATTGGGAGTCAAAATCGTTTGATCTTTTTTGGGTTGTGTTTTATTCCACGAATGTGTGGGGTGCTGGTGATGACAAACTTTGCTGGAAGCCAGCAAGGAGGAGAAGTTTTGAGGTTTGAGGCTTCTATCACTCTTTATCTCCTTCTTCTGTCATTGATTTTCCTTGGAAAATGGTGTGGCAATCAAAGGTTCCTCCTAGAGTAGCGTTTTTTTCTTGGACTACTGCCTTAGGTAAGATCTTAACTATGGATAATCTTTGGAAGAGGCATATTGGAGTGTTAGAGTAGTGCTTTATGTGTAAAAGGTGTGGGGAATCGGTGGATCATCTTCTTCTTCATTGTCCTATAGCATATGAGTTGTGGTCTATGGTTTTTTGTTTGTTTGGTATACATTGGGTTATGCCGTATAAAGTTAGTGAGGTGTTAGCTTCTTGGCAGGGGAAGTTTGGTAGACATCGAAATATAGGTTTATGGAGGTTTGTGCCGCATTGTTTGTTTTGGTGCTTATGGCGGGAGCGGAATGCTAGATGCTTTGAGAATTGTGTACGGTCTATTCTTGACATTAAGTTTTTCTTTTTCCGTACTCTGTTTGAGTGGAGTTTAGTTTTGCCTTCCTATTCTTGTTTTTCTCTCCCTGATCTTATAGATCGTTGTAATCTGAGTTTTTGATTTGTGCAATTGTAGTACACTTGCAGTGTACTTGGTTGGTTTTTTTAATAAAATTTCTTACGTTACTTATCAAAAAAAAAATGACCAGAAACTTCCTAACCTAAAAACCCTAATACTAAGAATCAATAATAACTTACCTATGAATGGTGTCAAGAAATCCCCACATCAATACTAGACCACAAATCTTGAATCTTTTGGTATTTAATCTTGTTTTTCCTTGAACTCTTTATTGTCCACATCATTGTGGTTCTATCCATTTGTTAGTTTGAGAACTCTGAAACTACTGTCTTTAATTACTGGTTCAGAGCTTATGTGATTGAAATTTTGAGGGAAAGATAATTATATAAAACTATTTTTCAAGGGGTTTCAGTACCTGCAAGAACTAAATATACTGATATTTTGAACTTTTTATATACTGCAGTAATTGCAAATGGCCTTTTTAAGCAGTTGTGCTTGAGAATGTTTCCTCAGTTATCTAAAGTTGCTCGTGTTATGGAATTGAGCAACTGTGGAGTGAAAGAGCCTGTAGAAGTTGGCTCCAGCCATTCAATGGAATGGGAATCTTTGGCAAGGGATCATAGGGTCTATGCTACTTTAGCTCGAGTTTGTACATCATTTGTTGTTCAGGATTGCATTTCAGAGGCAATTAGTGCTTCTAGCACTGATAATTATCCAGCTGAAACTATTGATAATACTCTGCTACCAGCAGATATTGTTTCACGGAGAGCATACTGGTCGAGTAAAGGGCAAAGTAATCCTGCAGTGCCTGAGACACTAACATACAAGCTAGTATCTGAGTTTTGTGTTATTACTGAAATATATATGCGCCCATTCAAAGGTATATATCAAAATTTATGCAAACTATGTGCCCTTCCAGTTTGTCCTGACCTTTTAACCATCTTTTAATGATGATGTGATATGTCTATTTGTCCAGCTTACTTTCAGCCTGGTTCACCTATATATTCCGCCAAATCTGTGAGATTTCGAATGGGTCATCCAAAAAGCCCTAATGATTTAGGGAGTCATCTTCTGTGTGACTCATTGCCTTCTGCTGATGAAACTTTCATATGGACCTACACTTCACCAGAATTTCCAATGGCTCAGGTGTGTTCTAGTAATACTTTCTGTATTTCTTGTTTTTCCTTACTTTTTTTTTGGGTGTGTAGGGGGTTTCGGGGGGGAAGGGGTGTTCTGGGTTGAGAGAATTGTTAGGGATATGGGGTGTCTATTTTATTACAACCGTTAAGATGCTGAAGTGCAATCTTTTGCAGGCCGTTGCTATGTTAACACCTAGCAAAATTGGCTTGTTGTTTGATTATAGCATAAAAGATATTTTTTATTCTTTTGGTCTGCCTTTCATGCTGCCATAATAGGTTTTCAGCACCCTCCCCCCCACCCCACCCCTCTCCCCTCAAAAAAAAAAAAAAAAACTGAAGAACAGAGGAGCTAAGGATTGGAGGAGGTGGAATATGAAAGATATTTTAACCCAATTGGGCAGCCCATTCGGCCATTCCTGATCAACTTACCTGTTAAAGTTATTGGGTTTATGTTGGTTAAATGGCCCAAGAGGCCCAGTTATCTTGTAAGCCCATGTAGGGCTAACCCTATCTTCTAGTCTCTCTATATACCCTGTCAAGGGTTCACTGTAATAATCGATTTGATTATGCAATAAAGATTTAGCTGCTAGGGCTTTATCCTGTGGATGTAGGATGTTAGGTTGAACCATGTAGTTCCTTGTGTTCTTCTCTCTTTCTTACTTCCGCTTCTCTATATTATTTTATTCTCATCTTTAACATTACCTATACCTGAAAACAGCAGCCTATCTAGCCGTCTGTGAAACTCTATTCATTCTTATATATGATGTGCAAATAAATTGAAAAGTTGAAAGTGGGTATGATTTATCTATTACAAGTGCAACTGTAGGTTCTAGGTCACTTGTCCTCACCCCCTTCATTTCATGAAAGAGCCTAAAGTGAATTTTAGAAGCTGGATTTGGCAACAGCCTGAGAACTAGCCATCAATTGCCTGCCCTCTCAGCAAAAGCTTGGGTAATTAAAATAGTTACAGTTAATTTGATTTTTGCGTATGTGTGACGTATTCCCCTCTGCAAAAGCTTCAGCAATGAAAAGGATTCAAAGTCACCCTGATTTTTGCACATATGTGGAAGAACCCTAGCTAGTGAATTAATATGTAGATTAACTAATATATATATATATATATATATATCAAAACACTGATAATGGATTTTATGCACATTTTATGGTAAAGGAAGGTTGATCTTACTATTTGATCAAAAAATAACATTTTTCTCCAGCCATAACCACATTATGATACATTCCATGGTATTTGCCCCCTTATATGAGAAGTGCCCTCCCATTCTTGTCCAGAAATTTTTTATTTCAAAAAAAAAAAAATCGAAAAATAACATTGTTCCCGAGCCATAATCACATTATGGATCCTTTCATGGTAAGTGCCTTCTTTTATGAGAAGTGCTCTCCCATTCTTATCCGGAGATTTTTGCTTTTTAATCAAAAGAAAGGCAGCTTTTTTATTAACACAAAAGTGCTTGACATGATTTGAGCTTCCTACAATCAATCACTAGCTATGAACAGACATAATACGTGCCATCAGCAATTTCTCGAAAGCATAGGCATAGTTTCTTTAAAGCTTTTTTTTTTTTTTTAATGCTGTTTTTGGTTGTGCCATGGAAGAACTCTAGCTGGTGAACTAATATGTAGATTAACTGATATATATATATATATATATATATAGCATAATACAGATAATGGATTTTATGCACACCTTTTATGGTAAAGAAATGTTGATCTTACTATTTGATCAAAAAATAACATTGTTCTCCAGCCATAACCACATTATGAATCATTCCCTGGTAATTGCCTCCCTGTATGAGAAGTGCCATCCCATTCTTATACCCACACACGCACACACACACATATATATAGACACATACAAAAGGCAGATTTTGTATTTTTATTTTTATTTTATGAAAGATCTTGTATTAATTCAGAAGAGCTTGTACATCTGAAATAATTTATTTGTCCAAAAACACTGGATTTTCCTCTAGCCACGCATCCGTACTTATCGAAATTTTCGGTTCTACAAAAGAGGACTTGTCTAATATATAAGATAAAAGCAAACTTCTTAAGATTTGTGAGATTACACTCTTTTCTTTTTCTGTTTTTGTGTGGCCGTTGTAATGATAACTTCAGAGGATACGAAATCATTCATTCATTTTTCTTGTGATTCATTGTCTTCTGTCTTCTATTAGTTTTTGGCTGAGCTCTATCTGAATGCTATTTTCGCTCTCTTTATCTTATTGTTTGGAAATAGCTGACTTCTTTAATGACTTTCTCATGAACAGGAAAGTTGCTTGCAGAAGTTTAGGCTTCCAGAACCTGCTCTTTGCATTGGTGGAATTTTGCAGATTGAACTGCTGGGTAGGGTTCAGACACAAGAAATGGATGGCTTATTCTATATATGGTTTGTGCTATACACCCCTTTTCATAGTCTTGTTGCATACTCATCTATAGTTATGCTATGGAGGCCTTTTTAAGCCCATGAAACGCTAATTTCCTTGATCAACTGGATTAGTATTTCAAGGCCCATAAATTTTTTTTTCCTACATGCTACATATAAATTATAATCTATACCATGTACCACTATTTATAGGCTTTCAGGATGATCCACCAATGGAAGCTATTTTCTTACTTAGACATCTAATGGAAAAATACAGTGAAGCTTGTAAAGACCTTCATATGGTTTTAATTGATCTAGGGAAAGTATATGACAAGGTCCCTAGAGAAACTATGTGGTGGGTTTTGGAAAAAAAAAAGGAGTTCCTCTTAAGTACATTAAGCTGATTAAGGATATGTATGATGGAGCTTTGTAATTTGAGAGGCTGATGCTGTTGTTTTCTTTGTATAGCCCCTGTATACTTGGAAGATTTTTTAAAATAAAGATTCATACTTATCCAAAAAAAAAAGAAAAAGAAAAAAAAAAGAGGAAATGTACAACAGAGCTGTAACTAGAATGAGCACACGTAGAGGAATCACAAGATTAAATAACAAAAGATTAACTTTCCCACAAATACCAACTTCCCTCTACAAATTGGTCAACAAGAGGTAAAAGGTTACCCCTGGAAAGGGAGGGATAAGAGCAAATCGTATCTTACTGAAGCAGAAGAGGAAAAGGATAGACAATGAGATTAGTATTTTTTTTTCTGTCACCAATTTGCTTCTTGGTTCACCTCCTCCACTTTGACTTATATTAGGAAATTTTCTAAATCTGTTTTCTTCTGCATGGAGGGATTATCATAGTAATAGTTCATGCTCTTGGAAATTTGATTTGATTTTTTAAATTTATTTTTATTTTTTACTTTCCTTTTGCCACTTTCATCTTAATAATAGCCTAAAGGTCAGAATGACTAGGGAATAGCTTTTTTGACAAGTAAATTCATTGAAAAAACCATATAAAGGGAACATTAGTACATGGGATGTGTTTGGATATACATCAATGACCAGGGACTGGCTTAACTGGCACATGTCCAGGTTCTGTTAGTTTCAGTGGAATATTAGGTTCTGTTAGTTTTTGTGGAATATTAAATTGTAGAAACCTGGAAGGAAGTGTACCAATGAAATTTGATGCAAGGTTATTCAAATTATTGCCGTATTGTTATGCTATTATATACACAGTACACTGTATGCATGGTACAACATAATCAATGCATGTAAATCTAGCCTCTCTCGCCAGAAGCTTCCTACAAAAGAATGGCCTGTAGGGGATTTTTTTTTCACCCAAATTAATGCTCTCCTCTCCTTGTGCTGCAAGTAAGACTAATGACAGAAAGTTGTTGGCAAATTTCAGCATTTCGCATGTTCATGTTGTGGGGCATTGCTTATCTCCAGCATTTGTTGTAGAAAATATTCAGCCATCCGGGACGTTTGTCTTGAAGAAAGACATGCGGTGCAAGTTTCATACACAACAAAGCTCACCCGATAACGAGGCCCTAGAAATCTCTGATGATCAATTGCAAAGACGTTTCAGATATTTGCGAAACTATTTGCGAAACCCAAATGTAATGGAAATTGAAGGATATGAATCGGGCGAAGAGGAAGATGTAGTAGAAATTGAAGAATATGAATCAGGTGAAGAAGAATATGAACCAGGTGAAGAGGAAGATGTAGAAATTGAAGAATATGAATCAGGTGAAGAGGAAGATGAAGCATAGGAAGAATATCTTCTCTAAATGTGTTATATGTTATATTAGTTATATCCAATCTGTCCCTCCCAACAACTCCCCCTACCCAACAAAAAAAAAATGTTTTGGAATTAATGCTCTGTTTGTTTCAAAGTAAAATATTTTTTACATTATGTTTGGATGGTTGAATTTTAGGGAGGATGGAAAAATTTGGAGAGAAAATAGGAGAGAAAATGAGAAAGGTGTAAAATGTTTTCATTGTGTAATTGAAAATGTTGTAGAAATCATTTTACCGTGTTTGTTACCCAGTAAAAATTTTTAAAAAAATATCCTAGTTCTCAAAATCCACCAAATGTAAGCACAACTGCACAAATAAACCACCACCAACCGCCAATGACCAATCAAAATTTCAGATCCAGAAGAAAAAAGCCGAAAACCCAGATTCTAAAATCTGACAAAATCTGCTCCAATAACCATAAACACCAACCTCATTCCAACCACCATCAGCAGATATCCATTATAGCCGCAACCCAAAAAAGAAGAAGAAAAAAACTTAACCCACACCGAAGCAAACGCACACAACCCAACTGTCAAAGCAGACAACCACCATAACACAACCCAACCTTTGACCCACACCCTCAAACCCCAGAGAAAACCCACATCTGTGTGTCTCAAACTTACCCATAGCAAGCCTCCATCACTGCGGACTTGAGCCGCGATAGCCACCTACACATCTATTTCGCTTTAGGGGTGGCGCCCGACAGTGTGGGTTTCAAGTGAGGGGACGAGAGGGAGGTTTGGTAGAGGTTGGGTCTTTGTGTTTGATTTGGATTTGTAATGGCTGGTTGGGTGTTTGATGGATTTTGGAGCTTTTGGACTAGTAGCATCAAGAGAGAGAGAGAGAGAGCTGAGCTTTATGTAAAATGTTTTACGAATTTTTAAGTGTAAAACATTTTACATTTAAAATTGACTGAAAATATTTTACAGTTGACTAATCATTTTACAACAAAACAAATACTATAAAATGGGAAAATATTTTACTTCAAAACAAACGGAGTGGAAGTAGCTGTAAATGTTGAGATAATTTCTCATCTCAAAGGCCTTTCTATGTACGATGGACTATGTCAAAAAAATCTACTTCCTTTGCAGTCTTTATATTTAGTGTTGTATTGCCTTGAATATTGTTTTTTCCTGTTGTAGAGGTATTACACTATTACTATTATCAGTATTTTAAGAGTCCATTTTCCAATTAGACTATAGTTAGAATTTCAGGTCACTGTTCGATGTTACATATATCCTATATGTGACTGCTGAGTGCTGATATATGCTTGATTGATATTAGAAAGATAGTATGGAAAATCTCAAGATATTGCTTTCATAATCATAGTACTTCAATGAGGTTACGTGCTTCATTATGAAGCATTTGATTTGAGTCCAAATTTTTGACAACTCCTTCAGTTGTTATTTTCAAAAGGATTAGCCAGAATGAGTTCCAGATACATTATGAAAAATTCAGCAATGAATTACTCAATTGAACTTGATTTTTATTTTTTTAACTTTTAGAAACAAATTCGCTTACATTTCTTAAAATTTATTCTTAACATAAAAATACTCAAAACAACTTATTAAAAAAAAATTCGAACCTTAATACCTGTAGTGGGCCTTTTTGTTATATTGAGGCTAGACTGCCTCCTGTGGTACTGGGCCCAAGTATTCTGAGTAAGGAAGTTGAGATCAGTCTAACTGCAACTCAATTTGGTTCGGTTTGTGCACAAACCATGCCTCGTTGGCCAAGAGTATGCATACGATAGGCAGAGCTATTTTAGATGAGTCGTGACAGACATAATAATAATAATAATAACAAAAGAGAGTACTCTAGCTACTTAATCAAAAATGACCAAATAATCCCTATTCAAGAAAGATAATTACAATAATAACAATTACTTTTACAAAGAAAGCAAAGGGAATAAGTGGTAATATATGGGTTAACCAGAAAAGAAAGAAATCAAATTAAATTTAGTCCGCAGGAGCAAAACCAAAGAGGGAAGAACGTTTCATCTCAACGTGAATAACCTCCCGGGAAAATCCTACTGTGAAAATTAATCATTTTGAGGGAAACAGACCTGAATGGTTGATGCCCAAAAGAATCCTTTTGCTTGTGGCAGAGAGCAGGACTTTGAGAAAGAGAGAGAGAATCAATCTGTTGGTGCATGCCTGATGATCTAACTCTCTGTTTTTCTTTTTTTCTTATCTTTCTTTCCTCCCTACTTGTTTTCTATTTCCTGGTTTTTTTCTTAGAGATTCCTATTACAATGACCGTTATTCCCCCTTTTTTTTTACTGTACACGGCAAAGGCCTCCTTTTATAGTACTTGCCGTGACCGAGTTTTACTATTTTCGCCCTTAACCTCCTTTGTCTGGTCTGGGTGTACTTGCCGACCACCACTGAGCCATCTGTGTGCCACTCCCCATTACTAGACAAAAAAGACTTTTTTGTTTGTTTTCTACCGTGGCACCCTTTTTAGCTACAGTGTGAGTGCTCTCTCTCCCTATCCCTCATAGCATGCACCTAGTGATTCAAACTTAACCTTACTTCTTTTGGATGGTATGTTATCCTAACAGGACACTTCCCCCAAAAGAACCTGAGCAGGAACCTCAAAATAGGTTTTTTCCCTCTCCCCACTGCCAAACCATGCCCTCTTACCTCTGACCCATGACCTCACCGTGTCCTGTATTGGCTAGGTATAGGTTGGTGATGTCTGGGCTTTACGCATGCCTCCCTTCCATGTATGTCCAAAATCTGCCTGCTGCTCATGCGTATGCCGTAGTTTGAAGTCTTGCTTGCTTAGTCTGCCGCTCGTCCTTGACTCCTTATGTGAGCTATTTTCTGATTTTCAGCTCCCCTTAGGGGCTAAGCCTTATTTGATATTGGGCCTTGCTTTCTTTCAACCTATCCCTTGACTGCTATCATTTACTGTCATATTAACTCTGTCATTCCTGCCGTGATGTTATTTGATCCAAACTTGCTGGGCCTCTTTGGGCCTGCTGCTTAATCTTTCCCTAGTGGCTCAGTATGGTCATTGGTTTTCTATTGCATTACTTGCGGACTCCTGTGTTCTATTTGCTTTCTCTTGGGCATCCTTGGCCCATTTGCTTTCCTTGGGCTTCCTTGGCCCTTTTCCTAACTCTGTATTCCCATGAGTTTTTACTAACTTTATTGAGCTTTCCCAATCCAATTACCTTATTTTCATCCTTAGGGCTCATGGGCTTGCCATCAACCCCTTACTTTCTTTGCTTGCATTACTTCAAGCCTACATTGGCCTATTATCACTTTTCTATATCATATACTGTCTATGAGTTTGCTATTTCTCTCTTTCCGGGCTCCTTTAAGCCCATTTGTCTCCTCAATGCCTATTTGTTTATTTCATGGGCTTGTGATCCATTATTCCTACTGCTTGGGCCTAATGGTTTTGCTATCTGTTTACCAACCCTTTTCTGCCCGTATTGCTAGGCTTCTTCTTTCTACTTGGATTCCCAAAATGATCATCAACAATACCAAATAGCTAACTTAATCCAGGTGTACTACATGCCTTCTAACTCATTTTCAAGTGTTGTTTTGCCAAAGTAGTTAGAGAAACAACTTAATCGTATTCCACTTATAATTTTACTGGCTTTTTTGCATGCTTAATTTTTTTATTTAAACTATAATTAATTCTCACACTTTTATACATACAAAATTTAAGGGCAAGAAAATTAGCTTCTCTTGATGCCAAAAAGGGAAAAGGAGCTAAAGAATGAATTTTGCACAGATTGTATCATTGTATGTACTTTGCTGCGAAATCAAAGTATGCAAAACCTCCATATAGATGAAGAAGGTAAGCAACTGCATGCGAATCCGAGCAAATATATAATTTGTAAGTTTGTCTAAACAATTTATATCTGACCCTCCAAAGTTGAAAGTTGGCCCAAGAAACATAAAAAAATAAAATAAAATGAGCCTATATCAGTAATATAAATGTTGTGAGAAAAATATCTTATCAAACAGTCTCAGGATACTTTTTTTTAAGGAAAAAAAAAAAAAACCATTTGCTAACAAAACAGAAATATGAAACCTTTACTTTAAAAAAAGAAAAATTTTAGGAAAAAAAAAATCTTTAACATGCTAATTACTTTCCAAGCAGTAATATCAGTAAACCATTCATACTGACGACTCAACATCACCCAACTTGTTCCCCACACTTGTAACCCCTTGCCAATTCATGACTCTCGTTACCCATCTAAGAATAATGTTAGGGACACTTAATTATACACCCAAATCCATCACATACGTCATCTTATGCAAGACAAAATAATAATCACAAATTGAAATTTTGCAGTATTTTTTTATTGGGTAGATTCTAATTTACAAAACGAGTAGATTTTTCTTGCCTCAGCAACAAAGATTTATTTATTTTTAAAAGAAGTAAAGAAAGCAAACCTTTTTTATTTAAAAATTAGTAAAAGAAAGAAAACATTAAATAAATAACAAAACAGAGTAACTTATGTTATAAAAAAAAAAAAAAAAAAAAAAAAAGGTAACTTATTTAAAAAATATAAAAGTGAAAAATAGTTCGATTAGTACGTTGGTTTTATCCAGCACCTTTCATTTATTTCTCTCTCCCTCTCTACATTTTGCAGTTTTATCACATTTCACGTCAGAGATAGAGATAGAGATAAAGATAAAGATTATACTCTCTTGTTCATCTCCAAAGGTAAAAGAATCCCAACTTCTCCTTCTTGTCTCTGTTAATCCTCTCACTCTCTCTCGCAAGTTCTGTGCCTCTGTAAATTTTTTTTTATTTTTTTTTGCACCAAAAAAAAAGTATCTTTAATTTAATTTGTGAAATTGGCGATAATTTGTTCTGACTTGTTAAAATTATTTTTATTTTTGGTTTTGTGATTCGTTTGCATGAGTAAAATTTCTCTCTTTCTCCTTTGTGGATGCAATCTCTCACAGATATTTACTATTTAATTGTACTAGTGTGATCGTGGTGAGGCTCAAATTTTGTGTTTTACAATGTGAATTCAGGTATTGAAATCTGTACAGACAACTGGGATTTGCTCAGAATTTGGTGTAGTTAATTACTTGACATGGAAGGGGGTATGGATTTCTTGAATTGCCTTGACCTGGACATGTCGGTGCAAATTCTGACGTATTTGAAGGACCCATCTGATCTTGTCTGCGTTAGTTCTGTCTCACGGTCTTGGCGAGATTTCGGTGAGCTAAAACATTTTACATTTGTACATTTGTGCTTTCTTAAGTATTATAGTTCATAGACACATAGATTTTCTAATGCTCAATAATCCATTTCATTTTGAGTATCAGAGTTTGTAAGTAATTAAAATAGGTCTCTTGTTGATTTGTTTGTAGTAGTATTAATTGGAAGTACATGGAGAAAAATGGTTGGTATTAATACATGCAAGTAGTAGTGATTATATGCATTAATTTTTAATGATTCTTTACTATAATATGATACAGATTCTGCACATAGTTATAAAATAGAAAACTATGGGTAGTTTTTGCAGAGAACTAGGTAATGAACTAGATTAGGGAAAGAGACTTATGAAGTAAGAAGACATTGTCATTTGGTAGAACTTTATGTTTTCCTAAAGCAAAAACGAAAGAGAATGAATTGAAAGATTTAAACTCAAGAATGGACCGTTTGCATCTCTCAAATCTTATTTTTCCTCAAACTCTTTATAGTCCGCATCATTGTGTTTCTGTCAATTTGTTAGTTTGAGAACTCTGAAACTACAGTGTTTGATTACTGGTTCAGAGCTTATGTGATTGAAATTTTGAGGGAAAATAATAATAGAAACCTCTTTTTCAAGGGGTTCAGTACCTGCAGGAAGTAAAGACACTGATAGTTTGAACTTTTTATGTACTGCAGTAATTGCAAATGGCCTTTTTAAGCAGTTGTGCTTGAGAATGTTTCCTCAGTTATCTAGAGTTGCTCATGTTATGGAATTGAACAAATGTGGAGCAAAAGAGCCTGTAGAAATTGGCTCTAGCTATTCAATGGAATGGGAATCTTTGGCAAGGGATCATAGGGTCTATGCTACTCTAGCTCGAGTTTGTACATCATCATTTCTTGATGAGGATTGCATTTCAAAAGCAATTAGTGCTTCTAGCACTGATAATTATCCGGACGAAAGTATTGAAAATACTCTGCGATCAGCAGATATTTTTCGACAAAGACCTTTGTACTGGTCAAGTAAAGGGCAAAAGAATCCTGCGGTGCCTGAGACACTAATATACAAGCTGAAGTCTGAGTTTTGTGTTATTACTGAAATAAATATATGCCCTTTCAAAGGTATGCGTCAACATTTCTGCAAACTATACGCCCTTCCAGTTTGTCTTGACCTTTTAAACATCTTTTAATGATGATGTGATCTGTCTATTTGTCCAGCTTTCTTTCAGCCTGGTTCACCTATATATTCTGCCAAATCTGTGCGGTTTCAAATGGGTCATCCAAAAAGCCCTATTGATTTAGGGAGTCATCTTCTGGGTGACCCATTGCCTTCTGCCGATGACACTTTCATATGGACCTATACTTCACCAGAATTTCCAATGGCTCAGGCGTGTTCTAGTGCTACCTTCTGTATTTCCTGTTGTTTTTCCTTTTACTTTTTTATTTTTTGTTTTTTAAGTGTGTGTTGGGGGTGTTCTGGTTTGAGAGAATTGTTAGGGATATGGGGTGTCTATTTGATTACAACCATTAAGGAGCTGAAGTGCACAGGTGGTGTTATGCTAACACCTAGCTAAAATGAAACTTTCTTTGCCAACAAAATTGGCTTATTGTTTGATAGCATAAAATTAAAAATTAAAAAATTAAAAAGAAGATTTGTTATTCTGGTCTGTTTTCCACACCAGAACGGAGGGGCCAAGGATTGGAGGAGGTGGAATATGAAAGATATTTTAACTCAATTGGGCAGCCCATTCCTGATCAACTTACCTATACCTGAAAACATCAGCCCATCTAGCCACATGTGAAACTCTATTCATGCTTATATATGATGTGCAACTAAATTGAAAAGTTGAAAGTGGGTATGATTTATCAATTACAAGTGCAACCATAGATTCTAGGTCACTTGTCCTCACCCCCCTCATCTCATGAAGAGCCTGAAGTGAATTGAAGTAGTTGGATTTGGCAACAGCCCGAGAAGGAGCCATCAAATTGCCTGCCCTCTCTGCAAATACTTGGGTAATGTAAATGGTTACAGTCAATTTGATTTTTGCGTATATGTTACGTTAGACTATGCGCAGGTCAGATTGTGCGGGTTGAGGGAAAAAAATTTAACCAATTTTCCATTAGTGGGTTTGAAAAATTCTAAACCACTGCCGACGCACCAACATACAAAAATGGTGGGTCAGTTGAAAATTTGGGTGGTTTCAACTCAATGGATTGGGCAGGTTAGTTTTAGTTATGTGTTATATACTAAACTTCAAAATTTATTTTGCCATTTACGAATAAAATTTAAAAAGTATTTCCTCTAAAACCCATAAAATATTGAAGGATTTACAACAAAAATATAAACCATTAAAGGAAATCATAGGAAGTGACCACTTCTCATAAATCAAAGTACACACGTCTTAAGTTATGAGTACTTTCTACATTTTTCTATATAAAAAAGGGCTTACCATATCCATGTCAATATTTATGCTTACAAATATGTTGGTAAAGTATCTCATTTTCTATATTAACATGTGTAAATCATGGATTTAATATTTTTTTTTTAAATCTTACATATTATATGAGATATAGATTAAAAAAGACATGAAATTATGTGTGTGTGTGTGTGTAGGCAGGTTGGGCAGGTCGGGTGGTTAGGGTGGATTGAGCTGGTTGGTGCTCAAGCCTAATGTGATGAATTCCCCTCTGCAAAAGCTTCAGCAATGAAAGGGATTCAGATTCACCCTTATTTTTGTGCATATATGGAAGAACCCTAGCTAGTGAACTAATATATATGGCACAACACAGATAATGGATTTTATGCACACCTTTCTATGGTAAGAAAGGTTGATCTTACTATTTGATCGAAAAATAACATTGCTCCCCAGCCATAACCACATTAGGAATCCTTCCATGGTAATTGCATCCTTGTATGAGAAGTGCCCTCCCATTCTTATTGAAATTTTCAGTTCTACAAAATTAGACTCATCTAATATAAGATAAAAGCAAAGTACTTAAGATTTGTGAGATTACAATCTTTTCCTTTTCTGTTTTTGCGTGGCAGTTTTAATGATAACTTTGGATGATATGAAATCATTCATTCATTTTTCTTGCAATTTATAATAGCTGACTTCTTTAATGACTTTCTCTTGAACAGGAAAGTTGCTTGCAGAAGTTTAGGCTTCCAGAACCTGTTCTTTGCATTGGTGGAATTTTGCAGATTGAGCTGCTGGGTAGGGCTCAGACACAAGAAGTGGATGGCTTATTCTATATATGGTTTGTTCTATACACTCCTTTTCGTAGTCTTGTTGCATACTCATCAATGGTTATGCTTATGCTATGAAGGCCTTATTAAGCCTATGAAACGCTGATGTCCTTGATAGTATTTTACAGCCCATAAAAAATTATTTTTGTTTTCTTACATGCTACGTATAATAAATATAATCTATACCATGTACCACTACTTTTAGGCTTCAACAAATTTATGAATTTCATTTCGTTCTGGCTGGGATGGCCGGAAAATTTCATGCCAGTACCTCGGGATGAATTCCGGACCATTCTGGTCTGTTTCGGCCATTCCAGCCTATTTCATGCTGGATTTTTTTTTTTTGATCCCTCATTTCACTCTAAAATCTAACTCCAAAGAAATCAAAGAAAAAGAAAAAGATGAGAAGAGGAGAGATTCAAAAGAGGTTCACGTTGATGAATGTGAGTGGTGCTTCGCCATGAGAGAATTGCTATGGTAGGGATGAGTGAAAAGATAATGATGTTTGCTGGGCTCTAGTTCTCACCATTTGTAAAGACATGTTTTTTGCAGTCCTTTTTTTGAGATTGCTGGGCTCTAGTTCACCATTTGCAAAGTCATGCTTTTTGCAGTCCTTTGTTTGAGAAGATCTGTGGAGATGGCCTTCAGTAAATTGCATCCGAATGAACCTACCTTTTTGAGTTTTTCTTTGTTTATCAGACTATGTGCTTCCAGTTTGTTTACCACACCATTCCAAGCAACAGCTTGTAAGATGAAATGATGTAATAAGAGTAGGAGATTGAAAAGTCTTCATGAAAGAAAGATTTTAAAAATCTAGCCAATTGGGGTAGGAAAATTCTTGGAAGCTTCCTCTTTTACAAATGCCCCAACATCTATATTTATTTACAAAAGAACCAAATTGTCTTAGTTTTTTAAATTACTAATCTGATTAGTTTATTAGGAATTTTCTTTAATGTCTAAATTAAAATCATTGATTTATATTTTTATTTAACTAAATAATAATAATAATAATAATAAGTAATAAATTATTATATATATATATATGTACACATAAAATTATATACTAGTGGTAACCCAAAACGGTACACCAAAATAGGTCGGTACCGAAATACTCCGTTCCAATGGATGAACCAAAACGGGTGCTAAAAGAGTATTCAAAACATTAGGCTTAAATAATTTTCAAAAAGTGATGTGCATTGCCTTATTGCTTTCGGTTCATACACATTGTTTTTACAAATTGGGCAATGTGAGGTAAAAGGTTACCCCTGGAGAGGGAAGGATAAGAGTAAATCCAGATAGGATTTACTGAAGCAGAAGGGGAAAAGGATAGACAATGAGATTAGTATTTTTGTGTCACCAATTTTCTCCTATGTTCACCTCCTCTCCTCTGCTTTGACTTATATTAGGAAATATTCTAAAATCAATTTTCTTCTGCATGAAGGGACTATCATAGTATGTTATGTCCCAAAGCCACTTGGAAGAAAATTATGCAGCAGCTGATGAAGTTTGAATTTGATTGAATTAAACTTCATCAGCTGCTGCATAATTATCTTCCCTATGACCTTGGGACATAACATCGTAAATAGTTTGTGCTCTTGGAAATTTGATTTTTTTTTTTTTTTTAAACTTTCCTTATAACACTTGCATCTTAATAATAGCCTAAGCTTTGTCAAAATGACTAGGGACTGGCTTTTTTGACAAGTAAATCTGTTGAAAAAAGCATAACTAGAAAACACTAGTCCACAGGATGTATTTGGGTATGCACCAATTACCAGGGACTGGCTTAAGTTAACAGGCACATGCCTAAAACTAGGATCTGTTAGTTTCTGTGGAATATTAGGTTCAGTTAGTTTTTGTGGAATATTAAATTGTGAAAGGCTGGAAGGAAGTGTACCAATGAAATTCGATGCAAGGTTATCAAAATTATTGCTGTATTGGTATGCTATTATATTCACTGTATGCATGGTTCAACATTATCAATGCATGTAAATCTAGCCTCTCTCTCCCCCCACAGAAGCTCCTGACATGTAGGGCATATTTGTTTCTTTCCAAGCTAATGATCTCCTCTTCTTGTGCTGCAAGTAAGATTAATGACAGAAAGTTTGCAATTTTCAGCATGTCTTATGTTCAAGTTGTGGGGCGTTCCTTATCTCCAGCACTTCGTGTAGAAATTCTCGAGCCATCTGGGACATTTGTCTTGAAGAAGGACATGCAAGGCAAGTTTCATACCCAACCAGGTTTACCTGAGAATGAGGCCCGTGAAATCCCTAATGATCAATGGCAAAGACGTATCAGATATTTGCAACATATTATGGACATATTGCAGGGAAATGCAAATGTAGTAGAAATTGAAGAATATGAATCAGGTGAAGAGGAAGATGAAGCAGAGGAAGAATATCCTCTCTGAATTTTTCATATGTTAGATAACTTATATCCAATCCCTCTAAACCCCCCCCCCCCCCCCCCCCCCACCCCCCCCCCCCACAAAAAAAAAAAAAAAAGGAAAAATCAAATAAAATGTGTTTTTGAACTAGTAGCTGCAAATGTTGCAGTAATTTATCATCTCAAGGCATTTCTGTACGAAGGACTACGTAAAAAAAAAAAATTCCACTTCCTATGTAGTCTTTCTATCTAGTGTTGTATAGCCTTGACTTCTCTTTTTTTTCCCTGTTTAAGTGGTATTGCACTATTACTATTATCAGTATGAGCATCAATAATTATGTTCTCTCACTGTTGGTGAGTTTACTATGTTTACTTACCAACTTAAATCTTTTGATGTAGAGATGAAATTAGTAGGTTTGAAAGTAACTGATAGAAATTATTTGCTAATGGTGAAAATACTGAAATTAATTTGAAAGAAGGCCAGGTTGGGTTCCCATTTAAAACAATTGCTGTTGGAGGCAAATTTGCTTATGATGTCAGGGATCTTCTTAAACCATATTCAGTACTGAAAGTCGGGGGATGGCTATTGTTTTTAGTTTCCTACTTTCTATTATGTGTGTAATATTTTTTCATTCTTTTAAGTAGCTCTAGGACTTTGCAATTGTTGTCATGACTGAAGTTTTGTGATTTTATTTAAGTTGTATTTTTATTTGCAAGTATAGAGAGATGAATGTAGAAAAGTTCCCAAAGTAGCTTTGTAATATATGCCCATCCAAGTTATTAAAAAAAATAATAATAATAATAAAATAAATAAAATAAAATAAAAAGAAGAAGAAGAAGTAATATATAACCATACAAACATTTTGTTTATGATTATTTAGTGTCTTAGCGAACAACATTTTCTTTCACCTATTCTTTTATTTTGTGTATGTTTGTTTTTTCTTTTTTAATAATTCTTTTTATTTTTAGGGCATTGTAATATATAATTGCAGTTTTTGTGAGAAGTCTTTCATAATGTTATTTTCATTTAACATCTTAACAGAGGAAATTTTGGTACAAGTTTTTTTATTTTTTTAAATCAAAATGTTAAAATGCCAAAATATGAGCAAACGATTTTTTTTTTTTAAACAAAATTTAAGGAGGAGCTTTTTAACTATGACCCAAATGATTTAAAGACCGAATTTGTGACCTCCAAATTCTGGTTACAAGTCCCACCCATAAATTTAGATTTTCCTTATTTTATAACACCAAACACAAAGACTGATAAATCCCCTCTCAGATTTTGGCTTCTTGTAGAATTTCAAATTCAAATCTTACCCAAACAAAACGTTATAAATTTATAGGTGCAATTTATATTGTTATGAAATTTACAATTTTATGTTTTAAAAGTGTTTATCCGTGATTTGGAAGTTATCACTTTACGCCCCTTGAGGTGGCCTCTATTAGTCCTCCATAACCGCCTCATCCTTTTAACAAATAATAATAATAATAATAATAATAATAATAATTAACTAAATGCATGAAGTTGTAAAAATGAGGGTTTTATAAAAGTCAATAACACATACACATCTCTTTCAACAACCATAGCATATATTCAGATTCATAAGCGCAGAGCAACACTTTGCTTGGCATAAAAATCCTAGCAAACAATAGGATTTGGAAGTAGAATGGTTGGTTATCTTGCAATAAGATTTGGAGGGGGATTTATTTCAAGTGGTTAAAGTAACAACCAACAACTTCCAAATCAAAGATAAACATTTTTAAAGCGAGTTTAATCATAGGTGGGTAAATTATAATTAACCCTTTATATAATCATAAATTGCTATTTATGTTGTATGTAAATAATACTTAGAATAAAAAATCAATTGAATTAATCAAAATTTTACCAATAATAATAATAAATAAATAAATAAAACAAAGAGGTGTATATATGGATTTATGCTAGTGTATAATAAAATTTAGTTAGAAGTTAATGTGGAGCCCAAATATTTGGCAACCCTGGCCCACTCCATATCGGGCCCAAGGTCCATGCCGAGGAGAGTGCATAGTTCGAGGATAAGAGGAAGAGGCCCAAGTCATTAAGGGACCTCGCCGAGGATGCCCATGTCCTCAGCAAGCCGACATTGAAAGAAGGAATCTATCATTCACCCATTAAATGCACACCACCAACACTCTGGCCGCATTGATGGTGAATTGACCAGCAAACAGTGATACCTTGGTTACTTTAACTAACAGAAACCCTGCAAAGGCGGCTGATGGGACGAGCCATCAGACACAAGTTCAGATGGCCGACAAGTGGATGGCAGAGATCAACTGAATAAAACTATATAATAGATATAACCCCCAAAGTAAAGGGGTTGGGAGGTTGGCCCTTCAGTGGGAAAGTAAAGGGATTTTCAGGGTGTTTCAAGATAACCCTTATATTCATTGATTCTAAGGAAAGAACTCCTTGGACTTGGCCGATGACGAACTTTCCTCAAGAACACTTAGTTAAATTCCTGTTATTATTCTTACAAACCCTTAGTCAAATTCTTGTTATTATTCTTACAAATTTATGTCGACTGTTGTCTTTCTTGCTAGTGCCTAGTCCTTCTATCCACTCTCTACAAATTTATTGTTCGGAGGGCCGCCTGAAACGGGTTCCTACAGTTAACAAATGTCATAAGGATATTGGTTTAGAAACTATTTTTAGAAATTTGTTATGTAAAAAGAAAAAAAGTAACTAACTTTTTTGATAGTTTTTTATATTTTTCATGAAATTAGTATTAAAACTTTTTAAAAATAGCCTATTAACTAATGTCTTAAGGACACTCGTTAACAAGATTCATAAGTCGTATAAGTTACTAGTGTGCCAAGTGGATATCCTACCTAATTGCTACATGTTGTAAACTTGTAATGTTAAAAGAATTATCTCTCTCTCTCTTTCTCTCCCTGCTGGAGCAGAAAAATTACTTAGTACTTGGTAGTTGACACGTGTCAGTAGCTAAATCCTAACAACTCAATCCTTGGATTTTGCCTAAAATTCATGATGCCCCTTCCCATATAACTTTCTTAAGATATAAATGTAAATACATCCTGTTCCTTTGCACTCATGCCATTTAATTCTTCAAATGTTGTTTTGTCATATAATTTTGTCATATAAGACAAAACCAAGACTACTATAAAAATAAATAAAAAAATATTTAAAAAATCACTATGCACACTTGGCTCGATGGTCACTCTACAAGTATAAGTGTTTGTGGGGTGTGGGGGTAAAAGCCGGGTTTAAGTTTCCAAGAGGAGGAGGTATGCCATGCATCAGATGCATGTTTCTTCCCTCTTACATGGAGGTGGATCTCACACGAACCTGCATTCGATGCATGGTATATTTTCTAGACTGGGGAGCAAACATGGGGTATTTTCTAGAAAACATGCATCCCACAGGGAATTTCACACATATACACTTAGATTTAGATTAAAATATAATTTCTATCTTGTATAATTTTTTTTTATAAAAAATACTCAACTTAATTATTGGGCACATACTAGTCGGTTCAACTTGTTAAGTTTGGAGTTAAAATATCGAATAAGTACACTAAAAATTAATTGATGTATTGTTAGTAAATACTTAGCGGGATGGTCACTCTATAAAAATAATTGTTTGTGGGGTGTGAGGGTAAAAGCCAGGATCAAGTTTCCAAGAAAAGGAGGTATGACATACATCAAATGCATGTTTCCTCCCTCTTACATAGAGGTGGACCTCACATGAACATGCATTTGATGCATAGCGTATTTTCTAAACTAGGGAGGAAACATGGGGTATTTTTTAGGAAACATGCATCTCACAGGAAGTTTCACACATATACATTTAGATTTAGACTATAATATAATTTTTATCTTGTATAAAAAAAAATTTAAAAAAGACTCAACTCAATTATTGGGTACATACTAGTCGGTTCAACTGGTTAAGTTTGGAGTTAAAATATCGAATAAGTGTACTAAAAATTAATTGATGTCTTATTAGTAATTACAAGGATTGAAATCATACAAAATTTATTTAAAAAAATTCTCTTGCATATATAGTAAGACAAAAGACATCTTTTTCTTGTAGATAAGACAGATAAGATTAAAAAAAAAAAAAAAAATTACGACTTGTCCGTTTATGATGTTCTTTAGTAATAGTTAAGCTAAGTTAAACCAATAAGACTGTCATGGGTTGGTGGGAGATTTATCTTTGGTCAAAACTTTGTTTCTCTACAATTTGCAGTTTTATCGTACGAGTTCTAAGATAGAGATATATATACTCCCTTGTTTCTCTGTAAATCCTCTCTTTCTGTCTTGCTCTGTGCCTTTTCAATTTATGATTTGTGATATTGGTGATAATTTGTTTCAATTGTTAAACTTCTTTTTAATTTCTTTAATCTAGTAAGTTTCTGTGATTCATTTTCATGAAGAAAATTTATCTCTTCCCCTCTGTCTATGCGATCTCTCATGCCTCTTCCTTAAAAAAATAAAAAAAAGTTTTACTTTTTCTTTTTTCTGAACTAGTGAAAATTTGAAGTAATTGTATTATTTCTGCATAATTATCGTAATTTTATTATTTAATTGTATTAATGTAATTGTGATGAGACTAAAGATTTGTGTTTTACAATGTCAATTCAGGCTCTGAAACCTAAACAGACAACTGGGTTTTGCTCAGAATTTGTAGTAGTTGATTACTTGACATGGAAGTGTGCATAGATTTCTTGAATTGGCTCGACCCGGACATATCAGTGCAAATTCTGAAGTATTTGGAGGACCCATCTGATCTTGTCCATGTTAGTTCTGTGTCACGGTCTTGGCGAGATTTCGGTGAGCTAAAAGACTAAAACAGTTTTAAATGTGTACATTTCTGCTTTCTTTAGTATCATAGTTCATTGACTCATAGATTTTTCTAATGCTACATACCCCCCAATTCATTTTGAGTATCATAGTTTATAAGTAAATAAAAATAGCTCTCTAGTTGAATTGTTAGTAGTAGTATAAGCAAATTTAGTAAATGGAAGTTTATGGAGAAAAATGTTTGGTATTTATACATGCAAGTAGTAGGGATTTTTTTTTTTAATGATTCTTTACTGTTATAGGATATAGATTTTGCACATAATTATAAAATAGAAAACTTGGTCATATGGGTAGTCTTTGCAAAAGAAGGTAATGGACTAGATTAGGGAAAGAGACTATTTAAGTAAAGAGATATTGTCATTTGGTAAAACTTTATGTTTTCATTAAAGCGAAAATGAAAGAGAATGAATTGAAAGTGCCAATGAGCTCTAGCTCAACTAGCACCTCGTCCCCTTGCCAATGCTAGGTGGAGGGTGAGGTCGTAGACTCAAGACCCACCATGTGTGTAACTTGCTAATCAAAAAAAAAAAAATGATTAACCTCTTTTCATATGGTTGTAGTGTCTGATTACAGCTTTAATGCTGTAGGTAGCACCTTACATGTTATTATACTTTATGATTAGATCCATTGGTTGATATGCTATACTTGTTTCAGTACTTGTGTGACACAGGACAGGGATGGGCTCTCATACCAATTTTGATGTAGGATCTTTACAAATTTAACACTAAATTGAATTCTTGATGAGACTCATGGGCCTTTGGTACAGCCAAGGACAGCCCATTCCAGAAAATATGGAATTTACCAAATTGCTCTTATTCTAATAAAATTTAATTAAAACTGAACCAGCAACTTCCTAACCTAAAAACCCTAATACTAAGATTCAATAATAACTAAAGTAACCCATGAAAGGTGTCAAGAAAACCCCACATCAATACTAGACCACAAATCTTGAATCTTTTGGTATTTAATCTTGTTTTTCCTTAAACTCTTTATTGTCCGCTTCATTGTGTTTCTGTCAATTTGATAGTTTGAGAACTCTGAAACTAGAGTGTTTAATTACTAGTTCAGAGCTTATGTGATTGAAATTTTGAGAAAAAAAAAATAATAATAGAAAACTCTTTTTTAAGGGGTTTCAGTGCCTGCAGGAACTAAAGATACTGATTACTGATAGTTTGAACTTTTTATGTACTGCAGTAATTGCAAATGGCCTTTTTAAGCACTTGTGCTTGAGAATGTTTCCTCAGTTATCTAGAGTTGCTCGTGTTATGGAATTGAACAAATGTAGAGCAAAGAAACCTGTTGAAGTTGGCTCTAGCTATTCAATGGAATGGGAATCTTTGGCAAGGGATCATAGGGTCTATGCTACTTTAGCTCAAGTTTGTACATCATTTATTGTTGAGGATTGCATTTCCAAAGCAATTAGTGCTTCTAGCACTGATCATTATCCAGATGAAAGTATTCATAATACTCTCCTACCAGCATATACATGGAGAGCTTCATACTGGTCAAGTAAAGGGCAAAGTAATCCTGTGGTGCCTGAGACACTAACATACAAGCTGAAGTCTGAGTTTTGTGTTATTACTGAAATAAATATATGCCCTTTCCAACGTATGTGTCAAAACTTCTGCAAACTATGTGAGCTTCCTTTTTTTCTTGACCTTTGAAATGTCTTTTAATGATGATGTGATATGTCTATTTGTTTAGAACTTTTATGGAGTTTGCATATATATTCTTCCAATTCTGTTCGATTTCGAATGGGTCATCCCAAAGGCCCTAATGATTTAGGGAGTCGTCATCTGGGTGACTCATTGCCTTGTAATGCTGATGACACTTTCATTTGGACTTATACTTCACCAGAATTCCCAATGGCTCAGGTGTGTTCTAGTACTACTTTCTGTATTTTTTTTGGGTGTGTGTTGGGGTGGGTTCTGGATTGAGAGAATTGTTAGGGATTTGGCATGTCTATTGCTGAAGTGCATTTTTGCAGGCATTGCTCTGTTAACTCCCGTCTAAAATGCAATTTTCTTTGCCAACAACATCTACTTATTGTTTGATTATGGGCTATGGCATAGAATAACTTTTTTATTCTTCTGGTCTGCCTTTCATGCTGCCATAATAGGTTTTCAGCACCGCTTCCTCCGCACACACCCCCAACACCCCCCCCCCCCCCCCCCCCCCACCCCCCCAAAAAAAAAAAAAAAAATCAATAGGAGCCAGGATTGGAGGAGGTGGAACATGAAAGATATTTTAACCCATTTGGGATGCCTATTCCTGATCATCTTACCTATACCTGAACACAGTAGCCCATCTAGCCTCCATATGTTGAACTCTATTCATGCTTATATATGATGTAATACTATTTTGATAAGTTGGAAAAGTGGGTATGACTTATCAATGATAAGTGCAACCATAGATATAGGTCACTTGTCCTCACCCCCTCATTTCATGTTGAACCTGAAGTGAATTTAAGAAGCTGGATTTGGCAACTGCCTGAGAATGACATCAATTTGCCTGCCTTCTCGGCAAAAGCTTCAGTAATTCAAAGATTTGCAATTAAGTAATAACCTGATTTTTGCATGTGATGTATTCCCCTCTACAAAAGCTTAGCAATGAAAGGGATTCAGAGTCACCCTGATTTTTGCTCATATGTGGCATATTCCCTTCATTGAATAGCAATGTTATCATAGCTGCTTGGATATTCCATTCAATGTAGCGGTTCCATTAGTATTCCTTCTCTGGGAGACCTGATTTGAGCCTCCTACAATCAATCACAAGCTATGCATTAGACATTAATAAAAGCATCCAATTCTGAAATGGGGTTGGGGACAGAAATTCCCTAAGCATAGTTTCTGTGAAGCTTTTATTTTGAAGACTGTTTTTGTTTGTGTTCAGTGTGTATGCATGGAAGAACCCTAGATAGCAAACTAATATGTAGATTAACTGATATATCACAAAACAGATAATGGATTTTATGTACGCCTTTTTGTGGTAAAGAAAGGTGGATCAAAAATAATATTATTCTCCAGCCATAACCACATTATGGATCCTTCGATGGTAAGTGCCTCCTTTTATGAGAAGTGCCCTCCCATTCTAATCCAGATTTTTTTTTTTTTTTTTAATCAAAAGAAAGGCAGATTCTTTCTCTCAATACAAAAGCGCTTGACATTATTGGAGCTTCCTACAATCAATCACAGGCTATGAAACAGGAATTTATATAAGCCATCCTATTCTGAAATAAGGTTGAAGGCAGCAATTTCCTGAAAGCTTAGGCAAAGTTTCTGTGAAGCTTTTATTTTGAATACTGTTTTTGGTTGTGCACACAGAAGAACATTAGCTAGTGAACTAATATGTAGATTAACTGATATATATATAGCACAACACAGATAACGGATTTTATGCACACCTTTTTATAGTAAAGAAAGGCTGATGATCTTACCATTTGATCGAAATATAATATTGTTCTCCAGCCATAACCAAGTTATGAATCCTTCTGTGGTAATTATCTCCTTTTATGAGAAGTGTTCTCCCATTCTTAACCAGAGATTTATTTATTTTTTTTAATCAAAAGAAAGGAAAATTTTGCATTAATTTAAAAGGGCTTGTACATCAGAAATAATATATTTGTCCAAAAACACTGGATTGTCCCCCTAACCGCACTTCCATACTTATTGAAATTTTCAGTTCTACAAAAGTGGACTTGTCTAATATAAGATAAAAGCAAACTAATTAAGATTTGTGAGATTACACTAGGTTTTTATGGTAGTTTTAATAGTAACTTGGGATGATAATGAAATCATTCATTCACTTTATCTTGCAATTTATTGTCTTCTGCCTTCAATTAGTTTTTGGCTGAGGTCTATCTGAATGCTATTTTCTCTCTCTTTATCTTATTGTTTGGAAATAGCTGACTTCTTAATGACTTTCTCATGAGCAGGAAGGTTGCTTGCAGAATTTTAGGCTTCCAGAACCTGTTCTTTGCATTGGTGGAATTTTGCAGATTGAGCTGCTGGGTAGGGTCCAGAGACATGAAATGGATGGCTTATTCTATATATGGTTTGTGCTATACAATCCTTTTCAGATTCTTGTTTCATACTCATTTATGATTATGCTATGGAGGACTTATTAAGCCCTTGAACACCAATTTCCTTGATCAACAGGGTCCATATTTTAAGGGCCATAGTTTTTTTTTTTTTTTTTCTGCACATGCTACATTAAAATATAATCTATACTATGCATCACTATTTATAGTCTTAAATAATTTTTGAGAAGTGATGTCCATTGCTCTATTGCTTTCAGTTCATACACATCATTTTTACATACTAGTCAAGAAGAGGCAAAAGTTTATCCCTGGAGAGGGAAGGATAAGACATTTCCATATAGAATTTACTGAACCAGAAGGAAAAAAGGATAAGACTACATTAGTATTTTTTCTGACACCAATTTGCTGCTTGGTTCACCTCCGCCACTTTGACTTATATTAGGAAATTTTCGAAATCTATTTTCTTCTGTGAGAAGGGATTTTCATAGTAATAGTTCATGCTCTTGAAAATCTGATTTTTTTTTTTTTTTTTACTTTACTTTCCTTTGCTTTAACAATTACATCTTAATAATAGCCTAAGCTTATTGTCAGAATGGCTAGGGACTGGCATTTTTTACAAGTAAATTTATTGAAAAAAGTGTAGCATGGGAACACTAGTACACAGAATGTATTCGGGTGATTCACCAATGACCAGGAATGGGCTTAACTGGCACATCTAAAACTAGGTTCTATTAGCTTTTATGGAATTTTAAATAGCGGAAGCCTTGAAGTGTACTAATGAAATTTGATGCAAGGTTATCAAACTTACTGCTGTATTGGTATGCTATTATATACACTCTATGTATGGCACAACATGATCAATTCATGTAAATTCAGTCTCTCCCCTCACAGAAGCATCCTACAAAAAATGGCTTGTAGGGGACAGTTTCTTCTTTTCAAATTAATGATTTCCTCTCCTTGTGCTGCAAATTTAACTAACTGCAGAAAGTTGTTTGTAAATTTCAGCATGTCTTATGTTCAAGTTGTGGGGCGTTCCTTATCTCCAACATTTTGTGTAGAAATTTTCGAGCCATCTGGGACACTTGTCTTGAAGAATGACATGCAGGGCAAGTTTTATACCCCACCAAGTTTACCCAAGAATGAGGCCCATGAAATCTGTGATGATCAATTGCAAAGAGGTTTCAGATATTGGCAACATTCTGTGAACATATTGGAGGGAAACGAATATGCAGTAGAATTCATTGATGAATATGAATCTGGTGAAGAGGAAGATGAAGCAGAGGTAGAAAATACTCTCTGAATTTGTTATATGTTATATCCAAAAATAAATAATAATAAAAAAAACAAAAACAAAATCTACTTCCTATGCAGTCTTTCTATCTAGTGTTGTATAGCCTTGAATATTGTTTTTCACTGTTGTAGTGGTATTACTATTACTATTACCAGTATTTTCCAAAACTTAGAAATTTTCAGGTCAGTGAGCATGTTGTGACAAAACTGCACATCACTGCTCGTTCTATATCGATGGCCTAATGGCCTAGTGGTGCAATGATGCTCGGCCTCAAACATAATTGTTCACTAGTCTGGGAATGGGATAGCCTAAAGTTGTGTTTATCTCACCAAAATATTATTTTCCTAGAGGCTTTCTTTTCAGACATTATATATTTGTTATAAAACTTTGAAGCTCAATTGATTGACACGTCTTAATGTTTTCAACAAAGATATTCAATGTTCAAATTCTCATTCCCCCATTATAACTATTTAATTATATATATATATATATATATATATATATATATATATATATATATATATAAAGAGTAAAACTTAGTTTCCAATTATTGATTAGTTTTACTTGAATATTCCTCTAATTTTAAATTCACATTTCTCACGGTTGAAGTCTTTTTTCCAAGATTCTCATATGTATTAGGCATATGTAAACAAACTTTTGACATGAGGGTAAATCCCACAACCCGCTCCAATGTGAGTGGTTACATAAGCTCAATACACAAGATACGTTCTCTATTCTTTTCTATCAATAATTTTAAAAGAGTGTTATCAAAAATAAAAATAATAATAATCTTAAAAGTGTTCATTTTGAAGGAATAAAATATTTCAAGATGAAGTTAGGGATAGTATTCCCTATATACAATACCCCAGCACTTAAGGATCATTTGGGAGAGATTGACAAAAGTTTCATTTGGGACAGAATAAATAAATATAAGGATGATAGAAAAGATAGTTTTCTGCCGTATGTTAGTAGAAAGAATAAATATAAGTTCTTTTGCTTGAAAAGAAAAATGGAAGGAGAGAAAATTACTATCATGCTTGATTACATAAGAACTATTGTTTTTTAGTTGTATATGATAAGTATTTTCATTATTATATAAGAAAAAAAATAATGTTATCAAGTAAATTAGTAAATTAGACATCTTATATTCATAAAAAAATGATTATCTTTTAAAAGTTAACTCATCACACTTATTATATTATATTACTTTTATTTTCCATCAATTTTATAAATAAGGGAGAAAAAATAGTGTGATTAGTTAAATTGGCACATTATAAAAAAAAACATGTTACAATTATAATATAATTTTAACTCTTTTCGTATTCATTCAATTGACATCATCAAAAAGAAATAATGTGGCATAAAAAGTTCTACATTTATGTCTTTTTATTAGATAGTGAAGAGAAGAAGATAATTGTAAAAAAAAAAAAAAAAGAGTTGCGTGGCTGTAAATATTGTTGGCAAAAGAGCAGAAATTTCATTATTTGTCCATTCACCCATTTTTCTCCCTTTATTTCCATTTCTGGGGGACGATATCTTCTGTGCCAGGCTTACTGACTCGTGGGTCCCACAAACATGAGACCCAAATGTCAATAAGAGAGATGCATGTAGGACTCACATGTCAATGAGAAAAATGTTGTATAAACTTGGTGCATATGAAAATTTCTCCTTGATCGATTTTTGTGGGCTTGGTTGGAAACACCCAAGCACCCACTTTTCTTCCTCCTTTTACCACGTGAAACATGTTATTCCTTCGTTAGTCTTTTATTTGTCCACTTTTTCAACTAAACCAAACTAACATCAATATTTTCCTTGCGTTTGAATTGAAGAAGCATAACTTTAAGTGCTAGTTCCTAATAGCCAAGAGCCTATTAACTCATTGGTATTTCCGTCGCCAAGAGTGTGATAGTTCAATTAGCATTTATTTGGTGTTTCTAATAGAGATGTCTAGGGTTAATTCAGTTTTCTTAACTATAATTATCTTATACATTCAACTCTCATATTGTGAAAATAATGATGGCGATAGTAGATGAAAAAGATGTCATCCCTTATCCAAGAACTAGTATTCCGGAGACTTAACACACAACATTCAAGAATTGAAAGTTGTTAAATAATAGTGAGTTAACTCCTACCATTGAAACCAACCGATATTATAGCTAGAACTACCGGAAATCAAAAGCCAAGTAGATGTTATCAAAAGAAAAAAGGAGAAATTGTAATTTTCAACCCTAAACTATACTTCTTTTTACACTTTGCGCCCTGAACTATCAAAATGCACAAACAACCCCCCAAAATTATAACTTTGTAACACTTAATACCCTGCCATTTGTTTTGGGAGTTAAGTCTATCGGAATTTAGTATTAAAAGACCAATTTACCCCTCCCTCCAAAACAAATGGTGAAGAGTAAACTAATCTTTTAATATTACATTCCGTTAGAGTTAACTGAGAAAATGATAGAAGAGGGTAAAGTGTTACATGAGTTTTAGTTTAGGGGCCTGATTGTGCATTCTTGTAGTTCAATTGGGTAAGTGTAAAATAAAGTGCAATTTATAGGCTGGAAAAATATAATTTCCCAAAAATTAACGCTCCGTTTGTTTCGATGTAAAATATTTTTAGTACCGCATTTATCTATCCCATCTAAAAATTCAACCCCTCCCTCAGCAGTACAGGCTTATAGGATCAGATTCACTTGCATCGACTAGAAACTTTCATTTTTCCAATTTGCTTGGAATTCTCTACTGAAGACATAAACGAGGCCTAGAGAATTCACATTTTTAGCACAAAATACCTGTTGTTGTCACATTTAAAACACAAACGGATCTATCAACTTAAAAGAATGTGCATGTGACATTAGGAGTTCATCAGGTACCATATTCGATTTATGGACATCTAGATGAGGATGACCAACCAGGTAAACGATGGTATAAGGTTAAGAGAAGAAAAACGGTTAAGGCTTAGGATTAGACAACCACGATACTAGTGCTTAGAATTAAAATATAGCCTCAGGCCACCTACACCGTACAGTTTTTATGGAATCGGTTGCCTAGCTGATCCAATCGTGATCCATATAGCACTCCATAGATATCCTTGTTTCAAAAGTTTCACTGATAATGGTTTAAGTTGTTTATGAAGAAGACTTCTAGGATGCTTCCTAGTTCCTCCTACATTAAAAACACATAAATATTATCAAGCATTATTGATGTCCAAGTTTGTAAGACCACAAGTATATCCCCACATAAGCAAAAAGCTCAATATCATTGCGTAGTCGTTGCCAGCTAATTATTAAATTAATTATGCAATAACGGACAACATATAATATCTTGATTGTAAAAGAACACTATGAACTGTGGCAGTAGAGACACTAATTAAGGTGAAATTGCAAAGATCACTATACTAGCTGACAAATTGCTTAAAGCTCACACCAAAGTTTAATCTCATGAAGTCGCAATAATTATTGAAATGACATTGATGCTCATTGAGGAGAACCGGCTTTTTCTTTTCACGATGCTTTGGACTTTGCTGGTGATGGAAGCAACTGCATGGCAGAAACCAGAAATCTACATCAGCTATAATTTCCAGAGAAGCTTATTACTTTCTGTGAATGCAAGCACTAATATCATACCATTCTCCTCCCCACACAAAAGACATTGTCAAGTTTTTTATTCTTATTTTTTATTTTATATATATATATATATATATATATATATATATATTCCAGATGCAAGAGTTAAATAAATAAACAGGGGATATAAAGATTGATGGAAAAAAATTGTAAGCACCTGATAACAGGAGATAAGTGAGCTAGCAAATCCAAAGGCTCCAGTTACACGAGGAGTGACTTTCTTGGGTGCCAATTGAAGCAGCCCAACAGCTACAACTGTATCCATGCCTGATTTAATCAGGGCCAGAGACCTCTCATTTGACTTTTTAAGTTTAGCCCGGTAGAGCTCATCCTGCATTCATTGAGAACCAAAGCATATAAGGGGTAAGGGAGAGGTGGGTAGGTTTGAACAGCAATGAGAATGGCAATTGAAAAACATGTAATATAAAAGAAGAAATAAAAAATGACAACCCATTGTAAAAAAGCATGGTAAAACATACTTGATATTTATCACTGTTCTTAAGTTCCTTTTCTAACTTCTTCATTGATGCAGAAAGTCTTCCAAGCTCCCCAACCTGATATAAGAAGAGGGCAAAACATGTTATGCAAACACTTGCCTTTTCACTTTTTGTATTCTTTTCTTTTTCTTTTTCTTTTTCTTTTTTGGGTGGGGTTGGGGGAAGGGGGGGACACAATATATACAGACCAATGATTAAGAAGAAATGGACAGTAACAAACCTCAACCAACGAGGTACAAACTGAGGAACTCAGCCAACAGTAAAGAGATATGCGGCCAATTAGATCAGCCTGCTCCTTGTCCTACAACAAACCAAACATCTTAATTTCGTTTTGCAAACATTTTTTACAGAAACCAATATAGATCAAACAGAACCAGAAAAGAAAGAAACTTCCACTCTGTACCTTATAGATGCCTGTTCTACCAAGCCACACAATTTGATCAAGAAAAAAGAAAGTTGAGAGTAATGCATCTTTGGCCTGTATTAAGCAGAAAGTTGACAGGGTCACCAAGAAGAAAAGTAAGAAGATATTAAAAGCAAACGATCCATTCATACCTTTCCCAGCAAAACCAGGGGAAGGGGCGTTCCTTGTGGAGTTGGACTGATAAGAGCATGCAAGTTGTTGACAAACTGCATATCGACAGAGTGAATGATAACTTGTACCATAATTAAAAATTTAAAACATACAGGAAAGCAAGATCAATATCATAATTCATACATCTTCTACAGCACTAAGCATCTCTGTATTTCCATTCCAGTACTAAATACTTATACAACACAACGGCTTCCCTTTCTATGAATTATAGTTTCTTCCCTCTTATTAATTCCAAGAACCAAATCAAGCATTCATACCAAACAATGCTTACTTTCATCTATAAGTTGAATAAATAGGTAAAATAAATAACACAAGAAATTTCTTAGACTTACGATAAGAAGTACTAAATCAAAAATTCCAAATAGATTAGATAATTAGAGTTGTTCCCTATTGTAAATGCTAACCTTGAAGAGACGGAAAACCTTCCGTGCCAAGCTGGTTGATTTGTCAACATTTTGGGCCGTGCCAGGCTCTCCATTACTCAAGAATTTGGAACCATATTGTATTGCCCTGCATATCTTGTCCCTGGCTTCTGCCTTGTTCAAATATAATACAACAAACGCAAGTTCAGCCCTAGTTGCATCCAGTGTAGTCATCTTTTATGCTGAACACACCTGCAAAAATGAGGCACTGGTCAACTTCACTAGTAACTGAGCACTTGAAGCATATTCTTTAGGTGTTGCTCAGAAAGAAAACAGGGAGCACATGACAAATGGGGAAGCTTCCCCCAATCAAATTGTCTCAGAATGATTTAAATGATCAGCAAACTGAAGACTAACACAAACGGGTCATGTTCTAGCATTACAAGCATAATAATAAGCCAGAAAAATCAACTTAATATGCATGAAGAAGTAAAGGTGAAGAACAGAAACAATAATAGTCAACGCGAAGTAGAAATACAGAAACATTAAGCAATGAAATATATTCTATATTCCAATCACACTTTAAGAATCAGAATTTCAAACTTCCATATAAAAGCATCTCGCATTAATACTGCAGTAATGCAGAAACAACAGGCTATTAGGTTTGCCAATGAGCTCTGGCTCAAATGGCACTTCCTCCACCCATTCTTAGTTGTGGTTCAAAGCCCAAACCCCTCTGGGTTTGCAGAAAGGTGACTCCCAACACCATCTTTCCACAGAGGAATAACTAAAACAACCCACTACAGCAACATTTGTGCTTATTCAAACTCAGAAATCAATGGAAGCCTTCCAACTCTTATCCAATAACTTAAATCAGAAAATCAATTTAGTTTATGCATATACAATTTAATATGAAAAACATTATATTAGCAATAATACTCAATCCAAGACCCACCCAAATTGTTGTCGACTTCGGAATATTCTTTAACTTTTATTTGGTTGCTTAGGAAAAAGGAAGAAATCAAATACTAAAATTTAAGATTTCATTTATTCACTGGGGAGTGGGAAGCCTTGCCTAATACGAGTCTAGAGCTTAGAATAGTTAACTTCTACTTGGAAACCATACGGTTAATACTAATATACTCAAAATTTTCAGTTTTATTCCATTCTCCCATAAGCCAAACAGAACAAAAAACACAAAAGGATATCACAAAACATCTCAATCACCCAATTCCAGCTGAAACCAATTAGAAACAAACAAAATACCCGGTTGAAAAATTGGAAACTTTGACAAGAAAAACTCAATACCCAACTGACAAAATCAAGTCTTTTCCACAGAAATTAAATTACCCAGCTGAAAAAATTAAATCTTTGCCACAAAAACATAATACCCAGATCAAAAAAACTGAAACCCTCTATATAAAATTTGTTAAAAGCGTACCTGAAGAGCAAATCAACGACCAAATAATCAGGGTTTGTGAATTCTATAATCTATATATACACGCAGAAAGAGAGAGAATAGTACCGAAGGAAGTGCCAGATGAATAGACCTTGAAAAGGGCAACAACAGCGATCTCTCGCTCTCTCTGTCTTTAGCTCCCTTCTATCTATGATTAGGCTCTGATAAGGGCTTGTTTGGTCCTCTTGATTCCCGGTACAAACAAACAAAACGAATATAATAATAAAATCAATTGTGAAAGGAAACTTTGCCGGGTATATATTTATGGTAAGCTGCGATGATCAGGATCAGATAACTGTGCTGATTCATCAACTGGGGGTCACTTCTATAACTTAGGATCTGATCTGGACCGTTGAGTTGAGTTGAAATATTTACAATAGAAATAGATGTTTGGTCAAGCACGTATGTTAAGGAGGGTTTGGATTTATAGTTTGCGATTGGGTGTGCGTGTTAATGGCTTATCCAAAGTTGTTGAAACAAAACGAAACTCCAAAGTTATGTTCTGTTCAAAGTTTGGACAAAGTTTGCAAATTGCATGCTTCTACACAGTAGGATGTGTTCGGTCTCGGACACAAGCCCAATCGATTTTTTTTTTTTTTTCTTAAACCCAATCGAATCCTTATAAGTTATAAACCCCAAATTTTATATTTATATTTTGAGAAGGAAACATATGTCAGCACTATTTTTATAATAAATTTTAGGTAGTAAATTGAGTATAAAAAAAAAAAGAGTAATTTTAATGATTGTGGGGCTAGTTGCTTGAAAACTTAAACGGAGAGTACATAGGAAGTGGGCTTGTGGCCCAACAGGCCCAGTCCGAGAACCCGCACATGTCCGAGGATAAGGTTTATTGCCCAAACCGCATCTGAGGATTAGATACACCTTGGATATCATGCTCCGAGGTGGATGTAACATCTTAGCAATTAAGGTACTCCGCAAAGTTGTGTATGAACTGAAAAAGTAAATATAGAACGAAGGAGGAATCGAGAAAGACGGAAAATATCTCCTGAAAGCTGCTACCTCCACATTAAATGCTTCCCAACTAACTCTCTGGCCGCATTAATGTGGAGGTGATACCTGAACAGTAACCAAGCAGCCTTATGGCCACTAAGCGGAGGATCCAGGAAGTTCTTAATGGGACAGAAAGAAGTTCTCAGAATGGAACCTACACGTGTACGGTGAGAGCAGGATGAAGAAGGTAGTATATAACGTGAAATCAGGAGACAAAGAAGGGGGGAAGAAAAAAAGGGAAAAGAATCCAGAGAGATATACACTAGAAACCAAGCCGAGGAGAGGAAAAAGAGTGTTTTTCTTCATTTACTTTGAAGTTCCTTCTACTACGCGAGAGCGATGTCTTTTTCCACTTACTAGAACTAGTTTTTACACCCACTCTCTAAAAATTTTATTGTTTGGGCTTGTTGGGCTCGAATCCCATTTCTTTTTTGGGTCCAATACAATTTGAGTCATTACAATTGGCGCCGTCTGTGGGGAGAGCTTGATCCGATCGTAGGAGAAGACAAGTGCAACAGCTGATGGCAGAGGGAGCACCACAGCAGGTGGATACTAGTCCACACCAGGCAGAGTCTAGGGGGCCTCAACATGGTAACCTGTTGGTGATCCATGACCAAAGGGGGGATCGCGAAGGAAGTGCGCGAACAACCCACACGGAAAAGAGTCAGTCCCGAGGGAAAAGCCATGTCTTCCATGCGAAGAACGATGGGGACATGCAGCGTGAGATTAATATGTTAAGAAGGGAATTACGTTACGAGCGACGGAAGCGTACGACTCACGACTCGAGGCAATCCTTTGATGAGTCAGATGACACAAACTACAGACGACGGTCTAGAACTCCGCCCAGTGAGCTTTTTTCGCATGATGAAGAGCATTACCATTGGCGAACGTATAAGAGTCCACCTCGGCAGGGCTTAGGGAACGACGCTTTGAACAAAGCACTGAGTCAAGTTTCCAAGTCGCCGTTTACGCGACGCATTGAGGATGCAAGCCTTCCCTGGAGGTTCCATCAACCTACGTTTACCATTTATAATGGTCAGACGGACCCAGTGGAGCATGTTAGCCATTACAGTCAGAGAATGGCCATTCACTCTAGGGACGAGGCCCTGATGTGTAAGGTTTTTCCCTCAAGCCTGGGTCCAGTGGCGATGAGGTGGTTCAATGGTTTAGGAGCGAATACTATTGACTCCTTTGAGGGACTCATCCAAGCTTTTGGTGCTCGCTTTATTACTTGCAGAAGGGTTGTTCAGCCCTTAGGGTCGTTATTATCCATGTCTATGCGAGAGGGGAAAACTCTGAAAGCCTACTCTAACAGATATTGGGAAATGTATAACGAGGTAGATGGAGCCAATGACAGCGTGGCTATTAATACCTTCAAGGAGGGCCTTCCAAGCGATCATGATCTGAGGAGTTCCTTAATTGGTAAACCTGTTACCAGTATGCGACAGCTTATGGACAGAATCGACAAGTATAGAAGGATAGAGGAAGATCAGATACGGGGTAGAGGAAAGTCCAAGGTGATCCCTCAGGAGAGGAGGGATTTCAGGTCGGATCGGTATAATAACAATCGACCTCGAAGAGACTTTGGAGGGCATTCAGGATCTGCTAACTCCCAGGCAGTTAATGTTGTGTTCCGAGAACCAATACAGCGGGTTCTAGAAAAGATACAAGACGAGCCTTTCTTCAGATTGCCCAATAGAATGGCAGGAGATCCTGCGAAACGCAACCAAAACCTCTACTGTCAGTACCACCGGGACCATAGGCATATTACTGAGGATTGCAGAAACCTGTGGGACCACTTGGAAGAGCTGGTCCGAGAAGGGAGGTTGACAAACCTTCTGCACCATTCCAATGTTCGAAGAAGCCAGACAGGGTCAACGTTGAGAGGAGGTGCCTCTTCAAGAGCCCCCCTGGGCACAATAAATGTTATATTTGCTGCCCCAGGGAGAACAGGGTCTTGTCCCTCCAAAGTACTGTCTGTGTCTCATTGTTCGGATGGGAGCTCAAGTTCAATGCCGAAGAAAGCGAAATTGAGCACCTCACTGGTGCTAGGCTTTTCAGAGGAGGATAAGAGAGGAACCATACAACCGCATGATGATGCTTTGGTGGTTACGCTGAGGATTGGGGGTTATGACGTAAGAAGAGTGACGATTGATGAAGGGAGCGCGGCTGAGGTGATGTATCTTGACCTATACAGAGGGTTGAATTTGACACCCCAAGACTTGACAGCCTATAGCTCCCCGTTGGTAAGCTTCGAGGGCAGATCGGTTATTCCGTTGGGTATGATTAGATTACCTATGCAGGCAGGTTCAGATGTTGTGGAGGTGGATTTCATTGTGGTGGACGTTTTTTCTTCCTATACGCGATTTTGGGGAGGCCCTGGTTGCATACCCTGGAGGCTGTTTCTTCCACTCTTCATCAGAAGGTGAAGTACCCGTCAGGTGGCCAAGTGTTGGAAATATTGGGAAATCAGGCCATGGCAAGGCAGTGCATGGTAGCGGCTATTCAGCATAGGCCAGAGATAGGTACATCGGCCAAGGCCGAGGATGAATTATAGCAATCAAAGGACCTAGGAACCCTCTTCAGCATAACCATCGAGGAAGCTAGGTGTGAGGAATTGGAGAGGGTGAATGTTAGTGATGATCCGGATAAGTACTTCCAGGTTGGAGCGCTATTGCCTTCACTGGAGAATGAGCAATTGGTTGAGGTTCTAAGAAGGAACGTAGATGTGTTTGCATGGAATGCCTATGAAGCCCCAGGGGCTGATCTAGATTTCATCTGTCATCATTTGAATGTCAATCCCTCCGCTATTCCGAAGCAACAGCCACCTTGGCGTCCATCTAAGTTACATGCCGAGGCTATTAAAGACGAGGTCACTAAGCTCAAGCAGGCAGGGGCTATCAAGGAGGTGTTTTACCCTCAGTGGTTAGCGAACATATTTGTAATGAAGAAGAAAAATGGAAAATGGCGAGTGTGTGTTGATTTTACAGATCTTAATAGAGCTTGTCCGAAGGATCCTTTTCCCATTCCCCGTATAAATCAGCTAGTTGACGCAACAATAGGTCATCCTTAGATGAGCTTCCTAGATGCCTTTCAGGGCTATCACCAGATCCCACTGGCACTGGGTGATCAAGAGAAGACAGCTTTTCTCACTCCCAATGGAAATTATCACTATAAGGTAATGCCCTTTAGCTTGAAGAACGCGGGGTCAACTTACCAGCGAATGATAACGAAGATGTTTGAGCCACAGTTGGGCAACAACTTAGAGGTTTATATTGATGACATGGTAGTAAAGAGTAAGGAAGTGTCCGAGCATGTGACGGACCTCATCAGCACGTTTGAGGTTCTGAGGAAGCATAAGTTGCGACTGAACGCCTCCAAGTGCTCCTTTGGGGTTTGCTCTGGGAAGTTTTTGGGCTACATGGTGACCCACCGAGGAATCGAAGTGAACCCCGACCAGATTAAGGCCATAAATAGCTTGCAACTACCTCGGAATCCCAAGGAAGTCCAGAGGTTGACTGGGATGACCGCTGCGCTGAACAGGTTTATATCCAGGTCGGCGGATAGGTGCAAACCCTTTTTCCTTTTACTCTATAAATGGAAAGGGTTCGAGTGGACTGAGGAGTGCGCTCTAGCATTTTCGCAGCTCAAGGAATATCTATCTCAGCCACCAATTATGTCCAGCCCTGCGGTGGATGAGGTTCTTTTTGCCTACTTGGCTATAGCCACTTATGCTATTAGTTTTGTTATGATATGAATGGATAATAGCATGCAGCGGCCAGTTTACTACGTAAGCAAATCACTTCATGAGGCTGAAGTGCGTTATTTACCATTGGAGAAGGCCATTTTGGCAGTGGTGCATGCTACAAGGAAACTCCCCCATTACTTCCAGGCACACATCGTGGTTGTTCTAACTCAGTATCCACTTAGAGCTGTACTTCGGAGTGCAGATTACACTGGCAGGGTTGCTAAGTGGGGCACAATCCTTGGGGCTTTCGATATAAAGTATATGCCTCGTACTTCTGTGAAGGGTCAGGTTCTCGCCGACCTGGTGGTTGAATTTGCTGAAGGCCCTGAGGAAGTAGGTACAAGCCAGCATGGCATGGATGAAAAATCGGTTGGCCTTATATCCATGCAACGTCCCACTCCCTGGAAGGTGTATGTGGACGGAGCAGCAAACCAAAAGGGGTCAGGAGTGGGGCTGGTCCTAATATCTCCTGAAATGGCCATCATAGAGAAGTCTTTAAGGTTGGGATTCTCAGCCACTAATAACGAGGCAGAGTATGAAGCCTTATTAGTAGGAATGGCGATGGTCAAGAAGCTGGGTGGAAAAACAGTGGAGATGTTCTCTGATTCAAGCCTGGTCGTGGGCCAAGTTAGAGGGGAGTTGGAAGCTCGAAACACCAGAATGCAAGGATACTTGGGCCGAGTTAGGCGTATGCAAACATATTTTGAATCTTTTGAATTATCCCACGTCCCCAGAAGTGGAAATGCACATGCGGACTCTCTGGCTACCCTCGCTACCTCCTCGGCGCAGAATTTACTTCGGATTATCATGGTTGAAGATTTGAGTACACCCACTTCGTTCGCGGAGGACTTGCTTCAGGTCAATCAAATCAGCTCGGCGCCTAGTTGGATGGATCCTATAATGGTATTCCTTGAGAAGGATGTATTGCCCGAGGACAAATTAGAAGCTGACAAGATACGAAGAAAAGCTCCTCGGTTCTGGCTGTCTGAGGATAGGAAGTTATACAAGCGCTCGTTCTCTGGGCCATATCTGCTTTGTGTGCACCCTAAAGTATCGGAGGCACTTCTAAAGGAGCTGCATGAAGGGATTTGTGGGAGTCACACCGGAGGAAGGTCTTTATCTCATCAGGCAATCACCCAAAGGTATTGGTGGCAGGGCATGCAAAAGGAGGCGCAGGAATATGTTAAAAAATGTGATCAGTGTAAGAGGTTTGCTCCGAACATCCATCAGCCTGGGGGAGTCCTTAATCCTCTTTCTAGTCCTTGGCCTTTTGCGCAGTAGGGCTTAGATATTGTTGGTCTTTTCCCTAAGGTAATAGGAAATAAGAAATACCTATTGGTTGGCACGGATTATTTCACAAAGTGGGTCGAAGCTGAGCCCCTAGCTATTATCAGGGATGTAGATGTCAAAAGGTTTGTTTGGAAGAGCATCATCACCCGATTTGGGGTTCCTCAATCTCTTATCTCGGATAATGGTCTTCAATTTGACAGCAAGGCTTTCAGGGAGTATTGTTCCGACCTGGGAATAAAGAACAGATATTCCACTCCAGCTTATCCACAGGGAAATGGGCAGGCCGAGGCTATCAATAAGGTCATTGTGAGTGGGCTCAAGAAAAGGCTAGATGATGCGAAGGGAAAATGGGTGGAGGAGTTGCCACATGTCCTTTGGACGTATAGAACAATGCCCCGGCAGTTAACAGGAGAAACCCCATTTTCAATGACGTATAGGGCTGAGGCTGTGATTCCTCTCGAAACGGGTTTCCCCACATTAAGGACTAGTACTTTCACCTCAGATGGCAATGATGAGCTTTTGGGTAAGAATCGAGACTTGATAGATGAACGACGAGAAAAAGCCATGGTTCAGTTAGCCTATTACCAACACAAGCTGAAACAAGGTTATGATGCGAATGTGAGGCTGAGGCCGTTAGCTCCGGGGGACTTGGTGTTGAGAAAAGTCTTGGGGAATACCAAAAATCCAGCTTGGGGAAAATTAGGGCCCAATTGGGAAGGACTATATCGTATCACATCTGTAGCAGGAATAGGTGCTTATTACTTAGAAGATCTAGACGAGAAAACTGTACTCCATCCTTGGAATGTAAGCAACTTAAAAAGGTATTACTATTAATACGAACAATTCTGTTATATGTCTCTTTTTTAAATTAATTTAAATTCTATTACTTGTGTTCCTTAAGTCTATTGAAGTATTAAACAGAAACTAAGTCATGTCAGGTCCTCGGATCACAACTTAGTGGAAATTAATACAACTGTGACATCTACTGAAGTATTAAACAGAAACTAAGTCATGTAAGGTCCTCGGACCACAACTTGGTAGAAATTAATACACTTATTTTTACTGAATTATTAAACAGAAACTAAGTCATGTAAGGTCCTCAGACCACAACTTGGTGAAAATTAATACACTCATTTTTACTAAAGTATTAAACAGAAACTAAGTCATGTCAGGTCTTCGGACTACAACTTGGTAGAAATTAATACACTCATTTTTACTGAAGTATTAAACAGAAACTAAGTCATGTTAGGTCCTCGGAGCACAACTTGGTGGAAATTAATACACTGTCATCTTTACTGAAGTATTAAACAGAAACTAAGTCATGTCAGGTCCTCGGATCACAACTTGGTGCAAATTAATACACTGTCATCTTTACTGAAGTATTAAACAGAAACTAAGTCATGTCAGGTCCTCGGACCACAACTTGGTGGAAATTAATACACTGTCATCTTTACTGAAGTATTAAACAGAAACTAAGTCATGTCAAGTCCTCGGATCACAACTTAGTGGAAATTAATACAACTGTGACATCTACTGAAGTATTAAACAGAAACTAAGTCATGTAAGGTCCTCGGACCACAATTTGGTGGAAATTAATACATTTATTTTTACTGAAGTATTAAACAGAAACTAAGTCATGTAAGGTCCTCGGACCACAACTTGGTGGAAATTAATACACTCATTTTTACTGAAGTATTAAACAGAAGTTAAGTCATGTCAGGTCCTCGGACCACAACTTGGTGGAAATTAATACACTCATTTTTACTGAAATATTAAACAAAAACTAAGTCATGTCAGGTCCTCGGATCACAACTTGGTGGAAATTAATACACTGTCATTTTTACTGAAGTATTAAACAGAAACTAAGTCATGTCAGGTCCTCGGATCACAACTTGGTGGAAATTAATACACTGTCATCTTTACTGAAGTATTAAACAGAAACTAAGTCATGTCAGGTCCTCGGACCACAACTTGGTGGAAATTAATGCACTCATTGTTACTGAAGTATTAAACAGAAACTAAGTCATGTAAGGTCCTCGGACCACAACTTAGTGGAAATTAATACACTCATTTTTACTGAAGTATTAAATAGAAACTAAGTCATGTAAGGTCCTAGGACCACAACTTGGTGGAAACTAATACACTCATTTTTATTAAAGTGTTAAGCAGAACTTAAATCATGTAAGGTTCTTGGCCCACAGCTCGGTGAAAATTAGTGCACACTGTAAAAGTTAGCGCTTCTTAAATGGGATCTGTGTGATTATCTTTATATATCAAGACAAATTCCATGAGCATCACTTAAAGCATTTTAGGGTGTTCAATACCTCTAAGGACTAATTGTTCGGAATGCTATCTCCAGTTTGCTTTGATTTTCAATTGGCATATATAAGGTTAAATTTTATCTCATAGTGTCAGATTTTGCTCTTCTATAGCCTGGGATAATATAAAAGTAAAAGAATATTCGTGCAGAAAATTATACAAGTAATAGATAAAACCATAATGTCTTATATAAATCTGAGAAGGGAACTATACGTGGCACCCAAGAACATCCTAAAAAAAAAAAAAAAAAAAATTAAATTAAAATTAAAAAAGAAAATTATTACATCAACTATTTGTTTAGTTTTATTTGTAGCTTGGGTGGTGCAACTTTGGCAGTTTCCTGAGGAGGAACATCCTTCTTCTTCTCCTTTGAAGCCTCCCCAGCAGGCAAAATGGTAGAAGCTAAGTCTTTTTCAAAGCTTTGAGAGGCTATTCCATCCTTAAGATCCTCTACGGCCTTGGCTGAGGAGGTCTCTTTTACTACTTCGGACACTTCAGGCTGCTTCTGCTGATTGGTTGGGAGAGGATTCTGGTTCTGAGCTTCTTCAGCCGAGCCAACAGCAGTAGAGGAGACCTCTTGGTGTTGAGAAGGAGGACTTGGGGCTCGTATGGCTAGGGGGAAGTAAGTGTTCTCAGGTCTTCTCAGCTCAGATGATGGCTCGACCCCAGCACGATTGAGAGCTTCCGCCCAAGTTTGTGCACAGTATGTTCGGCATACAACTGGGACCTCAGTTCGGAATCTATCCTCGGTCTCAGCTACGCCGACGTCATATCCCCACTGTTCGGCCTCATCCTTTACTTTCTCAGCCTCGGCTCTTGCTTTTTCAGCCTCATCCCTCTTCTTTTCAGCCTGACCCTTTAGCCTTTGAGTTTTTTCCAGTTGTTTTATCAACGTTGATGCTTGTTCCTTAGAAGCTGCCAGTTGGTCATTGGCATCAAGGAGGCTTTTCCTGTGATCCTCAACTTGCTTTTGAAAGCCGGCCAAGGCTGAATCAGCACTCTTTCGAGCGGATTCTTCGTTGGCCAACTTTTTCTTCAGCTCTACTAGGTTCTGCTCACTTACAGTAAGTGTCTTAGCAGCTTCATTTCTTCTCTTCCTCTCCTCGTCCAACTGGAGATAGAAGGAATTGGTCATCTCCTCCAGTCTAAAAATGGTTTGAACAGCCTATATAAAAAAAAAAAAAAAAAAAGAGTCAGAAATAAAATAAACTAAAAGGAACGAGTAAAGCTGTAAGGATACTATACCATGCCCAAATGCCTTTTCATGTTCATGAAGATTTCATTTTTCTTCATGTTTTTGAGTTCGGCCATGTCCCGGGGAAGAAGGAGGGTTTCTTCTAGGGCCGAGGCGACATGGCATCCAATCCCACCATTGTAGTCTCTGATGGATGCGTCTGCCCTCAAGGGCTCACCACCGAGCATGGGAGCAGGGAGCCAGGCCTCGGGCTCCGAGGACTGAACAGTTTGCTTAACAGCAATTTTTTAAGTCCCACGAGTTGTCTTTTGTTGTTTTGGAGGCCGCTGATCCTCACTTTCTTGGGTTGCGCGAGATCTCCCAATCTCCACCACTTCTTTACCTTTTTCCTCTCTCCTCCTCTTAGGATCAGCAAGTCCTACCCCTTGAGATTGGGGAGGTTTAGGAGAAGGGGGAGGAGGGACAGTGGTTTGAGTAGACTTCCCTGGTGCCTCCTTTCCGGATTTACCTTCAATGACATCCGACAAACTTCTTTGGCTCTTTCTCTAGATGCCCATATCACCAGAAACCGCCTCGGGAGATTGGGGTTGGTTGAAGACCTCAAATCCGTCCGCAGAATCAGATGCTTTTGCAACTTTTTCTTCTTGTCCTTCTTCCTCTTCCCCCTCCACTTCCTGAATAGCAGGGCGTGATGAAGAAGCTCCTACGAAAATAGCAGCTACAGGTAATGGTTGAGTGTAGGGGGTGCCTTCAAGAATGGGAACACCCTTAGGAACAATAAATCCTTCGACGGCTACGCTGATTCAGTGCAGCCGAGGATCTCTAGCCTTTATCACACACTTGGGAGCTTGAAAGGCAGTGGAGATTGGTTTGTATCGCAGGATTATATGCGCTGCTCTCAATTGGCCGTCGGATGGGTTTACATACACCTCGGACCGTAGGATTTTATCCAAGCTCTCCCTATTAATTAGACTGCGTTGAGGCTTGGTAGAACGCTTATCTGCGAAACCAATAAAACAGCAAAAAATTTCCGTCAGAACTGAAGTCAACTTGAATTGAGGAATATAAATTAAAGTAAAGAGGCGTCCAGCTTGAAAGCCCCACCTGGTGTTCCCTCCTAGGTCGGACAGGGTAAACCGTCGTGCCATGCCCCAGAAAAAATGAGAAAATCATCTTTTAGGCCCTTGTTCGATTTAGGGAGGCACTGGATTAGCCTTACCTCGGGAAACCTAGACTTAAGGTAATATCCCTGATCCTTCAGATGATAGAGGTTATACACCCAGTTCACATCGTGATGGGTGAGGCCTAGGTTCAGTCTCACACTAAGGGCTTCTATACTCCATAGCACCCTAAACATATTTGGGGCGCATTGTGTGGGGGATAATCTAAAGAACCTAAGGTAACTCCTAATGAGACTACCCATCGGAATAGTCATCCCTCCCTCTATGAAAGCGATCATAGGAATAACTACTTCCCCTATTTTCCTCTCATCGTACCACTCTTCCAGGGAAGCATACCTCATGCCCACCGTTGGGGGAATCCTATACTTAGTTCTAAATTTCTCTATTTGCTCTTCGGAATCAACTAAATACTTAAACCTACCCATTTCTTAGGAATCGTGAAGAAAAATTAGAGAAAAGGATTGAAGACTGAGGAAGGTTAAAGAAACTTACAGGTGTGAAAAATGAGCTCCTCGGACAAACTTCAGGAATTTATGAGAATGTTGAGAAGAAAGAAAAGGGGACAGGTTCAATGAATACTCGCTAAAGATTGTGAGATTTTTTTTTTTTTTTTTTTTTTTTATAACTAAAAAGAAATTTGATTTGAAAAGTTCTTTATAGGGGCGTAGAAATTGTAAGCGGGAAAAGTCCCACTCATAAATTTTGGATGCCCTCCACCATTTGATTTGCATCCTGCTGAAACGTGGAGGACAGGGAAACCGCCATCATTTAATAATGGCGTGCCCCTGTCGCCGAAACATCAGGGATGTGTCTTGGGTAGATGGAAAGGCGTTCTAAAATTTAGAAAAGTCCAACGAAGGAGTTAAGGACGTGATATCAAAATCTCCCTTTTTCCGAGATTACAAAAAGTGAGATTTTGAGGGGTTATTGTGGGGCCAGTTGCTTGAAAACTTAAACGGAGAGTACATAGGAAGTGGGCTTGTGGCCCAACAGGCCCAGTCCGAGGACCCTCACATGTCCGAGGATAAGGTTTATTGCCCAAACCGCGTATGAGGATCAGATACACCTCGGATACCATGCTCCGAGGTGGATGTAACTATCTTAGCAATTAAGGTACTCCGCAAAGTTGTGTATGAACTGAAAAAGTAAATATAGAACGAAGGAGGAACTGAGAAAGACGGAAAATATCTCCTGAAAGCTGCTACCTCCACATTAAATGATTCCCAGCTAACTCTCTGGCTGCATTAATGTGGAGGTGATACCTGAACAGTAACCAAGCAGCCTTATGGCCACTAAGCGGAGGATCTAGGAAGTTCTGGATGGGACAGAAAGAAGTTCTCAGAATGGAACCTACACGTGTACGGTGAGAGCAGGATGAAGAAGGTAGTATATAACGTGAAATCAGGAGACAAAGAAGGGAGGAAGAAAAAAAGGGAAAAGAATCCAGAGAGATATACACTAGAAACCAAGCCGAGGAGAGGAAAAAGAGTGTTTTTCTTCATTTACTTTGAAGTTCCTTCTGCTACGCGAAAGCGATGTCTTTTTCCACTCACTGGAACTAGTTCTTACACCCATTCTCTAAAAATTTTATTGTTTGGGCTTGTTGGGCTCGAATCCCATTTCTTCTCTAGGTCCAATACAATTTGAGTCCTTACAATGATGATTAGTAATTTTCTTAGAATAAAAAATAAATAGTAAGATCCAAATTAGAATTAATAAGTTCCTTTTCTAACCTCTTCATTAATTAGGTGGCACAAGAGGGGGCTGGCAAAATTAATTCCAAGGTTAGCTCAACTAATAAAGTTTCTGATGGTTGAATAAAAGATTCAAAATTCAATCCCTACCTTCACCTTAAACTGATTAGTATTTTGGTCTGATAATAAATTATTATTATTAGCAGCGGACTCCATAGGATGAATTTTTCTCAAAAAAATAAATAAAAGATATATAAAAAATTGTTATGTACACACTATACGACATTGTGATAGGTTGATATTGCTTGATGGATAAAAAATTAATTTCAATAATGAGTTTAAATTAGAACTGATAATAACTTACCATCTATGATTTGTTGTGAATGTAATAATGATTTCACAACAGATCTTAGATGGCAAATTATGACTAATTCTAATCTGGCTTATCACTGAAATTACTTTTTCTACCACTAGTAACAGTTTGTTCCTAAAATTTGTTGTGAAAATATAAGGGATGCAGCATTATTCATATATTTTTATTTTTTTAAAAAAATTAAAGAAAGATGAAAAACCAAACCCCACAAATATATACTCCTCCATGTTCCATCCACGCAAAAAAAAAAAAAAATATATATATATATATATATATATATATGTGTGTGTACGGCACCAAACTCCCTGGGCCTGTTGGATCCTTAAGGCCCACTAGGGCCCTACTTTCTTGGCACGCTCGGATGAGGGTATTTTGACCTTAGCCGCCCACACGTGCTTTCCGAGGCTGCGTCATCCCCCGAGGATACTTCCCGGGGAAGTTCTATTGTGCCCGGTAAATCTACGACCGAGCATTGGCGACCAGGAGTTGTATCCGCCTAACGTCAGAGAATGGGAACCATTTCCAAGGCCACTCCCACCTAAACACCCACCTATCATCATCTGTATTGGACCTCCTAATGCACTAGCGACAAGCGTAATCATCACTATCCCACTAGCATCTCACTATAAATACAAGGATCTTGTGGGAGAGGAGGGGGTTGTTGAAAAATTGGAGAGAAAAAGAGAGAAAGAGAGATAGGGAGAAAGGAATAGAGGAGTTTTCGATCAGTCTCAGCACAAGAACGACCCAGTGTAGGAAATTCAAGCCCACGATACAAATAGATTGTGAGCCCAAGCGAGTCATAGTCCAGTAGCCTCGTTCTAAGGCTTGCACAATTGGCGCCGTCTGTGGGAATCGCCTACAAAGCTGTAGTTCGACTGAGACTCGCGTACGAGACAATGTCCGGGAGACATTCGGGGAGTGGTGACGAAACTGGTTCGGTTGGGTCTTCTCGGGGATCGTCCTGGCGAGAAAGAAGGCAATAGAGACGTGAAGACAGGGAGCGTGAACGGGAAGATATGTCCGGTCTTGGGGAGGGGTCATATCAGACGCAGCAGACAGTGACAGATGCCTCGGACCGCAGGCAGCTTGATGAAAGGGACCAAGAAATTGAGCGGCTGCGCAGGCGGGTGAGGGAATTTGAGTTAGAAGCGGATGACAGGCGACGAAGGAGGGAGCGAGACGATCTTGAAAGGAGGACCGAGGATTTGGGAGGTCGCCGGGAAATGGGGCCAGCCATTCGGGGTCCCATTGGCAAAGGGAGCGTTCACGTTCGCATGAGTCATACAATCACCGAGAAAGATCGCATTCGCGGGAGCCCTATCATCGCCAAGGCCGCTCTCGGTCGCGTGATCATGAGGACCGGGGGTCGGATTCCCCCGAGGAGAAAAAGCCACGGAACGCTGCCATGGACGCACTGAGCCGCGCCTTGCGCAGGGCAGTAAGGTCCCCCTTCTCAGATGAAATTAAGCGGGCCGCGATGCCGAGAAAATTCCCGAGACCACCATTTAACATCTACGACGGAAAGACGGACCCGGTAGAGCACGTCAGCCACTACATCCACATGATGTCCCTGCATTCGCATAATGACGCACTGATGTGCAAGGTGTTTCCCTCCAATCTTGGCCCAACCGCTCTTAGGTGGTTTAACAGACTGCGGAAGAAATCCATACACTCTTTCGCCGAGCTAGTTCAGGAGTTCGGCATTCGGTTCGTAACCTGCAGCCGAGTGCCGCAACCTGTTGATGCCCTGCTATCAATGAGGATGGGGGTGGGGGAGACCCTTCGTAGTTACTCCAGCCGGTACTGGGAGCTATATAACGAGATAGGTGGGGGCAACAAGAAAATCGCGGCAAGTACCTTCCGGATGGGCCTACCAGAGGATTCCGAACTACGGGAATCACTTACGAAGAAGCCACCCGAGGACATGAGGCAGCTCATGAGGCGTATCGAAGAGTATAAGCGCCTAGAAGATGATAGTTGCAGAGTAAAGGCAAGGCCTCATTAATAAACCGTCCCCGGCAGAGGAATTTCCAGCCGAGACCTCGGAAGGAATGGAGAGCGCAGGAACCATCCTGGCAAGCAGGGGAAGTGAATGCAACGTTCAAGGAACCGGTGCACCAGATAGTAGAAAAAACTCAAGAATGAGCTATACTTCAGGTGGCCGAATAAAATGGGCGGCGACCCATCCCGACGAAATCAGAACTTGTACTGCAATTACCATAGGGACAAAGGCCACACCACCGAGCAATGCCGGGTATTGAAAGATCATTTGGGGCAGCTAGTACGGGCCGGGCATCTGAAGGATTACGTGGTGAATCCCGACGACCAAGGAATTGGCCATTTAGGTCGGCAGAAAGGCATCCCCCAGCAACCACCGCGCGGGGTAATTGAGATGATACTCTTACCCCCGTGAGATAAGTCAGTAACGGGAAGACGGGTGTTGACAGTAGCGCCTGCGAAAGAGTCACCGGACACGGGGCCAGCGGAAAAGAAAGCGAAGTATCACCAGGAGGCAATCGCCTTTGGGGAAGACGATTTAGAGGGTACAATACAACCACACGAAGATGCGTTAGTGATCACCGCTCGGATAAGCGGTTTCGACGTGAAGAGGGTAATGATAGATCAGGGCAGCGGGGCTGATGTAATGTATCCGGATTTGTTCAACGGACTTGGGTTGAAGACTCAGGACTTGGGAAAGTATAATGCGCCGCTAGTCTCGTTTGATGGAAGAATAGTGATGCCGGAGGGGCAGATTTCGTTACCAGTAATCGTGGGGGGAAAGGAGGTAAAGGTCATTTTCATAGTGGTTAATTCCTTCTCACCATACACGGCAATCTTGGGAAGACCGTGGATCCACGCCATGAAAGCTGTGCCGTCCACCTTGCATGTAAAGGTTAAGTTCCATACCGAGCAGGGTATTGCAGTGGTGCGAGGGAGCCAGCAAATGGCCAGACAGTGCCTAGTAGCTGCAACAAACTGGGAGGGCCCGTAGACAGGGCAGAATAAAGAGGCCGAAGAGGACCCGTTATAGCAATTACCGCACCCCCGAGAGGATTCGGGGAATGCTTGCGCCGAGGAGTTGATAAAGGTCGGAATACTGCCGGACACGGACAAGCACTTCCAGATAAGGGCCAGTCTGACAACCCACGAGAGAGTTGGACTGCTACTGTTTCTTGTTCGGAGCCTGGACGTGTTTGCATGGAGTCCGTACGAAGTGCCGGGGGTAGACCCTGAATTTATCGTCCACAGGCTCAACGTGGACGCCTCATTCCCTCCCAAGAAACAGAGACCGAGGAGAAAAGCCCATGAACACGCCGAGGCTGTTAGGGCCGAGGTCCAGCGGCTAAAGGAGGCAGGTGCAGTGAAGGAGATCTTCTTCCCAGAATGGCTTGCAAACACGGTGGTGGTGAAAAAGAAGAGCGGCAAATGGAGAGTCTGCGTGGACTTCACGGATTTGAACCGAGCATGCCCGAAGGACCCGTTCCCTATGCCCAAGATTGATCAGTTGGTAGATGCCACGTACGGACATTCGAGAATGAGCTTCTTGGACGCCTTTCAAGGCTATCACCAGATTGCCCTGGCCGGCGAGGATCAGGAAAAGACTGCATTCATATCTCCCGACGCCAATCACCATTACACCGTGATGCCGTTCGGCCTGAAAAATGCCGGGGCAACGTACCAGCGGATGATGACAAGGATGTTCCATGACAAGATTGGATGGATGGTGGAAGTATATATTGATGACCTTGTAGTGAAAAGCAAACAACAAACGCAGCACGTAGAGGATCTTCAAGGGGTGTTCGGGGTATTGCGGCAACATAAGCTATGCCTTAACGCAGAAAAATGTGCCTTCGGAATGGGGGCTGGAAAGTTTTTGGGGTACGTGATCTCCAGCCGAGGAATAGAGGTGAACCCTGACCAAATTGTTGCCGTGCAACGACTTAAGCCTCCGAGCAACCCAAAGGAAGTACAGGTGTTGACCGGAATGTTGGCGGCTCTTAACCGGTTCATTTCTAGATTCTCCGATCGCTGCCGTCCGTTCTATCAGCTCCTTAAAAAATGGAAGGGGTTCCAGTGGGATGCCGAGTGTGAAAAAGCATTTCAGGATTTAAAAGAGTACCTGACGCACGCACCGATACTGACCGCCCCGGAACCCGGAGAGGACCTGTTTATGTACCTCTCGGTGACTGACCACACCGTGAGCGCCGTGCTGCTAAGTGATCGGGGGGTGCAACAACCTGTGTATTACATCAGTAAGACTCTGGTTGACGCCGAGACCAGATACTTGACATTGGAGAAGCTGGTTTTGGCACTAGTGCATGCACCAGGAAGCTGCCGCAGTACTTCCAAGCCCATACCATATATGTACTAACTGAATATCCTTTGCAGTCATTGCTGAGATGATCAGACTTCACGGGGCGGATAGCAAAATGGGGGACCAGGCTCGGGGCTTTTGTCGTACGGTATAGGCCGAGGACTGCTGTAAAAGGGCAGGAATTAGCTGATTTCGTGGTTGAGTTTTCACCTAGAGGCTCATGCCAGATAGTCTGTCAGACGAGTCGCCGCTCATGGAAAATATACGTGGACGGCGCTTCCAGCTCCACGGGGGCTGGTGCGGGGATCGTAGCAATTGGACCCGAGGGGATTCGCCTGGAGCATTCTTTCAGGTTCGGATTTAAGGCCTCCAATAACGAGGCAGAATATGAAGCCCTGATAGCCGGGCTAAGCATAGCCTCAAGCTTGGGGGCCTAGGATGTTGAGGTCTATTCAGATTCTCGGTTGATTGTCAATCAAGTTCATGGCAGTTTCGAGGCCCGAGATCCTCGGATGAAGGCGTATTTGGAGCGAGTGAAGCAGATTATGGCCGGATTCGAAACGGCGAAGATCGTACAAATAGCTCGGACGCACAACAGTCACGTCGACTCCCTCGCCACGCTGGCGTCATCAGTAGCCGAGGATGTACCTCGGCTCATCAGAATAGAGCAAGTTCCAGAACCAAGTATCAAGCTATCCAGCAATCCGGCAGTCGCGGCTATCGCTACGCAGGAACCCAGTTGGATGGACCCCATCATTGAGTTCTTGGCCGAGAACCGGGTCCCCCTCGACGAGAAGGAAGGAAATAGAATCCGAAGAACGGTCCCTCGGTTTTGGTTATCAGAAGACCGGAGGTTGTATCGAAGATCCTTCGGAGGACCATACCTTTTATGCCTACATCCGGACAAAGTGAACGAACTTCTAGCAGAACTACACGAAGGGGTGTGTGGCAGCCACGTAGGAGGGCGTTCATTAGCTCACCGGGCTATGACTCAGGGATTTTGGTGGCCTCAGATGCAGAAAGATGCCGCCGAATATGTGCGCAAATGTGAGCAATGTCAAAAACACGCTCCCCTAATCCATCAGCCCGCCGGCCATCTCAATCCGGTCAGTAGTCCCTGGCCATTCGCACAGTGGGGGCTGGATATACTTGGGCCATTCCCCCGAGCAACGGGCAACCGAAGGTTCGTCCTCGTAGCCGTCGATTACTTTACGAAGTGGGCGGAGGCCGAAGCTTTATCGAATATTCGGGATGTGGACGTGAAGAAGTTTGTGTGGAAGAACATTGTTACCAGATTCGGAGTACCAAATTCCTTGGTATCAGACAATGGACTGCAGTTCGATAGCTGGGCCTTCCGAGAATTCTGTACGGACCTCGGCATTAAGAACAAGTATTCTACCCCGGCGTACCCGCAGAGCAATGGCCAAGCCGAAGCTGTTAATAAGGTAATTGTAAATGGGCTGAAGAGAAGACTGGATAATGCGAAGGGGAACTGGGCCGAGGAGCTACCTAACGTCCTGTGGGCTTACCGGACAACACCGAGAAGATCCACGGGGGAGACTCCTTTCTCTCTCACCTACGGTGCCGAAGCGGTTATACCCACCGAGGTAAGTATATGCAGCGCACGAGTAGCTAAATACGACCCCAGTTCGAATGACGAAATGTTGGTTCGGCACTTAGACCAGCTGGACGAACGCCGTGAAGCAGCAACTATCCGGCTGGCCGAGTACCAACAGAAACTGGCCAGAAGATACAACCGAAGTGTGAAAGCAAGGAGGTTTTGACGCCGGGGATCTGGTTTTGAGAAGGGCAGTAGGGCATATGCGAGACACCCATGCAGGCAAGTTAGCACAGACCTGGGAAGGACCGTATAGGGTTACAGCAGCGGCCGGGGAAGGAGCGTATTATTTGGAGGAACTAGACGGGAGACCACTGCCTCGCCCCTGGAACGTTCAGAACTTGAAGAGGTTCTATCATTAATAAATCACGTGTTCAGTTTGAATTGTAGATTTGCTGGTGTTAATGAAAAAGGTTGTTGGCGCAAGTCATTGGCAATAGGAGTCTTACAATTACCTGAGGACGGAAGCCTGACTCTCAGTTCGAATCAGTTCACCGAGCAGGTGGAAACCTTATAAACTACCTAAGGACAGAAACCTGTCTCTCGGTTCGATCCCAATCACCGAGCAGGTGGAAACCTAATACTTTACTAAGGACAGAAACCTGTCTCTCGGTTCGATCCCTATCACCGAGCAGGTGGAAACCTAATACTTTACTAAGGACTGAAGCCTGTCTCTCGGTTCGATCCCTATCACCGAGCAGGTGGAAACCAAATATTTTACTAAGGACTGAAGCCTGTCTCTTGGTTCGATCCCAATCACCGAGCAGGTGGAAACCTAATATTTTACTAAGGACTAAAGCCGGTCTCTCGGTTCGATCCCTATCACCAAGCAAGCGGAAACCTTAAAACTAAAGTTTATTCCGAGGACAGAAACCTCGCTTCCAGTCCGACTACATTAGCCGAGCATATGGAAAACTTAGAACTAAAGTATTTTCGAATGCACACTCTGAGCAAAACAAAGCTCCTCGGGAAAAGGTAACCCATCATCTGGGAAACAAGCCCAGACTGCATATTTGATAAACAGCACGCTAATACGTAATAGTAAAATGAAAGTAACATAATAGCATTAACTGAAACGGCACAATGCGAAATGTTCGAAACGCAATAAAAACTAAGGAAAGATAATGTCTTGTCACCACAACCCGGTGACCTGGGTAAAACCTTTGTAACAACATAAGTAATCAAACTAAAACAAATAAAACGGTTCGGCAATTAACTTGGAGGAGGGTCGGCCCGAGGATCGCTAGTGACCTCCACGCCAGTTGGCTCAGCATGAGAATCAATGGCCTCCACCAATGCTCGCATGCTGGAGGTCTCCTCTTCATCGATAATATGGGGGGCGTTCTGTGCGGGCGCGGCTGTAGGCGGAAAGGGGATCTCGCTCGGGTTCCGCAGCGGAGAATCCTCGGGAACCCCCGCGGCCCGAAGCGCGGCCAACCACCCCTCCTCGAACCCGAGCTTGTGGGCCTGGCGGATGATCGGCTCCGCGGAGTTCTCGGTGTCAGTAAACCCCTCGTTGTACCACTTGCTTTCGCAAGCGTCCAACGCGGCCTTTAAGTCTGCCAACTCCTCCCCCTGGGTTGTCTTCAAGCTCTCCGACTCGGCTAACTTCAGCTACGTGTCCCCCAGCAGCTTTTCCAACCCAGCGCTCTTTTCCTCGGCACGAGCCCTAGCCTCCTCGGCTGCGGCGGCCCTTTTCTCCGCATCCTCTGCAGCTTTCAGCTTCTCTGCAGCAGTGACTTCAACCACATCCTTCAGGGCCTTTTCCCGCCCAGCATCTTCGGCGAGCTCTTTCAGTTTCCCATCCACAATTTGGGACAACTGCGTGGCCTGAACAAATGATTGTGTAGATAATATGTGACAAGACCCCGTGCATAAGTAAGTTCAAAGAACGAATCAATGAAAAAACTAAGTGTTGTAGTTATAGAACGTCTTACCACCATAGTGAGCCATACAAGCCGCCTCCCCACAGACTCCTCCGTCCCCTCCTCGTAGGCATGGACGACCTCGGGCAAGAGCAAGCCGCTTGCCAAGCTCTGAGCAACGCGGCCCCCCTGACCCTTGTCCCAGACTCGAAGGCTGGCAATCTCCGTGAGGGGCTCATCGTCCAGCAGGAAGGAGGGTTGCTAGATCGCGGCGGATCGGGAGGTTGACGCACCGTCCGGCCGGGGTTGGGTCACCGGCTCACGAATGACAATACCCGATGAAGGGCGAGCCGAGACCCCGCCCGGGCCGGTCTGTGTCTGTTCCCCGGTACGTTGCCTTTTACGCACTCGGGTCGGTTGGGCAAGAGGGGGCTGAGATGGTTGGTTCGGACCCTCCTGCTGTTGACCGGCTGGCCGTGCACCAGGCACAAAACGACTTATCGTCATGGTCCTCCTTGTCACCATTTCGTGACCGTGGTCGGATTCGGTCTCCGAAGAATCAACTTGTTCGGCTACGACGCCTTCGACCACCTGAACGGGCGCCTCTGCTTCTTCGGGAACCTTGGGCTGAGCGGGATCTTGTGGCTCGATTTGTTGGTGGGCTCTTTCTCGGAGCGCGCGTGACACTCTTTCAGCCGATTCGTCGCGAAGTGGTTAGCGCTCGTCCGAACAGATATACCGGGGCCCAAGATCACGTGCTTCCCCTACCGTGAACTTCGGAGGCAGAAAATTTGAGTTGCGCACGTCGATGTAGGAAAGCAGGGGGCTGTCAACTATGAGGGCCTGACCGAACGCTTGCCAGGTGGAGTACACGGGGTCAACACCGAGGATCAGGTGCTATGCTCGGAGTTGTCCGTCCAAATGAACGAAGATCTCCGACCTAAGCACAAAATTTAGGTCGTGGACGTGCACCACTCGGCGGTCTGGCTTGAACCTTTTGCTATCTGCGAAAAAACCATACGAAGTCGGTTAGGAATTACTCACTGATGATAATCAAACAGAAGGTAAAATAAGGGCGCTTGGTACCGACCAACATCGCGCGGTGAAAACGCGCAGGTGAGATCCTCGGCAAACCAGTTACCGCTCACCCGTACAAATTCCCCCGCAGAATTTCTATTGGAATCAGGCAGGCATGAGATTAGCCGTACCCTCATATCCCTAGTTTTCAGATAATAATCTGAATTGATATTACCGCATAAACTGTACATGAAATTAATATCATGCTGATTCAGCTGTAGACGGAACAGATGGTTTAGCCTACTGACACAGCTCACTACCCGGTAAAAGTTGGGAGGGAGTTAGTCGGGGCAAATACCGTAAAACCTAAGGGTACTCAGGATAAGGGGATCAACCGAGAACCTGACCCCGCCCTCTAGGATAGCCATTAATGGGAAGAAAATAGTATTGACGCCTTGGCGCCGTTGGATGTCTATATCACTCTCGGGACAATATGCAATATCTACGTCCCTGGGCACATTGAAAGCGGCCCTAAAGGTAGCCAAAGCGGCCTCAAAAGAAAGGAGATAAGAATAACCCATTTCCTACACTAAGACCTCTAAAAAGAAGAGCTACGATTTGCGAGTACAAAAGAATGCAAAAGAGAATCAGAGAAGAGAGGGAAGAGGACTTACTTGGGGCTCTAAGGAAGAGAGGTCCTGAACTAGAAGAAAGAATGCACAGGGAGAAGCACTCAGTCAAGCGAAAGGTGAAAGATTAGAGGATGCGAAAAGTGAAGAGGAATGCCTGAAGGAGATATATATAGGGGATGGGTGAGGAGTAAATGACAATTAATAAGCCGGCGGCGCGAAACCCAACGAGCCATCGCGTCAACTACCACACGCGCGACGCCTCGATTCGCGAAGCGTCAGGCAATAATGGCAGTCTATCAGACTTAATACGCCTTTTGAGAAGCGCGTTAATGACCGAGGAAATCTCCCTGGCTGGGCCATCGACCCCTCAGGTTCCTTGATTCACCCCCCGAGAACGGGGGTTGAATCAAGGAGGGGCTAATGTACGGCACCAAACTCCCTGGGCCTGTTGGATCATTAAGGCCCACTAGGGCCCTACTTTCTTGGCACGCTCGGATGAGGGCATTTTGACCTTAGCCGCCCACACGTGCTTTCCGAGGCTGCGTCATCCCCCGAGGATACTTCCCGGGGAAGTTCTATTGTGCCCGGTAAATCTACGACCGAGCATTGGCGACCAGGAGTTGTATCCGCCTAACGTCAGAGAATGGGAACCATTTCCAAGGCCACTCCCACCTAAACACCCACCTATCATCATCTGTATTGGACCTCCTAATGCACTAGCGACAAGCGTAATCATCACTATCCCACTAGCATCTCACTATAAATACAAGGATCTTGTGGGAGAGGAGGGGGTTGTTGAAAAATTAGAGAGAAAAAGAGAGAAAGAGAGATAGGGAGAAAGGAATAGAGGAGTTCTTGATCAGTCTCAGCACAAGAACGACCCAGTGTAGGAAATTCAAGCCCACGATACAAATAGATTGTGAGCCCAAGCGAGTCATAGTCCAGTAGCCTCGTTCTAAGGCTTGCACAATATGTATGTATGTATGTATGTATGTATGTATGTATGTATAGTAATTTTCCAAAATTACTTTTCTTATTTAAGATATTAAAAAAATCTTAATTGATATATTTTTAAACTTTTGATAGTGATCAAATATAAATTAATTATATTAGTAATGAATTGCTAAAAATTTAAGAATTTTATGGTGAAATTACACTTTAAACTCATTCCCTAAATTACACTCAAATAAAACATGACATTATAATTGGCTTTTCAAATATCATATGTGATAAATTAAGAAAGTTATTTAATTTAGGGGTAATTACACTTTTATTTGGAGAAATGGCTCTCCATTCCAAACTTGAAGGGAAAAAATATTCTCTCCCTTGACATTTGATTGACCAAAATTTGTTAAATGAATATTAAAAATGTTTGTGTACTAAGCTGTCCTTTGCTGAAGGGTAGGTTTCAAAAATTATCCTTCATTTCAGATTTAAGATTCATTGTTCTAAATTTTTAATTAAAGTTTGTTTTAAAATATTAAGTATGAATTTTGTTTTTGTTTTTTTCTTTTCTTTTTTCTTTTTTAACGAGTTGTGGAGAGATTTGTCATTGCAAGTGTTTTGGTACTTGATAAATTTTGCATTTTTATTCTAAATTTATTAGTCATTTTTTTTACTAACCATGATTAACTTTTTGTAAAAAATTCTTATAGAAATTTAAAATATTTTGTTACTAATATAAACTGTAGGGACTGGGTTTGAGCACTTGTTTTTTTTGGATGAGTGGACTCAGACCCAATTAGCCCAATACAATGAATTTGTAGAGAGTGGGTTTAAGAACTAAGCCCTAGTGAGGATTACAACAACTAAACATGGCTATGATTGAATTGAATAACAAGGGAATGGATTTAAAGTGTGAAACTCTGTCCTCGGCCCTCAATGGAGGGACTAGTAGGTTTTATTATTTCTTCAGTGCTTGTTTACAAAAGTTTCCAAAAGTTCCTACCAATTGCCACCCTCTTACATTATATACTCCCTCCTAGTTGATCTTGGCCCTCCATCTGTTAATCATACAGATTACTACTTGAGTGCTTGTCCCATCAGTCACCTTCTTCAGTTTTCTGTGAGCTGCAGCAACCTAGGCAACACTGTTCAGTAGTCATTTCCTCATTAATGTGGCCAGAATGTTAGTTATGGGCATTTAATGTGGAGGTGACAGTTTCTCTTTGAATTGCTCCTCCACCATGCTTCCATGGCTGACCTATTGTACTTGTCCTTTCCTTGGGGTGATTTGGGAGGCTGCCTTTAGTGGTGTGCTGCTCTTTCCTTCTATGATCTCGGCTGGCCGAGGATTGGGTTATCCTCGGCGATATTTCTTGAGAACTTGGGCTTCCTACTTTCATTCTCAAACGTTTCTACCTCCTCAGCGTGGGCCTTTGGGCCTAATATAAAGTGGACTGGGGTTGCCAAATTCTTAGACCCCACAATAGCCCCTCAAAATCCTGCTGCTTGGCTCCTCGGACGAGGAGGAGGATTTTGATGTCTTCGGGCCCTTGTTATGGCTTGTCAAGTCTTGTCCTCCATCAATGCCAAAGTCTTTTTGCCTGTCCAGGGCACATTCCTGGTGCCTCGGTATATGGAACGTGCCCTCATTAAATTCTAATGGCTTTATGTTTCTCCACGCGTAATGGTGCAATGATAATCTAACGGTGGGGATCTTTTTGACTTTATGGGCGGGAAAACCCACACGGTTATTTTTAGCCAGAGGTATAAATACCCATTTGAACCGATTCGTCTCTTTACTTTTGCATTCAAGAGTTCATGCGCACATATCCTGAGTTCAGTCAAATCTCCAAAAAAATTCACGTCTCTCTCTAACATAAAAAGCCTGTCCGAGGAGCTTTTCCTCATTTATGTATGTTCTTCTCTCTTTCTCTAAGCTTCCTTCCTCTTTATTCCTCTTTTCCTTTCGTTTTTCCTTGAGTCCTTTAGCCGTTTCAAGGAATGGGTAGGTTTAAGAAATTGGTTGAGTCTAAAGAGGCAATGGAGAAGTTCATCGCAGATTATAGGATACCAAGCAACGTGGGCTTGAGGTACTGTGAAGAAGGGGAGGAGGTACTGTGAAGAAGGGGAGGGATATTTTAGGGGCAGGAGGGAGAAGTAGTTATTCCCATAATCACCTTCTTAGAAGGTGATATAGGGATCCTTGTGGGACCGGTGATGAGGGACTACCTTAGGCACTTCCGGTTAGCCCCCACCCAGTGTGCCATCAACGTGTTTAGGATCTTAGGTTGTGTGGACGCTTTGAATGAGAAAATGGGGTTGAGGTTAACCCACAACGATGTGAACTGGTGCTACAACCTCCAACATCTAAAGGGTAAATCCTACTACATGAAGACGAGGGATGATAAGGTCCGGCTTATTCAGTGCCTCCTTGAGTCCAATAAAGGGTTAAATAAGGATTTTCTCATCGTATCCAGGGAGTGGCATGACGACCTTCATTATCCGATAGTGGAGGGGATACCAGGTGGGATAATTAGAGTAGGAGGGGGTTTAATCTTCTGTGTTACCAAAGTTTGCATTGCTTGGGTGCTAACAAGAATATGTTTTCTTTTTTTTTTTTTGCAGATCCTCACGCTTTTGATTGACACTTTCATTTGGTCAACAAGGAGGATTTAGAAATTGTCCTCAGGGCAGAGATCTTTGTGAACGAAATTGACAACCAGGTTAGAGCTGCTCACAAGATTCTCGGGTACAATCTGATCCAGAAGTCATTTCGGCGCCTAAGTTCGTGATCAGGGCTAAAGACCCTCGGCTTCACAAAATCACTGTAGTCGAGCACGGGTTCCTGCTTCCCGAGGGATCCCCTATTCCAGAAGGTGTCCCATTGGCAGGCCCTTCCTTATCCCACCAAGCTGCAGAGGTCGAGGGAGGAAAACCAGAAAGAGAAGAAGAAGTTGCTGACTTGGGTTCGTCCGAGGACGAATTTGGTGCGTTCGACCAAGTTAATATGTCCGAGTATCCTTCTGGTTTTTTGGGTGACCCCAATTTGATCGAGGCGGACCTTTCATCTGCAAGGACTTCTCCTCAAGCTGAGATGGGTTACAAGAGAAAACCCCAAACCAACTTGCTCGACTTGATTGAGGGCCAGCTGAGGAAGGACGTGCTAGGGAAGTCTCAATCCAAGCTTCCTCCTCCTCCACCCAAGTCTCAGCCTGTCCAGACCAAGTCATCTTCCGCCCAGTCCAGGCTTTCACCTCCTCCACCTCAGCCAAGTTTGCCACCTAAGCCCGAGCCTATTGATCCTAAACAGAAGAAGGACAAAGGCAAATGGCCCGTGGGAGCAGACAAATCTCGTTCCTCTCAGGAGGAGGCGACGCTCGGCGGCCTTCAAAGCAACTGAAAATAGGGCACCAAGGCCAAGACAAAGAGGTTGTCATTCAGTCCGAGGCCCAGGCCTGGCTCCTTGCCCTAATGCTCCATAGGGAACCTCTGATGGACAATGCCTCCCTCAGGGACTTCCGAGGGGGTGAAGGCACGTATGTGGCCGACGCACTGGAGAGGTCCCTGTTACTTCCTGCCAATATGGCTGAGTTAGGGAACTTGAGGAGGCAAGAGGTCGTCCTCAACCTCAAAAGGTACCTGGGCATGGTAAGGCGTCCAGCACTTGTGACTTCGTTAATTTTTGCTCTTTAGTTCCTAACTTACCGTGTGTTTGCTTCAATTGGCAGGCTGTCTAGGCCACTTTTAGGCTGGAAGAGGTGGCCAACAACCAGAGCAGGGCCTTAGAACTTGAGCGTGACAGGCGCCTGGATGCTGCTCGGACCCTTAAGATCTCCGAGGCTGATCTCGTGAAAGCCAAGGAGGATCTTAAAGAGATGACTAGGGCCAAGGATAGCGCCGAGGCAGGCCTGGTTGGTGCTCAAAAGTAGGCCCAAGACCAGACAAGGCGCCTGCTTGAGGCAGAGGATCAGCTGAGGATTACCAAAGAGCAAATCGCTGACCTGAAGAAGAAGGTGACCGAGGCAGAGGGGGCTAGGAACGTTGTAGAGTTTGCCAGGGATGAAGCCCTAAGGGCCAAGGAAGAGGCAGAGTTTGCTAGGGTCGAGGCAGAGAGCTCAAAGGAGAAGGCCAAGGAGGAGGCCTTCGAATCGGGGGTGGCCGAGACTAGGCTCTTCTCAAAGCTCAAGTGCTTGGGGTATGCAGGATCTACTGTTTCCAAATCTGGAATGAAGCCCTTCAACAAGCTGGAGTTAAGGCTTCATCTGACCTGTGGAAGGTGGAGAATGTATACTACCCTCCTGCCATCCGTGAGGCCGCTCCCTCCAGTTTTAAGGCTGAGACTACTCAACCAGAAGCTACTTTGGTTGCAAACGCCCCTGATGAGCCAGCCAAGGAAGTTGATCCTCCTAGGGTAATTGAAATAGACAAAGGTCCTGATGAGGAAGCACCCCAGGAGGTCGCAAACCCCTCATCTGATGCCCAGGCCCCTCATGCCGAGGAGACAGCTCTCCCTACGGTGCCTCTGCAGGCTACTTCCCTAAGTCAGAGCTCTAAGGATCCTGAGGCCACCACAGACCAGCCTCCCAATGGGGGGATGAAGATCAAGTTGAAGAAATAGGCCGCCTTTGCTGTGCTTTTTTTTTTTTTTTTTTTTTTTGGTGGTGCTTGGACTTATGTAAAGGAATTGTTTTCCCTTTTTTTGTAATGAAGCGTGTGTGTTTCTTTTAATGACAGAGTTCTTTGTTCGTATGATTCGTGTTTTTATTGACACTTGCGTACAATCAAACAATAATAACACTCCCTTTTCATGTGTTAATTGTTGCCATGATGGGTTCTGCCATTTATGTAACCTATGCTTTGGTTATTAGCCAAACAGTCTCAATAGTGTGACTTGTTTTTATTTTTGACACAGCAGCCACAAAGTGTAAAGCCCATAATGATAATTTAAAGTTAGACTTTGGTTAATAATTGAGCCACCTTATTACTATGATTTGCCTTTGCTGAATGGGTTATAAAGGGAATGACCTTATAATATGCATCCTGTACCTCATGAATTGTTTATCATACATGGTAAAAAATGCTAAGCACACAGCATTCGTAAAGATAAGCTTTTAAATCCTAAGATCAAATGCCATAGCGCAATGGGTAAAGGTACTCATAAATATGTTCTAAAAATTTACAAACCTTAAGAAAACAGTTAGCTGCTGATTATGCTGGGGAGTTAAGTTCAACGTGCCCCAGAATGCCTTAAGTGATGCTCATGGGCTTGTGTTTGTTCACATCTCTATTGAAAGTAGTTAGCTTCCCCATAAGTTTGAGTCCGAGGACCATGCAAAACCTTGGTTCTGTCTAACACTTAGCTTCTTCTTGAAGTAGTTAGTTTCTCCATAGGTTTGAGTCCGAGGACCATGCAAGACCTTGGTTCTGTCTAACACTTAACTTCTTCTAGAAGTAGTTAGTTTCCTCATAAGTTTGAGTTCGAGGACCATGCAAGACCTTGGTTCTGTCTAACACTTAGCTTCTTCTTGAAGTAACTAGTTTCCCCATAGGTTTGAGTCCGAAAACCATGAAAGACCTTAGTTCTGTCTAGTACTTAGATTCTTCTTGAAATAACTAGTTTCCCTATTGGTTTGAGTCTAAGGACCATGCAAGACCTTAGCTCTGTTTAGTACTTAGATTCTTTTTAAAGTAACTAGTTTTCCCATAGGTTTGAGTCCGAGGACCATGCAAGACCTTGATTCTGTCTAGTACTTAGATTCTTCTTGAAATAACTAGTTTCCCCATAGGTTTGAGTTCGAGGACTATGCAAGACCTTGGTTCTGTCCAGTACTCAAATTCTTCTTGAAGTAACTAGTTTTCCCATAGGTTTTAGTCTGAGGACCATGCAAGACCTTGGTTCTGTCTAGTACTTAGGTGGTTGTCAAAACACAAGACATATAATCATAATAGACTTAGAATTTGAAATAGAGAGATGCTTTCATTAATAATAATATATTCTCAGGTTATTTACATTCCATGGACGTGGTACAACTTTTTCATCTAAGTCTTCTAAGTAGTATGCACCTACCCCTGCTACTGAAGTAATTTGGTATGGCCCCTCCTGATTGGGTCCCAGCTTCCCTCAGGAAGGATTCTTAGTAGCTCTCACAACTTTCCTCAACACCAGGTCCCTTGATGATAGTGGTCGTAGCTTCACATTGACATCATATCCCTGCTTGAACTTCTGGTGGTAATAGGCTAGCTGGATCATTGCCTTTTCCCTTCGTTCATCAATCAGATCTAGGTTCTTCCCTAGTAGTTCATCATTACTGCTTGGAGTGAAGGAGCTCGTCCTCAGCATTGGGAAGTTTGCCTCTAGAGGGATAACAGACTCGGCCCCACAGGTCATAACAAAAGGTGTTTCCTCTGTTGACCGCCGTGGTGTAGTCCGATAAGTCCATAGGACGTGTGGTAGTTCCTCTATCCATCTTCCCTTGGCGTCATCTAGCCTATTCTTAAGCCCGTTGACTATGACCTTGTTAACAGCCTCGACCTGTCCATTTCCCTGAGGGTAGGCTGGAGTTAAGTACTTATTTGTGATCCCCAGTTTGCAACAGTATCTTCTAAAAGCTTTACTGTCAAATTGGAGTTCGTTATCTGAAATGAGGGTATGAGGGACCCCGAATTGCGTAACAATGTTCCTTCAAATGAATTTCTTAGCATCCACGTACTTGATGTTGGCAAATGGCTCAGCCTCGACCCATTTGGTGAAATAATCTGTGCCGACCAACAGATATCTTTTGTTTCCTGACGCCTTGGGGAAAGGACCTACAATATCCAGACCCCACTTGGCAAATGGCCATGGACTGGGCGAGGGGTTGAGGACCCCTCCTGATTGATGAATGTTTGGGGCAAACCTTTGGCACTGGTCACATTTCTTAGCGTATTCCAGGGCTTCCTTTTGCAACCCCAGCCACCAATATCCCTGAGTAATGGCTTTGTGTGACAAAGATCTTCCCCCTGTGTGGCTCCGACAAATCCCCTCATGCAGCTCCTTAAGCAATAATTCTGATGCCTCGGGGTGAATACACAGTAAATATGGCCCAGAATAGGAGCGCCTATACAATTTGTGGTCCTCGGACAACCAAAACCGAGGAGCGTTTCTTCGTACCTTCTCAGCCTCTAACTTCTCCTCGGGCAGAACATCATCCTTAAGGAATCTTACTATAGGGTCCATCCAGCTAGGACCTACTCCAACTTGATAGATATGAACCATGCTTGTTGTCGCCTCATTTACCCTTTCCAGATGCTCAACAAGAATAACCCGAGGCAGATCTCCTGCCGAGGACGTAACAAGTGTGGCCAATGAATCTGCATGGGTGTTTCCACTTCTGGAGACATGTGACAAGTTAAAAAGGTCAAAATTTAACTGCAAGCGTTTGACATAGCTTAAGTACTCTTGCATCCTCGCATCTTTGGCTTCCAGCTCTCCCTTTACGTAGCCCACTACCAATCACGAGTCCGAGAACATCTCTACTGCTTTTCCTCCCATTTTCTGCACCATGACCATCCCTTGTAACAATGCTTCATACTCGGCTTCATTATTTGTGGTTGAGAACCCAAGCCTTAGGGATTTCTCTATGATAGTCTTCTCAGGGGATACTAGGACTAGCCCCACTCCAGACCCACTTTGATTTGCTGCGCCATCAACGTACACCTTCCAACATGGGGGCCCTGGAATAAAGATTGCCCCAACTGATTTTTCATCCATATTTCGCTCTTCTGCTACTGCTTCCACTAGCGGTTCAACAAATTCGGCCACCAAATCAGCCAGGACCTGGCCCTTTATAGAGGTCCGAGGCATGTACTTGATATCAAAAGCCCCCAGAATTTTGTTCCAGTTGGCGATCCTCCCAATGTAATCAGCAGTCCAAAGTACAGACCTCAAAGGGAGTTGGGTTAAAATAACCACTGTGTGGGCCTGGAAATAATGGAGAAGTTTTCGTGTAGCATGGACCACAGCCAGTATGGCTTTCTCCAATAGTAAGTACTTGATCTCAGCTTCGTGTAGTGACTTGCTCACATAATAGACGGGCTTTTGAATGCCATTGTCATCCCGTATTAGCACCAAGCTCACAGCATGAGGAGCCACATCAATATATGAGTATAGGACTTCATCGGCTTCAAGACTGGACATGATAGGTGGCCGAGACAAGTACTCCTTGAGTTGCTGGAAGGCCACGATACAGTCCTCAGACTACTCAAATTCCTTCCACTTGTTGATTAAGAGATAGAATGGTCTACATCTATCCGCCGACCTGGAAACAGATCGATTCAAAGCTGCGATCATTCCAGTAAGCTTTTAGACCTTATTGGGGTTTTACAGAGGCTTTAGATTATTAATAGCCTTGATTTAGTTAGGATCAACCTCAATTCCCCTGTAAGTAATGATGTAGCCTAAAAACTTACCTGATCCCACGCTAAATGAGCATTTTGAGGCATTTAGGCGCAGCTTGCGCTTCCTCAAGACATCAAAGATACAACCGAGGTCTCCTAAATGCTCGGACACCACTTTACTCTTCACCACCATATCATCAACATAAATTTCGATGCTCTTGCCCAATTACGGTTCAAACATTCTCGTCATCATCCTTGATAAGTGGACCCTACATTCTTCAGACCAAACGGCATTACCTTGTAGTGGTAGTTTCCAATAGGTGTCACGAAGGCTATCTTCTCCTGATCCTCCAAGGCTAGTGGTATTTGATGATAGCCATGAAAGGCATCTAAGAAACTCATCCGGTGATGGCCTGCAGTCGCATTCACCAGCTGGTCTATCCGAGGCATGGGGAATAGGTCTTTTGGGCATGCCCCATTTAGGTCCGTGAAGTCTACACAAACCCGCCATTTTTCACTTTTCTTCTTGACCATCACAGTGTTGGCCAACCATTCGGGGTAAAAAACCTCTTTGATAGCCCCTGCATGTTTAAGCTTCTTCACTTCTTTCCTGATCGCATTAGCATGTTCTCTTGATGGGCGCCGGGGTGGCTGCTTCTTGGTAGTGATGGATGGATTGACATTGCAATGGTGACAGATGAAGGCTGGATCAATCCCTAGAGCATCACAGGCATCCCATGCAAACGCGTCAATATTCCTTTTGAGGAACTCAATCAACTCCTCCTTCTCCTGAAGAGGCAGCTAGGCCCCGACCTGAAAGATCTTCTCTAGGTCATTACCAATGACCACCTTCTCTAGATCTTCGCATTTTGCTTCCTCAGCAGCTGCATCAAGATGTGCCACAGGGCCTTTGATTGCTATAAGCTCTTTTCAGCAGATGCCGAGGACTCCGCATCAAGCCGATGTGAAATGGTAGCCACCATGCACCGCCTTGCTATGGATTGGCAACCACGGATTTCAAGAACCTGGTCCCCTGATGGGAATTTCACCATCTGGTGCAGGGAGGAGGTAACAACCCCCAAAGTATGGAGCCATGGCCTACCGATGATGGCCGTGTATGGAGAATAGGTATCTACCATGATAAAGTTCACCTCCACTATCTCTGGGCCGATCTAGATGGGTAGCCTAATCATACCCTTTGGAATAATAAGCTTCCTATCGAAGCTCATCAGGGGAGAGCTATAGAGTATCAAATCTTCCGGCTTCAATCTTAGCCCCTTGTAGAGGTCAGGGTACATAATCTCAGCACCACTGCCATCATTCACCATCACTCTCTTCACATCATAGTCCTCGATTCTGAGGGTGATCACCAGCGCATCATCATGGGGTTGGGTGGTCTCAACCTTGTCTTCTTCTGAAAAACTCAAGACTGGGTAGAAATTCTTTCTAGCCCTCTTCGGTTCAGGCTGGGGCTCCTCGGCAAGCATCTGAGCCACAGACAACACTCGTGAAGGGTGTGTGCCTGTTCTTCCTGGTGCGGCTAATATTACATTGATCGTCCCCGTGAGTGGTCTCAGTGCGATGTCTCTTTGAGGCTCCTAATGGGTCTGGCCTTGATAACCACTGGACTGGTGCAGAAGGTGCTTCAGCTTTCCTTCTCGGACCAATTGGTCTAGATAGTTCCAGAGACTCCTACAATTTTCCAGAGACTCCTACAATTCTCTATGGTATGTCCATGGTCCTGGTGGTATTGGCAATAAAGGTTCTGATTGCGCCTCGTGGGCTCTCCCGTTATCTTATTCTGCCACTGAAAGTATGGCTTGCTCTTGATTTTCTCCAACACTCGATGCATCGGTTCTTGGAATACAGTATTAATAATCTATGTGTTGGTTTCTCCTAATTGCCCTGCAAAATCTCTTCTCGGGCGGTTGCTGTTATATCGGTCCGACCTGAAATCCCTCCTCTCCTGAGAGATAACCTTCTCCTTTCTCTTGCCTTACAGCTGGTCCTCCTTTACTCGTTTGTACTTATCGATCTGGTTCATTAGTTGGCGCATATTGGTGGCAAGCTTACCAGTCAGAGACTTCCTTAAGCCATGTCCAGCTAGGAGACTACTTTTGAAGGTGCTGATGGAGACATCATCAAAACTGCCATCCAATTCATTATACATCTCCCAATATCTGTCCGAGTAGGCCTTTAAGGTTTTTCCATCATGCATGGATAAGGACAGTAACGCACTTAAGGGTCGAGGAGCTCTGCTGTTGGTAACAAAGTGGGAGCCAAAGGCTTGGGTTAGCTATCTGTACGAACCTATGGAATTCGTCTTCAAGCCATTGAACCACCTCATTGCCACTGGTCCCAAGCTAGATGGGAAAACCTTACACATCAACGCCTCGTTCTTGGAATGGATAGCCATCCTCTGGTTAAACTAACTCACATGCTCCACAAGGTCTGTTTTGCCGTTATAAACAGCGAAGGTTGGCTACTGGAACCGCCAAGGAAGTATAGCCTCTTCTATATGGCATGTGAAAGGCGACTTGGAGAGTTGATCCAGTGCCCTGCTCATGGCATCGCTTCCCAAGCCCCTAGGAGACGAGCTTTTACATTTACACCTCCAGTAGTGCTCTTCTTCATGAGAGAAGGTCTCGCTTGGAGGGGTTCTCGATCTTTGCCTATAGTTATCATCGCTTTCATCATCGGAGGGCATATCGGGGCTAGAATGAGATCGCCTTCGTTGTGCATGGCGCAGCTTTCTCTTCAAGTCGTCTATCTCTCGCTGCATGGCCAGCTTATCATCCTATCTCTGGGATACGTGGCTCTTAACTTCTTCTGGTTGCATGGCCCGATTGTTATTTTGTCTCTGGAGCACGTGACTACCCCCACGAGAGTGGCTTCTGCTGGTTTGTGTGGTGTGCACACTTCCCTCTCGAAACCTCCCATTCTCTTCGTTTCGATCACGCTCAGGGTTGGGAAAGTTACCCTATTGTTAGGATCTCGCCAGCTTAGGTTGATGGGAGCTTGCTTGATAAGGGCCTAATCCTACCATGCTTGATTGCTGCCTTTACTAACACACAAGTTCTTCCCACAGACGGCGCCAATTGTAGGGACTGAGTTTGAGCACTTATTTCTTTTTGATGAATGGATTCAGGCCCAACTAGCCCAATACAATGAATTTGTAAAGAGTGGGTTTAAGAACTAAGCCTTAGTGAGGACTACAACAACTAAACATAGCTACGACTGGATTGAATAATAAGGAAATGGATTTAAAGTGTGAAACTCTGTCCTCGGCCCTCAATGGAGGGACTAGTAGTTTTTATTATTTCTTCAGTGCTTGTTTACAAAAGTTTCCAAAAGTCCCTACCAATTGCCACCCTCTTACATTATATACTCCCTCCTAGTTGATCTTGGCACTCCATCTGTTGATCATACAGGTTACTACTTGAGTGCTTGTCCCATCAGCCACCTTCTTCAGTTTTTTGTGAGTTGCAGCAACCTAGGGAACACTTTTTAGGGGTCATTTTCTCATTAATGCAGCCAGAATGTTAGTTGTGGGCATTTAATGTGGAGGTGACAGTTTCTTCTTGAATTGCTCCTCCACCATGTTTTCATGACTGACCCATTGTACTTGTCCTTTTCTTTGGGTGATTTGAGAGGCTGCCTTTGGTGGTGTGCTGCTCTTTCCTTCTATGATCTCAGCTGGCCGAGGACAGGGTCGTCCTCGGTGATGTTTCTTGAGAACTTGGGCTTCCTACTTTCATCCTCGGACGTTTCTACCTCCTCGGCGTGAGCCTTTGGGCCTAATATAAAGTGGGCTGGAGTTGCCAAATTCTTAGGCCCCACATAAACAAAAAGGGAGGGAGTGTTAATTTCTCTAAACCCCAAGAGAGGTAAGTGGTTTTTTTTTCTTTAGGTTTAAAGTGGAGTGTCGTTTCACAAAATCTCAAGGAAAGGGAGTGTAATTACTCCCTTTAATTTATATTGAACTAATTTTACAAAGTAAAAAAATATTTTTTTATTCTAAATAGAATAGGAAAAATATATATATTATATTTAAAAAATATTTTCTCTTTTTTATTATGTATATAGATATGAAATTATATCAAAGTCGCTACCACCACAACTTAATAGACCCAACTCTTATTTTATGCTAGTATTTGAATAGTATGCGTGATGTCGTGGTTGTTAAGTGGTAAGTGGTAACTAAGAAGTCATGAAATTTGGTAACTCATGCAATCAACTAGGTTTTTTTTTTTTTTTTTTTTTTTTTAAATTTTTTAGGAAGTTGCAATCATCTAGTTTTTTTTAGAGAGAGTTTTAACTTATAGTATCAAATCAAGACACCAATCGATTTTTGGTATAGGCAGGGATTGAACTCTAGATCTATTATTCAACCATAAAAAACTTTACTAGTTGAGCTAACTGGAACCCACTAGTTAGTAACTTATGCATTGCATGAAAAAAGTTAATCAAAATATGAAATTGTCACCTCCTAACAAAAAAAAAAAAATTGATATTCTCACTACTTATTTTATTTTTCTAATTAGAAAGATTAATAATTATGTTAGTTATTAACATACATTTATTATAATTGTATTTTTTTTAGAAACTATTATAATTTTATTATATATGAAACTTGCTATTTTACCATTTAAAGAAAATATTATGTGGCAATATTATAATGAATGGTGTAAATATAGAAGGTTTAATAGGAATTTAAACTTTTTTTTTTTAATTTCTAAAATGAATATGTGTGTGTGGAGATAGTTTTTGCACTTCTCAGTGTTTTGTAGTATAAAAAAATGAGTCAAAGGAAAACTACCTATAGTCACATAAATCCCTATTAAAAGTATGACTTATTTTTAAAAAATTTGTTTTTACAAAATTTTCTAGAAAACAATTTTATATCACACCAAGTTAAATAAAGAAAGTCAAAAGATAATTTTTCAACTTATTTTAAAATTATTTCTGTGGGGGTAAAAGCCCAACATCATGTGCTGGGCCTAAGGCCCAATTCGAATATCACTATGCGTCCGAAGAGAAGAAAGTGGTCAGGAAGGAGTCCATGTGGAAGGGATATTCCTAGAAGTGAACGAGGAGAATAATCTGAAGAGAACCCTAATGGTCCGAAGAGGTTATTCTCCTCGGACACCAAGGGGACTTGATCGAGCAAGTATACGGAAGGTTAGATTGATCTTTCCAACAACTTCAACGACAAGGACAAGCTTTGGGCATGCTTGAAGATGATAAGAACGGAGAAATGTCTAAAAGGAAAAGTTGCTGCCTCCGTATTTAATGTACTGCAGCAACTTTTCTAGCCGCATTTATGTGGAGAAGACCCTTGAACAGTGCAATCTCAGCTACCACCACTCACGGAGAACTAAAACAGATGTCTGATGTGACATGTACTCAAGTGAATGCTTAGATGAAGAACAAGTGTACAGTGAAGATGGGGGAAAAGAATAATATATAAATGTAATAGGCCTCTAAAGAGGGGGGGAGGAAAAAATCTGGGGAGAAGACTCTAAGAATTGTATCCACCTTTCAATCAATAACAAGCCTCTTCGGACTGGAGTTTATTGAGCTTTCAAGCGTGTTTTTATGTCAGTTGACCGTTGCTAGATTCACGACCAGCCTAGTTTTTTCATCCACTCTCTACAAATTCATTGTTCTGGGTTCGTTGGGCCCATAATCCTAATCTTTTGGGCTTGGGCCAGGAAATTTGGACCCTATAATTACCAAACATAGAAAAATGATATAGTTTTCTAAAAAATATTTTTGAAAAAATGACTCATTTAAAAAAAAACGTTAACTTCAAACAAACTGAGTGTAAGTTAAAAATATAGAATTAAAAAAAAAAATGTATTAGAATAATAATGTGGAAAAATATGAACCTTCAAAAGTTTATGTGATAATATTATAAGAAATCTTTTTTTGAGATGAAATATTATAAGAAATTAACAAAAAAGTCGATCACTTTTATTTTATATTGTACTAGTTTTAGAAAGTTGTAATCTTGTAGATTTAGCACCAAATAATTGCGACAAAGTTTTCAAAGCGGTCTTTAAAAAGCTAATCATGCAGTTCAAGTATAATCTTCAAAAACATTGATTCGGTCACAAGAAGGTAAACTATGTTGCAGCGGCATATGCATGATACTGACAGATGGTGAAAGCAAAATCTTACCAAAGTGGTAGTCTGGTTGGTATAGACATCTTAGTGCTGTATCTGCTGCATATAAAAAACTCTATCTTCCTTGGTGTCATCATGTTAGTTTCTCTAATCTTGGTAAAGCAAAGCACCACAAGCAAGAGACAACCCACCATAATGTTATATCCAATTTTTTTTTTTTTTTGAGAAACGTTATATCCAAAGTTAGTAGATAGAGTTTTGGCAGCATTCCTAGTTAGTGTAAGATTCATAGGCTGTGTTTCCAAAGAAGAAATGGGCCAAATGGCAAAATAGGAAGAAAATTTGTTTTACTCCAAATTTTCATTGCTGTCCCTTGTCATGGTAACCAGGAATGGAATGAGTTACAAAGAGAAGTTTAAAATGGAGAGGGACTATTTCCCTTTTTTATTTTTTTATTTATTTTTTAAGAATACTAAGTATTTTTAACACACATAGGGAGAGAGGAGAAAGTTTTTGAAAGAAATTTACAGTGGTGTATATCCAAAAGGGCCTGACTCTTAAATATGCAACACATACTTTAAATCTCTTTAACTCACACTCATTTTTCAATGTGGGATTAACCTACTGTTTTTTCTTTTGAGAATATTAAGTATTTTTAACACACACACAGAAGGAGAGGGGAGAAGATTTTTTAAAGAAACTTAAAAGAGAGGAACCATTTCCTAATAAAGATTTAGTTTTTCACGGATTGAAAAGTATGCATAATGTCAGAAATAATTTTAAATGATGAAGCATTATATACATTGTTTCTACTTTAATAAATGGAAAAGACTTGAAATCACTGATAAGAAGTTCATAACTCAACTACAGAAAATGTTACAAGAGTATTAACAACTCAAAATTATTTTTTGAAATTTAGTATTCCGTAATTTCCTGTAACTTATTTATTAAAGGTGAGATAAAAATTTACTTTTTTGTTTATTGAACCAAAAATTTGGACATGTTGTAGACCCAGGAAAAAAAGAAAAAGAAAAGGGGGAAAAAAAAAGATAATCTATGAGTCACTAAAAGATTAGGGACCATTTTGACATAATACCAAAATATTAGGAATTAAATGGACAAATTTGAAATGTTAAGAATTAATTTGACACACAACTTAGAGGCTAAGGAATTAAATGGACAAATTTGAAATGTTAAGAATTAATTTGACACACAACTTAGAGGCTAAGGCCCAAATTCATAATTTATCCAAGTTTTTGCTGTTGTTATTATGGTTGGTGTAATATTAGTCACATAAGATTCAATCAATTTGAACAGCAAAATGGTGGTGGCCTGGTGGGAAGATTGAACTCAAGGAACTACATCTTATCAGAAATGGAGCGGTATAACTACATTGTGTCAGACATAGCCAAACTCCCAATCATAGTACATGAATAAGTGGACACAGATGGATACATGTTAAACTGTAACCACCAGCAGCTAGAAATGAATCCGAATTTATAGAAATAAATCACTAATTATGGTTTCTTTACAAAGTATGCACCAGCAGCGCAGCACTTCTACAATAAATATCAACTTCTGCAGTGAAAACATGGGGATTTTTTTTCGTATATAACTTAAAATCCATGTAATAAAATGCCAATTCACTTTGCAAAATATTGGCAATGATTTCCACAATAAAATAGTACTGATAATGTAAAGCAGTCTTTCAAAAAATGCTGAAAATAATTCCATGTCAGTAGAATCCTAACCCTTGTGGAAAAATTTTTAGTTAATAAGTGATAACATGCTTATCTTAAATTTGAAGGACGCTCAAAGCAGCATGTTGAAGCATTGAGTTCCCAAGTGGTGGCAGGTATAAACTCTAAAAGCAAAATTTTTTTTTTTTGAGGAACACTCTAAAAGCAAATTTAGACGCACTGTGTAATGCAGCCTTTAAAAAAATAACACAGCTGCCATGCCTAAATCATTTATACCTACCATCACAATACCTGAATAATATATCATAAATACAACATAACTTTTGAACCACAAGAAAAACCTAGTATATATCATAAAGCCCTTCCAAACCTTAGTAAGGCATATTTAGTAACTCTCTTAAATATATATGGTTTGCAAAAAAGAATATTGTTATGTCCATGATATTACCACAATGATTTCACAATAGATCTTAAATGACAAATTATGACAGATTCTAATTTGGCCCATTAGTGAAATTACTTTTTCTAGCACTGGTAACAGTTTGTTCATAGAATTTGTTATGAAAATATTATAAATGCAACATTGTTCATATATTTTTAGTTTTTAAAAACATTAGAAAAAGACAAAAAGCCAAACCCCACAAATATATACTCCTCCATGTTCCATCCTCGCAAAAAAAAAAAAAATTATATATAGTAATTTTCCAAAATTATTTTTCTAATTTTAGATATTAAAATAATATTAACTGATATATTTTTAAAATTTTGATTGTGATCAAATATAAATTACTTATATTAATAATGAATTGCTAAAATTTTAAGAATTTTATGGTGGAATTACACTTTAAACTCATTTCTTAAATTAAACTCAAATAAAACATATGACATTATAATTGACTTTTCAAATATGATATGTGATAAATTAAGAAAGTTAATTAATTTAGGGGTAATTACACTCTTGTTTGGAGAAATGACTCTTCATCCCAAACTTGAAGGAAAAAAAACATTCTCCCCTTGACATTCGATTAACCAAACTTTGTTAAATAAATATTTAAAATGTTTGTGTATTAACCTGCCCTTTGCTTAAGGGTAGGTTTCAAAAATTATCCTCCATTTTAGAATTAAGATTCATTGTTTTAAATTTTTAATTAAAGTGTATTTTAAAATATTAAGTATGAATTTTGCTTCTTCTTTTTTTTTTTTTCTTTTTTTAATGAGTTTTGGAGAGATTTGTCATTGTAAATGTTTTGGTACTTGATAAATTTTGCATTTCTATTCTAAATTTATCAGTCATTTTTTTTACTAACCATGGTTAAACTTTTGTAAAGAAATTCTTATAGAAATTTAAAAATATTTTGTTACTAATATAATTAGAAAGGATGGAGTGTTAATTTCTTCAAACATCAAGGGAGGTGAGTTTTTTTTTTTTTTTTTTTTTTTTTTTTTTTTTCCAGGTTTAAAGTGCAGTGTCATTTCCCAAAACCTCAACGGAAGGGAGTGTAATTACCCCCTTTAATTTATATTAAACTAACTTTACAAAGTAAAAAATATTTTTTTATTCTAAAATATAATAGAAAAATATATATATATATATATTATATTTAAAATTTATTTTCTCTTTTTTATTATGTATATAAATATGAAATTATATCAAAGTCGCTACCACAACCACAACTTAATGGACCCAACTCTTAGGGTCCGTTTGGCTGGAGGAGTAGAAAAGTGAGAGGATAGAAAATAATGGGAGAGTGGAAAAGTGAGGAGATAGAAAAGATTTTAATTTCCCTCATTTTTGTTTGGTTGAGAGTGGAAAAGTGGAGGGATGGAAAAAATGTTTTTGTATAAATGTACTCATATACCCTTGTTAAAAAATGATGCCCTATTAAAACAAACAAAAAAAGTTACAAAAAAAAAAGCAATCACCAAATTTATTAGGAAATAAAAATCATATCTAGAAAAAAAAAATCACTTCTAAAGAAAAAACAAAAACAAAAACAAAAAATCACAAAAGAAAGAATAAATTAAAAAAAAAAAAAGAAAAAAAAGCAACTAGACTAAGCTTGCCCAGGAAATCAACAAAAAAAAGGGGGGGGGGGGGGGGGTAAGAGGCAAAGTCCAAACCAGAAGAAGAAGAAGAAGAAGAAGAAAAATAATAAAAAAGGAAGGAAGAGGCAAAGTACAGACCAAACTAGACCAAAAAAAGCAACGGATTGGGCAAGCCCATGTGCAAGTGCACATGGGCATTTTTGTCATTTATCTATCAAATTCCTTCCACTTAGTTTTTTCTCCATTTTGGAGAGAAAACATTTTGGTGGGCCCGAGGGAAAAACATTTGGGCCCCACCAATTTTTTTTCCCTTCCCTCCCTCCAACCAAACACTTACCAAAAAAGTTTTTCCTTCCCATTTTTTCTCAAAAGTTTTCCATCCACTCTATTTCACCTCCAAACAAACACACCCTTATTTTATTCTAGTATTTGAATTGTATGCATGATGTCGTGGTTGTTAAGTAACTTAGAAGTTGTGAAATTTGGTAACTCATGCATTGCATGAATGTTCATCAAAATATGATATTGTCACTTCCAAAAAAAAATGATATTCTCACTACTTATTTTATTTTTCTAATTATAAAGATTAATAATTATGTTAATTATTAACATACATTTATTATTGTAAGGACGCAATTTGATCCACGGCCCAAGAATGACCCAGACAGTGGCCCAATAAACCCACTACAATAGATTTGTTAGAGAATGGGTTGGATATTGATCACTTAACGAGTTAAATTTAATCACAATGAGATAAAACGCCAATGAAATGACTAAGACTACAAATTATGAAGAAAAAAGGATCCTTGGTCATGCCTGAGGAATGTCTGCTTTATATATGTGTGTTTCTTTCTCCCTTGAACAAATATGTCAGCTCCTGGTTACAAGTTCTCCTCCTCTCTTTCTTTTTCGATCCTTTGCATAAGGATCTTCATTTTTCTTTTATATTTACACATAGATTATCTTAGTCCTACACTTGGAGGGCTGAGATTGCATTCCCAGGACTTCTGCCTCATCCAGAACATATTAGTAAGCATCTACCCTGCACTCTGAGCTATGCCACCACTATTCATGGTCATTTCTTCATTAATGTGGCAAGAGGAGTGGGTGTCTTGCATTTAATGCGGAGGGGATGACTTCTACACCCTTCTCCCTTCATCCTCCTCGTAAACTGTGCTAAGTCTGCTTTCTTCCTTCTGTGATATTTTAACTTCATGCACCTCCCATGGTTGATGCTCGTCCCCAAGGTTAGCTGGTGCTCGTCCTCGTGGTTAACCAATGCTCGTCCCCGAGGTCTAAGGTGTATCCTCGAAAATAATCTTGGCAGTCCATTTAAATGGGATTAGGGATCCTCGTCCTCACAATTATAATTGTATTTTTTTTTATAATAAAAAAAAACTATTATAATTGTATTGTATTTGAAACTTGCTATTTTACCATTTAATAGGAATTTAAACTCTTTTTTTTTTTAATTTCTAAAATGAGTATGTGTGTGTTCAGAGATAGTTTTTGCGCTTTCTAATGTTTTGTAGTATAAAAAAATAGATCAAAGGAAAACTATCTATAGTCACATAAATCCCTATTAAAAGTATGTTGTGAAATAATAGACGTAGATAAAACAAAGTAAGAAGAAAATAAGAAATATATATTGATAAACTTTTGTATTCAAGTGTTCATGCACAATCCTTTTGATATCTCTTAGATGTGTACAATAACAATAAAACAATCCCACATATATATAGAACTTTAGGACGCTTGTAGAGTTCATGGGATAAGGTTGCAATAATGAGTGTAATTATGAATATACATCTCCCCTATAGACTTTACACATTCAGACTTTACACATCTTAAATAACCCTTTCATTGCCTAAGCTTTACACATTCCAATCAGATTTTATTTCTAACACTCCCCCTTGGATGACCACTTTTTAAGAATATGCCTCGTTAAAATCTTACCAAAGAAAAACCCTATGGGGAAAAATTTTGGCTAAGGAAAAAGAGTACAATATTCTTGTATAACTTCTAGGGCCTTAGGATTGCCTCATTAAAACCTTGCAAAGGAAAACCCAGTGGAAAAAAACCTTAGCGAAGGAAGAAGAGTACAATAAGCACACATCCTTTAGAAAATTTACTCCCCTCATAAGTACATAGAACTTCCATTGTTCATGATAAAAATATCCTTAAGTCAACGCATGCCAATGTTGTGAACCATCTTCTTAAAAATCGCAGTTGGTAATGGCTTAGTAAACATATCAGCCAAATTATCACATGATCATATCTGCTAGACATCAATATCGCCACTCTTCTGGAGCTCATGTATATAAAAGAATTTTGGTGTAATATGCTTGGTTCTATCACCCTTGATATAGCCTCCTTTAATTTGAGTGATACAAGCGGCATTATTTTCGTATAATATCGTTGGACTATTTTTGATTGATGATAATCCACAGTTCTCACGAATATGTTGAATTATCGATCTCAACCAAACACATTCATGGCTCGTTTCATGAATTGCAACAATCTCTGCATGATTTAAGGAAGTAGCAGAAATTGTTTGCTTAATAGATCTCCATGAAATAGCAATATTTCCATAAGTAAATAAATATCTTGTTTGTGATCGGCCTTTGTGTGGATCAGAAAGGTAATCTACATCAGCATATCCAACTAATTGTGGTTTTGATCCATTTGGATAAAATAATCCCAAATTAGCAGTCTCACTAAGATAACGTAATATATGCTTAATTTCATTCAAATGTCTTTAAGTTGGTGCAGAGCTATACCTTGCTAGTAAGTTAACTACAAATGTTATATCAGGTCGTGTGTAATTTGCAAGATACATCAAAACATCAATTGCACTAAGATATGGTACTTTAGGACCAAGAGTTTTTTCATCATCTTCTTGTGGTCGAAACGGATCTTTCTTGACATCAAGTGACCGACCCACCATTGGAGTGCTAAAAGGATGAGCTTTATCCATGTAAAATTGCTTTAAGACTTTTTCTGTGTACATTGATTTATGAACAAGAATTTTATTTGGAAAATGTTTAATTTGCAGGCCAAGACAAAATTTTGTCTTACCAAGATCTTTCATCTCAAATTCATTCTTTAAACAATTTGTTGTTTTTGTTAACTCTTCTGGAGTCCCTACAAGATTTAAATCATCAACATATACTGCAACAATAGCAAATTTGGATTTTGATTTTTTGATAAAAACGCATGGACAAATTAGATTATTCTCAAATCCTTCTTTCAAAAGATATTCACTGAGACGATTATACCACATGCGTCTGGATTGCTTTAACCCATATAAGAATCTTTATAGCTTGATAGAATACATACTTTGGGATGTAGGATTATATGTTTCAGGCGTTAAATATCCTTCAGGGATTTTTATGTAAATATCATTATCTAATGATCCATACAGATATGCTATAACAACATCCATTAATTGCATATCCAAATTTTCTTTTGCTACCAAGCTAATAAAAAATCTGAATGTAATATCAAGGGCAACTTTATATGAAAATATGTTATCGACAACAATTTTATTTTTATATAGACATCTTAGTGTTGTATCTGCTGCATATAAAAAAATCTATATTTCTTGGTGTCATCATGTTAGTTTCTCTAATTTTGGTAAAGCAAAGCACCACAAGCAAGTGACAAACCGCCATAATGTTATATCCAAAGTTAGTAGATAGAGTTTTGGCAGCATTCCTAGTAAGTATTAGATTCATAGGCTGTTTCCAAAGAAGAAATGGCGAAATAGGGGAGAATATTTGTTTTGCTCCAAATTTTCATTTCTGGCTCTCTCTTGTCATGGTAACCAGGAATGGAATGAGTTACAAAGAGAAGTTTAAAATGGAGAGGGACCATTTCCTAATAAAGATTTAGTTTTTCACGGATTGAAAAGTATGCATAATGTGACATTCACGAGTAATTCTACGGTACCCCCCCAAAAAAAGGGGGGGTACGGTACCCACTAGTAGGTAACCTGCTACACCAGGTTACTTTTTTCTCACATTTGACAGTTCCATTCTCACATTGTGCAGTTCCAATATCACATGTGACGGTTCTCTTCTCACATTTGGTGGTTCCCTTACTTTTTTCTCACATTTGACGGCTCCATTCTCACATTGTGCGGTTCCAATATCACATATGATAGTTCTTTTCTCACATTTGATGGTTCTCTTACTTTTTTTTCTCACATTTGACGGTTCCATCCTCACATTGTGCAGTTCCAATATCACATGTGACGATTCTCTTCTCACATTTGGTAGTTCCCTTACTTTTTTCTCACATTTGACGGTTCCATTCTCACATTGTGCGGTTCCAATATCACATATGATAGTTCTTTTCTCACATTTGATAGTTCTCTTACTTTTTTTTTCCTCACATTTGACGGTTCCATCCTCACATTGTGTAGTTCCAACATCACATATGACAGTTCTTTTCTCATATTTGGTGGTTCTCTTACTTTTTTCTCACACTTGACGGTTTCATCCTCACATTGTGTGGTTCCAACATCACATATGACAATTCTTTTGTCACATTGTGTGGTTCTCTTACATTTTTCTCACACTTAACAGTTTCATTCTCACATTGTGCGATTCCAACATCACATATGACAGTTCTTTTGTCACATTGGGTGGTTCCCTTATTTTTTTCTCACACTTAACGGTTCCATCCTCACATTATGCAGTTCCAATATCACATGTGATGGTTCTCTTCTCACATTTGGTGGTTTCCTTACTTTTTTCTCACATTTGACGGTTCCATTCTCACATTGTGCGGTTTCAATATCACATATGATAGTTCTTTTCTCACATTTGATGGTTCTTTTACTCTTTTTTTCTCACATTTGACGTTTCCATCCTCACATTATGCAGTTTTAACATCACATATGACAGTTCTTTTCTCACATTGGGTGGTTCTTTTACTTTTTTCTCACACTTGACGGTTTCATCCTCACATTGTGTGGTTCCAACATCACATATGACAATTCTTTTGTCACATTGGGTGGTTCCCTTACCTTTTTCTCACACTTGACAGTTCCATTCTCACATTACGAAGTTCCAACATCACATATGACAGTTCTTTTGTCACATTGGATGGTTCCCTTACTTTTTTCTCACACTTGATGGTTCCATCCTCACATTGTGCAGTTCCAACATCACATGTGACAATTATTTTCTCACATTTAGTGGTTCTTTTACTTTTTTTTCTCACATCTAACGGTTTCATTCTCGCATTGTGCGATTCCAACATTACATATGACAGTTCTTTTCTCGTATTGGGTGGTTCTCTTATTTTTTTCCTCACACTTGACGGTTCCATTCTCAAATTGTGTAATTCCAACATCACATATGACAGTTCTTTTCTCACATTTGACAGATCCTTTTCGTTTTTCTCACATTTGACGATTCCATCCTCACATTTTGCAGTTCCAACATCACATGTGACAGTTCTTTTCTCACATTTGGTGGTTCTTTTATTTTTTTTTCTTACATTTAACGATTCCATCCTCACATTGTGCAGTTCCAACATCACATATGTCAGTTCTTTTGTCACATTAGGTGGTTCCCTTACCTTTTCCTCACACTTGATAGTTCTATTCTCACATTGTGCGGTTCCAATATCACATATGACAGTTCTTTTGTCACATTAGGTGGCTCCCTTATTTTTTTCTCACACTTAACGGTTCCATCCTCACATTGTGCAGTTAGTTGAGTTTAGAGTGGTTATAATTGGGTTGGGCATATAAAACTCATTTACCCATTAAAACCCATTTAACTAATTGCTTCTAACCGAAACCCAACCCAACCCAATTATTATGGGCAAACTCCAACCCACCCAATTACCCAATTATCAAAATTACCAAAATGCCCCTAAAGTGTAAATAACCAAAATACTCTAAAATCTTCAAAAATGACCAAAATATCTCAAAATCTCAAAATTACCAAAATAACCACAAAACCTACAAAATGACCAAAATACTCCCAAAACCCAAAAAATGACCAAAATACCCCAAAACCTAAAAATGACCAAAACATCCCCAAAACCCAAAAAATGACCAAAATACCCTTGAAACCAAAAAATGACCAAAATACCCCCAAAAACCCAAAAATGACCAAAATACCCCTAGAACCCAAAAAATGACCAAAATACCCCCAAAACCAAAAACTTACTAAAATATCCCCGAAATCTAAAAATTACCAAAATACCCTCGAAACATAAAAAATAACCAAAATACCCGTGAAACCCCGAAAATGAACAAAATACCCCTAAAACCTAAAAATTACCAAAATACCCTTGAAATCCAAAAAATGACCAAAATACCCCCCAAACCCAAAAAAATGACCACAATACCCTCAAAACTTAAAAATGACCAAACTACCCCCGAAACATAAAAAATGACCAAAATACCCCTAAAACCTAAAAAATAACCAAAATACCCATAAAACCTAAAAATTACTAAACTAATCTTGAAACCTACAAAATGACCAAATTACCCTTGGAACCCAAAAAATGACCAAAATACTCCTAAAACCTAAAAATGACCAAAATATGCCCAAAACATAAAAAATGACCAAAATAACCCTAAAATCCAAAAAAGACCAAAATACCCCCGAAACCTAAAAATGACCAAAGTGCTTACAATTCAATTAAAATGGAAGAACTTTATAATTAACGGGATTGTTATGAATTAACGGGATTGTTTTGTGGGACTTTTTTATTGTTGGGAAATAATAAAGAAAGCATCTTTCTCAATATTTATACTCATTTATTTGGATTGTTAGAATAGTAGTAGCTAGGCTCACTCATATCACATTGACTTATAATGGCTTTCTTATAATTGTAATGCAGAATAGGTTGTTGCAATTGTCTGGGTTTGTGGATTGTGATTCACTCAATCACTAAGAAATTATAAAAGGGTACTGTTTGTTTCTTAGAATTGTGTGTTGGAGCTGTGACTTGGAAGGGTGTTGAAGGAATTTAGTGGGTTGCATTCAAAAACTGTTGTAGATAAGGAAATTGGGTTGAGTTGAGTTATAAAGATTTGTAATTTGATCTTCCTGTAATAAGACATAGGCATGGTTGAAAGGAAAAACATGGGGCGTGTGTCTCCAATACTTTTGGCGCTTTTGTCATTTGGGTTTTTCTTTGCAACATATAATTTGTTGACTATGATAATACACAACAAAGCTTCCAATTTGGGGAGTTGGGAGTCGGATGGAGTGGACTCTTCAGGGGATTTGAAACCAAAATACCATGTTGCTCTAACAGCAACGGATGCTCCTTATAGCCAATGGCAGTGTAGGATTATGTACTACTGGTATAAGAAGACAAAAGACATGCCTAGATCAGACATGGGAAAGTTTACCCGGATTTTGTATTCTGGGGCTCCAGACAAGTTGATGGAGGAGATTCCAAGTTTTGTGGTTGATCCTCTTCCAGAGGGCTTGGATAGGGTGAGAATCTTATTGCTGCTGTATCATGGTTTCTCATATCTTTTGTTGTATTCTTCAATTCATTTGCATTGATTATTTTTGTTGATTTTGTCAATTCATCATAAATTTTTTTTTTCCAAAAAATATGTAGTAGATTCAAATGCTTTCATGAATTTCCTTTAAATTCATAGTTAGAAAGTCCAATGAAGTATACAGCCTGTCTTTGGAGGAGGGAATTAATGTCTTGTATACAACAACTCATCTATTGCTTCATTTGTTTCATGGAAACCAGAGTTTGGAGAGAAAAAGTGTCTTTAACAACTTGCATCCAGTCTTCCCAAACTAATATAGACATACGATTCTTAGTTACATGCCAATCCATATGACTACGGTGCTCTTCTTGGCATTTGAATCTGAGGCCACAGGTTGTGCATTGTCTGGGGAGATCAGCATATAGGGCATTTATTGCAGACTCATATTTATTGAGCTTTCATACAAACACATACATAGCATATAATATTAAATTAATGAAGGTGATACTTCTTGAATCACAGGTGAAACTTCTTATGCGAGTTCATCATAAAAACTTGACTACCCTTGTTGGGTATTGCTATGAAGGAACAAACATGGGGCTTGTTTATGAGTACATGGCTAACGGAGACTTAGATGCACATCTTTCAGGTTGGTCATATAATAAAAGTATCTAGTGAAGATTCCACATTTTTAGCTTACTTATATACAAAACTAAAAACTTTTGGCTGACAAATGGCGGAGCTAGAAAAATTACTTTTGGGAAGGTGGGGTGGGGGGCGTGATTGACCTTCATCTTATGGACATATATTGTTAGCAAGTATATTCATTATGAATAGAATTAAATTACTCTACATCTAATCTAAAAAGAATAAATCAGAAAATCATAGAGAAGTGATCAAAAAATTTGAAAACTAATTCGCATAATAAGAAATGAATAAAATTTGGAGATGCGTGATTATATTTTACACACAAACACTTCATAGTTAATCTATAACCTATATATATCATCGCTTCACTCACTCACTCACACACACACACACACATATTATATTTTTACACACATATATATGTTAAATTTTGAGTCATTTTCTCATGTAATAACATCCTCTGAATTTCATAAAATTTTCAGGTTTCATGCAGATGACAAAAATATTTAGTTTCAACCAATGAAATGGGGCTGCACAGTCTCCCTGTGTTATACATGCATCCATGCCTCTACATGTGTTGATCTGGCCAGGTCTTCACTAATTTAGATTTTCCTTGGGTTTCTCTGATGAACATGCCATGTAGATTTCAAAATAAAGCCACTATTGCTCTGTTTCTATACTGCTAAAAAAATAATATTGCATAGTTCAAAAGAATTGAAACCATTTCATGGAAATTTGCTTATAGTGATATAGGCTGGGTATCAGCTCCCTTAGATGATCTTATAGGTTGTGGATTGCTATATCTCATAATCACAATACAAACTATATCTCATAATCACAATACAAACATAGTCACATTAAGCAATACAAACTATATTTCATAATCACTTCAAAAACATAGTTTGTAAAAAAAATTTTAAAAGGCTCCAGCCCTCAAGTATACTGAATTTCCACTCTGATCGTCGTTTCACTTCCATTGATCCATTGGTTTAATGAGCAATAAGAACAAGAAGCTTTGGCATACAGATCGACCATTCATGCTTCCACCTGCAGAATATTTAAAAACAAAAAAAAACAAAAAAAATGGACACAATACTTAGCACCACCTACCCCCCTCCCCCTACCTCGTTTTTTTTTTTTTTTCTTTTTTCTTTTCCTTGTTTTTAGGTGAACAAAAACAACGCACTTAAGACGGTGAAGGAACCACAGCAATACCTGTCAATGGCAATAAAGAAAACATTCTATGTCCCTCTTGAAGTTTTGACAGCAAAAATAAAAAGAATGCCAGAAAGGTAATATTGCAAGAGAATTTGTAACCTCTGCTGCAAAACGCAATGTTGCAAGCTACAAGTACAACTATACATGTACAAGATTCTGGCGTGAAGCCAAGATACTGTGACCTCCAATGCTACTGTAAAAATTAGTTAAGAGCATACCATTAACACGAACAAAATCACATTATGTTACAGATGACATAGAAGTCGATCTAGCTAAGTTAAATCCACATACGTTTTCTTTGACTACCCTCTGCAGTAATTCCCTGCACACAACAATTAAAAGAATGAATATGAAACATTTGTTGAGCTTTAGGCATAAGAATACAAATGAAAATATTCACATAATTGCGTTGGTCTTGAGTAATATATTGCTCATTGATATATACATGAATGCATAACAAAGTCCTCAGATAAAACACTATGGCTTTAACCATAAAACAAAGACAGACTTTCAGAAGAAAGTATATAAGAGACTTTTTTTATTTTTTTATTTTTGATAAATGTATATAAGTGAATATTCTGAAAGAGTTGAACAAAAATTATACCTTACAGGTAAGCAGTTGAAACTGTCCATCAGCTTTAGTAAGTGGTAAAAACTGTTTGTCACTCAGTTTGGAAGGACCATCAACATCAATTAGTTGAACCATTCCTCAACGGTCAACCCATGCTAACTCTACCAAACTAAGCAAAATTGTAAACCAATCACCTATAGTCACTTTATCAAAGTTCAATTTAGTCAACACAATATCTGCAATGCATGACAATGTACATCTTCCCAAGCAACCTTTTAACAAACAAAAATTTCAACTCAAAACCTTCAGTTTTCCTTACTGTACAAATGTGAGAGCTCAAAACTAAGACCCACAAGATTGTGAGTCGTAAGGCCAAACAGAACGAGCAAGCTTCCTTTGTCAAGAAAATACCACTTGTCGGTTCAGATCACAAAGGTTTATTACTGGAACTAAAAACAGCCAGATTTTGTAGTGGGTGAAACATCTCTAACAAGATAAAGTAAGCTAATTGTCTAGCGATAGAATAGGGTAGACTTTTTGTCCAGCAATATTAAGTTCAAACTCACCCAAAAAGCAAAAAAAAAAAAAAAGATGATAAAAATAGAAATAAGTCACTTCCAACAACCAATAGATTTCATATATACATCATAGAAAGTGTAACATCACACTCACACACACAGACTGAATTACATACCAGGCCTGGCCTTGCCGTTGAAATGCATCAGTTTTGGATCCCAGTTTCATGCAAGCCATTTTCTCACTATACAAGCACTTTAAAACTTCAACAACAGCGCTGAGCTTATGTGAAACCCAAAGATAACCTCCTCAGTAACCTCTATCTCACACTGAAAAAACCGCTTTCACACCCAACAAATCCTTTGCTCCAAAAAGAGAGCAATCTTGACAGCAGAAACAGAAACCCAGTTGAGTTTTAACCTTAAAAAACCAAAATCAAACCAGAAAAAACCATGAACAACCAAACCCAAAATTCCCAAGCCAAGTCTCTCAGAAGTCAGAACCTTAAAAATAAATAAATAAATAAATAAAAAAGAGAGAGAACTACAATGCGGTTTCTTCTCTCACTTACCTGCTAAAAACAGAACTGAAAAATTGCAGAGAGTCCCACTAAATTTTCCAACAAAATTGCCCCAAATCCGCCACTATCCACTAGATTCAAAGAGAACAAACCATTTCTCTTCAGAAACCCATCAAAAAAGCCTAAAACAACTCCATTTACATTACCCTCTTCCAAAAAACAAAATAGCCCAAGAATCAAACCCCACAACTCCAAAATAAATCCCTCAAACAGACACCAAAATTAGGTCAACCCCTTCCTTCTGACCCCAATAAACCACCAAGCACCAAGCCAAGCTGCTCCAGACAACCAACAAAAAAAAAAAAACCAATATTACTATTTTTTTCCACCCTTAATTCTTAAAACCTCACCAACAAGATTCCAAAGCGGCGCCGACGAGTGGATTGGATGAGAAGAAGCGCTTCCGATTTGAGGTTGTGGGTGCGCCGGGCTCTGAGGGTTTTGTGGGTGCGCCGGGCTCTGGGGGTTTTGTGGTATCAACTGTCTGATTTGAGGGTTTTGTTTAGAGAGGCAAATAGATCAACGAGCAAACGAAGTAGAAGGGTAGAGAAGCAAGCGTGAGACAGAGGAGGCAAGCGTGAGCGTGAGACAGAGAAAGGGCTGAAGTGTGATGAACGTTTTAATTTTTTGTTTATATAATAAAACCTGTTTAACCGGTAACCAAAAACCTTTAATATTATATCAACGGACAAGATCAAAACTATAGAAAATGAACGGCTCAGATATAGGTGGGTACCGTACCCCCCCTTTTTTTGGGGGGTACAGTAGAATGACCCGACATTCACATATGATTTAAATGATATAGCATTATATACATTGTTTCTACTTGAAAAAATGGACAAGACCTGAAATCACCGATTAGAAGTTCATAACTCAACTAAAGAAAATGTTCAAGTGTATAAACAACTCAAAATTATTTTTTGAAGTTTCCATAATTTCCGGTAACTTATTTAGTAAAGGTGAGACAAAAATTTACTTCTTTGTTTATTGAACCAAACATTTAGACATGTTGCAGACCCACCAAAAAAAAAAAAAAAAAAAAGAAGAAGAAGAAAATTTATGAGTTACTAAAAGATTAAAAATCATTTTGACATAATACCAAAATATTAGGAATTAAACTGACAAATTTTAAACATTAGGAACTAATTTGACTCACAACTTAGAGGTTGAGGACCAAATTTGTAATTTATCCAATTTTTTGTTGTTATTATGGTTGTTGTAATATTAATCACATGTGATTCAATCAATTTGAACAGCAAATTATTATGGTGGTGGCCTGGTGGGAAGATTGAACTCAGGGAGGTACATCTAATAAAAAATGGAGCAGTATAACTACATTGTGTTAGAAATAGCCAAACTCCCAATCACAGTACATGAGTAAGTGTACACGGATGAATACATGTGAAACTGTAGCCAACAGCAGCAAGAAATGAATCCGAATTTACAGAAATGAATCACTAATTATGGTTTCTTTACAAAGTACGCACCAGCAGCGGCACTTCTACAATAAATATCAACTTCTGCAGTGAAAACACGAGGATTTTTTTTATCCTTTCTGATTTATGTAAGTTATAATCCATGTAATAAAATGCCGATTCACTTTGCAAAATATTGGCAATGATTTCCACAATAAAATAGTAGTGATATCATGTAGGATGTGCAAGAAATATCATAGATCTAGCCATCTAGGAGTTCCATAAGAAATGTAAAGCAATCTTTCAAAATATGCTGAAAATAATTCCAAGTCAGCGGAATCCTAACCCTTGCGGAAAAACTTTTAGTTGATAAGTGATAACATGTTTATCTTAAATTTGAAGGAAGCTCAAAGCAGTACGTTGAAGTTGAAGCATTGAGTTCCCAAGTGGTGGCAGGTATAAACTCTAAAAGCAAATTTGGACGCACTGTGTAATGCAGCCTTTAAAAAAAAACACAGCAGCCGTGCTTAAATCATTTATACCTACCATCACAATAGCTGAATAATATATCATAAATACAAAAGAACTTTTAAACCACATGAAAAGCCTAGTATGTATCATAAAGTCCTTCCAAACCTTACCTAGATTAAGATGCTAATGCACCTTTGATACATCAAGATTCAGATACTGTACCAGAAACAAAAGATCAAAGACTGAGGAATATATAAACCATATATAATTCTAAATCAGTTAAAAATATGAAGCAAATAATAACTTAGATTATCCAAGAATATTGCGGAAAATATATTTCAAGTCCAAAACAAAACTATGGCGAAGGAGGGTTGTCCCAAAAGAGAGGAAAGTATAAAAGGAATATAGAGGGACTATTATATATATTTGATAAATAATAGAACATTGATTTAATAGATGATTTGCAAGCTTGCGCGCATTCCAGTTCATAGCATGAACTACTACTTTGTTTCATATAGACAATGAAACGACGATCATACAAAAACTATAAAAAGAAAGGGAAAACATCATTATACAAAAGACACTTGCAATTTTCCTCTATTTCCTGCTGAACAAACTCCTTATTTTCCCTCTTTCCAACCGCTCCAGTAGCTTTTTGGCACCTGGGATGTCCATTTCTGTAAGCTTCTTAAGATAGCCAATTGCTCCATATGAGATCATCAGCTTCTTACATTTCTTACTTGAAGATAGAGATGCTAGGCAAGAAACTGCATACTTTTTTGCAGTGTTTTGTGGACTTGGGTCAAGCAATTGGACCAGATTTGGCACACTTTTATCATCCCTTTTAACTTCTCTGCAGTTCTGGGAAAGGATCATCAAGCTTGAAATTGCTTGGGCAGCAACCTCTCTAACACTGTTTGATTTAGCCTCAAGCATCTTCACAAGTAGAGGAATGCACCCAGCTTCACCAATCAATTTCTTCATCTCTGTTGAGCTACAAACACGACAAATTGCTGATGCAGCAGCTGCTTGTGCACCTAATGATCCAGATTTAAGCACATGAACCATCCGAGGCAGGAAACCAAGAGAAACCAAAACCTCCATAGAAAGTGAGCCAACCAAATTCCTTAATGCCCCAACTGCAGATTCTTGGGGCAGTGGACCATCAAGATAAGCCAACAGGCTCCGAATTCCACCCTCTGAAATAACAGACCTTTTTAAATTGTCATTGCTAGCAGTGAGATTCTGCAAGCACTCTGCTGCATATTCTTTAGATCCCAACAAAATTCCACAATCAAGCAGATTGATCATTACTCTTACAATCCCTTCTTCAGCTAGAGTTTGTCTCACCTCTGGCACAGCGGATATATTCTTCAAAGTACTAGCAGATGCAGCCTGTGAAACAGAATCACCAGTCCGACAGATCTCAATCAGTGGACGAACCCCACCATGCCCAACAATAGCACGAGCAGTTTCTGCGGACATTGACAATCTCTGGAGCGAAATTGTAGCCTTCTCTTTACCCACTGCGCTACCTGATTCAACAAGCCTAATCAGAGGTGGCAAAACACCTTCTGAAACAAGCCAATTCTCGCAACTCCCAGATTCTGCAAGCGAGCAAATTACAGTAACAGTCTTCTCCCTGATACGAGGAGATGTTGCTGTAAGTAATTGCACTAGAGCAGCAATATTGCTCCGCCCCAAAACAGCCAAAACATTCTTTTCATCCTCCTTCATAGACTCAACAAGGCTATCTAAAGCTCTGTGCTTAGCTTCCAAGTGCCCGATCTGAAGCCGAGCAAGCAATTCTCTTATATTGCCATGATTTGCAGCCTCTGGTTCATCTGAAGAACCAACCATAGACAAAGGCAAAGTAGCCTCACCAAGCACCCCAGTCTTGATCAAAAGCCCACAATCCCTCAAATTCAAGTCCAATTTCCCTGACATAGCATCCAAATCACTCTGCATCCTAAGCTTCCCTTCATACTTCTCCCCACCGCATAATTCAGCCAATTCAATAGATTCCTTCAATGTCTTTGACACAGCCTGCAATTGCTCCTTACAAAGTGCATTCTTTAAGAAGAAAGGGTGGCTTGACAAGTCCGATAAACGTGATGGAATCTGCTCCAGTTTTGATATTATCATCTTCCACCTACCAGGAAATCCCTTCACCTCCCTGGCCTTGTTAAGTGCCACTGGAACCAGCTCTTGGGCATGGGATAACCACCCTTCAGCTGACTGGATATTAGCCAAAACCTCAGTTCCACTATCTTCCACCATGACTTCAATAATGGTTTAGACCAAATTTGATACAGGAGCTGTTACAAATGGAATGCAGAGAAAAAACAAGGCCTTAGCTAACAACCCAGATGAGAAAACATGAAAAGGAAATGATATTTGCATAGAAAATTATATGGCAGTGGAGCAGTTGCAATCATATACACATGAATTATAATTTAAGTCTACAACAAAACAAAAAAAAGGGATTAAAACCAAAAAAAAAACCATACTAAAGAACAAATGGTTAACATCAAGTGCTTCCAGAATCTTGTATGATCACACAAAGCTTGTTTTTGCTGAAAACTAGACCCGACCAACTAAATCAAAGTACCTAAAGATGCCCCACTAGCCCTTCCCTGCTTTAGCAAGTGTTCATTTAATGCTAATTTAGATTTTCATATTATAAAAGCATAGTACTCGTACAAATGACATGATTTATTAATATATTGTTGATGAAAATGAAAGGAGTTACTTTTAACTGGTAACCAATACCGTCCAATTAATAAGAAGTCGTCGGCAGATTATCTCTCTCAAATTCAAATACCTAAATAACCCTTTCACTTATGAAGTAAAAAGCCACTTCCATTCTATATAGCAATAGAGTATTATAATGGTTTCTGAAGGGTATTTTGGTAAGTACGGACTTGAGCTGGAACTTTACTTTTCAACCTAAGATAACCGTGAATATGATATCAGATTTCTCTACTGAGTCTAACTAAAATTTGACTCTGAGCTATATATATTCAATGGACAAGATTGTTGGAGAGTTAGGCAAAAGTTGGATTTATTAGCTGTAATTTACAATTTTCTCCTTACAAATGGAGCTTTCGAGTTGAGAGAGAGGAAGACTTTCCTTTGAAGAGACGGTAGGAGTCCCTATCTACAGATTACAGTTGTATTATAGAGTGTATTTAAATTTATTCAAAATGGACCAACCCCACAAAAAAGGTCCAGAAAATTCACAGCAAATAATAAGAAATCTAGGATTTTATTTTACCTCGAATTTATTTGACTTCTATTAACTTTCAGGGGATTTGCCCATTAACAGCCACCAAACAGTGCCTCACTACTGTAAGAACAAGTAAGGGAAAAAAAAAAAGAAGAACAATGATTCGCAATCTATAGTGATCAGAAAGCAAATTAAACAAAGGAAAAGGGAAAAAAGAAAACAAAATCACTTTTTTCTGAAGTAGGCATCAATGAAAGCAAGCAAAAACAACCTGAAGAACCAACCTTTAAGTCTCAGAAACTCAGAACCTTTGCCCTTTATACCCAGAAAGCAACCCACTATAGCTTCTTCTTCAAACCTCTTTCTCCCTCTGTCTCTCTCTCTCTCTCTCTCTCTCTCTCTCAAAGCTATAACTTAGAAATGCATATAAGAATCAGCTACCGACTATAACTTGATCTTCAAATCTCTCTCTCTTCTCTCTCTAATAAACTGAAAACCAAAGCAATGCTTCCAAGTACAGCAATCAAACAAAAGAAGTATATTCAAAAACTCCTTCTCACTCTCACTTTCAAAAGACACTGACCCAGAAGACAGTTTCTCAGAATCAGAAATACCCAGAGCTCATTTTTGTTTCTTACGAAGAAACAGACATCAAACGGTCGAAACCATTTAAACAAAAACCAAAAAACAAAAACCCCTGAAAAATATAGAAAGAATCTTCAAACTCTAGAGTTAAGAAGCCCCAAGTTTGAAAAACCCCACTGAAGTATTCGACTTTTACCACAATAAGACACAGATAGACAATAGAATATATCAATGACTATATGACAATCTCAATCAAATTCAAAAATTAAACTTTCTTCAATCTCTCTCTCTCTCTCTCTCTCTCTCTAATGGAAGGAGATGTCAGTGTCTGTGTCTGTGTCTGTGTGTCCTTGGACTGTTTCTGTAAAAAATACGCAAATATTTTACTGTGTAGTTTTAGAGAGAGAGAGAGAGAGAGAGAGAGAAATGGGGGCTTATGTATCGGATATTAAAGGTTAAAGGTCGAACATGATCAAGGATCCAACGGCTATGATTGCAGTTGAGTCAGAGTATCCGACCGTTGGGATTGGGTAAAATTTTGAATATGCTTTTTCGAATTTTATACGTTACCAATGTGATGACGTGGCGATTCTGCCACGTATAAGGTGGGGTCGGTTCGTGTGACTTTTCAAAGTGGTGCTTTAAGGTTGATAGAGATACCACGTGTGAGAGAGACAGATTATGGGAAAGTGTGTTTCAACTGGGTATGTTCAAATTTACGTATTTCACCTTCAAATGGTTTGGACTTAGGATTTTGGAAAAACCGAACATGACACCGAGGTTAGGTGTGTTTGAGTTGTGACAGCTGGGGAGGAGTGAAGCATGGGACCCATCCTATCACTACCATAGTCTTCAATCTTTCATAGAGTAGTCTTTGGCAATTGGCATTGAATGCATGCAGGTTTGTCATTTGTGTTTCGAATTTGTGCTTTTGTCATGGTTTATCTCTCTCCCATTGCAACTACATGGGGCTTCATTGAATTCGAAATGTGTTTCAGTAATCCTAACATGGACCAATTAAATCTACTCAACAAGGAAAAAATGGACCAAAAAATGTGTGCTACATTTGCAAAACAAGACAGTGTTAGTAATGGTCATGAGTTTCAATTAACTCAATTAGTAAAATTTCAGTAGTTGAATAAAAATTCTGTGGTTCAATTTTTGTCTACGTCAAAAATCGATAATCTTGGTCTGATAATAAAGCAAACACCATAAATTAAAATTTTCTAAAAATAAAAATATAAATAAAAGCTCATAATAGTATATAGCATATTAAATCATTGAAAATTTGTGGTTAACTGGTAAAATCTCTGATGGTTGAACAAGAGATTTGGGGTTCAATCTCAACCTACACCAAAAATTGATTAGTATCTTGATCTGATGATAAAAGACTATCATCAAGAATGAACATTATAAGTTAAAACTCTAAATAATAAAAAAAAAAAAAAATCCTTGAAAACTCATTATTGTCTGATCGAGTTTCAGATTTTCCGCATGAAAATTCAGCAAACCCAACTTGCATGTCCAATGTAGCCTATTAAATCCAACAGCTCATCAGAGAACACTAGCTGGTCAAATACTAGAGTGTTGATGGTCAGTAACAAATGAGCTCTTTCCAAACTTGAAATCTTCGAGTTTGGTGGTAGGTAAAACAAAAAAACCTGATCCAATCCAAACCGACAGACAGGTGGCGGGTCTATGACAAATGAGCTCTATTTATGTCAACATTATTATTTTTTTTTCTTTTTTTTCATTTTAATTTTCTCAAACAAATGGAAAAACCATCAATTCGATGACACACCCCTAGTGACCCTACGCAATACTATATTGAAATGCGACTTGATTCAATACCATGATGTAATGGGAAAACTACAGTATTTAGTGAATCTTATAGCCCACAATGATGATAACACACTTTAAATTAAGTGACCATTGGGTTCAAAATTTAAACTAGGGAATGCAATCATGAACTTCAGAAGAACCAAATGATGCTAAGTTGTTATAATATAGAGCTCAATGAAGAAGAGATATAAATGATTAGGATAGTATATTATAGTGCTCCTTTCTTCTAATGATGCATTTTAACGTTTTAAACGAATCTTTAGAGATGATCTCATCGAGCCGCAGGGTTTTTGACCCCTCTTTGTCCCCTATTTTTCTTTCTCCCTAATGTTGAGAGCATTATTATACGCGAGTAAATTTTTTTGATTTCAAACCTAACCCTGGTCCCACTAGCTGCCAAGGTGTCTTCAAGACATATCTTGCAGTTGCACAATGCATGCATGCATATATATATATGGTGTGTTCGTATTGTATTGTGCATGCATTATGTGATGCAGTACTTGGGGTCAAAACCGAGACTTTCTTACCACCACGAGTCTTTTGCAGTTTCTACTATTGATACTTGACCCCATTTTGTTGCTTTCTAGTTTCTACATGTTCCATTTTTAATGGTTATTAATAATTTTGTGGCTGAGGCAGTGAAAGTCTTTTCCAATAAATGGCTGCGGGAACAAAGTAGAGCTCTCCACCTGCAATAATTTAACTATACAAAACTGAACAAAAGAAGAGCACAACATAGAGGATAAGCCTTTTTGCCCTTTTGGCGAGTCAACCGAGACGCGTGGGGCTTTTGCGTTGCGTAGCCAGAACGTGACGATGTTGCCTGTCGGCTATACGCTACTTTTCCGATTTTTTTATTTTTACATTTTCTACTAATTTTACGTTACAACTACGTCAGTACTTAAAATAATTTCTATGTAAACTTAAACAAATCCATAATTAGATTAGTATTTTTTTTCTTAAATCATTCGTACTTTTAAAATAATTAAAGATGAATATTATGTCATTAATCAATTGTTTATATTTCAAGTTTATGAATAAAAATTATGCTTAAAAAATAAATTTATGACTCATATAATAAACAATATCAAATTGACACAAAACTTGATATATTAAAAATGTAAAAAACATACAATTTAACAATTATATTTTCAAAAAACGTAATAATATTAGTTTTTTATTTTTATTTTTTAGTTACTAGAAGTTAATAAGTTGGAAACTAAACTTTGTCTTTTTATATTTTGTAGGCACCTACCGCTTTTTGTGGGTCTTGGTAGACTACAGGTCCATTTTACTTTGGGGTATCCAGGAAATACATAGATTATCTACCAGCTGAAAACACTGTAACACAGTGCAAGAAAATGATAAAAGATTGACACAACAATTTTGTACATTTTTTTTCACAAATTGTTGATTAGTCTACAACATTTTTATCTAAATTTTTCATCTACACCACATTTATTTTGCGACAAATATATCGAGAACAATAGTAATTGAAAATATTGTGCCCCACTAGGCTTTATCGTAAAAGCATGCCAATAGCCCTTGATGTAAACATGTGCTTTTGGTTGGGTCCTAGTGTCCTACTCCTACTCCTAACCACTTTACTCCTTGGCTTCAAGCTGAGTTACATTCCTGCCCTTGAAAAGTTTGGAAACCTTAATTTAATCAATAATGCATACATTTGGGGCATGAAAGTTTTTCAATTGATCTAACAGAAATAGACTTTTTTTTTTTTTTTTGACAACATCTAACAGAAATTGACTTGAGTGCATGCCATTCGACTGTTGGTCTAATGGCACTTTCCCTATGTCTTAGACTCTTAGTACCTAGGAGTTTGTGGGGTTCTAAAGTTAAAAACCAAGCTTAAAGAAGGAAAAAAAAAAAAAAAAAAGGGCGGATCGGCCAAAAATGACCCTAGGCCCCTAAAGTTGTTCAAAATAGTTTGCATTGAGCAAAGATTACATGTTACGAACCATCTAATATAAAGAAATACTTTATAAACTTTGAACATCATCATTTAGCAAAACCCAAGAAACTGTGTCGAAACTGCAAAAATGTCGGTTCTATCCCAAAAATTTAACAATTTTGAGAGCCTACTTTTCGAGGAAATGATAAAAACAAGGTGCATTTTCAATGAGATGCCCACCTCTCACATCAAAGTAGGTTCGCAACATTAAAGAACTGCATAATTGGGTTTGGTTTGGGGTGTACTCTGCGGACCACTGGATCACTAAACAGCACACGAAAATGATATGTCCTGTACAGGTCCCATCCAATGAATAGTAGCATTAGATGTAAGTCAAACCCTGCATTATGAAGACCCCGTTTTGTTGTTTCCAGAGAACTCCAACCCCGTATTAAACTCGGGAGAAAAACATAGCCAAAAATAATGATTAAGAAACCAGAGACGCAAACAAAGTTCAAACCATGACCAGGTACTTTTAATGACCTATTACTTAGAAGTTTAAATCACAATATGAATACAAAAAACAGTTGATAACTGGACCCTGCAATGTTTGCAATCAAGCAACAAAGTGAAACACAGTAACAAACAAACAACTACCCACTTGACTGGAACTTCTACTCTGCTTCTGTTTAAGATCGAGATCTTTCCCTTGCCGGCGGTGACGATCTTTCCCTTGGTGGTGGTGATCGGCTGCATTGTGAACAATATAGATAGATGCAAGTAAAAAATCATGTATTCGCATATTAACACAAGGTTGAACAGTAACAAAAAATTGAGAAAGATTAGAACCTGTCATATCTCCCATTGACTGGGCTTTCCACTCCTCTATCATATTTGGGACTTCCTCTTAGTTCAGATCTGGAGCTTAGATTTGGTCCATGGCCATAGTCTGGGCTTGCCCTATCTCTACGATACGGGCTTGGGGATCGCCCATGATCATAGCTTCTTCTATGGGGAGACATGTCCCGGCCTCTTCTATCGGGACTGTACCCATTTCTCCTCTCATCGTCATCATCCCGAACTGCATATTCCACTGAAATGACTCGATCCATGAACTTACTGCACCTCAAATATAAGTAAACCAGAATTAATATAAAGCAGGTCTGCAAATAATTGTCAGAAACTCCTATGACTAATTACTACAGAGGATTGTTTCAAAAGCAACTGTAATGATTTGCAACTAGAAATTCTAAATCAAGCATACTACTAGTCTAGAATTTGCTGAAGGAAAATACAACCTCATGTTCGTTGCTTCCAATGCTCTGGTAGCATCCTCCTGTGTCTCATACTGAATAAATGCAAAATTCCTTCTGATCCTTATGTTCAATATTTTCCCATGTGGATCAAAGTGCCTCTCCAAATCCCTTGTTCTGGTATAGCTTGGATCAAAATTAATGACAAACAAGGTTTTTGATGGTTTCACATTAGCTGAAGATCTTGAACCGCCAGGCCTTCTAATGCCACGTTCATGCTGCAATACAAAAATTAAAGATTAAGTTTGAAAGCTGAGTAAAATTACCAAGGAAGTGTTTTTGGACACTAATATGTAGATATGAAGCTTGTATATTTGGCCATGTTTAATAGAAAAGGTAATACTTCAGAGAAGTACAAAGAAACGTGCAACAGTTACAAGAGTGTGTAGACAGGCACACACGCATACTTAAGATCATAAACATTGCAGGGTAGTGTGGAGACTTAATCACCAAAACCATCATAAACATGAAATGAATCAGATGTAATAAATTTTAATCCAAAAGAAGATGTCAATAATCGTTTCTCGGTGTGTTGTGTGAGCAAGAGAGAAAGAGAGAGAGAGAGAGACAACATTTTTTTATAAGTAAGATGCAACGCAAACATCATAAAATGATTACATATCAATATTGAGCACCAACCAATAGAAAATCACCTTGGTCCACTCAACACGAAGTCGGCGACCCTTTCGACCAAATTCTGTCCTGTCAAGCCTTCTAATTGCGTACTCAGCATCTCGTTCATCTTCCATATAGACGAAAGCAAATCCTAAAAGACCAAAATGTTAAGAAACCAGAGCAGGACAATTTCAGGTATATAAACTAATTACCAAAAGACAAAATTCTGCTCATGGAGACAGTTTAGAAAATGAGGTAACGTCAACTCATCAAACTCTGAAAAATACATGTATTAAAAAAACTGTCAGGAAGTAACACAACACCTGCCATTGGCTGTGATCATGATTTCTATGTTGAAACGTGTCGGAAATTGAACACTGAGCAAAAATCATGAGGAATGAAAAAGCAATGGTATCTGAGCTAGTGTAGGATGGCAGGGCTAGGGCAGATCAGAATAATTCTTCTGAAAAATACAAGAAGATGAAGCTTGGGACATGCTAGAAAAGAAATGCAGAGAAGCACATCCATCCAAGAGCATGGACATTCCAAGTAATCCTGCGCCAAAGAAATGGTTGAGTATGGGGGTTTACACTTGGTGAAACTTGCTTCTCTCAAGGGAAAATAGCATCTACACCCAGTTAAAAATAATTATTTTAAAGAATTAAATACTGACCCTCTTGAATATCAGTTATTGGATGGTGAATTACAATTGGAGTTTCCTTAGTTGGTTTCTGAATGGAAGGCACTCAAGAATCTATTTAGTAGTTTATGCCCTTATTTGGCAATTGAAAAGATGACATTAAATGTCATTTCTAAGGATGATCCTATGAGCTGAAAGAAAGAGATCACTTTTTTCTAGCATGAAGGTGTTGCCATCAAATGTGCACACCCTCTGCATCTCTCCCACTCAACCCCCACCTCTATAAAACTACATATAATTTTACAACTGAGGAAAAAGGCATCTGTATCATACCCAGTATTTTGATATAGTAGAAAAAAGTACTTTTTTCCATAAAACTGACCAAATTTTGAAGAAATAAGTCAAAAATACCACTGGTCAGTATCATTGTTGGGTGCCATAACTGATATAAAAAAGGGTCAATGAGTTCTTTTAATATAATCATTTTCTATGGGTGCATGCTATTTTACCCTTTCTGAAATCTTAAACATGTCGAAACCCCGCTGACTCAACATGAGAGGAAAGTTTCATCATTGAGTTGTGTAGTCCAAATAGAGATTCGTCATGCCCACATTTGTTTGAGAGAAATAGTCCCTGTTAGATTTCTCCATTGCTGTAGAACTTCTGAACCATAAAATCTGTATTCTACCATATTTATAAAAAAACAATCCCAAGCATCAATAAAATGTTGTTAAACTTTGATCTATATTCACTCATACAGTATATGTGAAACAAGGATGAGCAGCTAATAATCTTGTTCCACAAATCACCACATTAATGTGGATCGAACTTTTTATCGTAATGACGGAGACAGATGTAGATAATACACATCATAACTCAGAGGCTAACATACGATGTTGTAATCAAGAAAATCACTGCAACCACAGCTTAAGGAATATTTCACTTATTCTAATAGCTTGACCATTCAAAATAAACTCGAAGTGTACAAAAGAACACAGTATTGGAAATCACAAACCATTATCTATTAAATAGTGCAACAAAGAATAATCAGATACAAGTAACTGAACAGCAAATGTAGCCTAGGAGTAATGAAAGATCAGAAACTAATAATAACAAAAGTAGAAAAAAAAAACATACCAGACTTCATATCCACCCTCTCAACCCTCCCATATCTTCTGAAAAGTCGCTCAATATCAGACTGCCGGGCATCAAATTCAACATTACCACAAAAGATGGGCCTCATATTCGTTGTGTTCCAACCGAGTCAAAAGTTTTTGTAACCCTTTAATGAAAAGCAGGTGGACACAAAACGAAGAAGTATATAAGCACTTTGTCAAACCAACCTACAAAATGTTCATATAAAGGTTTACTTAATTACCTTCCAAGCTTGCTCAATTAAAAAAAAAAAAAAAAAAATCAATCTAGAGAAAACATGAACAAGGATATATAATCAAACTCATCTTATCATAGCTAGTCATGTGCGCACACACAAATTGCTCTAGTGCAAGCATCCACACATTAATACACAATATTTATACTAATATACTCTCCAACATGTAAGCAAAACTTTATCTAGGATGCACAGACATAGGTACTGCCGTACCGGCACGGGTAAAGGTACTACACAACAACACAAGCAATTTCTAAAAAAATTATAACATTAAACAGCTGGTACAATACTGGTATGACACGGGTATGACATGGGTATATCACCCTAAATGAAGTGGGGTATGACATGGGTATATCACCCTAAATGAAGTGTTAGTGTTTCCTAGAACTTTATGCCTATACTCCAAGGCACAAGTATGATAAGTCTTCTAAATCACAATTTTTTTTTTTTAATTATTAAATTGGGAAAACAAGATTTTCATAACAATAATTCATACTATACCCATATGAGTTCTAGCTCATATGACACCTCATCTCCCTATAGAAAACAGCAGAGGCCAGATTGTAGGTCCAAAACCCATTGGGTGCACGTGTAATTTATCAAATAAAAAAAATCTGAACCCGTTAAGAACCGGAAAAATCAAAGTGATCATCATATCGACTAAATATTTATCTCGTCGATATACAACTACCCAAAAAAAATTCAAAACTAAAACTTTGCGCGCCCCTTTGAAGCTTCTTTCTTTTAATTAATGAATTTTTCTACTTACAGAAAATTAAAAACAAAATTAATTTTGAACTCACTGACGACCACTGGGACTTCTTTGAGTTTTTCTATCTAATTCTGAAGCTAAAACCTATTCAGAAAATTTTAATTTAAAAATATACACACGCATACATACACATACATATGCACATTATTATTAGTTCTTCATAGAAGTAACAATAAATTCAGAGAAAAAAAGATCGAAGCAATTTAATTAAGAGTAAAGCAGAATCAAATAAGCTTAGATCAGAGAATAAAGATTTATAGCACACAAACAATTTTCGTCAGATTTAGCTGAAAATGATGCAGAAACAGTTAGAGTAGTGAGAAAAAGAGTCAGATCCGTTGAAATCAGCGATAAATGGGTTAGGGTTAGGGTTTGGTACCTGTGGCTGTGAGTGAAGCTTTGCTTTGCGAATGAAGGAGGACTGACTTTTGAGAGAAAAACCCTAGGGATTGTTTAGTTTGGACCTTTAAACTGTAGCTCTCAATTGAGAAAATATCTTTTTGGGTAGCTAGCTCGAGTACAAAGGTTTAAAAGCGAGTAAAAATAAATAAAACGACGGCGTTCTTAACTTGATAGGAATTGCGTAGTTTCTACTTTCTACTTTCTTAACATCGAATATTCTACCCTCTCAAAAAAAAAAAAAAAAAAAAAAAACACCGAATATTCTATTAAAATGAGAGTGTTTATTTATGAGCTTATCTATCTTAACATTTATTAATAGTACAAAGGTGAGAACATTTGGGGATAATGTAATTTCCTATAAGGTGGGAGGTTTTGTGGGAGATTTTATGTCAAATGATGACATGTGTTCAAAAATAGACACGTGTTATAATTCCAATGGATTTAGTTTCACTGGACACTAGACCTAATCTGAACCCGATGATAAGAATAAGTCTATTACAATTTTGATGGAAAAAAAATTTGTTTATTACAACTTAGCTGAGTTTTATAATTAAAAAAAATGAGCAAATTCTTTATTACAAGCGGTGGTTCATTGAAAGATAAAAAATTGTGGGTAGAATTAATGTGCATTAGTACACTTGTTGGCTTTGCAATACACATGCTCAATATACTTGATGGGGAAAGTTCTCAAGTGGTTCAAGCGATCAATTAGTAAAGGTTTCATTAAGAGTTTAGATGTATCATTAGTGATCAACTAGACCACACTATTTTCTCAAAAAAAAAAAAAAAAGACCACCCTGAAAGCATTAAGTTCCACAATGAGACTGGTAATTATGAGTTGTTCAGTAGGGATAGGGTCATCTCTTAGGCCCATAGTTTTGATAGTAAGTTGTTAGTGCTTCCAAGAGATTTGGCAAAGCCTTTAATCCAATTTTCTTTATGATTTTTCTCTCAATAGATATTGTAAGGGCTCAATTTGTAATGGACCCTTAGCGATAAAAATTTGTAGAGATGTAGGTGTAAGGGCTAGGCATTAGCAATACAAACAAAGGGTGATATGAAATCAATCAGGCGTAATAACTAAATAATTTTGCTGAGTGTTTTCTGTGAGGATAAAGACCACGACCCTTTGTAGGGGTTGATAAGGGTCTTTGTAATGATTTCGGATAAGTGTTTGTGAGGATCCTGATGATTTTTGGTTAAGTGTTTGCGAAGCGTATTCATCCTCGGTTCAATCTGAGGATCTATTTTTCTTAGAGTTGGTGTATATTCTGTCCTTTTTTCTTAGGACTTATTCATGTCCGAATCCCCTTTTATGTTGGGTATCCTCTTAGTTATATAGTATAGTTTTTGTTAATCTTGACCGTCCATTCGTCGGCTATCTAAACTCTGTGTATGAGGGGTTGTCCCATCACCTGCTTTTGCAGGCTTTATGTCATTTCTCAGCCGCCTTTGCCGGCTTTCTATTAGTTGGGGTGACCAAGGCACCTGGGTTCGTTGGTCACTTCACCATCAAAGCGGCCAGAATGTTGGTGGAGTACATTTAATGGGTGGGAGATATTTACCCTTTATCAACGTCGGTTCGCCGAGGAGGTGGGCATCCTCGGCGAGGCCTCTTGAGGGCCTAGGCTTTTTCCCTTCTATCATCGGCCTATATACTCTCCTCGGCGCGGGCCTTGGGCCGGCTATGGAGTGGGCCTAGTTTTAATATTTGGGGCCCCACATATATATTTATTATTCAAAAGAAATCTGAGACTTTAGTTGTTTTTGAACTTTATAAGTGTAAAGTTGAATTTATTCAACTATGTGTTGGCTTTATTCCATGTCAAATTTGATTGTAATTCAGTATTTAGAAACCTTGTATTTAGGTGGGAATAATGTAAGGGTTGTGTGTAAGAGAGTGTGAAGATTTGATTAAAAGTGTGCAACAAGAAGTGACTTACAACTGGAACTCGCGACTGACTCGCTAGTGATGACTTATCAAAATGTAGCACACGTGTGAAGCATGCAGAAAGTTGAAGGGTTATGATAGCTAGATCACTATAGGACAAAAAGTACAGTCTGGCCAGTCTAGTAACTGGCGACTAGAACTCGCAACTCATCCCAGTCGCGAAGTGAGTCGCCTGTGCACCCTGTTTTGCTGAAAACTGAATTTTCACATTCCATCTCATACCCTACTATAAATACCCTTATACCCACAAAATGTAGAAAACTTCCAGAGAGAATTTTGAGAGAAAAACCCTAGAGAAAAACAAGATTGATTCATCCACAATCTTATACATTTGATTATCCAAATTCCTCTACTCTCACCCTCTCCATTGTCATACCCATAAGAGGATTATAAACCAAATCCTTACCTCACCCAATTCAGAGTAATGAGAAGGTTCTTGGTGTTTGGGAAGCTGTTCAAGAGAGAATCAATTCATATTGGTTGATGTAATGGGCTAATTGTGAGATCCGGTAATATAAAGAAGACACGGTTCAGCATAACCTTGTTAGAGCAAGAAGTTTGGAGGGTTTAGGTGTATTGGGTAGATTAGGCTTTGAGGGTTTAGGTGTATCGGGTAGATTAGGCTTGGAGGGTCTATTGTTATTCATGTATCCCAATTGATTTTCTAGCGGATCATTTACCGCTTGGAAGGCGATGGAGAGGTTTTTTGCCGAGTTCTTTGATTTCCTCTTCGATAACATGTGCTGATGTTATCTTGTGTTTGCATCTCTCTATCCCTTACTCTTTGCTTTTAATTACTGCTAAGTTGTGATTAAAATATGGTTTAGAGCAGTTTGATAATTTGGGTATTGCTTATATTTCATATTCCGTACATATATTGTTTGAATATAAACTTGCTTTGGAAAATTTGTATTTGGGGGTCTAAACATTCACAAGAAAACACACTAAGTGAGTTTTCAATAAGGTTGAAGTTGAACTCGATAGATAAAAGAGAACTAAGAAGATTATGCCGTTAGATCTGACTTGACAAGATTTAAGGCCTAAAACAATTACTCTAAGTGATTTATTGAGTCCGTTTGGATAGAGCTTATTGTTGCTGAAAGTTACTAAAAACTGATTGTTGCTGAAAACACTGTAGCAAAATAATTTTTAAATGTGTAAATAGTACCGTGGGTCCCATTTTTAATATTTTTTAATGTATAAACAGTGCATGAACAGTGCGTGAGCAGTGCCGCACTGTTCATACACAGTAAATTTTGTCCCCCAAAGTCAAAAAAGCCAGCAAAAAAAAAAAAAAAAAGAAAAGAAAAAAAAAGAAAGTGAAAACGCAGGCAGAAAACGTACCGCACAAAACCTGGCTATCCAAACCCAACCATTGTATATCTATATTTCAATCATTTTTTTTTATGAGAAGATGGGATTTTTTTTGGGTGGGGGGGGTGATGAAAGGGTTATCTAAGTGAGATAGAGAAAAATACATAAATTTCTTAATTTTTAGCTAGAGAAGCACTTTTTTCAAAAGAAAGAATATAAAAGTATCCAATATATATGTATATGTATATGTATATGTGTGTATGTGTGTATATATATATGTGGGGCCAGTTGCCCAAAAAGATAACAGAGAGTTCATAGGAAGTGGGCTTGTGGCCCAACGGCCCAGTCCAAGGACACTCACATGTCCGAGAATGGTTAAATAGAGCCATTTTGAGAATAACACAAGACAAAGAGACGTAAGTCGTACTTAATGGCCCAAACCACGTCCGAGGATAAGATTTATTGCTCAAACTAACGTCCGAGGTGGATGTAACTCTTTTAATAGTCAAGGAACTTCACAGAATTACATGCAAACTAACTAATGAATATTGAACAAAGAATGAACCGGGAAAGGTAACAAATATCTCCTAAAAGCTGCTACCTCCATATTAAATACTTCCTAACTAACTCTCTGGCCGCATTAATGTGGAGGTGATACCTGAACAGTAACCAAGCAGCCTTATGGCCACTGAGCGGAAGATCCAGGAAGTTCTGGATGGGACAGAAAGAAGTTCTCAGAATGGAACCTACATGTGTACGGTGAAAGCAGGATGAAGAAGGTAATATATCGTGAAATCGGAGTACACTAAAAGGGAGGACTTTTGGAAGAAAGAGAGAGAGAAAAAGAATCGAGAGAGATATACACTAAAAACCTAGCCGAGGAAGAGTTTTTCTTTTAATTTGAAGTTCCTTTTGCTGCACAAGAACGATGTCTTTTTCCACTCATTGGACTTAGTTCTTACGCCCGCTCTCTAAAAATTTTATTGTTTAGGTTCAATTCAATTTGAGTCCTTACAATATATATATATATATATATTTTGAAGTTTTTGAACAAGTATAGCATTATATTTTAGGAGCAAAGTTATGGATTTTTTTTTTCCCTTAAGGTCCCTAGGCAATTGCCTAAAGGTTGATATTTTCTAGCATGCACAAGTATCAAAGCATGCACTTGCCTTGATATTGCTTTAGTAGTTTGCGACTTGGATGTGGCCCTCCCTATTTTGTTTTTGTTATCGGGGCAAGGGCTTGTGGCTCTCCTTTTTGTAATTCCTTTTGTTTTTTAAATGTCTTTTTTGTTTATAAAAAAAAAAAAAAAAAGTTAGTGACTTTGGTTTTTATTTATTATATGTTTAAATTGGATAGTTGATGAATGATAATTTAAATCTTAGATATTTTCATTGGAAATACCATGTAGTGCCTACTAGTTGAGTTAGAATGCTATCGGCCTAAGAAATGTATGAAATATTTGCAAAAAGACTAAGGGTTTCATGCTCCCAACAATATGATCACCTTGAAATGGTTAGTTGTGTTAATGCGGAATTTAAAAGTTGTCCAAGTGACCTGAAATGTAGTTCAAGATATGTTTTCATGCTACCAGGAAATGCCACATCATCATGGAATTAAGTAAGTAGTGTCAACCAAACATTTGTTATGCATATTATATATTGTGCAAGGGGAATACGTAGCATGTTATGAAGCAACTCTTTCTAGTAAGCTATTTGCCTGTGGAATTTTATCTCAAAGGTTAAGGATTGTACACACCGGCGGCTCCACGTGCAAGCCAGGGTGGTGGTCACAGGACCACCCTGACTTACACCTGACTTGCAAAAAAATGTATATATATACTTGCTAAAAAAATATTATATGCTAAACTAACCTATTGTGACCACCTTAATTAAAATATTGAACACCCTGACTTGAGAATTACAAAAATTTGGGTTCAATAAAAATAAGAGTAACGTTACATTCACAACATTTTTATATTAATTTCATAACAAATTCAATGTAGTAAGCTATTGCTAATTCTAATTTAACCCAAATACTGATATTATTTTTTTATTCACCAATAACAGTTTTTTGCATAAGATTTGTTGTAAAAATGTTGTGGAGGTAGCATTACTCCAAAATTAATTCTACCCCCCAAACATAATCCTTAATCCCTTTTATAATTTTTTTTTTTTTTTAAATCTTAAATAACAACAATAAATATTAGTCCAAATAACAACAAACATAAACCAAACAAAAACAAGACAAGACCAAACAACAACAAGTGAACAAATTGTTCAACAAAAAGCCTATTATAAAATAAAAAGATAAAAATCACTAATCATTTAAATTTGTAGATCATTCAACCAATTCAAAAGAAATAATCTCTAATTTCATTTTTCCTTAAAAAAACGGTACTAAGAAAAATATTATGATTGTGAGTTCTTTTTTATGGTGATGACAGTTATACTCTTTTTAGCTTTGCAATCGCAACAATTTTGTTTGCAATCGCAACAATTTTGCTATTCTTAGTGACTTAACTCGCAATTGTAGCAAATATTCAAGTTATCGCTTTATTAGATTTTGTATAATTTAAATTTTTTAGTGATCACTCTAAAAAAAATTCTTAGAACCGCCACTAATGGTACATTCCATGTCCCCGTTAAAGCATGTGAACTTCAAGTATGTAGTGGTCACCTGGGAGAAGCTTCTTGCAGACCAAATTGGACCAAATTTGAATATAGACATGATTGATAACAATATGCGAGTAATTTTCGTACCACACTACCATGTATACATTGCCTATGTTGGTAGGATCATGGGTGGGTGCTTGCTTTGATCATGTAACATGTATGGTTCTATATTACTTATGGATGTAACAACAAACAAGGTTACAGCCTAGTTTTTTCTCAAAAAAAAAAAAAAAAAGGAAAAAAAGAAGTTATAGCCTAGTTATTTATTTGTTATTAATTTCTGGTTATCGGGCTTTGTACACTTTATTATTATAGGGTCATGAGGCTTCGTTGTGCACCCAATATAGGTGCAATATAAATAAAAAGGGGTGGGTCCCTTCTCTCACTCTAAGCCGCTACAGTCTTCCCAAGAGGAGAGGGCACAATATACACTGTAGGATTTTCTTTACTTACGAACATGAACAAGATAGTACGTCCTCGTAAGGTTGTTTGGTAGACCAATTTAAAAATGGTTTTGGTGATTTAAATACAGAAATTAGTGAGTCCCCCTAAATGTCGTTCCTTTTGGTAAACTGTTTTCAGAAGAAAACTATTTTCAAAATTACTATGCAAAACAGTTTTCAAAGAACACCTATGTTTTCTATCTTCATTTTCTCAACTCAAATCTATTGTACATACAAAAAATAATATAAATATCATAAAATTTGTTTTTCTCCTTTTACAAACTAGCTTTTAGTCCTCTCTCTCTCTCTCTCTCTCTCTCTCTCTCACAAGTGGTTGTGGGTTGTCATTACTTTTGAGTCATTGCCATTGATGGTAACTAGTAAGTTATGCGTGTTATACACGGATAATGTTTTAATGTTTTATGTAAAATAGTTTTAGATAATGTTGTGTCTATATTATAACATAATTGTTATAAAATTTTATTAGTAATGAGTTCATTGATATAGAATGTGTATTTTTCTTTATCCTTAATTCTAAAATAAAATACACATAAGAAAAATACACATCTCAAATACCCATATTCAATCACATCATTTACAAAACCCACAAAGTCACAACGTCCGACCTTATTATCAAAATCATAATTGCCTTTGTCACTCAATAAAAAATGCAAGTCTCCTTCTTTGGTTGTAGCTAACTCATATGGGTTAGGATTAGATGAAACAAGAATGTTAGAGCTAGGTAGGTGTCGTCGAAAGATTGAATGTAAATGACATCGTTTTTGGTTTGTATATATTTGACATGGGATGACATGAAGAACTATGGTTAGGTATATATAAAGGGGTAGAATTGCAAGAGGTGAAAATGATGAATTAAAATGCAAAGAGTTTTGTGTGTATGTGTGAAGGATGAAAAGTTTTAAAACATTGAACCAAATGATACAAAGAATATTTATTTTTAATTATAAAAGTCTTGAAACATCGAACCAAATGAAACAAAAAGTCAATATATAATTTGTTTTTATCTATGATGTGACACTTGAGAATATTTCAATTTTCTTTGTATAGAATATGCCACTTGGCAAAATCTCATATTTTTCCACATAAAGTCTTTGCTTTTTATAGTATAAAGGATACACAAAATATTTATTTTTTAATTAGAAAAGTCTTGAAACATCAAACCAAATGAAACAAAAAATTAATATTTAATTTGTTCTTATCTATGATGTGGCACTTGAGAATATTTCAGTTCTCTTTACATTAAATATGCTACTTGGCAGAACTTTATACTTTCTCACATAAGATCTCTATGTGTGAAGGATGAAAAGTCTTGAAACATTGAACCAAAGGATACAAATAATATTTATTTTTTAATTAGAAAAGTCTTGAAACATTGAACCAAATGAAACAAAAAGTCAATATTTAATTTGTTCTTATCTATGATGTGGCATTTGAAAATATTTCAATTCTCTTTGCATAGAATATACTACTTGACAGAACCTCATACTTTCTCAAATGAGATTTTTATGTGTGAAGGATGAAATGTTTTGAAACATTGAATCAAAAGATACAAAGAATATTTATTTTTTAATTAGAAAAGTCTTGAAACATCAAACCAAATGAAACCAAAAGTCAATATTTAATTTATTCTTATATATGACATGGCACTTGAGAATGTTTCAATTTTCTTTGCATAGAATACGCCTTTTGGCAAAACATCATGCTTTCCCATATGAGGTCTCTGCTTTTATATACACTGGTCCTATCACACGCGCTACATGCGTGTGATAAGTCTTTTTTTTTTTTTTTTAATGGTCCTATTTTGTAGTTCAAAAAAAATCTGTGTTTTTATTTTTTATATATAATTTTTATTTTGAGAATTTAATTTATAAGTGGATAAATAAATTTGAAAATTAACAGGAGAGTGACCCTATTTTTTCGACAATATTTTAGTGGGAGTTAAAGTTGAATATTTACCGAAGAGATGGGTTTAAGTTATATCTGGTGTAACTTTATAAGAATTACACCATTTTTAGATCATAGATTCTCATTAGGTCTAACGGTGATAAATTACTACTTGCTATCTCATTAATACATAATTATTGTATGCCAAGTCAACTACTTTTACTAAATTTTCTCACATTTATTGCCCAACATCCCTCAATCACCTTCCCACTACCACAGTACAACCCCTCTAGAAAAAGTGCCCGACTTGGCCATTCCATGGAGATCATTGAAAAATAAAAATATTACAGAGTTTTCTTTTTGAGTCTCACAAAAGTATCTTTGAAACAGGTCTCTTTCCATGAGAGTCTTAAGGCTAGAGAATTTCTTGACTAAACTTGTACCATCTTGCAATTCACAACAAGAATTAGTATGCTCTTAAACTTAACTCCGGGTATTTTCAAAAACTTGTCAATCACTCCAAAAATTACCACCTCTGCACCTTTCTCAAAATCACGATTTTAAAACCGTACACCTGCACCTTCTCTGCACATCTTTAGAGAATATACTCAGATTTACAATTACACCAGATATCAAAAATATCCGATTTGATGGTGATTTTGGATCACCATATAAAAAATTTAAGATATGATTTTGGATCACCAGATATCAAAATTCACCATCTCTGCACCTTCCAAAAATCATGATTTTAAAACTGTATTTATGCCATTTTGTTCATGAGAATTGAGAAGAGGGACAAAGTTTTACAACATCCCAAATAATTGTACTAGCATAGCACAGCTTGTGTTGAAGAACTGTTTGGCCAACATTCAGGGCACGAAAATATAAGGAATCTTCAAAGGTTCCAAGGGAAAAATCATGAAAAGTTGCGCATTTGTCAGAATCTGTTGAAACTTTTCTATTGATTAATGCAAGTTCTTGCTTTTTGTTTGCATTTACTTGTTTTCCTTCTCTATCTCTTTCTCTTTGTTTTCATTTTTATTTTCCCTCTCACAAACCTCTAATGTCAGTGTTCTGCAGTTATTTTTTTATTATTTTTTTTCCTTTTTCTACCGGCAATCTATCCATAGAGGTGGAATAATGGTGGAAGAGAAAGAGATAGAGAGAGAAACGTAGAGAGAGAGAGAGTCAAATATAATACTTTTTTGGGTTTAGATATAGATATAAAATATAATAAATGAGATTTTAATCAGAATATTAGCATTAATGAAGGTCCTTTTTTTAACTGTTGGATTTACTTAAATCCAATGGTTTAAAAAATGTGTAACACTTTAGAGTTACACAAGGTGTAACTTGAATTCATCTCTTTGCCGAATTATTATGTAGTTTTGTCTCTACTTAAACATAGAAATGTAAGGGCATTTTTTAACCAATAAAATGAGGATTCCAAAAAAGTAAAGCCTCTTAAATAGTAGTATAAATATTGATAAGCTGTGTGGGTTACGACCATAGATTGTCATTGTTGATGATCGTTCATGGACGTGGATCATCGTTGTGCGGCCATCGATGGTTATGGGTGAGAGTGGGCTTTGTTACTTTTGTAGGTTATGGTCATGGGTTATTGGGTCAAAGTCGTTTAAGTTTTTGGGTGCTTGTCACTTGTGTGAATTTTCCTGTCGTGGGTTTGCTGATTGTGTTGATTGTGGGGATTTGTATTTGCCTATCCCTTTCGAAAGTTTTTAACCAATAAATTGCTGATTATATATTTTAAGAGAATACAGATTGAGTAAAAAAAATTTGAAATAGAAAATATTGTGCCAAATAGATTCATCAGTTTTTTGGGGTGAGAAAACAATTAAAAAAAAAAAAAAAACCAATTAGAGAACAAATTCTCAAAACACTATTTGCCCGTTTGGATAGCAATGAAAGCTACGTCTGCGGCCACGTTTTTCACTGTAGTGCGTTCTGCTTCTTTCTTTTTTTTTTTTTTTTTTTTTTTTTTTTGTGTTGTTGTCTGCATTTGTTGACTTTTCCACGGTGAACAGTGCATTGTTCACGGACCCACAAATTCCACTTTTCAGCAACTTTTTCATTAAAAATGGGTCCCACGATACTATTCACACATTTAAAAATTATTTTGCTACAGTGTTTTCAGTTTTCAGCTATATCCAAACGGACCCTATAAGAAAACCAATTTTGAAAACACAAAACCCAAGTTGTCACATAAATTTTTTTTAATCTTGGGAAACAGTTTTTTAAATCAACTACCAAAGGCATCATCCTGTCGAAAGGGATAGGCTATAATTCTCTAAAAAACAACCAAAAGAACGCTATAATTGTGTGCTTGAAAGCATCCCCTTTAAAAATTTTCTCCATGTAAAAATTAAAAAATTCTGCCATATATTTACAAATGTACAATCTTCATCAGAATTACGTAGGGTCTGTTTGGATACCACTTTTTGCTGAAAACTGAAAACACTATAGCAAAATAATTTTTAAATGTGTGAATGGTGCCGTGGACCTAGTTTTAAAGTTGATTTTGCCAAATTCCGTACTTACGGGTCCTGTGAACAATGCACAAGACCCACAAAAACTGCAAACGCAGACTATTTCAACTGTATCCAAACTCTCTTGTAGTCATTGATTATCATCTTGGGGAAAATACCAAACTTTTGGTTAGATCCCAAATTCCCAATAAAATAATTAACCATGATCATGATTAATGGTTCCACGAAGCTTGTGGAAACTCCACATTAATCCACGCATCAAGCTAAACTTATTGTAAGGAGACACACACTAATTTTGTAGTTTGTGTTGTTCTTATCTTCCTTTTATGTATATATAAAATTTATTTTCTTTTTAATTGGATCTTCCCCTTCTTGTCAAAATGTTAAGTGTTGACTATCACCTTTCTAACAACCTTGTTTCACCAATTCACCCAATGTAATTAAACCAGGGTCAATTACAGAGAGTCTATGTACTAATATGAAACCAGTGAGATCTTGAAGCATACAGGCCTCGGGACATGAATATAATATATAGTAACAGATTTAGTATACGTATGGATTTTTTTTGTCAGTTTATTAATTTATTTGTTTATGCACAATTTCTTACTGCCTATTTTTTTAGATACAAATGCATTCTTATCAATTTTAACAAATAAACAAATAAAAATTTCAAGAAGAAACAAATCTAAAGGCATCTCAAAGGATGGCCTGCATCAATACAAATAGGCTGTAGCTGTTCTTTCAAACAAGAAATAAAAGTGAACTAAATACTCCACTCAACTAAAATTACATTAGGAGCTCAAATTGTGGTAAACAAGGTTTCAATTGTTATATAGATAAAGTTTAGCTACAAATTAACTTATTTGTAGCTTAAGATTACAAATTGCATTAAGAAAATTAACATGATTACATAATTTGAAAACTAACCATTAAAATGCATGTTCTTTATATTCATAATACACATGTCAAATTTCATTCCAATCAGATATTTTTTACTATTCGATCCATAAATTTATTTTTTTTATGCATAATTTTAGATTAAAAAAAAGTAGAACTTTAAACATTTAATTGATGACATAGCAATTTATCTTAGATCTTTTGAAAATTTTGCAAGCATGGAGAATATAGAAAGAAAATGTAATCTAATGGTGGATTTGTTAAAATTCACTTTAAATAAAAAGATATTAAATGGAGTTGTAGTCTTAGCTTAGGCTACAACAAACTTTGTTGTCAAACTTTGCACTTGTTATATTGAGAATTGCAATTAGTTTATCAATTCAAACTTTGATAAGTCAAGAAGCCAAGCTTGACTATAATTAGTAGTTTTTTTTCTTTTTGGGTAAAAAAATTCATAAAATTGCTGGTGGCAACCCTGGTTACTTAACCGTAATGCATTAATATGACAATGTTATTTTATATTTTTACTTGTTATACTTTTTTTTTTGTTTGCCTTGGCAGTGTGGGAGGAGTTGGAGGATTAGTTTTGAAATGGTCTTTTTTACTCACTCGAATTGCCAACATATCCAAATTAAGGCCAACATAACGTTGTAGGGTTGTAAAGGTGCAAATTCGTGTTGATAGGTCATTTTGTGTTGTATCGTGTCAAGGTAATTAAGGGTATTTAATTAATTACATAAATTAATCCAAACATGACCTATTTAAGAATCGTGTCAAACCCCCTCAATTCTAGCACCATCTATTTATTAAAAGGGTGAATATAACATTACCAACATAACAAACTTATTAAACAAGCCATGTTAGGTTAAAATAATACAAACATGGCATATTTCAAACCGTTTAATATATGTATTGTTTCTAATGGTTGAATAAGAGATTTGAAATATTTTAATCCTCGCCTAGACCAAAAACTAATTGGTATTTTGATTTGATAATAAAAAGTGCAATCATCAAAAGTAGACATCATATGTTGAAACTATATATATATATATATATATATATATATATAAGTGTGTTGTTTGGGTTTTCACATATATACCACCTTTTTTTTTTTTTGGCTGAGTCACCCTTTTTAATTAATCCACTTAACAAACAACACTCAAAATGGTTAACTTATTTTTATTTTTTGTAACCACAAAAATTATCATAATTATAAATAGATAAAATTCATGCAAATTCTATTTCAAATAACACCAATTCAAATATTAAAAACATACAATTTAAAATTTATTATTTCAACCAAATGAAATACCATCTAAATTTAGAAATGCACAATTTAAGAAAAATAAAATGAAATGATAATATTTTTTTTCTTTATTTTGAGTAAAAGGGTTAGGGAGTTTCAACGAATAATTTACAAATATAACCATAAAGCTTCTTTTAATTACTCAATTCTATGTTTAAAATTCAAAGTTATATTTGTTAAAAATGAAAGTTATTTAAGTGTGTGAAAAAAGTTTCTCTTAAATGAGTTAATTCGTCTTAACACAAAAATTTATCATCTTATTTTGGGATGATTGTAGGCTGTTGAGGACTGTTTTTTCGGCCCACTTGGCATTACTTCATTGGCAACCCATGCCACGTCAAAATATTATTGATTCTTTGGGTAAATCTATTTAAAGTCCAAAGTAAGCTCATATCTCACTCAACTTCATGGATTGGGCTTACATGGCCTACGAAATCCTTACTTCAAGAGGCAGATTCATGGTCCACATTTCATCTTCATCAATTGGGATCATAATCCCATGACATCATCAACATCAACATATGGATTGGGCTTAAGCAATGAATCAAAGCACACACCCCATATTACCTCTCTTACACTCATGGCAAGCGGCTTCTTCAACAAGAGCCCATATTTACACAAAATGACAACAAAACCCGGGGTACGTCATCTCACCTTTGGTTTATGATCCAAGCTCATAAGTCTCTTTGGGGAAACTTTGGGAGTCATGGTTTGGAGGGCCAAGAGGTATGTTCAGTAAAATTTCAGCGGTTTAAAGTTGATAAAATAAACATGTTGCTTTGCATGTCTTCTTCAACTCCCTAAACTCTGACGAGTTCGTGTGTAGCGGGTAACATATGGTAAGCATCTCTTATCACGTAGCACTTAAAATGATAAAATTCTCCATTGCTCTTTTCCTAATGCTTAATGTTCATCATGTGACAAATGCTCAATATCCCTAGCCATCTAACTGCTAGGCGAATAACTGTTCATTCAATCTCCAGCTGTTGTTATACAAATTTAGAAATTTCATTATATTATTCTACATAAATCTCATTACTACTTTCAGCTAAAATCCAACTCAAACACATGGCCTAATTTAATTGGCTATCTTTAATCTCTCTCTATGCAAAATATTCATGATATCTCTCATACCCAGCTGCTTTCTGCCACAATCTGACCATATATTTCTCTGCTAGTGCCAGAGCAGAGCATTAAATACTTGTCTTGCTCACCAAGTTTATGTCACAACACAGTGAGGCGTTGACCAAATTTCTAAAGCTTCATTCACTTTCAACCAACCCTTCTATTACTTACTAGAAATGTGTTGTAATGGAACCTTGCACCAAAAATACAAACTCCTAAAAAGGAAACATTTTCAGCTGAACCCCAGCAGTGTATTCAGCACTTGACACTTGGCTGGGAGTGATATCATCAGCCATTTAGTGCTGAAATCCCAGCAGCCAGCTGTTATGCCCAAAATAACAAGATACCTTCCAAAGAGATCTTACCATTTTTTAGCCAAATCCATAAAGTAACTGCTGAATGACCTGTCCAACAGTCTGAAATGACCCATCTGACCTCATTGGCTTCTGCCCAAAGCAAATAGCTTTTTCATGATAGCTGTCACACTTTTCCTGACAGCTAGGACAGCTTTTCCTGACAGCTGGGACAGCCTTTTCAGAACAGCTGTGACAGCTGACTCAGCAGACTGAACATTATTGATTTTTCCTCATTTGGCTAAAACCAAAACCAACTATTGAAACTACTTTTCTCTTGCCAAAATACTTTCCTTTTCTACTACTTTTTCCCCAGCAGCTCTTACTCGAAATAGCAAGAATACCTTAAAGCTAAAGATACCATTTTCGGCCAAATCTTGAGATGGATTCTCCGAAGATTCATTGCTGTTTGGTACAGATTTTGGCTGAGATTATTTGCTAAAATACCCCCTTTAAACTCAGCTCTAAGGGGAACCCTTCATCAACACCTCAAGGGGGACACCAATGGAGAACTCTTTCAAAAAACTTCTCTCTCCCTCTAATCATCTTCTGAAGCTCTTAATGAAGTGTTGAACTTCTGAGTTTTTAGTTTCCAAATGAGGAACTAAACTCTTTAGCCCTCAGCTCACAAATACCCTTTATAAACCCTCATACATCCTCCAGCAGAAAAACCCAGCAGTAAATCTCAGTAGCTTTGCTAAACACACTACAATACTATTACTCTCACATACTCATTATCTCACTCTCCATATTCTGAAAATACATATATCTTGCTGCTCATATCTCTAAACATCTTTTTCATCACTTCTCTTACACAATCTCATACACACTTACTACACCATTACATATAACACACCACAACTCTTCTGAACTCCACTCTCATACTCTCTCACTCTAAAAATCGACTATTTTGCTGACCATAAACAAATCTCAGTACTCTTCTCCACTTATCTTATAAAAGCCTTTCTCATGGAAGGCATGAACTTCTAATACTAAAGCTCTTCTCCTAGAAGGCACCAAGATCTCATATCAAAGCCCTTTTCATGGAAGACATATATCTATCTTACATAAAGCCCCTCTCTTAGAAGGCACAAGTACTCCATACAAAAGCCCTTCTCATAGAAGGCAACACTATTCATAACTCCATAACAACTAAAAGAGTATTGTCAAGGGGAAAACTCATTTAAGTGCATGATAAGAGGGGCAAGCTTAACTAGCCTCTACACATAGCTGGGCATACTCTCTCTCCCTCTAGTTGCACCCATTTTCCCCCCTCAATCTTGAAGTTATCATGATAAACTATCTCTCTACCGCTGGGGTCACTCTGATGGGATATTATCAGCTCACAGAAGTTGTACCGCTGGGGCTGCAAACCATCAGAAATAAGTGACTCTGTTTCCATGTCTTTAAATTTATATCATTGAATACATAATTACTTCACATTTAAATACATATTACTTTATTCCAACTGCTATTACAACTATTAACTAAGGCTTAAACTCATTTATATGCATGATAAGAAGGGCAAACTTAACTAGCCTCTACTGCTGACATTTTGCTGGAATCCTATCAGCTCATTGATGCTGCATAGTTGGGCTACAAACCATACAAAGATAAGTGACTTTACTTTCTTATCTTTAAATCTACATCATTGACTCCATGCTTACTTCACTTTTAAATACAAATTATTCTATTTCAACTACAATTACAACTACCAATCAAAACTATCATATCAAACACATATTACATATTTACTCAACCATTATCGTGATTCTTAGACTAAGGCTTTAATGGCATTGTAGGCTTAAAAGTACGTCGGTAGCCATTGAACCACGTGGCCCAATGTTGAGTTCAGGAGGCAACTCCCTAAAAAGAACCCGGGCCTAGTAAGGTCATCCCTACAACGGACTACACGTGACCAAGGAACCGAAAAAATGGCCCCGAACATTTGGCAACTCCACTAGGGAGTTGCATGTATCGCTGTATCATGCCTCCAAAGTCTAGAATCACATGTCATAAAGGAGAACTTGACTCCCAATACTCGAAATCACTTGATCCAGCAGCTCGCGGCGCTGAGTCACAATAATATTATCTCATATTTATTCACGGAAATGCTATTCCACATGTCTTTCTCTCTACCATTCAAGCAGCTCCATGGCTACAACATGCTTATCATGAGCTTATTAACTCCATAAAAGAAGCTCTTTTATCACTCCAACCATAGAGGGCCTCAACGGCAGAAAACCCTCTTATGTTGGAGATATTCACTATTATCCATCATTCCAGCCACAAAGGGCCTCAGCAGGAGAAACCCCTCTTCCCTTTGGAGATATTCGCTATTATCAGTCATTCCAGCCATAGAGGGTCTAAGCAGCAGAAAGCCCTCTTACTGCCGGGGATATTCACTCTTATTCGTCATACCAGCCACAAAGGGCCTCAGCAGCAGAATACCTTCTTATCGCTGGGGATATTCACTCATTCCAGCCACAGAGGGCCCTAGCAGCAAGAACCCCTCTTACTATTGGAAATCTTCACTATTATCCGTCATTCCAGCCATGAAGGGTCTCAGCAGCAAAAAACCCTCTTACTGCTGGGGATATTCACTTATTCCAGCCACAGATGGCCTCAACGGCAGAAACCCCTCTTACCGCTAGAGATCTTCTCTATTATCTGTCATTTCTGCCATAGAGGGCCTTAGCAGCAAAAATCTTTCTTACTGCTGGGGGTCTTTGTTATTATCTATTATTCCAGTAATAGAGGGTCTCAGCAGCAGAAATCTCTCTTACCACTGAGGGTCTCCAGTATTATCTATCATTCTAGTGATAGAGGGACTCAGCAGTAGAAGCTCCTCTTACCGCTGGGCATATTCATCTCTTCAGCAAGAGAGATACAGCTGGGAAGATCTATTATTACCCGGCAGTCCAATAAGAAAGGGTCTAATCAACAGCAACCCTTTTTACTGCTGGACATGTTCATCTCTCCAGCAGCAAAGGGCTTAAGCGACAGATTACCCTTCTTTGGATGCACTATTGCCCAGCAGTTCAACATCAGAAGGATTTATCAGCAAACCCTCATACAGCTGGGAAGATCTATTATTATCCAACAGCCCAAGAAGAAAGGGTCTAATCAACGGCAACCCTTTTACTACTGGACATGTTCATCTCTCCAGCAGCAAAGGGCCTTAGCAACAGATTACCCTTCTTTGGCTGCACTATTACCCAGCAGTTCAACATCAAAGGGTTTTATCAGCAAACCCTCATACAGCTGGGCAGATTTATTATTATCCAGCAGCCTAGCAATAAAGGGTTAGATTAACAATAAGCTCTCACACATTGTTATCCATCACTTTTGCAGTAGCATGCCTCATCAAGCAGAAAGCCCTCATTTTGCTGAACAATCTATTTTTTTCCCCAACAGTTCAATTAGAAAGGCTCCCAGCAGAAAACACTTCTTCAGCTGGATGAATTATTACATCTCAATTCCCTATTTACCCACTCACCAGATACAAAATACTCAAATAGTTCCCACAAATATTCCCTCTATACAAGCCCATAAATTGCCTTGGACCCTCTCACAAATATTACCCATTATAGCCCACATATTATCCGACTTGGGTTTTCACAAAAATACTCACCGTATGGCTACAATATTGAGTCACACGATTACACTATTTCCACAAAAAGACCGACAATACCATTTATTAAGCCTGTTGCTACACGGCACCTCTAAAGCCTGGTACGATCCAACATCTCTAAAGTTCGGTACGATCCGGCACCTCTAAAGCCCAGTACGATCCGACATCTCTAAAATCCAATATGATTCGGCATCTCTAAAGCCCGTTGCTACATGGCACCTCTAAAGCCCAGTACGATCCGACATCACTAAAGTCCGGTACGATCTGGCATCTCTAAAACCCGGTATGATCCAGCACCTCTAAAGTCCGGTACGATCCGGCACCTCTAAACCCCGGTACGATCCGGCATCTCCAAACCCGGTACGATCCGGCATCTTCAAAGTCCACTACGATGTGGCAAATTCAAAGCCCACTACGATGTGGCAACTTCAAAGCCCACTACGATGTGGCAACTTCAAAGTCCACTACGATGTGGAAAAATTCAAAACCCACTACGAGGTGGCAAATTCAAAGTCCACTAGGACGTGGCAAATTCAAAACCCACTAGGACGTGGCAAATTCAAAGTCCACTACGATGTGGCAAATTCAAAGCCCACTACGATGTGGCAAATTCAAAGCCCACTACGACTTCAAAGCCCACTACGACGTGGCAAATTCAAAGTCCACTACGACGTGGCAAATTCAAAGCCCACTACGATGTGGCAAATTCAAAGCCCACTACGACGTGGCAAACTCAAAGCCCACTATGATGTGGCAACTTCAAAACCCGCTAACGATGCGGCATCTTTACAAAGCTTGCTACAATGCGGCATCTCTAAAGCTCGTTACGATACGACACTTCTACTAAGCCCATTGCTACACGGCAATATTTTACAAAATCTTAAATCATTTTTACAAAGTCCGCTACGATGTGGCACCATTTACAAAGCCCGTTACTATGCGGCACCATTACTAAGTCCGTTGCTACACGGCAATATTTTACAAAATCCCAAATCATTTTACAAAGCCACTATTTTACGAAGCCTAAATATTCATTTGGCACTATTCTACAAAGCCCAAATCCGCTACGATGTGGCACCATTTACAAAGCCCGTTACTATGCGGCACTATTACTAAGTCCGTTGCTACACGGCAATATTTTACAAAACCCAAATCATTTTACAAAGCCACTATTTTACGAAGCCTAAATATTCATTTGGCACTATTCTACAAAGCCCAAATATTTATTTGACACTATTTTACCAAACCCAAATATTCATTTGGCACTATTTTACAAAGTCCAAGTATTCATTTGGCACTATTTTACAAAGCCCAAATATTTATATGGCACTATTTCATAAAACCCAAATGTTAATTTGGCACCTATTTACAAAAGCCCAAATATTATTTTTGGCAACTACTCATAAAGCTCAAATACTAATTTGACACCTATTTACAAAAGCCCAAATACTATTTTGGCAACTATTTTTTACAAAGCCCAAATGTTGCTTTGGCACCTATTTCACAAAGCCCGAATATTAATTTGGCACCTATTTTATAAAGCCCAAATGCTATTTTGGCACTTATTTTTACAAAAGCCTAAGTGCTACCCTTGGCAATATTTTCTCAAAAGTTCAAGTACTATTCTTGGCAATATCTTATCAAAGCCCAAATACTAGTTTGGCAAAATTTTACAAATACTCAAAAGCCCAAGTACTACCCTTGGCAATATTTTCTCAAAAGCCCAAGTACTATCCTTGGCAATATTTTATCCCAAATACTTGGCAATACTTTACAAAAGTCCAATACTATTTTGGCAACATCTTATCAACAACCCCAAACTACTACTTTTTTTGACGAATAATTATTTCATGAAAGCCCAAGTGTTATTTGGCAAATAATATCATATTATGCTTAAAAGCCCAAAGTTAATACTTTGGCAACAATATATTTCGAAAGCCCATGATTCAAGTCCATGGCAAAACTATGTTATCAATGGAATTCAATCCCATATTAAAAGCCCATGGCAATTACTTATCAAAGCCCATGGCAAATCTCATGGCAATTATCTCTATTTCACTAGAATCTCATGGCAATTATCTCTATTTCACTAACATACAGGTTATCACTCGATGCCTACATTCAAGAAGTGGAGAACTTTGCAAGAGAACTTTCTTAATCCATCTCGGATCATGCCAACATTTTGCTACATTACTATTCAACCTACTTCCATTGCTACATGGAAAATCTTTGCTGAAAAACATTCTCATGAAGAATTAAGGTTCACTCTTGCTGCCCTCCACAAGCAAAAATCAGATCCAAGTCCTACTTGAATACATCTAGCAATCTAATGGCACTATTCCAAACTTCCTACTGCTGTATCTTCACATCATACAATCTACCCAGCTGCTGCAAAGGTTTGGAAAGTTACTGCATTAGTAAAAGTCTTGCACCGCTGGAAAGCAAGATGAGTACTCCACAGTCTTTGTTACTTCTGATCATAACCCAGTGAATGGTGAAAAATGCAAGAAGCCAATGGCCAACAACTTGACAAGAATCCACCTACTGCTGGAAAAGATGAAGTAGTTTTCAAACTATCTAAGTCCAACAAAGGATCATCCATCAACATTTCCAAGTGGCACCATTGATTCTTACTTAAGGGCAACAAGAGGTTCAGCTAAACTTACTTCCCAAACACAAGGTGAAAGCTGCCACCATACTATTCTATTGCTGGATCTAGACCATCGCCATCAATCTGGTATTTTCTATCTTACCGTTGGGACTCATGCCAGCCATTCTTTCCTAGAAGCTGCCAATACTATTTCCTTCATAGAAAGATCAAATATTTTCAATCATTATCATCTACTCAATAGTCATTCCATTCAGCAAATTAGAAAGTCATCCAGAATGATGAATCGCATATTCAAATCAAGAAAAGATTACTCCAGCAGTAAACTGACACACACCCAGCAACTAGTCTGGGCAGACAGAACAAAACCCAACTACTCATGTTCAGAACTCCAGCAGATCCATCAATCTATACAGATGTCTCCAGCAGACAGACTTACTCATCTAGCATGCTCAATCAAATAATCATCATACAAGATCATTACCACAAGTACCTACATTATTTCAAGCAGCAAAGTGCCAAATTCACTGCTGAATATTTCAAGGTACTCCTCACTTGCAAACATATGCTTGTCCAAGGCCTCTCTACACTTGGAGGCTTGGTCTTATCAATCCAAAAGTTCCATCTATGGGGATATTTATCACAACAAAGTACAACAATATCACTAGAGGCATTTCCACTATACAAGTCTATTGGTCCAACGATGGCCAACTTCTTTCAAGAACACATTACTTATCAATTTGGCACTCTCACAAAATTACAAGCAACAAAGGGAGCTCTATCCCTTGAATTACTATTATATCAAGCCATGGCAATCCTGCGCACTCTCTTCTAAGCCGTGGAAGTCCCACGCACCCTCTTCAAAGCCGTGGTAGTCCCACGCACTACACTATTGGAATCATAGCGGTCTTATGCATCACACCGCTAGGATCTTTGCAAACGTCATCTTACACTTGGGGGCTTGGTCTCTCACTATCTATTTGAGAGGACTACATATAAATCTACATGAAGACCAGCCACTCCACCAATTAAATCAAAGCTACTACTCCAGCTATGGAACTTTCTACTACATTGAATCTGCACATGCCCAGCAGCACTTATTTCCTTACTCTAGCAGTACTATCAGATCCAGCAACATGATCATCACTTACGACTCTATCAATATAATCATAATCATGTAGCCAATCCTACAAGCGGCTATGTGATCTTTATGCCTCCTAAACCAACTCTTCCAACAAGGACGGAATCTCAATGGAAAGCTCATATTATCTTGGCCAACTCTATCAAATTTCTTCAAGAACTAACTACAATAAGCAGTATTAGTAAAATATTCATCTGCTATGATGTCAAAATTCATTCTGGACTGCCCCAGCCATAAATTCAATATTCAGACTTTTAGCAGCAACAACTTCAATGCTTCAGCTCCACTGGATCAAAAGCAGCATCCTCCCCAGCTGTAGCATTAAAAGTCCTGCTCAAAATATTTCTAAATGGACCAACCATGGTTACATCTACAAGAATAAAGTCAGCTCCAAATGCATCGACTTCAAAAAACTCATTCATGATTAAAGCAACACAACACCCAGCTGCAATCCTAACTAGCTGCAACATTACGCTGCTGCCTTCAATCCAGCAACACCACATCCAACTTCAACATTACCTTGCTGCCTTCACTCTAGTAGCTCTGCACCCAGCTGCAATCCTGACCAATTGCAACATTGCCTTATTGCCTTCAACCAAGCAGTATCATCTCTAGCAGTCAACAATCTCGGACTGCCTCATCTAAAAAGGTCTTCAAGCAAACCCATCACTCGTGCATGCCCTTGCAGTACAAGCCCATGCACTCGGGGGGCTAATGTTGAGGACTGTTTTTTCGGCCCACGTGGCATTACTTCATTGGCAACCCATGCCACATCAAAATATTATTGATTCTTTAGGTAAATCTATTTAAAGCCCAAAGTAAGCTCATATCTCACTCAACTTCATGGATTGGGCTCACATGGCCCACGAAATCCTTACTTCAAGAGGCGGATTCATGGCCCACATTTCATCTTCATCAATTGGGATCATAACCCCACGATATCATCAACATCAACATATGGATTGGGCTTAAGCAATGAATCAAAGCCCATAGCCTATATTACCTCTCTTACACTCATGGCAAGCAACTTCTTTAACAAGAGCCCATATTTACACAAAATGACAACAAAACCCGAGGTATGTCATCTCACTTTCGGCTTATGATCCAAGCTCATAAGTTTCTTTGGAGAAATTTTGGGAGTCGTGGTTTGGAGGGCCAAGAGGTATGTTTAGTAAAGCTCCAGCGATTTAAAGTTGATAAAAGAAACATGTTGCTTGGCATGTCTTCTTCAACTCCCTAAACTCTGACGAGTCCATGTGTAGCGGGTAACATATGGTAAGCATCTCTTATCACGTAGCACTTAAAATGATAAAATTCCCCATTGCTCTTTTCCTAATGCTTAATGTTCATCATGTGACAAATGCTCAATAATCCCAGCCATCTAACTGCTGGGCGAATAACTGTTCATTCAATCCTCAACTGTTGCTATACAAATTTAGAAACTTCATTATATTATTCTACATAAATCTCATTACTACTTTCAGCTAAAATCCAACTCAAACACATGGCCTAATTTGATTGGCTATCTTTAATCTCTCTCTATGCAAAATATTCATGATATCTCTCATACCTAGATGCTTTCTACCACAATCTGACCATATATTTCTCTGCCAGCTGCCAGAGCAGAGCATTAAATACTCTTCTTGCTCACCAAGTTTATGTCACAACACAGTGAGGCCTTAACCAAATCTCTAATGCTTCATTCACTTTTAACCAACCATTCTATTACTTACTAGAAATGTGTTGTAATGGAACCTTACACCAAAAATACAAACTCCTAAAAAGGAAACATTTTCAGCTGAACCCTAGCAGTATATTCAGCACTTGACACCTGGCTGGGAGTGATATCATTAGCCATTTAGTGCTGAAATCCCTACAGCCAGTTGTTATACCCAAAATAGTAAGATACCCTTCAAAGAGATCTTACCATTTTTCAGCTAAATCCATAAAGTAACTGTTGAATGACCTGTCCAACAATCTGAAATGACCCATTTGACCTCATTGGCAGCCCAAAGCAAATAACTTTTTCATGATAGTTGTCACACTTTTCCTGACAGCTAGGACAGTTTTTCCTGATAGCTGGGACAGCCTTTTAAGAACAGCTGTGACAGCTGACTCAGCAGACTAAGCATTACTAATTTTTCCTCATTTGGCTAAAACCAAAACCAACTATTGAAACTACCCTTCTCTTGCCAAAATACTTTCCTTTTCTGCTACTTTTTCCCCAGCAGCTCTTACTCGAAATAGCAAGAATACCTTAAAGCTAAAGATAACATTTTCGGCCAAATCTTGAGATGGATTTTCTGAAGATTCATTGCTGTTTGGTACAGATTTTGGCTGAGATTATTTGGTTAAATACCCCCTTAAACTTAGCTCTAAGGGAAACCCTTCATCAACACCTTAAGGGGGGACACCAATGGAGAACTCTCTAAAAAAACTTCTCTCTCCCTCTAATCATCTTCTGAAGCTCTTAATGAAGTGCTGAACTTCTGAGTTTTTAGTTTCCAAATGAGAAACTAAACTCTTCAACCCTCAGCTCACAAATGCCCTTCATAAGCCCTTATACATCCTCCAGTAGTAAATCTTAGCAGTTTTGCTAAACACACTACAATACTATTACTCTCACATACTCATTATCTCACTCTCCATATTCTGAAAATACATATATCTTGCTGCCCATATCTCTAAACATCTTTTTCTGTACTTCTCTTACACAATCTCATACACACTTACTACACCATTACATATAACACACCACAACTCTTCTAAGCTCCAATCTCATACTCTCTCACTCTGAAAATCGACTGTTTTGTTGACCATAAACACATCTCAATACTCTTCTCCACTTATCTTATAAAAGCCCTTCTCATGGAAGACATGAACTTCTAATACTAAAGCCCTTCTCCTAGAAGGCACCTAGATCTCATATCAAAACCCTTCTCAAGAAAGGCACAAGTCTATCTTACATAAAGCCCTTTTCTTAGAAGGCATAAGTACTCCATACAAAAGCTCTTCTCATGGAAGGCAATACTGTTCATAACTCCATAACAACTAAAAGAACACTGTCAAGGGAAAAACTCATTTAAGTGCATGATAAGAGGGGTAAGCTTAACTAGCCTCTACACACAGCTGGGCATACTCTCTCTCCCTCCAGTTGCACCCATTTTTCCTCCTCAATCTTGAAGTTATCATGACAAACTATCTCTCTACTACTGGGGTCACTCTGCTGGGATATTATCAGCTCACAAAAGCTGTACCACTGGGGCTGCAAACCATCAGAGATAAGTGACTCTGTTTCCATATCTTTAAATTTATATCATTGAATACATGATTACTTCACATTTAAATACATATTACTTTATTCCAACTGCTATTACAACTATTAACTAAGGGTTAAACTCATTTATATGCATGATAAGAAGGGCAAGCTTAACTAGCCTCTACCGCTGGCATTTTGCTGGAATCCTATCAGCTCATTGATGCTGCACATCTGGGCTACAAACCATACAAAGATAAGTGACTTTACTTTCTTATCTTTAAATCTACATCATTGACTCCATGCTTACTTCACTTTTAAATACAAATTATTCTATTTCATCTACAATTACAACTACCAATCAAAGCTATCATATCAAACACATATTACATATTTACTCAACCATTATTGTGATTCTTAGACTAAGGCTTTAATGGCATTATAGGCTTAAAAGTACGCTGGTATCCGTTGGACCACGCGGCACAATGTTAAGTTCCGAATGTAACTCCCCAAAAAGAACCTGGGCCTAGTAAGGTCATCCCTACAACAGACCACACGTGGTCGAGGAATCGAAAAAATGGCCTCGAACACAGGCCAACATGAAATTGACCAATTTTTACTCACGTAAAAGTAAATCGATCACCACACATTCTTAATGCAATGGTCACTTCACAAGTATTAAGTACTTGTAGGATGTGGGGGGTAAAGGCCGGGATTCAAGTCTCTAGAAAAGAGTTTCACACACATATACATATAGATTTGATTAGAGCAGAATTTGTATAAAAATAAATAAATAAATAAATAAAGATCGACTGTTTTAACACGCTTGACACAAACTACTTTAGACTAAACATTAACACATAAAAAAGTGTGTAGTGTTTGTGTTAAACAATGTCACCCTATGTAGCATAATACTAAAATGAACAAGAGATTTTTTTATTTATTATTATTTTAATTTAAAATGGATTAGGGTTATTTGTACTTGATTCTTGCTATATAACAAATGGATAAACAATACTCTTATTATTTTTAGTCAATGCAACCATGAGTTTGAAATTAATTAAGGAGCCTATATGTACACGTTTACAACACTAAAGAATTGTAAATAAGTTTTGCTTATATACCAATAATCCTATATAAATATATATTTGCCTATGTTAAATGGCATTTTGTTTTTTAAATATTCCTCTCTTAGTGGTATAAGTTACATGATCATCAGCACGTGTTTCCTTTTAAACATGCTTATGTTGCATAATCTTAGATATGAATGCCTTTTAACATTTCTGAAGAATACATGCATATAGCATCAGGCAATACCTGCAACTTAAACATCCCAAACCGTAACAGTTAAGCACTTACGGTGCATGAAAGATACTACTATATCTTCTTCTTATTATTATTAATGTTCGTTTCTGTAACTTTCCGATTGATAATTTTAGCATATCTTGTAAGTTGTAAATGCAACCGAACTTGGTCATGTCATTGAACAATAATTAAGCTTCTCAAGATTTAGTTTATGTAATATGTTTATTCCATATATATATTATATAGCTCTCTCTCTCTCTCTCTCTCTCTCTCTCTCTATGCATTGAAGAACTAGTTATGTTCAGTTCTTCACTATAACTCAAAAGCAGCTAGCAACAACTTCTTAGAACTTCTACACCACCTGTTGTGAAGAAGTATTATACAACATAAGACATTAGCAACAACTTCCAAATGCCTTCAAATTTCACCATTGTGTAGGGACCCAGTACTAAAGGTTGGAGGCACCACGACAGAAGAAGAAACTTTGAACCTCTTACTCCTTGAACCCTCCTCCTCCTCGCTGCTGCCACCAACACCCGTGAATTCTGGGCTATCTATCCACCCCGAGATCATTTGGTCCACAAACCCTTGCTCATTAAAACAAACTTCTCCAATATCTGACCCATCTGAATCCAACCCAAGTTGCCTGAACCCGACCCATTCAGTACTGCAATCCGAAACACTAGAGCATTCCCAAGAAGAAGGCTCAGTACTAGTAGTAGTGCTAGTCTCCACATGGGGCACAATAATGCTTGGTTGCACCACTTTCTCTATGTTGTTGATGTCCATCTGGCTTTGGTATTGGTAACTTCTGAAATGAAAAATCCTTGCAAAAGTAAAGTGGTCACTTACTCTACTCTTTGAGGACTTACTGTCACTTGTCCTTGCCGTGATGTTTTGGATGTTCTTGCTCAATTTAGCTTTCAAGGAAGAGAAGCTAAGTCCATGCCTACCATCAGATTGTGATGGTAACCCTCCATTACTAGGTGAAGAACCTGTTAGGCTTGAATTAATGGGGTTCACTGATGCAAAGTTGGTTCGAGCATTTTCCCCACGTAGGGCTCGAGCAGCTTCATCATAGGCTCTAGCCGCTTCTTCTGGGGTATCATATGTTCCTAGCCATAGTCTAACACGTTGAGATGAGTCTTTAGTCTCTGCCACCCATCTCCCTGAGGGCCTTTGTCTCACTCCCACAAATCTACGAACTGCCTGTTTGCTTGATTGCACCATTTTATTGGCCTTGGTAGTGGTGGTGGTGGTGGTGGTGTTGGTGGTGTTGGTGGCAATAGTAGTTTTTGTGGTTGCAGTACCCGCCATTGACACAAACATGGTAGGAAGAGATTATAATTAAGCTTTAATTGACTAGGCTTCTTTTGGGTTCGGTGAGGACTAGTGGGAGAATTTGTTATTGGCTTTGGCTTAATGCATGTGAAAAGCACATTGCATATAAATGATACTATCTCTGGCACTATATATATATATATATATACACACACGAAGCCTTCAAGAATTATAAGTGATAAATGATAATGATGATGATGATGAATGTGGGCTCATACCTATCTCTATTATGAGTTTTGTTTTCTTGTAGTTTTTTAATCTCCTACCGTGTGAAGAATGTGCTTTCAAATTGTGTCAGCAATATTGGCTATTGGCATAAGCTCAGCTCGATCGGCTTGCTAAAACTTTATTAAAACTTAGCCAGATCCAATCCATTACAAAAATCTAATTATTAGGCACATAACATTAATTTGGATGTTCAAGTGCTAAAATAATAATCGAATAAATAATTTTACTATTTTTTAATTGCTTGAGTTTTTGGAACATATACATACACGTAAGCCAGCTTTGCCTGCTTAGGTTTTTGGTATAAGTGTTGACTTATCACTAAAATATTAAAAGGTATTTATGCTCTTATATAACCTTTACAAACTGCTATAATAATAAATGTGATTTGTAAATCTTAAAAACTTAACGAATGAATACATGAATTAATTAATTTTTTTTATAATTTGTGTCATATGTAAAGTTTTTCTCCAAATTAGTTTAGATGAATCTTTTCCAACCACGTTAAACCATTCATGTGTATTATTTAAATAAGTCATTTAATCCATTAAATAGATGATCATGTAACTAAAAGTATATGTAGATAATTCTATAGACAAAGTTTAGTTACAAACTTAATTGTAGCCTATTGCCTAAGGCTATAACTTCCTTTAAAAAAATTAGCATTGCTACATATTTTGAAAATCTAACCGTTGGATTGCATGTTCATTACACTCTTAATACATATGTCAAATTTTGTACCAATCAGATGTTATTTACTATATGATCTATAAACTGATTTTTATGCTTAATTTTATACTACAAAAACTTGCAATTTAAACAATTGATTGATAACATAGTTATGGATCTTTGATTTTCTGGAAATTTTGCAAGTATGGGGGATATAAGAAGAAAATATAATCCAATGATGGATTTATCAAAATTCACATATAATAAAAAGATATTAAGTGAAGTTGTAACCTTAGGTTACAACCAAATTTGTAACCAAACTTTTCCCTATTTTTATTGATTGCATCATAATGAATTGGGAGAATTTTATTACAAGCTAGTTTGGAGGTAAACTTTTTCCTTGGTGTCACTTCTATTTGCAAAAGTAATGTAATTGAATTGTAATATTCTTAACAACACTCTTATAATAAAACCCACACTATATATTGTTAAACATGCATTTGTTTTGGATCGCGGATAACATCATCAAATGACTAATTTGAAATTTCCTTTAATAGTTTCCGTTTGTAAAATGATTGACAAATAGATGATAAATATGATCCAAGTAACTTCCTTGAATTTATACATGGTAAAGTGAGGAAAAATTGGATGCTCTTATGTTTAGATATTCATAATTAAGGCTGTAAAACAACTAAAATTGTTTATGAAAAACTCAAGCTCGGCTCAATAAAAAAACTTATTAATGTTAATTTATTTGTTTAGTAAATAAGCCAAGTTCAAGCCACAATTTAGACTCTACTATTATATTAAGCCAAACTAAAACATAATAATATGTTCATAAACAAGCACATAAACATGAGGTTTGAGTTAACTAGATATAACATTATATTTTTATATGTATACATGTATTAAAAAAAACACTTATATAGGCTTGACATTGAACTTTATAAGTTTGTAAATAAGCTCATATGATATCAAATTATTTTTTGTATTTTGTTAATAACATAAGTAGTTTATTCAGAATAAACATTCATAGATTTATGAAAAAGTAAAAAAAATGTTAGTCATGGTTTTACTATATATATGAAAAGAATAAGTTAATCATGTAACTCATGAACAAGCTCTAACTTGCTCGACAAGAAAATGAATTAAGCTAGAATATGGAAATTTGCTTGATGATGAGCTCGAACTTGGCTCATTTTCAAAATAAAATTAAATGAATAAGTTTATAAACTTTTAATACTCGACTCAATTTGACTCATTTACAACCCTATTCAACAAAAAATATATAGAGAAAATGATAATTGGACAAGGTTTAGATACAAAACTGGTTGTAGCCTAAAGCTACAACCTTACTCAATAAACATTGCTACCTATTTTGAAATCTAACCGTTGAATTGCATGCTCTTTACACTCTTAGTATGTACACATGTCAAATTTTTGTGCCAATTAGATACTCCATATTATTTACTATATGATATATACACTTATATTTTCTGCATAATTTTAAATTACAAAAACTTGCAATTTAAATAATTTATTAATGACAAAGCTATTCATCTTTAATATTTTAGAAATTTTGCAAGCATGGAGGATATAAGAAGAAGATGTAATCCAATGGTTAATTTGTCAAAATTCACATCCAATAAAAATATATTGAGTTAAATTATAGGTGTAAGATTATAACCAGTTTTGTAGCTAAACTATATCTAGGATAATTAGAAAGAAAAACATAAGCCATGCATTTGTTTACGGTTTCACAATCCAATATCTTTTAAAAAGAAGTGGCAATATCATTTCATTTGCATTAAAGTGATAATAAATGGCAGTTAATGATATAAATACATATATTTAGGGTCATGCTAACGAGTGCTCTTAGGGTATTGATTAACAATTCAGTTAAAAAAAGTTTTTATGGGGAAAAAAAAAAAAAAGCAATATTTTAACAGTTTTTTTTCATTTTCCATAAAAATGATGTCAAAACTTTCCTAAAATGGATTTTTAACTAATGCCCTCAGAGCACTCGTTAGTGTTTCCCATTTATATATCATTAACTGCCATTTATTAGCACTTTATATTTATATGTATTTATATCATTAACTGCCATTTATTATCACTTTAATGCAAATGAAATGATATTGCCACTTCCTTTTTTATAATAACACATGTGAAATAAATAATTTTCTTTTTAAGGCAAACAGTTTTGTTAATAAAATATTAAAATATTGGTACTTTCAGTTTGAAATTATAATTATGTCATGTCACATGTGAGTTAAACTCGTTAGCACTTTTTTAAAGGCTCAGTTTGGAAGTTTTTTTTTTTTTTTTTTTTTTTTTTTTTTTTTTTTTTTTTTTTTTTTTTTTTTTTTTTTTTTTTTCTGCTGGGTAATTGTTTATGCAGGGGTTAGAACCCCTGAGTTGAAGGTCACTAGACTTGACCTGGTATCACTTGGGCCAGCAGGCCCGGTGGTGCTCAGTTTGGGAGTTATGGATGTGGGAAGGTAAAAAATAAATTGTCTCATCCATCTTAGGTTTAAAGAAAAACTTTACAAATGACTTGACATTTGCGAAACCCATCAAAGTTCGATGCATGACAAGATGACAAAAAAAAAAAAAAAATCCCAACATTCATGAAGTCCTATACGTATAGTATTTGGTTGAAATTCAATCAAAATTACTCTCTAATTAAAGTTCATATATTGTAACATAGTAATCGATTAATTCAAGTGAGTTTATGCTTTCTGTTTGTCATTTGCTAATTTGCGTTCTTTGTTAAGTTTTTATATTCATTTTACTTAGTAACAGTGTTTTTTTATTGAGGCTATCAGACCTACTCAAATTATAATTTGGTATAGAAAGATATTACAATCATAATCTGCCAATAACTACAAAACGAAACCACAAACCTTATGTCATATAAATTCTGAAACTATAAAGCACATGTAGTTTTTTTTTTTTTTTTTTTTTTGTTGGGTGGGGGGGGGGGGGAAAAAGTTGAAGATATCTTTTTTCATCCCACTATGTAGCAATTCATAAGACTATCAATATGCATTATTTAAACTAGTCACATAACTCACTAAAAATTTTATGTGATTTAAAGTACACATTGATGGTTTTTTCATTAATCCTTACATAGTATGGATTGGAAAAAGAGAACACCAAACTAATTTAGAGTTAAACCTTTTTTCCCTTTATTTTAAAGTGCTAGTGAATATGTCCAACACCTACCAAGTAATTATGAAAAGAATCCTTTGGAGTGACCCCAAGACATTGGCTACTACAATTTCAAACTCCAAGATCTCATCAATTTTGATGGGTTTAGACCCTTGTCAATACTCTGTATTTAACTGATTTTAAGGTCAACTAGATAATTAGGTTAATTATGGAAGCCTTAGGGTAAATAAACAATTGTCAATATCATGCAAGTGCGGAAATATAAATGAGACAAGATATAATAACCTAGGAAACCAATGAAACAAATCATTTCACAGGAAAAACCTAGGAAAACTTGACATTATCAATCCCGAGGTGAACAAATTCACTATTAGATAGAGATTTACAGTCTGAATAACCCTATTTGTTGTAAATCTAACTATAGTTACTGAACTGAGCTCTGAATCCCATAGACATCTTTGATAGCAATTTGCTACAGCATGAACCTACAATCCATGACATAAGTGTCCCGTTGAAGATTTGAATCTAGTACACGATATATGGAGAGTAGCAATTTAAATCCACCAGTTCAAAGAGTATGTGAGTGATCATCGATAGGGACAGACCCAAGATTTTAAGCTAGCAAGGGCCGAAGTATAAAGAAAAAAAAAATCCAAATAAGTATCCATATAGTATTAAAAAATTATAAATACTCAAAATCGTTGTTTCTGAATACATTAAGATGCAATCATTTACCAATAAAGACAAAAACAAAAACAGAATAATGTTTATTTTTAATACTAGGCTAGCTAGGATATATATATATATATATATATATATTTGTTGAAGTTAGAGTATTCACATTGGTGGTGCTAAAAATTTTAGTACCTAAAAAAACTACTTTATCTATTTTACCACTTCACTTTACAATACACCCAATATCAAATATTGTTCTATTTTTTTTTATCACTTCATTTAAAATAATATAAAAAAACTCATTAAAATAATAAAGGAAGAGAGAGAATTTGAGTTTTTTAATTGAATGAAGAGATATAATTTTAATAAAATATTGTATTTTATTTTTAACAACTTACTACAATCAACCGGTATTTATACTAGTTTCCTGTAGTTGCAAAAAATTAGCTTTAGCTTCTCCAATAACATATGATTTTTGGTTCTAATAAAATAATTTTTTTTTGCTAAAATACAATTACCATTGTGAATGTTTTTATTGTTTTTGTTAAATTTTTGGGTTGAATAGTTGCTATTTGGATGAGGCTAGGTAGGCTTATTGAGGAGAAAAGGGCTTAAGATTTTGGAAGGGGGGCTCAACTACAAAAATGAAATATGTAATAACTAAAATAAAAAAAAATTGGACTTGGTGGGGCTCGAGCCCTTGCCTAGGTCCGTCCTTGATCGCTATTAGTGACTCAAAAGAGCAATAGGTATAAACTTTTTAGATCTAAAAACAAGCTGCTCTAAAGTCTTGAAAAAATGCATGGCTTAAGGTTTTTTTTATATACTTAGTGAAGTAAGTCTGAAACCCTAATCATCTGATGGACAGATAGGCTAAATTTCTAATTCTGCAAATATGCAGTTCGATTGGTTGAACTTAAGTTTTGTTAACAATTCTGATCCTTGAATCACTTGAAATCCTATTCGTGCACACTGAATGATAGTATCTTGAGCATTGACTAAACATTCCTAAAGACAATATGAGTTATAACCTATAACTAGAGAAGTTATTATTCACAAGTTTGCCAACAAAACTAAACAAACTTCATAAGGCCAGGTGAACCCTTTCCATTGAAGCTATCTTGAATTTTAACAATAAAACCGGGCATATTTCAAATGGATTGAATTCCCATCATCATAATAGTATATTTTTCTTTGGATTGGCCTTAGCTAATCACAAACCCACTTGCTAATTCAGTGATTCTTGCAAATCATCAACTTGTTAAAATCCCAAAAAAAGATCTCTTAACTCCCATGCATTTGCCTTCATCCAAAAGAAGGAAGGAAGCTTAGCCAAGACCATCATTCATGGGCTAACATGAAAGCAAGCTGCAGCTCAATCATCAAAGCCGAGCCAGACGGGTTGGGTCAAAGAAAAATACAAAGAGAACCCGACATAAGAAAGACGGTCCGGTTTTGTCGGGTTGCAATTGAAAACGGATTTGGAACGTTGGTCCGGAATTTTAAAATCCGTCGGGAAAGTTATATTAATTGGTAGTGACGTGAAAGGTGACCGTTGGATTTTAGTACTTTGGAGTTGGAGATAGAATGAGTTGTGGGCTCCAAGACTCCGTACCGTGTCTTTTGTGTTGTTTGCATTTTCCTTATGAAATTGCCCTTAAATATTTGAAAAAAAAAACTCAATCATACAATCAAATTATGGATTACTAATTTGTTTTTGGTATTAAGTGTTGTGGGTTGATTGGAAGCAAATAAATTTTTTGTCTTGTTTTTGAAGCCATGATGGGGTTTTTCGATTAGGATTAAAGTAATTTAATTTGAGGTCAAATTGATTCCCAATTTTTCATTCTTATCTAGGTGTAGGTGAGACATTTTGTCTGTTTACTCTCTCTCACTCACTATATTGGCAGTTTGCAATGGAGGGTTGCTAATAGATGGCGACCAAAAGAGAAAAAACCCATTTGTGTGGTCTAAATTTTGCCAAACTTGGTATTAATTTTTATACTATATCCAAATTCCAAGGAACTCTATGCTTCTTAATGATTGTAGGGAGGCTAATTAGAGATCAACAAGTGAGGTAGCATGCATGGTTTTCAAACCCGGACCGTTCATTGAACCGTAAAAGGGAGAGGTTCAAGGTTTTTGAAGTCGAACCGGGGTCGAACCGTGATGACGTCATAATTAATTTAATAATTATTTTAAATATATATAAAAATATTAAATTAGTGAAAAATAGAAAAATTAACTAAAATAGTCTAATTAAAACTATAAATCCATATTTTAACTATGTCTAATATATCCATCTATAGCCCAAATATGAAATATCTATCCAATAATAATAACCATTTTTTTATAAAAAGAAAATTAAAAGCATTAGATTGTCTTTCTAAGTTCCACTTTCCAATGCTCACGTGACTAGCTGTCTAGCTCGCATTCACAAACCTAAAATAGCACTAGAAACAAAAGTGAATGAAATTAAAGGAAGAGATAAAAAAAAGCAATACAAACAAAAGCAGATGAAGAAAGAATTGTGATGTTATATCCACAATATTTGTCGCAATATTTTTTACAAGAATCATATCAAAATCTTATGTGAAAAATTGTTACTAGTTCTAATTTGAACGCACTATTAAAATTATTTTTTTACTTACAAATATTAGCTAATAACAATCTATTACTTAAAATTTATTGTGAAAATATTATGGTAGGATTTCTTAATTATCATTTCTTAATATTAAATATCACACTTTTGAATAAAAAAAAAAAAAAAAAAAAAACCACACCGATTACATAAAAAAAAAAAAAAAATAGAGATAAAGATTAAAGATAGCCACACATTTTCATACGGACCCCATTTATTACAACTCTCAACCGCACATTTATTTCACCGTTTCACTTATCCTACATTCCTACTCACATATTCATTATTCACATCAGGCTTTCTCAAAAAAATAAAAAATATTCACATCAGAGTGAAGAGAAGAGAGAGAGAGAGGAGAATCTGAAGCTGAAGCGGCGCCGGTGGAGATCGAAGGCTGGTGGAGATCGAACAGGCCGGTGGAGATCGTGGAGATCGAAGGCCGGCGGAGATCGTGGAGATCGAAGGCCTCGTCCGCCGCCCCACCGCCGTTCGTCCTCCTCCCCACCACCAGATTGGGTCAGATCGGATTGTTCTTCCTTTTTCTTTCTTTTTTTTCATTTTTTTTTTCATATTTGCTTGTTTTGATTCAAATTTATTGTAAGAATTGGATTTTGTTTTGTGTTTGGATTATGTGAGACGTTTTTTGAGAGTGAAGCAAAAAGACTGAAACAAAGATTAAATGTTTTCTGGGTCTTTTCTTTTTCTTTTGTTTTTCTGTTTTTTTTTTTTTATTTTTTTTTTAAGGTTCAGATTCAAAGGAACCGTGAAAAACGGTCTGAATCCGGTCCTCAGAACCGTGCGGTTGAACCGCGGTTTGAACGGCTCCCTGCTTTTTGGGCAGAGACCGGTTCTTATGCCTAAAAGAACCGTTGTGGTGAGAGGTTCACGGTTTTCCCGGTCGGACCGTACGGTCCGGTCCGGGTTTCAAAACCATGGTAGCATGATCCCCTCAAGGATAACCGACTTTGCAACTTGGTAGCTGTTGTTTGTCAATTAATGTTGGGTAGTAAATTTTAATTTTAGCGTCGATTATATCAACAAAATGACTCAGTCATGACAAGTGAGAGCAATGGAGTTGAATCAATCTTCTCTACTACTTGATTGGTCATTTTCCTACTAACCAAACGGCAACTTCGTCATATAGAATAATAATATAATTGTTTCGTAGTATTTTTGGCAATTGTCTTACTAACCTACTTACATTAAAAACAATCAATGAATAAGCATATAAGAATCTAGTGGGGGCAAGGGAAGTACATGCTTCCATCAAAGATAATGGTATTTTTATGCCTATTTTGCTGAATAAAAAATTCTGCGTTTTTTTGTTTTATGGCAATTGATTAATTTAAAAACAAATTGCCTACATTTCATATTAATCGAACAAAAAGGAGTATGTGGAAGAGTTTGATCTCGTTTGATCAGATGTAGTATTTCCTTCGGAAAAGCTGAACACATTGAAGAATTATAAAATTAAGGCTTGCTGTATCAGAATCTCTTGTCCAATCTAAATGACTCCGCCCAAAAAGAAAATCCAGAATAATAGGTGATTTCCATCATCTAATGCAAAGCTGCAAAGATTATAAAAAGTGTCACGATTATAATGTTCATTATTGCCGCAGGAGAGGCTGAAGTTGTCAATTTGTCATTTGTGTTTGAACCAATAAAGTGAAGAACAAACTTACAAACCGGTACAAAATTTGGCTAATTAAGCCCAAGCTCCATAGACGATGGATCGGACAATTCGAGTGGATGGATGACTTTGCTAATTTTAAGATCAGTCATAATTCCATCTTGAGATAAGAAGTTTTCCCGAGAAGTTGCAAGAGCATCTTGGCCAGTCACATAAGCTTTTCATGACCTCACCTACCACAAAGTTTAAATGTTATAAAACAGGGGAATGTTCTAGCTCACGAGGTGATATGGCATACATCCGGTGCATACATCCCCCTCTCACATAAAGGTAAATCCCAAGAACACGTCCTAGCACCGTGCCAACTTAGCCGACTTGAGGGGACAAAAAGTTGTCGAACAACTCACTACTCATGGGAAGGGCCCACCAATTCCACCCACCATTACCTATTGTTGGTTAATATTAATTATAAATAAATTGTTAAATTTCTTAGTATTATGCAGTTTATTTATATTGGATTTGGCTGGTAAATGAAAGTAAGAGTTTCAATTTTTGATGGAGAATTAGGCCTTGTTTGGATGGTGAGTTATTCATATCTTATCACTCATCACTCAAATATCATCACTTATCACTCATCACCCTATAATTCATTTCTTATCACTTAAAAATTCTCAAATTATACCCCAGCAATGTTTGGCACTTAAACCTGGTTGAATTTTCATTCCAAAAACTCAAAAAACTCACCTTTTGTGGGACCCATAGTTGAGCATTGTGCAGTGCCCACAGAACGGCTACCCACAGGACCCTTCAGCCCACAGGATTCACATCTAGTGCAATACCTAGGGTATTGCATGGTGTGCAATACCTCAAATCCCAGCCATCCATTTAATCCAATGTCTCCTTATTTTGACACCTCACCAAATAACAAAAAGACTATTTTACCCTTAAAATATTTCACAACCCGCCCACTGTTTCAGCCCGCCCAATGTTTTGGTAAAAGTTTGAGTAACCAAACAGAAAATCAATTTTTTTTCTCTCTCTCTCCCCTGCACAGCTGTCGTCTCTGCCTCTCCTTTAACCCTTTCTCTGCCTCTCCTTCAATCCATTGTCACAGCAGCCCCAACTCATACCCAAACACTGAAACTTAGCATTTGAAACCAAACCCCCAAACACTCACACTCCCTCTTTCTGTGTGTGAAGCTGTCCCAAGTCCCAACTCTCATGGAGCGAAGGTCTTTTTGAAGCCAAACGCCTTTGTGATAGTCACCATGGGTCCATCCCCAACATAGAAGAAGATCAAGCAAGACAAGAACAGAACACAGAAAGACAAAAGTCAGAAGAACAACCTCAAACTCCTCTGCTTCTTTCCACCATGCACGCTTCAATCTCGATCTAGGACTAGCCCTTTCCACTTGGTGAGTTCATCAACTCAAATACCAGGTTTTGTTTTCTTCTTCTTCTTTGAATGGCATACTCTTTATTCTTTTCCTTAATGAGCTGACTTTCTAATCTTGCCCAAGATATGTATTAGTTATTTCTTATTCCCAAAAGAAAATCACCATTTTTTTTTTTTGTGCGGCTAAATCTCCCTATCCATTGGAATATTTAGGCAAAACATAATTTGAGTTGAAAAAAGTTACTTTTTGATACCAAGGTTTATTGTAACTATCTACCATAAACTATAGGATTATTTGTAATGTCCATCCTAAACTATAAATTTTTGTGATCAATATATATTCAATACCCAGAATGGAGATCAGTTTACCAGTCAAAATTAGTGTTGAATTTACCAAATTAGTGGGCTGGTTTATGTGGTAGTGTGCTCTAATATATCAAAATTAATTTGTAATGTTCACCCAAGTGGGCCTTTACTAAATTTTGCATTTTAATACTGATATTAGATATTGGGGTGGGCATTGCAAGTTAATCTTGAATTAAGGTGTTGATATTGCAAAAATAATTGTGGGTTAGGGTGGAAATTGTAAATGAGTCAATGACCATGTAGGTTAGTGTCAATACTCAATAGCCCTCAATACCAGAATTGCTTTGCTTCCAATTAGCCCTGAAATGACCCCCTTTAAGTCTTTAAAGATTTTTAGACGATTTTAGTAATTCTGTTTGTCCCACCAATAGAGGTCTTATCAAAATAAATCAAAATCTTATCATTTATGACTTTATTCTCTCTCAAAGATCAATGAATACAAATCGTCCTCAATAACTTTATTGATGTCTTTTACATTCTAATTTGAAGTATCACTTGTGAATTGTCAATGTGTTTTTCATTGTTTCCTTGTCCTATATAAGTTTCTATCCTTTGGTTCTCTTCTTGAATTCTATGCTTTTAGGTCCTCATTGTATTTAAAATGTAGTGTTTTAATCTTTGCCTTTCAAGTTTGCAGTAAGAATTTAGTGATAAAAATTTAATTGTCATAGGGATAGAAAATTTTGATAATTGAAAGTTTGTCTTGATACACGTTAACAGTTTCTTAAAAAAATTTAGCATGAAACTACCCTTTATCAATTGGGTCATCATCTCTCATGATCATATATTGGTTTGTTGTAATTCTTATATATGATAAGCACAATATTGGTACACAAATTTTTAGCTTTTATTTTTAATGAAAAACATTCATTCTTCTACATTTATAATAGTTGATATTTTGTAAATTTGTTTGTTAATTACAGGAGCATTCTTTAATTCATCCATGACTCTAGGACTCAAATCTTCATTGACATCCATGTTTTGAGAGAATTCTCTCGCCACATGAAGATTTGAGTCCTAGAGTTGATATGGAATTCGATACATTAGAAGATGCATGGGAATTTTGGCTAAAATATGGAAGGCAAATGGGCTTTGATGTTAGAAAGCATTACATAAATAAAAGTAAGAAGGATGGAAAAATAACATCAAGGAGATTTGTATGTGCAAAGTAGGGCATTCGAGGTCCAGAAAAAGAAGATATGATTTGCACTCGTAACCGAGATGATACAATGACTAATTGTCCTGTAAAGCTGTATGTTTCATTAGTGCGAGAAACTGGAAAGTATAAAGTGGCTGATTTTATTGAAGAACATAATCACACTCTTCACCTATCAGAAACAGTTTATGTGATGAGATCACAACAGAAAATCTCAGAAGTTCATGCAGGATTGATTGAGTTAGCATCCTCTTCTGGAATCAAGCTAAAAGCAGCACTTGAGTTAATGAGTAGAGAGGCTAGTGGGAGAGCTAATCTTGGATTCACTGAGATTGATCAGCAAAATTATCTTAGAACAAGACGGCAAAGAAATATGATATATGGTCAAGCTACATGCTTATTAGGATACTTTCGGAAACAATTGACTACAAATCCATCCTTTCAATATGTAGTACAATTAGATAATGTTGAGCAAATTACAAACATTTTTTGGGCTGATGCTAGAATGATTATTGATTATGCTAATTCTGGTGATGTGATGACATTTGACACTACATATGGTACTAATAAAGAGCTAAGACCCTTAGGGGTGCCTATCGGTTTGAATCACCATAGAGGGTTAGTGGTTTTTGGGGCTGCTCTTTTATATGATAAAACGGCAAAATCATTTAAGTGACTGTTTGAAACCTTCTTAGTTGCACATGCAGGTAAAAGGCCTAAAACAATTTTTACGGATCAAGATCCCGCAATGACAAAGGCATTGAGTGAGGTAACACCTAACACTTACCATGGATTATCTACTTGGCACATAATGCAAAATGGGATAAAACATTTGGGGAATTTGATGAAGTATGGTTCTTCTTTTCTTCAAATTTTTAAAACTTGTATGTTTAAGTTTAATGATGAAGTTGAATTTGAAAAAACTTGGGAGGACATGATTGACACATATGCTATACATGATCGTAGATGGTTGGATACTATCTACAAATTAAAAAGAAAATGGGCAAAGTGTTACATGAAGAATGAATTTACATTGGGAATACGAAGTACCTAACTCAGTGAAAGCTTGAATGGAGATTTGAAAGACTACTTGAAACCTGATTTGGATGTGGCAGAATTTTTTGAACACTTTGATCGGGTGATTGAGCAAAAACGAGAAAGAGAGTTACAAGCTGAATTTAATGCAAAGCAAAAATTTCCCTAGTTGAGCTTGAAAATTTCTCCATTGTTGAAGCAAGCAGTACAAGTGTACACACCTGTAATATTTTGAATGCTTCAAGATCAATATGACCTTGCATCAGCAGTAAGGATAAAAAATCACCAAGAGGACTTGTTAGTGCATACATACACTATTGAGTTTATGCATAAGCCTGGTGAGTTCATAGTCTCTTATGACACTACAGATAAGATATTTTCATGTAATTGTCAAAAGTTTGAAATTGTTGGGATTTTATGTTGCCATGTTTTGAAAGTCTTTGACTTCCTTGATATAAAGACAATTCCTAATATGTACATTTTGAAAAGATGGACAAGAGAGGCAAAAAGTGGATGCATCTTGGACAATAGGAGAACAAATGTGGAAGAGGATGTCAACTTGAGTGTTACACAGCGATATAGAAGATTGTGAGAGTACCTTTTTCTGTCAGCACTGTGGCCCAAAGTTCCTGGGCCGAATAAATGTTCTTGGTGGACTGGGATTGATTCTCCGCAGCTAAAGGGGCTGTTTTAAGAATCAATTGGTGCACAAAACATACTTTCCATAACACAAATAGCTAACAAGAAAGAAAGCAAGAATATTTGCATTGGACGACATTTATGCAGTAAAGGATTAACACAAATAAGAAAAGGAAAAGAAAAATATAACATAAGAACAAGCTGGGGATCCTCTAATTAAGTGAGGTATATTTCATTAATTTTATTAAGCTATGACTACAATGCTCACTAGGACGTGATGCAAGGTTCAACTGAGCTCATAAGTTACAGACTTTGATAGCTATTCAAGCTTCAAAGACTTGCAAAGTTTGAACTTGTTAAATCGAGCGTGTTCAATAGTGGCTGTACTGGGATACCAGAACGGTTCCTCTGTTTTTCTTTCAAGTTACAGAGTATTTTCTACAACTTTTCTAGGATTTTAGGAAGACAAAGGTGAATGCTTAAGATGATCTGATTGTTCCTCCCAAAATTCAATCCTTTGTAGCATGGATCCCTTCCTCCTTTTATAGCACAACTTCGGCCTCCCTGGTGAACCAGCGATTCCCCTGTTTTACCCTTTGAAACCTGTACTGTGCCTGTTTGCTTCAGGATCGTGTCGTTTCCTCTTTCTTCATAGTTCCTTGTTTTTTTGTTCCGACCAAATAAAAGTCTCTCGGCTCCTTTCCATTTCCGGATTTCCCCGTTGGCTGGCCTGAGGTCCCCTTTGGCTTTTTCTTCTCAGCGTCCCAGCCTTTCCCAGTTGTACTCTTCCTTGTCTTTTCTTCAAACGGTTGAATCAGGTTTCTGCGTTTTGCATGCTCTGTACCTCCTCTGCGTGTCTGGGTCACAAGGTTCGCGTGGCCTTTGTCTTTTGCCTTTCTTTAATTTCTTTCTGTTATGATGCTCCTGCGCGCCCTAGGATACCTCTGGGAGGCTCTCTGGGATTCCGGCCCAGCTTCCTCCTTTTTCAGTTTGGTCTGGTTTACTGGCTGGGCTTCTTCTTCTGGATCCCAACCCTCTGGTCTTTTCTTTCTCTCTTTTTTTTTTGTGTGAAATGGGCCCAATACCTTTTCTTTCTCTGTGGGCCTATTGGTGGGCTGTTTTTTAATTTCCTTTTTGAACCTCAACAAAGATTATATCCCAAGTTGGTACGATTAGCTTCTCAAGCGGCAGACAATGAAGATGCATTTGCTTTAATAGAGAAGATGATTGAGAAATATGAAAAAAAAGTTGAAGACATTGTAGCAAAAATGTGGTTGGTCATCAATTGCCCCATCAAATGCCATTATGTAGTGGTGCAGAAAATCTTGATCCTAACCAACATTTGGAAGATTTGGTTGAAAGAGCAACAAGTCTTAAGAAAAAAGAAGGTCGCAAGGGTGGAAAAAGAAGGAAAAAGAAAGAAAAGTTGGGTTGAGAAGCAAACAAAAAAAAGGGGGTAGAGTTGAATTAAATAATGAGGTTAGTCAATAGTTTTCCAAATAAATTTTATTTATTTATTTTTATCCCTTACTAAGTTTCCATTGTTTGTAAATTTTTATATTGTTATAGCTAATAATAATAATAATAATATATATATATATATATATATATATATATATATTTTCTCATATAGGAACCTAGTTTTACTCCTAACATGCAATACAATAATTATGGATCATGTGGAGAACATTATTTCCATCAAGTAAGAGATTTTTTTTATTTGTAGTGGAATAACTTAATAATTTGTGAAGTTAGAGGTTGTACTACACTTGCCTTTTCATTTGTGAATTTATTAATAAGGTTTTCTTTTTTGTGATATAGAAAACTTATCCTGGCACTTTTTCCACGCCAACGATGACATCTGAATTGGGACCAATTCATAGTTACCAAACTAGTTTCACGTCATTCTTAAGGGTAAACATACTTGTTTACATCTTTTGCACTTACAAATAATTAGATGATTTTTTAAACTCTCTCTTATAATCATTGCGATTACATAGGTACCATTAACTCCATTATTGTCTCAAGTATCAAATCATGTGGATGTTAGTCAGGTAAAATGTAAATGTTTTCATACATGAAATTTTGAAAAAACTTACATGTCTACTTGTTTTGTAATTATAAGTAATTAGATGATTTCGTAGATTATTTCTCTTATAATCATTATGATTACATAGGCACCATTAACTCCATCATTGTCTCAAGTATCAAATGATGCAGCTGTTTGTCAGGTAAAATGTAAACGTTGCTTTAAGTGACTATCTTCCCTCAGTTGAGCTTTGCCAATCTTCCCTTCTTTTTTTCTTTTTTTCATGAATTTGTTAGATTTGTGTGATGTATATTCATGTTTTAAGTGACTATCTAGAAACTTTTGATTTGGTGGATTTGAAGTCTGTTTTTCTGATTGATTTCTATTATGAAGTTTTTGTTGAAGTGGCTTTATGCGTAAGATTTAAGTAGATCTTGGCTACCAATCAGGTAGTTGATGGGTTGGGATATTTTTATGGCTTGGTTGTGTGTTGTCTTGTTGATTAGTGATTTGGGTTGGCTCTTTGATGGTTGATAGTGATGGATGATTTGGGCGTGGCTGGCTATTGAGGCAAGTTTGGTTTTGGTCCCTCAAATTTAAAATATTTAGTTTTAATTCTTACTCACCAAATGAATATTGGTCAAGTAAAAAATAAATCCATGTGTTTATATCTTCTCTACTTACTAAATGAATAAACTTATCTGTTTATATATATACACAGTGAAATGAAGTTAGGTTCAATTATGGACCAATTCCATGTGTTGAAAATACAAATGCTTGCTTGCAAACACAGCACTTTTTTGGTATGTAAAAAACTAATAAATGGTAAGTTCAATTATAGTGAAATTTTCTCATGTTTGTTTAAGTTTAAAATGTAACTTGATTTTTTTGACATATTTTCAGGCTAATATTGATTTTGCAATATGATGGATAACATTTTTTGGACAGTTTGTTTGATAGTATATTGCACAGTGGACATGGTAGCATATTGCACAGTGGACAGCATTTTTGGACAACTTTGACTTGGACAGTTTCTTGGACAGCAAATCTGACTATTTAGACAACTGATTGCACATGTAGCAATTTTTTTGGATAATTTTTTATAACTAAAGAAATTAGTCAAACATGTTAAATATATTAGATTGTACAAGTGCATGTTTGAGTAACTTCTAGTTAAACATTAATTATATATGCAAGTGATTAATATTTTTAAATGCAATGTTATGTACCAAATCTTTTTCATTTTTTAAATGGAATTAATTAATATTTTTATGCTTCATCACATATACGTGCTTGATTCTAGAAGCTCCTTGAAGAGAACTTGTTTAGGAGACAGATAACCAATTTCTTTTACATGCTCTTACTCAGTGGAATGCTCTTACTTGGACAAGTTCAGTGGCTATGTCTTTCACGCTAGTTTTAACATTCATTTCATTTGGCTTATAATGGTACCAGCAATAACATTGACAAGAAACACATTCCAGATGTTGAAAATAAAAACATTATAGAATGCTTTCTCCTTCCTCTCATTGCGGGAAATAGATTTCTCTATTGACGAAAATAACATCATTTATATGGGGAACACTGTACAAAACTAAACTCAAGATGATGCTTGGAAAGTAACCTATTACCAGCTCGCTATATTTCTTGCACCAAGGCACATAATAAATTTACATTGCGACGACAGCCCCCAAGAGAAAATTTCTTTAGACTGATCTAAATCAAGGTGCTTGGTGCTTCTTTCCCAATTATAATTCAAGCCCTCTAAATAATTTTAAAATGTACCAAGATTGAGGGATTATAAGAATATTCAGTTTCTCACAATAAACCTATGACCAAAAGTTAGAGAAAACTGAACATAACCAAAATCAGGCTAGTGGTTGGATAAGAGAAAGAAATATCATTAGTTTACTCATCAACCGAATGCACTGTTCAAACAAATTTTGTATCTATGATGGAAAAAGGATGAAGATGCTCTACTGAAGGCCCTATTACATTCATTAATAACGATGGAATTGGAAGAACAATCTCTGTATCATGCTCTAAATACAACCAAATCAATAATTAAATAACTTGGCAAACAACTATAATGCTGAAGCCACATGAATAAACAGAAAGCACAACTAATATCTCTAAAAGGGAGACCAGTAGAGGTCTCATGAACAAAGCCAGCTTCACAGTAGGTTGAGTAGACTCCATGGTAGGGGCTTGGGCCGCTTGGCTTCTATGTCATCCTGCAGTATTAAAAAACAAATTTCAATAAGTACAATAACCATAGAATTTTTATTTCTATTTTTTTTTTTGTTACAATCATTATAGTCAATAATAAAATCACCAAATTTTGGAATAGCTCATGACCAAGCAATAGAATTTCCAGTTTAAGTCAAAGAAAAAAAAAACTCCTAAAATTGCTCACAAGGTAACAACAACAACCACAAGAAGCAAGGCAATAACAAAAATCAAAGCAAAGGGAAAAAACATCAAAAAGATTAATACACTCATCCATTGCAACTTTTTTATACTAATACATGCAAAGCCCATCCAACCACCATTCATTGGTTTCAAATCCAAACAAAAGCTATAACCATTACACCAAGGACACACATAGGCTCACCATCAAATAGAAATTGAATCATAGCATATTCAGCCATTATAGAACCAATTTAAATCCAAAAAGACTAAGATTAAAGAACCAATTTCATTATAGAAATTATAACTAACAAACTTCATGGCTAATGATCTGCATCTGTAGCAGTTTCTGGGGATGCCAAGAAAATTGAAAGTCTGAAAAAGTAAATTTTTTATAATTAAGAATTTGCTACCCATTTAGTTTCTTCTATATCTAAGGAGTGACACTTGATATGAATCATTCAACACAATAAAGCATGCCTTTTTAACAACACATCTACAAGAAGTCTTTAAATTCAATTTTATGTAATTAACTCCATTTGAAAATATGTGCTGCCAAAATTTTTCTGTGAAAGCCTTTCAGTGTATTGAACATTCATGCTTTGGTTAAATAGCTCATAAAGGTTCAAACTTTCATCATTAGGAACCTAATAATAAGCCCACTAAATGCAAATTACAAGGATTCAAGCATTTTTAAACAATTGACAAAAATGCAAGCAATGTAAGACTTGATTTCAATTCCTAAGCTAAAAACCCAAAAAAGAGAAAACAGAATTAAGTTCAGCCCCAATGAGAAAAAGAGTTTGACCTTTGAATATTTTCAATATCCATGGCAGTTTTCATCAAGCATAATAAAGCTATGTAATATCTACACAAAATTCCTCCAGAGTCCTTAAGTTGAGCAGCCACAATCACTATTTTTGGAAGATGTACAGTTCTAATCTACACTAAATGCGAATGAATTACACATGTATTAGCAATTACCCTCTGCATTTCAGCTTTCGAGACAAAGGAACGAGCAACATTCTCCAAACTGTCGTTCAACACTTCTGTCAGTGCAGCCGTGATTGCCTCCGCTTGTTTCGATGGCATGCCCTGTGCTTCTAAGCCCCTCACCTAAATGGCAAAACCGTAAATAAGTCACTCAAAATCGAAAATTCCAAAACTCTCACAAATAAAATTGAAAGAGAAATGAAAATATCAGAGCCAAAGTATTGACGAGAAATGCGCGCCTGAGACAAGCCCAAATCGGTAAGGCTGGCTCATCACAACCACCACCTCCGATGGTGGCTTCTTCTCTCCTTCGACCAAACTCTCTTTCTTTCTCTCTCAATCTCATATCCCTCCATAGATCAAACCTGAAAAAGCATCAACTTCTCTCTTGCCCAATTCTCTCCAAACCCTAACCCTTACTTTCTCTGATCTAGGTCTGAAAAGTATCAAATTCTCACTTAAACACCCGATTCTCTCTAAACCCCAACCCTCACTCTCTCTGATCTGGGTCTAAAAAGGGTGCACGTGTTTGGGGGTTGGGATCTCTAATGGTGAGCCGCCGTTTTTTCTTTGTTTTTGCTTATGAGTTGGATTCCAACCATCGATCCCCAATTTGGTTGGAATCCTTGCTGTGATTCCTATATTTTCCTAACACACTGCTTTTTAAAGACATCGTATATTTGAAACAATTAAAATCAGATGGGTAATATACTTTCAATAGAGCTTTTGTTACAAGCTATGTTTCAAAATTTTCATTTTTCTTGGTCGGCATGTTTCAAATTTTAATGAATATATATATATACACAGCCCAACATGGTGCATACTTAGGCCCAATTGAAACTATGGAAGCTCAAACAATTAAATTTAGTAATGCTATAAATGATCAATGTTCATCATAAAAGGACTATGCGGGCTGCAGTGTCAAGCCCATGCTTTTTTTTGCACTTTCTAGCTAGGGTTCTTTTTTTTTTTTTTTTTTTTAAATTTTATAAATAATTTTTTTTAAATGTTGAAGGTGCCATCTCTTACCGCATGATGCGGACATTTCCACATTTGAGTCAAACACAAGAGTATTTTAAACCCCAAGTTTATGCCTACTCACCCCACTTATTGGTGAGAGTCGAACCCAAGCGCTTATGGGAGTAATCCAAACTCATACCACCCCACTAAAGAGCTTCAGTGGTCAATTTCTAGCTAGATTAGTCTTGCACTTTTCTACTTCGAGTTTCTTCTTCGATGGATAGTTGAGTAGCCAAAAGACAATTTACACGGCTTGGTGCACATATGACATATACATAGTAATGTCCCCTGATTGGATCAACAGATCATTAGGAACACGCGTACTCCACTGTAATAATTAATTTCAAGTCCTTAGTTCTTTGTGTTGAGTCAAATTTAAAGAAGGTGTTTGATTAGCAAAGCCATACAAAAAAGGTTGGAAGCAGGAGGAGGCTTGTCTAAATTAAAAGCTAGTACCATTGATGTTTCATATGAGGAACCAAACTCACTTTTTGCAAGGTTCCAACTTCCAAATAATAACTTTGAAAAAGCTTCGAATGAGAGATTCACTTCTATCTTTCTCTTTGGTTTGGGGTGGGGTGGGGGATTCTTGATATTGATAGGGTGGAAGTTAATGACCTGGCGATAAATAGACTTAGGTAGTTAGGTTCTTATCATTTTACTAACAAATTGACATAATCATAATGTGATCGGTACTATATTAATAATATCATAAATAAATTGACATAATCATGAAGGTGATTAGTATTATAAATTGACATATCATAAATAAATTGACATATCATAAATAAATTTACCAATTGTATTTCATAATAACATTAATTAAAGTACAAATAGCAAACAATCTAAAACAGTCATTATGTCAACCTAATGAATTTTATCCAAGTTTAAAAATACAATATCTAATAGGGAAAAAAAAAATTAAATCTTTGTTTTGGATAAAAACGTCAAAGACTAGGTTAAAAAAAATTACCAAAATTCTCTTCATTTCTCAATTCTAAATTTAAAATATAAAATTATATAAGATAAAATACCACTTATTTATATGGGTTAAACGTGTTCTTGTCAAGATTGATCATTTTGTGTCAAAAAAAAGGTCAATTCATTTTGATACACATCTATTTACATTAAACACTAATTCATAAAAAATCCTATCATCTCTGTGTCATATCAAACATGGTAGAAAAAACATAATACTAATGGGGCTTTTTGTGAATGAATAGTTAGCCCCAATCCAAATGCTATGTTTTTTCTAATTTAGGGTTTAAGGAGGTCCCATTGAGTAGGGCTGAGAGTTGCTTTGATTTGGTTTTAACTCATTTTGGAGCATGGTGGATGATTGAATCCAACCATTGAGTGAGATCATAAAAACGTGCACTTGTATTTATTTATTATTTATTTTATAAAAACTAAAACACTATCCAAAATTATAATCCATAAAAAAATTTAATGTTCGATTTTTATTTTCCATAGGAACTTCAGCATGGGAAAGCACAAGAAACTATTAATAGTTTTCTGCTTTTGATCAAATTATACTTTTGAATCTTTGATCCTTAACATTTGAAGTTACTTTATTTTGGTCATTTACGTTTTAATTTTTTAATTTTGATTCTTTATGTTTGATTTATTTTTATATTAGCTGTAGGGTCCAAATTTCGTGGCCCTAGCCCAAAAGGTCAGGATTATGAGCCCAACGAACCCAGAACAATAAATTTGTAGAGAGTGGGTGATAAAGCTAGGCTGATTGTGAATCTAGCAACGGTAAACTGACATAAAAATACGCTTGAAAGCCAAATAAACTCAAATCCGAAGAGACTTGTTATTAACTGAAAAGTGAATACAATTCTTAGACTCCTCCTCCAGATTTTTTCTCCTCTCCTCTTCTTTAGAAGTCTATTACATTTATATATTCTTCTTCTCCTCCATCTTCACCGCACACCTGTTCTTCATCTAAGCATTCACTTGAGTACATGTCACATCAGATATCTGCTTTAGTTCTCCGTGAGTGGTGGTAGCTGAGATTGCACTGTTCAGGGGTCTTCTTCACATAAATGCGGCCAGGAAAGTTGCTGCAGTGCATTAAATATGGTGCCAGCAGCTTTTCCTTTTAAATATTTCTCCTTTCTTATCATCTCCAAGCATGCCCAAAACTTGTCCTTGTCATTGAAGTTGTTGGAAAGATCAATCTAACCTTCCGTATACTTGCTTGATCAAGTCCCCCTGGTGTTCGAGGAGAATGACCTCTTCGGACCTTTAGGGTTCTCTTCGGACTATTCTTCTCGTTCACTTCTAGGTATATTTCTTCCACATAGACTCCTTCGTAACCACTTTCTTCTCTTCGGACGCATAGTGATATTCGGACTGGGCCTTAGGCCCAACACATGATGTTGGGCTTTTACCCTCACATTAGCTATTTATATTTTAAAATTTTCATTTTTATAAAAAGCCAAACAAAAATATTGAATCAAATCATATCATATTATATATAATAAAAGTTGGGTTTAGACACTGTGGTTACGTCATGTGGCTTCACTAAATTGCAGAAATTTTAATAAATTTTTAAATTTTAAGAATAGATATATACATATTTTTTGGATAAATATGACAAGTCAAGTAATGAAATAACAGTTGTGTCTATCTAAAATATTATCAACAAACCCTAAAATCAATAGAATAAAATTACCTAAGGATAGAATTTAAATAAAAAAGAGATTCTTTCATCTTGATGCTTTTTTTGGTGGTTCTAAGCTTTGCCCATTTTAGAAGAATCACAACACAATGACATGGCATCATCCATGGGGCTGGGTTCTATATTTGAAGCATTTCATTGTGAAGGCCAAACTTGGTAAGCACTGAATATTTTAATCCATTCCACCCCATATATTTTCTATTTTAGTTTTCACTTTCAGTTAGTTTGAACAATCCCCTTTTCCAACATTTCTATAAAAAACGTAAAAGGGAAAAAAATAAATAGAACTTGCATTTTTTTTTTTCCTACATTTTTGTTTTTGTTTTTTGTTTTTTTTTTGTGGATAAATTTACACCTTAAGTCATCTTTTTCTAATAATAAAGTTAAAAAAAAAAAAAGTATTTGAGTTTCACCTAAACTACTTCTTTTTGTTCATATTATCTTCTTCACAATCTAAAATTCCCACTATATATACAAACAGTCTTACAGGTAATTTTTTTTTCTCTCATCAAATTGAATAGATTTTGTGTATTTGTTGCCTTTTTATTATATATAATATGATTTTGTGTATTTGTTGCTGAAATTCTATGTTTGATCACACCTTTAAGTGTTTTTTTTAGAAGTCAATATAACAAGCAATATATTTGTATTTTTTTAATTTCTTATTACATAATTATTTGTTGTTGACATCAATATTTTATAATGGATTTAATTTGTTATGGCTTTTGTTTGGTGCTTTGTTCCATGTAATCTATATTCTTTAATTAAAAGCAAAATTTTCTCTCAAACATGAGATTGGATACGAGAGAATCCATCCATTCAAATCTCTATGTAAGTCTATCTTTACTTAACTCCTTTTTTTTTTTTTTTTTTTTTTTTTTTTTTTTTTTTTTTAAGTTCAAAAATTTGGATATTTTTTCATTAATGAATTGAGGTTTTGGCTTAATTTTGTTTTCAACCGTTTCAATTATTGAATTCGTCATTTTTTCATGTGTAATATTAATATCTATGTTTTATTTTATGATAAAAAAACATATATGTGTTCTTAAAGGCTTAAACACAATATAATTACAAATATTACTTTAAGTTAGGGTGTTATATTTATCTATTAGTAAGTTAGAATATTACATTAAGTTAGAGTATTATATTATTATTTATTATTAATTTAGAATGTTACATATGGATACATATGCTAGTTTAGGGTTGATATAAATTATAACCATTTGAATAAAATCAACACTAAAAAAATGATTTAAATATCAAAATAAGAAATAATAATTAAATTTCTTTTAAGTGTACAAGTACAATTTATTTTTTAATCTTAAATTTTGAATTAATTCTTTTTTCATTTTATTTGTTATTAAATTTAATTATATTATCAAAATATTTTTTTATTAAGCCGTGCATCACATGGGCATATTTATTAAATTTTTAGATTTTTAAAGAACTAAAAAAGAATAGTATACTACCAGGACTCTAATTCATTCTTATCATTAAATAAAATTAGATTACCATTATTTCTTTATTTGTTATGATATATTTCTTAAATTAAGGGATAATATTTAACATACAAAAATTTAATTTAGATAATATTTATCATCTAATTAACATTATTTTTTTATTTGTTAGGATGTATTTCCTAAATTAGGGGATAACATTTAACATACAAAAATTTAATTTTGATAATATTTATCATCTAAATTTTCAAAATTTTAATATTATTAAATTAATATTATTTTATTAGAATATCAAGCTACAAAACTTGATTATCAAGGGATAAACACAATCCAAATTCTTCAAGAGGTGATTAATATAAATATATCCCAAGAAACAGTATATATCTCCAATAATTTGATAATCTCTATTTATTCCAAAAAACAGTTTATATCTCTATTAATTTGATAATTTCTACGTTGATGACATTTAATATATATTAAACTCTATTAATTTGATAATTTCTACGTTGATGACATTTAATATATATCAAAATTCCTTATAACTATCAATCACGTTCTCTTTCTTTCTCTTTTTTTAAATTTTTTTAATTTTTAATTTTTTATATGTTCCGTTATGTTGAATCAACTTCTTTTTTTTTTTTTTTTTCATTCTATTCATATGACCTTTTTTTAATTCCAATTTTTATGGGATAAAAACAAACACATTGATTAGATATCTTTAATTTCAATAAGATTTAAATAAATTATATTTCAAAAGGAACTCTACCAATATATATAACCCTATATATCCTTTTTGGAGTGAAGCTTATTTCAATATGTAAATGCCTAAATCCCATGACAATGCAGATATGCATTCTTTCTTCTTTTATTATTATTATTTTCATTTTTTTTATTTTCTTTAGTGTTATTATTGATTTTTTGTCTTCATGTGATTTTAATTAATGAATTCAAAACATTCAAAAGCTTTGTCAAGTTTCTAAGGCTCCTTCTTTGTTTTTTTATTTTGTTTTTATTAAATTGATTAGGTTTTGTGTATTGGTTGCCTTTTATTTAAACTAATTTTCTTAGCTTTGATCTAATTTATATGCTTAGGGTTAGGGTCTTAGAATTAATGATTAAATATGGTTAGAATTAATAGATTGATTATAACAATTTTCTTATTTGATTTTTATGTTACATCAAATTATCAAGATGCTCTACACGTATATTCTTGAATTATCAACTTTAATTTTAATTTATAATATTATCAAAATTATATTAATTTTAGATTTATCAATTGTTTAGTACGTTTTTTTTTAATAATTATTAATTTAAAATTCAATTTAGAATTATCAATTTAATTTAGTTTTTGGAAGAAATCTTACCCCTTATTTTAGTGAGATAATTATTTACACTTGATAATTTTTTTTTTTATCTTTATTAAATCTATTAAAATATATAATTATTTATACATTTATTTTGTAAGTTTTTTCATAAAACTGTGCAATGCACGGACTTATAACTAGTATACATTTATTTTTACTCTTTTATATCATAAGGAACATTAAGAATTTATGATCCAATCAAGCTTTATTTTATTTTAATTTTTAAACTAATATAAATTAATGAGGGAATATGCCTGGAGGATATTAGATGGACAGTGTAAAATAAGATTCATGGCTATGCAGATCTTGACCAATCAACAATGAGTTTATCTTATCAAAAAAAACAATGAGTTTATGATCAGACAGACGCTCATACATTCATTCAACCAGCTGATTACAAAATTTTCCATTTGTAATAATTATTTCTCTCATTCTTTTGCAAATTCCAACTCCAATGGCTGATCCAGCTCTTCATCCAGAAACCCAACCCCTGAAACAAATCGCCATAGACTACACCCCAGAAGCTTGCACACATTGCCCCAACTCCAACACCATCACCCTCACCTTCGACCACCGCGGTGGCGCTAGGTGGCGCACCACCACTCGTTTCCTCTACGGCACCTTCAGCGCCCTCATTCAGTGTCCTACAGGGAATACCGATGGCCTCAACTTCAACCTCTACCTCTCCTCCTTAGAGGGTGACAAGTCACAGGACGAGATCGACTTCGAGTTCTTAGGCAAAGACAAGACCATTGTCCAAACTAACTATTACACCACTGGCACTGGCAACAGAGAGAGCATTCACCAACTGGGTTTTGATTGCTCTGATGGGTTCCATGAGTATGTCATCAAGTGGGGTCCTGGTGAGATCGTGTGGCTGATTGATGGGAAGGTTGTGAGGAAGGTGGAGAGGAAAGAGGGTGAGGATTTTCCTGAGAAGCCTATGTTTTTGTATTCTTCGGTTTGGGATGCTAGCTATATTGATGAGGGAAGGTGGACTGGGAAGTATGTGGGTTGTGATGCACCTTATGTTTGTGTTTATAAGGATATTCATGTGCCAACAGGGACTGCTTTGGAGTGTTCTTGTGATTCCTAATCTGGGTTTTTGATTTGGCCAGGTGGGTGTTTGAGAATTTTAATAAATCTTTGGTTTTTTTTTATTGATGTGTTGGTTAGCTGATCTTTTTTGTTTGGATTCTACTGAATAATGTGTGTCTGTGAGGTGGATTAATGGGCATTTGATGGTAAAGTGGATGTTGGGTTGTTTAAGACTTTGAATGGGGATAGTCTATTGTTGTACTCATGTATTTGTTTAATATAGTTGTTGATGATGTTGATTGCTCTTATGTTTGCAACTTGTGTTTCAAAGGATTAAAGAATTACCTAAACATGGATGAATCAAAAGTGATGAATTGGTTTAATTACTATGCAAGTATAGTTATTTGCATGTTATTCTGAATTTTATTGTAATAGTAAAGCTGGATGAGATTCTATTTCATTTTGAGGTGGTTTTCCTGTGTGGAATAATGCAGCTTGGATATTTGATGGATAGTGGAATGCTTATTTGTTTTAGTTTAGTGGTCTGAGCATATTTATCAATTTATGGGATCATATTTACCTTAAATGTCATGGAGGTTGCCCAGATCCGTAGGTTTTATATATGCTGTGCTGTGTTTCAATGACATTCAGCTTCATGTTGCAATGACGCTTGAGAATTCAGTAAAAGATGATTTGAGTTCTTGATTTTGGTTTTCTGGTTATGTATACACTTAATATGTTTGTTGCTTGAGATTTTCTTTATAAAATTTCTTTTTTGTATTGTTGCAGCTCTTTAACTATGTTTAAAAGATATCATTGTTGACAACTGGGTACATCTCTTGTATGCTTAACAGTTAACATAAACTATAGTTGAGTTTCTGCACGATGTGCAGTGCAACTTTGTTAGGACACTTGTTAAGAACATATGTTATTCTTTGATGTAGTTGGCTAATTCTTTGACAAAACGCACTTTACTTGTAATTGGGTAAATTTAGGATGTATTTAATACTTCAAGAACATGTTGTTCAAGTCTAGTATTAAAGCCATGAAGATTGGACCAAGAAACAAGTGAAGAAGGGCTATTTTTTAAAGCTAGACAGATAGCTCGACACCTGCGAACAAATAGCTCGACAGCTGCTCGACACCTCTCGACAGCTAGGCTATCTATCGAGTTCTTAAGGTGTTTTTTATCGCAATCTCGACACCTTCTCAATAGCTGGTAGATCGATCGAGAAAGTTCCTGTCTCCTTGACAGCTTCTCGATAGCTGTATCTATCGAAGTTTAAAGTTTGACACCTCCTTGATACCTTCTCGACACCTGGCTATTTATCGAGGTTACGGGAATTCAAATTTCCAGATCTGATTTTCGGCCCAAGCTTATGTATTTGTGTGGGGTTTCTTTTCTCACAACCCTAGACCTGTATAAGGCTTATTTTAGAGGTCGTCACATAAGAGAATACAGGGAGAACATATGCAAAAGGTGACTGATGTCTTATTCTCTCTGAAAGAAGTTACTGCGTTTTTGCGTCTTAGGGTTTTGTAACCAAGTGCTTCTTGATCTTCATTCTTGATGAAGTGAAGAACTTTACAGCCAACATCTTCTTCTAGTTGGTGATTAAGTCACGTACTAGGATTCGCGCAATTGGTTAGTCACGTACTGGGATTCGTGCATCAACAAAAGAGTGGCGTTCATATATTGAAGAGTTCAGAGGTTCTGAAGCGGTAGAAGGTTTTTGCTGTGAGTTCATCTACGAGGGATTATAGAGTCTAGGGACAAAGGTTTTGTACTAGATCTGAAACTTCTCTTTACTATAGTGGATTGCTTTTCATTGGTTTTCTTGGGTCATCATATCTTGTCTTGTTTACTTTTCCGCTGTATTCATTATTGACATGATATTGATGTTTGTTTGTTTTAACAAGTTTTATTCATAATAAATCTAATTAACGACTTGGATTTAAAACTTGTTAATTCTATCAACTGGAGTCTAAATTTCTCAACAAACTTAATTTTAGTGTTCTCCAATATTTCGATAAGTTTTGCCAAAAATCTTGGAACTCAACTGATTAGCATCTCAATATTCAATAGAAATATTTAGGATTCAAATCCCCACCCCCAACTATCGATATATATATATATATATAAAATATTTCAATAAATTTAATAGTAAAAATTTGTAATCTTTAGTTACTTTATAAATAGGCAAAATAGAAATACACTAAGAGTAGTATAGTGATTTGATTATACTATATATATATGTGTGTGTGTGTGTGTGTTTACAAATTAAAAATTGCATGATATAGTAGCTAATATAGAAAGACATGCTTCATGCCTACTAAAAAATGCATATATCTTTCAATATATATATATATATATATATATTAAATTCTTAGAAAAATGATATTAAAATTTCATTATGCTTAAAATAATTAATATAACAAAATAAACATATTTATTATATGAGTGTAAATTGGGTTTGGTCATGGCATAAAAGCAATGTTTTTCACCACCTAACACACCAATAAATAAATGCCATGTTATCCTCTTACTAAAAAAACAATACAACTTACCACACACAATGACAACTAAATTATAACCTATTTCAAAATTAATAATTAAAACCTCCTTATTAGAATAGGTAACATCAATTCAGCAACCCACCATAGATGCACAATCACCATTGTCCAATTTACTCTCTCAGGCACAATAACATCAAAAACAACATATTAGAAGCACGATCTGAACTGATGTCCTATAAAAAAAATTTAAAAACCAAAAATGTGGACGTTGACTAAGGCAAACAAGTTTGGGAAGCAAAAATTGGTTGACAAATATCAATTCTGAAGCTTCGAAAAAGAAACCCAAGTACACATAATCTTTAATATGACTTGGAACTCATAACCACCGTGAAGACCAAATTCATTTTTTTTAATGGACTAAAATTTATGCCAAAGAAATTCATTTCGTTAATCTGAACCACAATAAACAACAAACCCATCAACACAATTTCATTGAATTTTTACTTTAAAAAATGAATTTTTACTTTTAAAAAATGGTTTTTTTTCTTTAAAAAATGGTTTTTTTTTTTCTTTTTTATTTACTTTCCAAGCCACAAGACCGAGTATGAGATTTACAAAGTGTGCAATCTGAACCACAATTAAAGCCAACAACACAAGTACTTTTTGATCCAGAAGAGTTTGCTCTTGAACTTCCTTTCTTGCTTCCAGTCCAAACTCTCTGATGTCCCTCTTTTCTTAAAAAGCTTAGCTCTCTCAGGCGGTGTGTGCAACACCATCTGATTTGTTGTTGATGTGGAGGGTGGGAAAATAGATTGGACGTTGGTAATGGTAGCGTCTCTAGCGGTGTATGACGGCATTTGTGGCGGGGTGGCTGGACGTTTGTGGTGGGTGGCTGGATCGGTGCAACCTTTTCTAAGGAGGAGATTTTGATTTGGGACGGAGGGAGTAGTTGTTATTGTATGCGATAAGGTGTGTGGGTTGTTTAGTAAAATGCTAGTATGGATACAACTATTGGAGGGCATAAACTAAAGCTTTTCTACCACATCTTGACCAAATTTTAACTCTTATTATATTAGTAATCTTTCTAATTACATAGAATACATACTATAGTATTTGTTCCACACAAACACATACACGCGCGCGCGCACACACACACAAAGAAGTTAGGAAATTTAAAAGATTAAGATTAATTTTAGTGAATTCACAAGTATTTAATTTTTTTTATAGCTTTTGTGACAATTGTTGTCAAAACAACTAAACATGATTAAGAATGTCATATTCTAAATTTATTATTATTATTTCAACTAAAAATTATTTTCTATATAGAGTTTATAAAAATAATCATATAAATTCATTTAATATAAATAATTAATGCACAACAATAGATAATTAATATATGCATTTAATTTATTGGCTAATTCAATGAACTAATACTTTAATATAAATGCAAACTTTGTTGAAGTAGAAAATTAAATAAAGAGAACTTTAAGGAATGTGCCATATGGCATAACCTTATACTCTCCAACATGATGTCTTTGCTTATATATATATATATATATATATTGATGATGAGACCCACATGTATTTATAAGAGAACTTCGTAGACTTCTAGGTGGCATTTGGTATGGGGGAATCTATATTACCCTCGGCATCTATATTCCTAAGAATGTGATGTCTTGCAATCTAGATACTTGAGAATGTAAATATTTTTATGTTTGGTTTAATTGAGAATTTAAGGGAGTGTGAGATTCTTATGTTTGGTTTATTCTTAAGAATCTTAAAATAATTATTTATTTTTCTCATACTACCCTTAAATTTTGTAAATCCAATATCAAATTTTTTTTTTTTTGGGTATCTTCCTCCAAATAAATAATGACAAATAAAATTTAAACTATAAGGGCTTGATTGGTAGGAGGATTTTTGTTTTTGTTTTTAAAACAATATAAAAACAATTTTCAAAAAATTGAACTTGAAACTAGTTTTTAGATAATCATTTTTATATTTTATGTGTTTGGCTTCCACTTTTAAGAACAAATTTCAAAATACTAAAAACTAAAATAATTGTTTGGGAGACCATTTCTATTTTTGAGATTTTAAAAAAAATATTTACAAAAAGTAACATGTAGAATCTGTAGAATACTTTTTTTTTTTTTTTTTGTGAATAATGATAAGGGAATTGAGCTCATCATTTTTTTTATTTTTTTTGCGAAAAAACTATTTTGATCCCTACATTTTTAGCTCACAGTCAATTTGGTCCCTCTATTTTAGTTACAGTCAATTTAGTCCATGCTATTTTGAGCTCACATTCAATTTGGTCCCTACCGTTAACTTACTAACAGAAAATGCGTACGTGGCAAACGGTGTGTACTGTTGGCACACTTGAATATGTAATTAATGCCATGTAAAAGATGTGGACCAATTAAAGATTGCCGCATCAATTAAAAAAACACAGTAAGCTCCAACTCAGCTAATCTAAGTTTTCAACCCAGACAGATTTCACTTCTCCCATGACCTAAACAACCCTATCCATTACCTGTCAAACCAACCAATTCTCGGCCACTTCATCTTTATCTTCAATGCTACGCCGCTTGCCACCAGTGCCGATATCTCCACAACTCGGCAACTTTCTCGACGACGCCTCCGAATCATCCTGCACCCACACCGTCAAAAGATCTGGGAAACACATCACGCTCCACAAACTCTGTCTCACTCCCTCAAAAGTTTTATTTGTGGACACTTTTCGATGATCACTTAATGAATTTTTAGTGTATCAAAATGTGGGAATAATCCTTTAAATGACTTTTACATGTTATGAGTTTATAATTTTTTGGACTATTTTCCACGATACTTGTGTGTTTTTCTCATTCTTATTCTCATATTTAACTAGTAACAATGATAAATTTGTATATACTTATCAAAATGTCGATATAAGATAAACCTGTATAAATGATTTTAGTGGTAAATGTTTGTTACTCTTCAAATTTCAAAATGGCACCTCCTTCGCCTCTTTAGAACTGCCGTGATGGATGATGTGATCTAGGTGAAATTATAAACCCACTTGATAGTGGGTTCCACAGGTCGATCCAACATAGCAAAATTTCAAATCTATAGGGAAAATGTTTTGAATGTCCACACGTCCACTCTGATCTGAAACAGACTTCTAAAGTCAGTCGATGGCCAACGGCATAGCAATGAAGATGAAGATGAAGGTTGAGTTTGATTGACAAGTGATGAACGGGGCTGTTTGGGTAATGGGTGAAGTGGGATCTTTCTGGGGTTGAAAACTCAGATTAGCTGAGTTGCAGCTTACTGCGTTTTTTTAATTGATTTGGCAATTTTTTATTGGTCCAAATCTTCTACATTACATTAATTACATATTTAAGTGTGTCAACAGTGCACACTGTTTGCCATGTAAGCATTTTCCGTTACTAAGTTAACGGTAAAGACCAAATTAAGTGTGAGTTGAAAATAATAGGAACCAAATTGACTGACACCAAAATGTATGGACTAAATTGATTGTGAGCCCAAAATGTAGAGACCAAAATGGTGTTTTTGCCTTTTTTTTTTTTTTTTTAATGATAAGTTTTAAATTTGAAGTGTGAGAATTTTTTTTGTGATAAAGATGAACTCCTTAATTTAAGAGATAAAAAAGTTTGGACAAATATGTGGGGTCCACTGTTTTCAATTTATTTACAACTATATCATTAAAAACATTTTCTGTATCCTAAAAACACCCCTTGGCCATTTTCAAAATCCTGTTTTAAATCAGGAAAATATGATACAGTTTTTTGAAAATTGTATTTAGAAAATATTAGCCAAACAATAAATTCAAGTGTGGGACCCACCATTTTATGGATTGCAAAACAAAAAATAATATTTAAATACTCTTACCAAACAGCCACTAAATCATAACAAATTCATTATAACTTTAATCTAACATTTCAAAATGACATGTATAATTCAAAAATAACTATTTAAATTATTGTTCTTTATGGAAATCACAACATCATGTCTTGTTAATAAAAATAAAGATTTTATTTTATTTTAGCATCTAACCAATCCCAAATAGGAGATATAAATCACAAAACAACCTGACAATGTTTAGGTATATAAAATACTAGCAGATCATCTACAATGAAACAAATGCAATATATTATTTCTGATGTAGATAGTCCTTTTATTTTCAATAGTTCATTGAATACTTTTGTAGGGACCCGGTTCGGGCACTTCCCTTCTGGAGATGAGTGGACCAAAGCCCAGGCAACCCTATACAATAAATTTATAAAGAGTGGATAGAAGGATTAGGCATTAGCGAAAGATACAACAGTTGGTGCAGGTTTACATGATCATCAAGTGAGATTTGGCTAAGTTTTCTAAGGGAGAATTCGTCATTGGCCCGGTCCGAGGAGCTCTTCCCTGATTACTAATGAATACAAGGGTCATCCCCCCACCTTTCAACCTCCTGAACCCTTTCAACCCCTTGAACTCCCCCCCCCCTTTAACTTCTAGGGGTTCATTCTATTATATAGTCTTGTTCAGCTGATCTCTGCCTTTCACTTGTTGATCATCTGAGCCTGTATCTGAGGGCTTGTCCCATCAGCCGCCTTTACAGGCTTTCTGTTAGTTGAAGTAACCAAGGCATCACTGTTCGCTGGTCAATTCACCATTAATGCGGCCAGAGTGTCGGTTGCATACATCTAATGTGTGAATGACAGCTTCCTTTCTTCAATGTCGACCTGCTGAGGACATGGTCATCCTCGACGAAGTTCCTTGATGACTTGGACCTCCCCCACTCATCTTCGGATTCTGTATTGTCCTCGGCATGGGCCTTGGGCCCAATATGGAGTGGACCGGGGTTGCCAAATCTTTGGGCCCCACAATAGCCCCTCAAAATTCTACTGCCCGGCTCCTCGGGCGGGGAGGAGGATTTTGATGTCCTCGGGTCTTTGCCCTGGCCTGGCGAGTCTTATCTTTCTGTCAGTGCCAAAATCCTTTCAACTGCTCAGGGGACGTTCCTGGCGTTTCGGTACTTGGAGGGCGCCTTCATTAAATTTCGGTGGCTCTGTGTCCTCCACGTTCAACGGTGTGATGATGAATGGACGGTAGGGATACTTCTGACTCATTGAGCGGGAAAGCCCGTGCGGTTACTTTTAATTGGGGGTATATATATCCAATCGAACTGATTTGACCCTTCACTTTTGCATTCAAGAGCTCTTGTGCACATACGCTGAACTTGATTAAGCTTCCAATCGTCCTTACGCCTCCTTTCAACATAAAAAGCTTGTCCGAGGAGCCTTTCCTTATTTTTGTAAGTTCTCTTCTCCTTCTGATTCATACTTTTCCGCCTGAGTTCCTTATCCTCTTATTCTTTTTTCTCTCTCCTTCATTTTCCCTGATCCCCTCGTTAGTTCTTTAGAATGGGTAGGTTTAAGAAGTTAGTTGAGTCTGAGGAGGCGATGGAAAAATTTGTTGCTGACTATATGATCCCCGATACAGTGGGTTTGAGGTACTATGGAGAAGGGGAGTGGAACATTAGAAGAAAAGAGGGTGAGGTGGCGATTCCTATAATCGCCTTTTTGGAGGGTGGTATGAGGATCCCCATGGGGCCGGTGATGAGGGATTATCTTAGGCACTTCGGCTTATCTCCCACTCAGTGTGCCATCAATGTATTTAGGATCTTAAGCTCTGTGGATGCCCTGAATGAGAAGATGGGGCTGAGGTTAACCCACCATGATGTAAACTGGTGCTACAACCTCTAGCACTTGAAGGGGAAGTCTTATTACATGAAGTCGAGGGACGATAGGGTTCGGCTCATCCAGTGCCTCTCTGAGTCCAGCAAGGGTTTGAACAAAGACTTCCTCATTGTGTTCGAAGAGTGGCACGAGGGCCTTCATTGTCCAACAGTGGAGGGTACACCAGGCGGGGCATTCAGACTGTGAGAGGGTCTAAGTTCTTGTGTTTTCGCGCTCCGCTTTACTTGGTTTTTGACAGGAACTTGCTTTCTTTTATGCAGATCTGCGCGCTTTTGAGCATCACTTCGGCTTGGTCAACAAGGAGGATTTGCATACCATACTGAGATTGGAGATCTTTGTGAATAAATCCGATAACCAAGTTAGAGCCGCTCACGAGATCCTAGGATACGATCCGATGCAAAAATCGTTCTCGGCTCCAAAGTACGTGATCCGAGCTAAAGATCCTCGGCTGTATAGCATCACCGTACTCGAGCATGGATTTCTGATCCCCAAAGGGTCTCTCATTCCCGAGGGCGTACCGTTGGTGTGTACCTTTTTATTAGCTCAAGCTGTCGAGGCTGAAGGGGGAAAGCTAGGGGAAGAGGAAGTTGCTGACTCAGGTCCGTCCGAGGACGGGTTTGACGTGTTCGACCAATTCCATTCGCCCAAGGACCCTTCCGGCGATTTGGATGACCCCAGCATGGTCGAAGCGGACTTTTTATCCGAAGAAGCCTCTCCCCGGTCGAAGATGAGTTTCAAGAAGCGACCTCAGACGAGCTTGCTGGCCCTGATTGAGGGGTAGCCGAGGAAGTCTCCTCCCAAGCTTCCTCCTCCCCCACCCCAACAGAGTTCACCATCTGGGTCTAAGCCCACCAGTCCTCTGCAGAAGAAAGACAAAGGAAAGAGGCCTAGGGGGGGCAAAGAGTTTGATCCCTCCTAAGGTGATGGCGACGCCCAGCAGCCATCGAAACAGCTGAAGGTAGGGCGCTAAGGTCAGGAAAAACAGGCCGCCATCTAGGCTGGGGCCAGGCCTGGCTTCCTGCCCCCATGCTCCATAGGAAGCCCTTGAAGGATGATATCTCCCTCAGGGACCCTCGAGGGAGTGAGGGTGCACACGTGGCTGGCGCATTGGGGAGGTCCTTGCTACTCCCTGCGGACATGGCCCAGCTAGAGGCTCTGAGGAGCAAAGAGGTCTTCCTCGGCTTCAAACAATACTTAGGCATGGTAAGTTTCCTGATTGCTTGTGATTCTCTTAACTTCCTATTTCTTGGATCCTTATCTGTTGCGCGATGGTTTCAATTGGCAGGCCATCCAGGCTACTTTTAAGTTGGAGGACATAGCCAGTAGCCAAAGCAAAGCCGCGGGCTCGGAGCGTAACAAGCTATTAGACGCTGTGCGGACCCTCAACACCTCCAAGGCCGATCTTTCAAAGGCGAGGGAGCAGTTTGAGTAGATGAAAAGGGCTCGAGACATCGCCGAGTCGGCCCTTGCTGCCGCTGAAAAGCTGGCCCTAGATCAAACGGAGCGCCTGCTCAAGGCAGAGGATCAGCTGAGGGTTGCCAAAGAGGAGATCGCGACCCTGGAAAAGAGGGTGCTTGAGGCAAAGGGGGCCAGAGGTGCTGCGGAGTCTGCCAGGGATGAGGCTTTAAAAGCCAAGGAAGAGGCTAAGTCTGCCAGGGCCGAGGCTGAGGCCTCCAAAGGCAAGGTCGCGCAGGAGGCCTATGAGTCAGGGGTAGCTGAGATAGAAGACAACCTTAGAGCCCAAGTGCCTAGGGTATGCAGACTTTACTGCTCCCAGATTTGGAGTGAGGCCCTTAAACAAGCTAGAATTGAGGTCTCGTCCGACCTGTGAAAGGTGGAGAATGTATATTATCCCCTTGCCATTCGCGAGGCTGCCCCTTCAAGCTCTGAGATCGAGGCGGCTGTTGAGGGAGTTGGGGCTGTTCCTGGTGAGGATGCCTAGGCTGCTACTACTTCGGACGAGCCCGTCAAGGAAGCTGATCCTCCTGGGGCCGTGGAGATAAGCAAGGGTCCCACTGCGGATGCGCCTTGGGAGGCTACGGACCCCTTAGCTGATGTCCAAGCCCCTCATGTTGGGGAGATATCTCATCTAGCTGACCTTCCCTAGGTTGTGATCCCAAGCGAGGGTTATCAAGACCCCAAGACCTCCTCTGCCCAGCCCCCTAAGGGAGGAATTGAGATGAAGCTGAAGGAATGATCCTCCATTGCGCCTTTGCCTTATTTGTTTTGTCTTTTTTTTAAAAAAAACATTATACTGGCACCTTTACCTTGTGTGACTCTTTAAAGATTCAGTGAAGTGCATATTTTATTTTTCTCTCATTCGTCCTGTTTGAATTATCATTTTTTCCTTTTACTTGTCAAATCCTGACTTTAATTGCGTTTCAGCTGACCACACCGATGCTTTAAGTGATGCTCATGGGCTTGGTCTGGAGATTCCATCGTAGGAAAGGTCACTATCCTCTGCAGTGCTCATTATTAGAACTAAAGTGGTCAACCTCGCCATAGGTTTGAGTTCGCGGACAGTACAAGACTCTGGTTCTGTCTAGTGCTTAGATCCTCCTGAAGTGACTAGTTTCCCTATAGGTTTGAGTCCGTGGACCATGCAAGACCTTGGTTCTGTCTAGTACTTGGATTCCCTTGAAGCAACTAGTTTCCCCGCAGGTTTGACGCCGAGGACCATGCAAGACCTTGGTTCAGCCTGACACATGGTCTTTTGTGAGTGAATGGTTTCTCCATTGGCTTGAGTCCGAGGACCATGCAAGGTCTTGGTTCTATCTAACACTTGTCTTCTGAAGTAACTAGTTTCCCCATAGGTTTGAGTCCGAGGACCATGTCAGACCTTGGTTCTGTCTAGTACTTAGTTCTTCTGAAGTAACTAGTTTCCCCATAGGTTTGAGTCCGAGGACTATGCAAGACCTTGGTTCTGTCTAGTACTTATCTTCTGAAGTAACTAGTTTCCCCATAGGTTTGAGTCCGAGGACCATGCAAGACCTTGATTCTGTCTAGTACTTAGTTCTTCTGAAGTAACTAGTTTCCCCATAAGTTTGAGTCCGAGGACTATGCAAGACCTTAATTCTATCTAGTACTTAGTTCTTCTTTAGTAGTTAGTTTCCCCATAGGCTTGAGTCCGAGGACCTTGCAAGACCTTGGTTCTGTCTAACACTTGTCTTCTGAAGTAACTAGTTTCCCCATAGGTTTGAGTCCGAGGACCATGCAAGACCTTAGTTCTGTCTAGTACTTAGTTCTTCTGAAGTAACTAGTTTCCCCATAGATTTGAGTCCGAGGACTATGCAAGACCTTGGTTCTATCTAGTACTTATCTTCTGAAGTAACTAGTTTCCCCATAGGTTTGAGTCTGAGGATCATGCAAGACCTTAGTTCTGTCTAGTACTTAGTTCTTCTAAAGTAACTAGTTTCCCCATAAGTTTGAGTCCGAGGACTATGCAAGACCTTGGTTCTGTCTAGTACTTAGTTCTTCTTTAGTAGTTAGTTTCTCCATAGGCTTGAATCCGAGAATCATGCAAGGTCTCGGTTCTGTCTAACACTTGTCTTCTGAAGAAACTAGTTTTCCCATAGGTTTGAGTCCGAGGACCATGCAAGACCTTGGTTCTGTCTAGTACTTAGTTCTTCTTTAAGTAGTTAGTTTCCCCATAGGCTTGAGTCCGAGGACCATGCAAGGCCTTGGTTCTGCCTAACACTTGTCTTCTGAAGTAACTAGTTTTCCCATAGATTTGAGTCCGAGGACCATACAAGACCTTGGTTCTGTCTAGTACTTAGTTCTTCTTTAGTAGTTAGTTTCCCCATATGCTTGAGTCCGAGGACCATGCAAGGCCTAGGTTCTGTCTAACACTTGTCTTCTAAAGTAACTAGTTTCCTCATAGGTTTGAGTCCGAGAACCATGCAAGACCTTAGTTCTGTCTAGTACTTAGTTCTTCTGAAGTAACTAGTTTCCCCATAGGTTTGAGTCCGAAGACTATGCAAAACCTTGGTTCTGTCTAGTACTTAGTTCTTCTTAAATGCTTGGAATGAGGGAGACCATCCTCAGTGTTGGGGAGTCTGCCCTTAGAGTGATAGCGGCCTTGAGCTTGCTCCGCCGAGGGGGGACCTTTCTTCGGTCTAACTCCTTCGTCTGGCGCGCTACTTCCAATTACGAGGCGTTTTTTGGGCTATTCGAGTAACGCGCTTGACGCTTCGGTGCACGAGGCGCATCCTCATTAATATCCTTGCGGATTTACGAGGACCCAGCGATTGGTAAGCTCTTTGAAAATTGGGCGGAGTTAATATCTCCTGTAATTCTTCCTTGGAATTCTGTGTGGGCTGGTTTTCACCGGTTTTTGCCTTCTATATAAGGTATTTTGGGGTGATCCTTTCTTCAATTCTCGCAAACACTTGGGTTCAAATCTCACAAACACTTCGTTTTCTGGGCATTTTCAAGGGCCTTGCCAAAACAGTAACTTGTGCCTAAGGAGATGAAGTGGCCCTGGAAAAGGGCAGTGACAAGGAAGCCGAGCCCCCTTTAGGAGCCAAGGATGCCACCTCGATCCTGGACGACACAATGGAGGCAGAATGAGCAGAGGCCAAAGATCCTCCTTCTTTTCAACCTAGCCGGAGAGAGGACTCCCCTTGCAGTTTAGAGGGAGATCCGAAAGGAACATAACGTCTCTCCTCCGCGTGCGGATCTACTGGCCTTCCAAGCTGGTAGTGATTCGCTGGCGCCCGGTCATTGTGGGACTGGGAGAGAATCAAGGGGGAACCTTGAAATGGAATCGTCAGGCGCCGCGGCCTCTTCTTCCTTCTCTTTCAAAGCGCCGCAAGTGTTGGTTAGGGAGCTGTGGACGGCCTTAAAATAGGCCTGTCTCCACCTCTCCCTCCATGCTTGGCTTGGCTTTAAAACAAGCCTGCCTAGGCCTCTCTTTTTCTTTTTTTTTCCTTTTAACTTCAGCACAAGCCTGCTTAGGCATTTACCTTCGTAGTTAGTTTTAGAACAAGCTTGCCTAAGCATTTGTTGTATAATGTAACTTTTTTTTATTTAATAAAGAAGTAACCCCATTTCGTTTCTTTTACTTCTTGCATCTTTCATTTCTTTGTGATGATTGCCTTCTGAATGAGTATATTGCCGTTGTTTGCGCTGTTTTTCTCTTTTTTTTTTTTTTGAACTTGGAAGGAGTGTTGTTATTGACTTTTCCGCACCAATCGTCGCACTTGCTAATCCACAAGTCCTCCCCACAGATGGCACCAATTGTAGGGACTCAGTTCGGGCACTTTCCTCCTGGGGATGAGTGGACCCAAACCTAGGCAACCCTATACAATAAATTTGTAGAGAGTGGATAGAAGGACTAGGCATTAGCGAAAAATATAACAGTTGGTGCGGGTTTACATGATCATCAAGTGAGATTTGGCTAAGTGTTCTAAGGGAGAATTCGTCCTCGGCCCGGTCCGAGGAGCTCTTCCCTAATTACTAATGAATACAAGGGTTATCCCCCCACCTTTCAACCTCCTGAACCCTTTCAACCCCTTGAACCCCTCCTCCATTTACTTTTGGGGGTTCATTCTATTATATAGTCTTGTTCAGCTGATCTCTGCCTTCCACTTGTTGATCATCTGAGCCTGTGTCTGAGAGCTTGTCCCATCAGTCGCCTTTATAGGCTTTCTGTTAGTTGAAGTAACCAAGGCATCATTGTTCGCTGGTCAATTCACCATTAATGCGGTCAGAGTGTCGGTTGCATACATTTAATGTGTGGATGACAGCTTCCTTTCTTCAATGTCGGCCTGCCGAGGACATGGTCGTCCTCGGCGAAGTTCCTTGATGACTTGGGCCTCCCCCACTCATCCTCGGATTCTGTATTGTCCTCGGTATGGGCCTTGGGCCCGATATGGAGTGGGCCGGGGTTGACAAATCTTTGGGCCCCACAACTTTCATTATTCTCTCAACTTCCTCTAACTCAATCTTGAAGCAAATGCAATGGTGGTCATATTGCCCGATTTTTTCTTCTTAAAATTTTGTATCTAGATTCTATATGTGGACTTGCCTTTATACCACATCCTGGTAGTTTCTTCTCCATTAATTCCTCTAATTTAACTGTGAAACCAAGCTTAAAACCATTGTCCGCTTTCCATTTAATATCACCAGCCAGTTCCAATAAACACTCAACCAAGTTATCATCTTCTTCTGGTATCCATTGAAATTTTGGACCTTTCTTGCCTTCATTGACAAGTTCACTAGATGTATTTTCCATGCCTATGCAAAAGTTGAACATTATACATAATTTGTTGATCAACACACACAACTGTAAAAGTGAATACCTAGCAACAATTGAGGGTTCCTTTCAAACTTTTTTTTTCACACATGAAACTTGAATAGAACTTTGTTAATGAATATATCAACAGAGTTGTCTATCTTATTTATGTTGTTTTGGTGGGAATGAATAAAGACAAGGGAAGAGATATTAATGATTTGTTTTATATTTTATCTTCATGGCTTAAATACTAAGGAAAAAAATTGTTAAAATTTTCAATTAAAAAAAAAAATACAATTTCCTTTAAACTTGGGAATCTGAATACCTACATATTTTAAAAGGAATATACATTCCTACAAAATGGGGGTTGAGGGGGAATCTAGATACCCTTGGCATCTAATTCCCTAGTGTGATTTGGAACCAAACTTGGGAATCTTTCAACATTCCCAGGAATCTTAAAACATTATCCCATACTAAACGCCACACTAAGATCTAGATTGCACAATTGATTTATATCTAAAGTTCCTATATAAATGGAATTGCAACTTTCAAATGCATTAAACCATACATGTGGCATTGGAGTCACTGGATACATTTTTAAATTTGTAATATTTATCTAAACCATAAAATGAGTCCAAATCAAATTGAAATGGTCATTTTCCGTATTAGGAAGGGTACCTATATGAGGGTTACAATCCCATGTGTCTTCCACAAATGTGAACAATTGACATATGTGCTAGGCTGCTAGCCTTTTGAGCATTCCCCCAAACACTTTACATGCATGGAATCTCATCAAAATTTTGAAATGCATGCTATGGCTTACCCGATAATTCTTAACCTTCTATTTTTTTATAGTTCGATGGTTACAACGGGGGAGGGAGATTTGAATTTTGGGATATCTTTGTAAGAAACATCCAGAGGTGCCAATCAGTTGAGCTGCAAGACTCTTAGCCAAATAATTCTTAACTGATTGTAGTGATATGCAGTCATACACTCATATCTCATGCTGTGACACAACATTGATGTTCCATGTGGACTTAATAATAATATGGACTTGGACTTAATAATAATACAACGAGAATTATGCAGGGTTACTTTTGGTTTAGAGTGGTTTCATTGAGGTAAGCTTCGTTGCCAAGATGGCCCGAACATTATAATATGCAGGGTTTAGTCTTGTTGAATCACCCCTTATGGCTGTGTATGATATATATAGGACTTTAATTATCTTATAGTACAAGTGGAGTCTCGCATTTCAGTTTCTAACTTCATGACTACTATGAGACCTTTTTTTTTTGTTCAACTCGTCGCTCCTGCTTTTATGATGTACTAGTCACAGACCCATGCAATGCGTGAGAATATATATATTTTGTAATATGATACAATTCATAATTTATTCTCTAAATTTATTGAAGATAGTTTTCTCCTAAAAAATTGAACTATTTCTAAAATTATTTTCTAGCTCTCTATCTCTACAAATATATCATTATATTATTTTGGATTTTTATTTTTATTTTTTTAGATATGATATTTGTAACCCAATAATGGAGGGACATGCCAACACAACATTAGATTTCTATTTTTCTTCCCATGATGAGATTGTATTATATTTTAATTCTTCTAAATTTTGAGGTGCGACCTTTGTACCAGTTGCTAAATCCTTAATTCCTAAAAGTGATGTCTAGTTAGTTGTCAACAAAAAAGAATAAGACCACAAAAAAAAGTAAAGTGAAATTTTATAGGTTAGAATCATCACTTACAAAAACTTATTTACAATAAGGTAAAAAAATAAAATACATATTAAACAAACCTTACTTCAGCAAAATGATCAAATTTAATAGACCCTCACTTATATCAATTTCCATCAAAGACCAAATTGTCAAATAGTAATGTGCCATTGATTCCACCCATGTCTACTACAGCATTTATCAATATGTCCATATACAAATCACTCAATTGTCATTGTTTTGAATTCCCATAGAAAATCAAAATAGAGCGTATACGAATTGTAAGTAAGTGAGTCACTTGTATTGCCATAACATGGTCAAAGTTGGTGGCAAACTTGCTAACTCAGCCAATTGTTCGTACCTTGGAGAAGATGTCAATTAACATTCCGGGTTATGAATTTCAAATGGCTATAGGAAGTTATTAGATTGTATTAGTTGCTATGCCCCAAAAATAGCAATTGCTTCTACCTTCATTGGAACACATCAGCTATATCATATTGTGTTTAATAAGGAAAGAAATAGTAAAATCCAAAAGAAATAGTATTGTTAAGATTTTTCTAAAACTCATGTACATAGTATTCTAGATATTCAAAAAGAGAAAATTCTAAAAAGAAAATCAAGTTGTTGAAAAAATAGCATAATTCAAAATCTAAAACTAAAAACCCAATTATTGTTCATGTAGACAGTATTATAGCTAGGTATTCAAAAATCAAGAACCAATTAATTTTTCTATCCATACAACAGTTAGCATAAAGCTAGGTACTTATGGAATTTAAAAATAACTCAATTCTTTGAATTTCCTCACTCCTAAAATACCAAAAAATTTCTCATAAGCTAAATAATCCCCAAAGTTATTCATCAACCAAATAGGCCAACTAAGGTCCCAAACACAAAAATTCTAGCCACAACACAACAATCTATTTAAGTTGATGTACTTTGAAAAATTAGAGTTTCCTTTAAAAGATTAAGATAAAAAAATTTAAACTGTTACATCTCAAGTTCCATACACAAAAAAATTTAAGATTCAAACTCTACTTTATTTTCTCTTCCATTTTCCCGCAATTTCACAAATTATTAGTATAAGGAAATGAAAATATAATATAGCTTATGTGTATTGAACCATAAAAAGCAAATTATCAAGTATCGCCCAAGAAAAGCAACAAATTTATTCCTCTTTCCTTCAAAAAGTTCTAAGAAAAAAATGGTTACCAATTGATTAGTATGACCTTCAATAGATTAAAAAGCCTCTAGTGATTGCAAGCCTTGATCATTGACATCTACCGAGGAATTGACAAACGAAATAGAGATAAAAATGAAATTTAGTTCAACATATAAGATGACAGGAAAAAGAGAACAGTAGCAATTTCTCTTTGATGAAAATGAATAACAGTCTTACTATAAAACAAAGACCAAATAAAAACATCACATTGAAGTTAATTATCATACATTGTAGCAAACATATTGAGAGTAACATTCCTATAGTCTAGAGAAGGGCAACCATAAAAAAATTTATAACAAACATGATCAAATGCCCAACTCAAATAAATTTTTAAAAAATAAAAAATATATATTTTAATAGTTTTAAGACCATGAAAACTCAATCTTGTTCATAATGAAATCTCAAAATTGAACTACATTTTTTTTTCCTCCTAATAATGAGATGGGAATTAAAAAAAAAATAAGAATAATAATAATACAAATAGAATAATTTATTTTCAGTCTATACCCTTTGGACCTGGGCTACCAATGTTCACCTCTCATTTGCTTTAGTTTCGTTTGCAAGCCCTAGAGTCATTATCTGTCTCTTGCACTTATTTGATTGGGTTTTGGTAGACGAACTTAAGCCATGACCAAAAGAACGGAAAAAACACTCAAGAAACTATTGCATTGAAGGCCATACCGATCAATTTGTAAACAGAGAACAATTGAAAATTTATAGAAAAAAAAAAATGAGAGGTGAGGAGATGAGGAGGTTACAATCTATCGGTGACTATAAGAATTCCATATAAAAGCGGTATCTCAAGAGCCTGAGTTAGTGGAGAGACACACGATAGATTTGGAGATAAAGTATCGGTGCCTAAGAATTCCATATAATAGCGGCATTTCAAAATTCTAGGTTAATGAAGAGACACACGATAGATATGGCGATAAAGTAGCACCTGAATTTAAAAAAGAGACTCAATAAATGGTAATCGGTAAAACAAAAAATAAAAAAGAAAGAAAGAAAATAAATGATAACATGACGTTGATGTGGCTTAACTGGAGCGTAGCAATAATAAATGTTACGTTTCAACTTTTAAAAGTATATACATATAGATTACATGTAGAAGTTGAGAAATTTTTGTTGGTTTATATGCTGATACCTATTTTGTTTTCATTCTATTTACTTTTTTTTTTCTCGTGTAAAGAAAATCTTGCAGCTCTTTCAGTAGAAGCTTCAAATTTTTTGAAGTAGTTTTGGTATGATGGACATCACGGTTGAGTAACTTGAGTTACACTGACAGTTCTGTACACAAAAGGGTGCTAGGCATGTAAATAATATTATTTTATTTTTTGAGTAAATTATACTATTCTCCTTTGGGATTTGGAGGAATGCACTATCCTTTTTTTTTTTTTTTTTTTGAAAGATAAAAATAATCAACCCATGACACTGTTTAACCAAACTTTATTAACTTCCTATTAAATATTTTGTGGACTAACCTGCCTTTGTTTCACTTGGTGCTTTCGTCCTTTAGACTTTTTGACTCTTTTTTTTTTTTTTTTTTTTGGTAAACCAGAGAATTATATTAAAAACTAAAGAGGAGCAACAATAGCATTCACAGAACGATCAAAAGTCACTCCAGAATTGTCCAAATTTACTAAAAACAGCACCTCAGAAGGAGGGCTAGGAAAAACAAAAAAATCAACATTAAGAAGAGCGCCACGACTGAAGACTTTTTGGCTTGAGAGTATAGCATGTGCTCTCTTGGAAAAACCATGTCCTGCAATTTGGTGACACGCTTTGTCCTTTTTAAATTAAAATTGTTAAAGAGTTACATTCAAATTAACATATTTTATATTTGGCGGCTAAAATTTAGCTCATTGTGGTTTAGTTCAATCATAATTTAATTCTACAGATTTTTTAACTATTATATTTTGATCTTTAAAATTTAAATAAAATTATTAACAATTCTTTGGATAGAACTCATAAAGATTTCATTTTTATTGTAAGGGAGTTCAAACATAACAATTAAAAATTTGAAAAAGTTTAGCTCCAAATCGGTTTGGAATTATCTTCCTCCGAATTACTTTGGTAATTGATAAAATCATTACTGTTTAATTTTAGTAACATGATTTTTTTAAATGAGTTATATGACTTATTTAAATAATGTACATAAATGATTTTATAAATAGTCATATAGTGGGTTAGAAAAGATAGCTACAAATTAGTTTGAAGCTAAACTTTCTCCTTACAAATTTAAAGACTAAGTTATCATAACTAAAAAATTATAGGCAGATGAGTTGTTTTAGGGCCATAACTTTATTTTGCTACAATTTTGTCATAACTCTGATGTGACAGATTGTGAATGACTACCTATTACTTTCACATAAACTTATTATTTTTTTTCAACCACTCGTACTCTATCATATCAGAGTAATAACTAGTATCAAAGTCGTAACAATAAGATTGACTAATTTTAATATCATATAAAAAGTGACAACTATCATACGTGATGGACTGTGATTGACTGTTAGATACTTTCACATAGACAAATTGTTTTTTCTCTATTATTCACAATTGCATCAAAAGTTATATATATATATATATATATTTTTTTTTTTTTTTTCTTTTTTTTGTGTTACTAAATTTTTTGCATAAGAATTGAGGGCAGTGCCGTACATCACACGAAAGAGAAAAAAATTCTAATGCGCGTGGCGAGTCTTGATTTGAGCACAGCTACAACGTTTGGCACACGCACACGTGGCCCCGGTGAATTATGATGCTTGGATTAAATTCTGCATAATGGAACATGTGCCTTGTCAGACTCAAAAGTCTTCCTCCCCCCATGTTTTGGTTTTGATTTATGAATATACTACGAAAAGACACCCCAAAAAGAGTTTTGAGAAAAAAAAGAAAAAAAAAAGCAAGAATCACTTGTCAAGGACTTATTCAAGATTCCACCTTATGGACCAAGGCATTCCCATTTCAACTAAACAATATTTCAATATACTCAACAAAGTTTTACAATTGATTGGTTTTTGATTGTAAAAGTGAAAATGATGATAGAGATGACCCGTAAGAAGTGAGAAAATTTGTATACACAATACAACAGAAAATTTTTGTGAAAGTGATAGACAAATAATAGTAGATCATATTAGATATTTGACAAAAATTATAATATGAAGGTTGTTGTAGCAGAATTGAAGTGAGTTTAGCATCAGTATTTAGTATTAACTTTTACGTACAATTTTTTTAATATCACTTTTTTCATGATATTTTAATACGCTCTCAGTAAAAAATTAGATATATTGTTTCTAAACGGGTATGGATACTTTGTATGCTGCGAATCTAAACCTTACTTTCCTTCCAAATAAAAAAAAAAAAAAAAAAAAAAAAAAAAAAAAAAAAAACAACCTTGGCAAAATTTCTTGTCAAATAATTGAATTAATTTCACCCACTTCTCCTGGTTTTACCCATATGTAGCATCTTGGGAAACAGCCAGAGCTGCAAAAAGCGAATCGGGCATGAGATTCTCTACCTGAAAAACACACACACACTCGACGACACAAACACTCTTACACTCATAGGAATCTCCCAGAATCCACTTTTTACCGTTGAGTTCCTTTACCGCCAAAACTAACAAGCATCCTCAACCGTCTGATCATAATAAAAAAAACTCTCTTAAATTCTGTGGGGGGCCCTTTCACTTTGTGGGACCCTTCACCGAATACGATTCCACTCCAATTCCAATGGGGTAGGGAAGAGAAGAGAAGAGAAGAGAGTGAACGGTCTTAGTTCCATCCTCATTTCTCACTTCTCTCATCCCCACCAACACAAAAGCTCAAAGGTCCCAACTCACCCTTCAAGTCTTCTTTTACAGCTATGAGTCCATCGAAAGCAATTCTGGTTCTATTTCTACGAAGGGGTAGTTTTTGTATTTTGTTGTGAATCTTGCTTTCAAAACTTGCTCTTTCTTGGAAATTCCTTATCTGGGTCTTCGTCAAAACTTTACTTCCTGTCAGTTTAGTCACCAAAAAGAAAAAACAGGGAAAAAAAAGTTTTCATCTTGTTTTGCCTGTTGGAGTTGTTGCCGTTTTTCCATCTTGGTTTTTGCTTGTGGACTTTGTGTGTGTGTTTTTTTTTTTTTTGAGAATTGGGAAGTTGGAGATAATGGGTACAGGTATGAATTTGATTACCACTATTATTGGGTTTGGGATGAGTGCAACATTTATTGTATTTGTCTGCACAAGAATAATCTGTGGGAGGCTCCGCAGGGTCGAATCGAGACCCATGTTCGAGATTGAATCAAGGATTGATCTTGAACAGGTATCAAACTATACTTTAGCTCTTTATGCCTTCATTTTTTTGGTAGGTAGCTTGTAAGAATAGCGGATTTGGGAATTTGACTATTTGTCTCAATTTTTGTGTCTACACTAAGTGTTGTAGTGAGTCGTGCTTGAGGTGTTTTAGTTAGTATACACGCTTTATGTAAAGTGTAGTGACTAGGATCAATCTGCAACTTTGTACCTTAATAACTTTGTGGATATGTCCTTCAGTTCATGTTTCTATTATGTTCTGATTCTTATGTCAATTTCACGATTGCTTGGACGCAATTGCGCAGTGAAGTATTGAAGAAGTAAATTTAAATAATAATTAGTACTACTAAGTGTGAAATGGAGTGATAAACACATTAGCTGAAAGAGAAAGATAACAACAAAATCTGGGGGAGATTTGGGAGCATCTCATATAATCTTGTTCATTCACCTGTCATAGTTACTTGTAAAGATAGTTTTCTTGTTAATTATTGGCTGAATGTTCTTCACAACATTGACAAGAATAAAGAAAATACCAACTACTGTTGGTGAACCTTAAGCCTGTATTTTTTTTCTTCCCACTCACAAATTGAGTGACTTAATAGGACTAATTCATAAGAAAGTTGCACTTTCCTTCGTATTCCTTTCAATGTGATTGTATTGTAGTTGAGATTGGAGCATTGGTTTTTAAATTTTCACTATTTGCTGACAGCCAGAGCCTCGGGCTGGTGGCCTTGAACAAGGTTTGGTTGCTGCAATCCCTACAATGAAGTTCAACCGTGAGGCTTTCAGTTCTATGGAAGATCCACAGTAAGTTTAGCTGCCAAAATTTGTAGTCATTAAATAAGAGCTTATTCACCTCAACATTCATGCTTTAATTTTTGGTAATATTCATTGAAGAGACTTTTGTTTCTCTTTTAGCCTCTTAAACATTTAGGAACTTCTTGTTTTTTCAGTGTAAGTGATTGGTGTTTAGTCCTCTTTGATATAGACAAAGTTGAGGTTAGTCCATTTGCTCCTGCAGGTGCTCAATATGTTTGGCGGAGTACCAAGAGAAAGAAGTATTACGAATAATGCCCAAATGCGGCCACACTTTTCATCTCTCTTGCATTGATGTGTGGCTAAGAAGGCAGTCCACTTGTCCTGTCTGTCGTCTACCTTTACAAGACTCTATTAGACCGAAACCTATGAGGCCACTTATGTTTGATATAACTCAGCCTTTTGATAATTCTGAGGTCTCTATGGACCATTTTGAGCAATGGCTGCTACCAGGCCCTCATCGTTCAGGAGGGAATGTAAGTAATCAAGCACATGTTGTATCTGTTCCTGTGAATCCTCCAGAACCAACAGTTTCTGGAGAAGAAGAAAGAAGACAATGAAATCAACTAAAATTTATTCTGCTCCAAAGCATTACATGTCTCTTCTTCTACCAATCCATGTTTTTATGTATATTCAATGAGTGAACAACTTTTAGGTTTTGAGGCATTGAAATTAAAAGTGGGCAGGATATATCTGATCGGAGATTTTGTATTTCTGAATGTACAGACTCAATTGTTTAGACCTGTTGTAACAAAATCCTCAAAATTCTAGGAGTATCATAATGAAGTTTAGTTGATGTTTGGCATTCTCACTTTCTTATTCATAACTTTATTAATTAAAACTTCTGAATTAATATGTAAATAAGAGTTCTATATCCAAATTTTGGTGGCTTACAAAAAGAAGAGTGAAGCTTCCTGAATTATTCTGCATAATGCATAATATATGACAGTATATGGTACTCTATTGTGAAATGCATTTAGCTCAGTCTCAGATTCATTTTTCTAATTGATCATGGAATTCTTTCCAAATCTCGCAATTACTAACAACTTCCTGAGTTGCCAATTGAATTCCAAACCTGGAATTTTTAGCTACAGTAGCACTAAAGTGACAACATTCTTGCATAGCACTCTTTGAGAAGCAAAGAATAATAAAATTTTTTAGAGAATGCAAGTCAAGATAGTTCTTTGACTATAGATCTTTCACATGTTCAAGTGTTTTCCAAGAATAACATGGATCAGTGAATGTGGCTTCAATTACTTGGAATTGTAAATTATGGAGGTCACTTTGAAAAGAATGAAAATCCTAACAAAAACAAAAGGCTCTTCCCTATTCAAATAGGGAAGGTGATGATATACCAATTACAATTTATTATTTCAATTAATTATGAAAAAAAAAAAAAAAAGCTATGCCCTTAATATCAAAGAAATTAATTTACGTACACAAACCGTGAAAGTTAAAACAGTTGATAAGATAAGATTCGAAACTTATAGTATTCATTTTATGATAATTATTCTTTAGCATTAAACCAAGACACTAGTTACTTTTCTTTTTTATGTTGATTCTTATTCGACAATAAAAGAGTTTACCACTCAAATCACGTTGAAAGCTCGAATATGTGTGAAAACATAAGAGTTTGTTTAAACCCCCAAATTAAAATTACAGCTAGGTTGCTTTTACTTTAACTTAAACTAAGTGCGGAATAAGAGTAAATAAGCGCAAACAACCGATAACACTACCCTAAGTCATATTCATTCATTATCAACGATATAAAGTAAAGTTTAGGAGTAGGGAAGAGAGATGTAAATACAAGATAACACCGAGACCTGTTATCAAAGAGGAAATCAAAGAATTTGGCGAAAAATCTCACCGCCGCCCTCCAAGCGGTAATCGATCCTCTAGAGAATAAAATTGGAGTACACAAATAACAAAAGACCTTCCAAGCCGAGCCCTCCAAGCTCCTGCTACCAACTAGCTTCTCGGAACCTTGTCTTCTCTAACTTTCCCAGATCCCACAATACTCCTAATTGCATCCGCCAATGATTGGCTCATTCCAATGCTTCCCAGCAGCACCAAAACCTCACTTGACACTCAGATTGAGTGTAGTAAGTGTTTGGACTATCAATCTCTCAAGGATTTAGAGATGGAGATGTAAGAGTAGAGGAAAATTACAAGGAAATGTATAGATGATTGTGGGTATAACAATCTCTAACTCTCAAGTGTGTATTCTAGGGTTTTTTCTCTGAAAAACACTATTTACAATATGTGGGTAATGAGGGTATATATAGTGTAGGTAAATACTTGGTAAAACAAACATGACAAATTAGCCAAACAGAATGTTTCACGAGTATTTCGCGGGAAAGCCTTACCTACCAGACACTCGCGAAAACTCCAGGTTATCATGACTCTTCGCATTCCAATCATGTGCTCTACATGTGGTTACTTTGTGGGTTAGCTTCTCGCGAAATTCACTTGTTCTTCAATTTAAGCTTGAGTCTTCACACTCTCTCACACTTATCCCTTACAATTAAAAACCACAAAAATACAAGAAAAAATGATTGAATAAAATTACAATAAAATTTGGCTTGGAATTAAAGCCAACACAAAATAGTTGTAAATAACAACTTTACACATGTTAACCTTAGTATTCATGTTTTGGTTTTTGTTTTTTTCCCCTAATTTTGTTATTTTGTAGGTTAGTTTTTGGTATTTTGCATGAGTATGCATAAAGATAGTTTCGATTTATGACATTCACTTCTGATGATTGTTTTTTATCTTCAGACCAAGACACCGATTGATTTTTTGGTGCAGGAGAGATCTAACTCCATATTTCTTATTTTACCACAAGAAACTTTACAACTTTACAAGTTCAACTAACTATAACCACATAATATGTTTGTTATCTATGTGCTCTACACTTGGACTTGATCATAGCATTAGTTCTGGTTAAAAGGCATAGAATAGAAGGGACCCTCAGTCACCTTGTACACACATCGTTATCTTCTCCCTCACAGGAAAAAAAGCTCAGTGGTAGTATCCAATTAACCAAAAGAAACGGGCTTGCCACCGACTTAAGTGGTGGACTAGCTTGTAAAAGGCATTTTTGGAGTGAAAGGGAGAAGAGATAATGGTGGCACACGTGGGACTCATCTCTCTCACCTCATGCTTCTCTCCTCTCTCTCGTCTTCCTCGCCTCTCCTCCACCAAGCACAAACCATTTGCCAGTACGTACACGTATCCAAATTACCAAGTTTATCATATCTAATATGTGTATACACTGAATTTTAGTTGTCTGTCACTGATTGGAGCTTTAATGGAGTCAATATATGAGCTTTATGACACTACCCATCGTTTGTTTGTTTGCTGTGTGTAAATATATGGGCATTTTGTTATGGAATTTTTTTTTTTTTTTGGTGATATCGAATTACTTTGTTATTGTTGTTGTTGTTGTTATTAGGGGTTCAAGAAATTACCCATCATTGATTTTTGATGAATTTCTTGAGTTTCTAGCTATCTGTTTGTAGGGGGATGCTACTTTATTGTTTTAGCTAATGAAAATTTGGACTTGAACTTTGATGGTGCAAATTCATATTATTTCTCTAAATGCTTCTTCGATACCTATTGGTCCTGCGGTGAAGTCTATTAATGGGTTTCTGGATGTTTTCCTCCTCCCAGTCCTTTCTTTTTATGGTTTTTCGCTGTGATGGAGCAACCTATGGGTATTAAGAGATTTCCCATTACTGATTTGTGGCTACCATGAAGTGCTTTTGCACTTAATATTGACTGATTGTGAGCAGCAGTGGAGGCAATAATATTTTAGTTGGTCCTGGGTCATTGATTTGGTGATATGATGACTTAAATTCTAAATGTGGTATCTTTTCAATTTGAACTGTAATAAATCTGATTTATTGGGTTTCGGAGAATAAGAGAGCTTACTCATTTAAATGAAACTATTAAGCTGTGTTCCTGTTCCACAAAATTCTGCTGAGGGAACCTATGTTTTAACTGTGCTGGTTAAATTAATCAGTGTTAGTTGTTTGGCAGTGGCTGCAATGAATGAAGATCCAGTCCGTCAGTGGATTCTGTCAGAAGGAAAGGCAACTAAGATAACAAATATCAGTCCCGTAGGCGGTGGTTGCATTAATCTTGCTAATCGTTATGACACTGATGCAGGTTCTTTCTTTGTGAAAACAAACAGGTAGATGGATATGGTAAATTTCATATTCTGATGATTCAAATCCTTTTAAATCCATGTCAAAGTAACAAATACATTATGATTTTCAAACACTGGATCAGGAGTTTTGGACCTTCAATGTTTGAGGGAGAGGCTCTTGGTTTGGGTGCTATGTATGAAACCGGATCAATCCGTGTGCCTAAGCCATTTAAGGTCCGCAACATTAATTTTGTATATATACCAAATTGTTGTTTATTCCAACTTAAGCCCATTATTTGGCAATACAGCTTAAGTGAGCCTGTTGCTAAGCATTGTAGGTTGGACCCCTACCTACGGGTGGTTCCTACATTATCATGGAATTCATTGAATTTGGTTCTTCCAGAGGAAATCAGGTGAGACTGGAATTGTGAATATGATGTGGGTGGTAACAACTTATATTTGAATTTTAACCATTTGTTAATTCTCAGTCTGTTCTAGGGGGAAAACTTGCTGAAATGCATAAAGCTGGAAAATCTGAGAAAGGCTTTGGTTTTGATGTTAATAACACCATTGGCAGGTATAGTATCTGGATTTTTGAACTATGGATCTCATCTCCTCTCTCTCTCTCTCTCACACGCGCATGTGCGCATGCACATGCGCACACTTTTACAATTCTTTGGCATTTATAGAATAATACTGATTGCTTTCTAATAAGATCATAAATATTCCTTGTAGTACTCCACAGATGAACACTTGGTCATCAGATTGGATTCAGTTTTATGGGGAGCATAGATTGGGTTACCAGTTGAAGTTGGCACTGGACCAGTATGGTGATAGTACCATTTACGAAAAAGGTTATCTAGCATTTGAAATAATATTTATTCCCATCAAATTATTATGATTCTAGATCTTAGTTTGTTAAATACTTGTAGATACATCAATTAAAGATAATTTAGTCAATCAATTTAACTCAAACATAAGTATAATAACTATTATATGACATGCCATACTCCCTTTTCTGGTTCTGTGATTGACATGTTGGAAACTTTTTCCTATTCGAAATAACAGTCCCATGGAATTGTTACATGCCTTTGTCTTTGTCTTTACTGTTGCATTTATAATTGAAATCCAACCACAAGATAGTTGTGGGATTTTAAAGTTCCCCTTTTATACTTGAAGTGTGTGCAGTGTGCTATAAAAGTAAATCCCATGGGAAACATATGTATCTAAATGAAGTGTGTGCAGTGTGCTATCCAAATGAGGAGTATTTTAAGATAATATCTGACTACAAAATCATTTGAAGCTTACATGATATGGTTTGAATTAAGTCTAACTAGAATATAAATCCTCTAATCCATTTTTTGTGTTCCACTTTATACTCCACTAATTGTGGTATGCCATGTGTCTGATTTTTTTCCATTTTAAACTTTAGTTATTTTACAAGGAAGTAGAAAGAATACATGGAAAGTTGTGATTGGTGGAGTATAAAGTGGCAAACAAAAAAATGGGATAAAGAATTTGTATTTGTCGGACTATACATTTATATTTTAGAGATTGTTGCTCTATGGCAGTTCAGGCTCCTCAGAGCTGATGAGACAGAATTTAGAACTTCAATTACCTAAATGCCTACTTTTTCATGATAATCTTGTTAAAATATGTTGTAGGGTTATACCACCAAACCCCCTTCCCCCTCCACCCAAAAACAAAAGAGAGTTGTTTGCTATCATTAGCTTTTGCCAATTCACTGAAGATTTCTGGAAATGATGTACTGCATACGACATAGATTCATCATTTTAAGCAGGACAAAGACTGGTGAAGAGTATGGGACCTCTCTTTGACAATGTGGTGATAGAGCCATGCTTGCTACATGGAGACCTGTGGAGTGGAAATATCAGCTCTGATAAAAATGGCGAGCCTGTTATACTTGACCCAGCATGTTACTGTAAGTCCAAGATAGTTAAGATATATTGTGCCAGGAGGCCCAGGGAAAATCATTTTGAGATTATAAACTTTTTTTTTTTGATAAATAACGTAAGAATATTATTAATAATAAAAAAATTGCCAAACTGAGTACATTGGGGATGTACTATGGGGGCACAAATCAGGAAACAAAAGAACAACGATCAAGAAAAATAGAAAAAGAAGAACAAGAAAAGTGAGAAAAGACCACACTCCAATTAAAGAGAGTGTGTAATATTCTTGACCCAGCATGTTACTGTAAGTCCAAGATAGTTAAGATATATTGTGCCAGGAGGCCCAGGGAAAATCATTTTGAGATTATAAACTTTTTTTTTTTTTTGATAAATAACGTAAGAATATTATTAATAATAAAAAAATTGCCAAACCGAGTACATTGGGGATGTACTATGGGGGCACAAATCAGGAAATAAAAGAACAACGATCAAGAAAAATAGAAAAAGAAGAACAAGAAAAGTGAGAAAAGATCACACTCCAATCAAAGAGAGTGTGTAAGAAAAAAAACTTAAGCTCCAGCAAAGAACGTTCACAACCCTCAAAACTTCTAGCATTCCTTTCACGCCAAATGCACCACATCAAGCAATGAGGCACTAATTTCCAAACATCAATGGGATGATGTCACGCTAACTTTCCTTGCCAAGCCTCAAACAACTCAAGAACAGTATTAGGCATAACCCATTGAATACCAAACAAACAGAAGACCTAAGACCACAACTCCCAAGTTATGGAGCAATGAAGAAGTAGATGATCCACTGACTCCCCACACCTCTTACACATATAGCACCATTCAAGCACTATCACTCGTCTTTTACGAAGGTTGTTTGTTGTTAAGATCTTACCTAAGGAAGAAGACCAAGAAAAGAAAGCCACCCTTGGAGGAACCTTCGATTGCCATATCATTCTCCATGGAAAGGAAACAAGAGTAGGAGGGTAAAAGGAGCTATAATAACCTCTAACCTCAAAACCTCTATTCCTTGCAAGCTTCCAACAAACCTTATCTGGGCCAAATCCCCGCACTGTCGAAGAATAGACCAACCCCATAAACCGGTCAAAGGCTTCTTCTTCCCAATCTTGTGGAGAACGACGAAATTGCACATTCCAATGAAACCTCCCCGCAGACCAACCCATAACTTTAGCCACCGAGGAATCCTTAGACTTACTAAGGCAAAAAAGCTCCGGAAAGGCCTCTTGGAGAGTACAATCCCCACACCACACATGCTTCCAAAATTTCACTCTAGTCCCATCCCCCACATCATAAACAAGGAATTTAGAGAAGTTCAACCAGCCACTTCTAATGTATCTCCACAAGTTGACCCCATAAGGACTTGTCACCTTTTTCGTACACTAACCACCCCAAATGTTCCCATATTTTGCCTCTATAACCCTCCTCCATAAAACATTAGTCTCCAAACCATACCTCCACAACCATTTTCCTAGCAAAGCAGAATTAAAGTTTCCCAGCCTTCTTATACCCAACCCCCCATCCTGCAAAGGCCTACAAACTTTGGCCCAATTAACTAAATGTATTTTAGGTTCACCACCAATCCCATTCCACAGAAAATCTCTCTGTAATTTCTCCATACGCTTTGCCACCTTACCTGGTAAAGGAAGAAGGGAAAGAAAGTATGTAGGTAAAGAAGAGAGTGAGTTTTTAATAAGTGTCACCTTACCCCCTTTAGATAAATACATTCTCTTCCAACCTGCTAATCTCCTCTCCATTCTCTCTAGGATGGGATTCCAAACAGATAAATCCTTAAATTTTGCACCTAATGGAAGGCTCAAATATTTCAAGGGCAAAGAAGACTGCCCACATCCTAGCAGATCCACCAAAGCCTCCAAATTGTATACCCCACCAACAGGTACGAACTCAGATTTCCCCAAATTAATATGAAGCCCTGACACCTCCTCAAATCTAGCAAGAATTGCCCTCAAATTAGCAATTTGAGAAGGTTCAGCATCACAAAAAATCAGAGTGTCATCTGCAAATAAAAGGTGAGACACCATCACTAATGTACCAGTCGTACTACCCACAGAAAAGCCTGAGAATTGCCTGGCGGAGGCAGCCACATCTAACATACGACTTAATGCCTCCATCACAATATCAAACAACAAAGGAGATAAAGGATCCCCTTACCGAAACCCCCTAGAACTTCCAAAGAAATCAGATGGGCTACCATTGATCAGTATTGGAAACTTTACAGTTGAAATGCAATACCTTACCCATTTTTTCCATTTCTCTGAGAAACCACAACGCTGAAGCATGTACAATAAAAAATCCCAACTCACATGATCATACGCCTTCTCTACATCCAATTTACACAACACACCTGGAACTCCTGACTTCAATCTACTATCAATACATTCAGAAGCAATTAAGACGGAATCCAAAATCTGTTTGCCCTTCACAAAAGCATTTCGTGAATCTGAAATAAGCCCATGCGCCACCCTACAAAGCCAATTAGCCAACACCTTAGAAATAATCTTGTAAATCCCACCAACTAGGCTAATAGGCCGAAAATCCTTGACCTCCACAGCATCCACTTTCTTGGGAATAAGGGCAAGGAACGTAGCATTAAAATTTTTCTCAAACACCGTCTGAGTATGGAAATTATGAAAAACAGCCATAATTTCTGTTTTCAAAACACCCCAACAAGACTGGAAGAATGCCATAGAAAAGCCATCCGAATCAGGTGCCTTATCATCATTTAAATCATTAATCACCCCAAACACCTCTTCTTCCTCAAAAGGCCTATCTAGCCAATTTGCATCTTCCACTGATAGACTAGAAAAATCCATATCATCTAAGACAGGTCTATGAGCCACATTCTCAGAATAAAACTGCCTATAAAACTGAGAAATACGATCTGCTATGGCCGCCGGGTCCGAAGACAACACCCCACCCACCATAAGCCTAACAATAGAATTAATCCTCCTGTGAGAGTTAGCTATGCGGTGGAAAAATTTAGTGTTCCTATCTCCTTCCTTAACACACAGAACTCTAGATTTTTGCCTCCAACATATTTCTTCCAACAGAATGGATTTTTCTAACTCCTCACGAATTCTTCCCATATCTACCCTTTCCTCCGCTGATAATCCCCTACTCTCCTCCAAATTCTCTAGAACACTTTAGTCTTTCCACAATTTTTTAATCCGAACTTCAACTTGACCAAACACCTCCACATTCCATCTTTTCAAATCATTTTTTAGTAGCTTTAATTTATTGGCCAAAATAAAACTTGGTGCATCATGAACCTGATAGGAGTCCCACCAAGACCGAACCCTATCCACAAAACTTTCATCCTTAAGCCACATATTCTCAAATCTGAACGGCATACACCCTCTCTGAAAAGATCCGCCCTCAAGGACAATTGGAAAATGATCCGAACACAACCTAGACATCCGTCTTTGAGAAACTGTTGGAAACTTATCCTCCCAATCTGCAGAAAACAAGAATCTGTCCAGCCTAGCCTTTGAAACAGCTTCTCTAGAATTTTACTAAGTAAAAGTACCCCCTTGCAATGGCAGATCAATGAGACCTTGTTTCGAAATGAAATTGGAAAACTCCCTCATAGCGGTAGTGAAGGAAGTAGACCCCGATCGTTCGGAAGGGAACCTAACCACATTGAAGTCACCACCCACACACCATGGGACACTCCACCAACTATTCAAGCCACAAAGTTCCTCCCATAAAAACCTCCTATCTCAGTGTAAATTAGGACCATAAACACCAGTAAACGCCTAAACAAACTGATCTGACACACTTTTAAACTTACAAGAAATCGAAAATCTCCCCACTGCTTCCTCCATTTTATACAATACTCGAGTGTCCCACATCACTAACACCCCACCAGAAGCTCCACAAGAACCTAAATAAGACCAGTCAACATGTTGGCCACTTTACAAGCTACGAATCATCACTCTGTTAATCATCCCCAATTTGGTTTCTTGAAGACAAACCACATCTGGCCCCCATTTCCTAATCAAATTTCTAACCCTAAGCCTTTTGTCCTGCTCATTCAACCCTCTAACGTTCCAAGAAATAATCTTCACATTCATTGATAAGGCACAACAGCCCGCTCAGAACTTGCACTCCTTACTTTAGTTGGATCATACTCAACATTCAAAGATGACAACAAATTCTTCAACTCCCGCTGACCTTTCTGGCCTGACTTGACCACCTTCATCTGATCACCCATCACAAGTTTCTGTTTATCTTTCTTTCTGGCCTCTATAGCTAATAACAATCCTGCAATCTGCTCCTTAAAACCCTCCAGCGAAGTGCCCACAGATTTCTTGAAAGCCTTTATCCTATTGATTACCCATTGTGATAGTTGACAATTATCCCACTCTCCTTACACCCAATCTCCTTCACATGACTAGACTCTGACTCCACCAGACCTTCAGTAGCCAAAGGTACCACAACTAATGGCTCATCACCTCCCTCACAAGACCCCAATCTTTCATCAAGTTCCCACATCTCACTTTCTGACCCGGGAACCACAGACAAGGACTCTACTAGCCCCTCACCCTCATCTACCCAACTAAGCCTCTGCTCTTCATTAGTACAAGAAGCATTACCTAGTACACAGTCTCCCTCCAAACTTGAACAGACTGACATACAATCTGGAGACCGATACAATGACAATGGTAGCACTAATTGCCTGCCGTCACGCAATTGTAATATCCAGTCTTTGGAATTACCCCACGACTTATCCAAATCTCCGACTAAGTCCCTTATAGTTGGGCCAGGTAATTGAGTTCCCTCAAAATCAGATGTACCCAGTCCTTCTGGACCCACAAAATCAACATCGCCCTCCACCGATGCTACTGGAGCAGACAAAGAATCCAGCTCCGACACTTTGGGGTTAGTAAGGGTCAATACTGGTTCCAATATCATGGCCGGTGACACCTCCGGCACCAACTTGGACCCACTCGGAGCACTGACCAGCGGTATCAACTTGTCGGAGGCTTGGGCCACCACCGCTGGTCTTGTCGGCGCAAAAGGAGGCTGAGCTATGCTTATCGCGCTGTGGTGACCACCCTTGCCAGTCACAACCGTCACCATTGAGGAAGAAGTTCCCATCGGCGACATCGCATGTTACTCTAATTCGATGGGTGAGACCTCTGAACACTCAAACTCCTTCGTGGCAGTGAGTACGCTCTTACTTGAGCTTGGCACAGTGAACCCAGTCAAATAAGAAGACTCCAGAGCCTTTTGTCCACTTAAGGAACTCTCACCGGCCTCAAAATTTCGTGGGCTTGACAAACCCAGGCCCAAAATGGGTTCTTTATTTTCCAACAAGACTTGGGCATTCTGCTTGGAAGGGCCCAGAACCTTATGGACCTTGTTTGTTATAACCCATTTGCCAGCTTGTTTCACACCCTTAACAACGTCCCAGGATACCCGCCTCTTTCCATATTCATTCACACACACAGTCAAACCTCTCCCCAGCCAACGAGCCTTCCTACTATCACGCAGCTTTCCAAACTCAACCATTTTTTAATTCGAATTGGGCTTCAAAGGAATATTGACATTATTTCCTTTCGAGATTTTCTCCTCAAATTTATACTTCCCATCAATACCAACTTCTCCACCCTCACCACCACCCATGGCTGATTGAGGAAAAATTATGGCCTGAGTTTCAGAAACTACTACCTGTGTACCAGAATTGTCACTCGGAGACTCTACAATATTCTTCACGCTACTAGCCTTAACCTTTTTGTTGATGAGGGGCTGCTGAACATGCATCAACCTTGCCTGCATTGGAGCTTTGACAGCTTCCACATAGGACCTGACAGGATGAGATTTTGGGATCTGCTTAGACCTGTATGGTACAAACCTCAATCCACCCAACGCATATTGAGAAGGTTTCAAAATCCTTCTTAATTCAATCCCAAAAGTTCTCCATCCTGGTTGTAATTTTTCGGCCGGAATGATGATAGTACGCCGCCGCCCACCTACCTTAAGCTCTGTTACTGCTAAATACTGCCCAAAGGAGTTACACCCCCGTTGCAAAGCGTAAGCAATATCACCTTCCCTTAATGTGAAAAATTGCTTAGGACTAGCCCCAACCACGGTTTGTTCCAAAGTCTGCATAATCCAAAGAGCTGCACTCTTACCCATAAACACCGATTGCATATAATATTTTCCCCGTTCGAAAATCTTAAGGGAGAAAAAATTCCCTCCTTCCTCAATCACCAACTGAAACAACTTATTAGATTCAATAAAGAAACTTCGAAAACCCCGCATACTGATCCTAAGAAATGCAAACTAAAACAGGATTTCTGGCTAATTCGAGGTAGCCGGGCCTCCGCTCATCCTTTTCGAATTCATTCAATACAAAATCTAGTGTTTTAGAAAGCTAGAGACCTTCAGAATTCTATATTCCTATTTTTAGTATAAAACCTTTTTAAGATTATAAACTAAAAAGTGTTACTTTTAAGCATTGACTTTTAAGCATTGAAAATTAAGCTTTTCTTGGAGTTCTGTGAAGCTGATTTCTTAATCTTTTCTCTGAAGTTAGCTTCTGATATTAATTGCTTGTGATGTGTAATCTTACGATGGACATATTCTGCCTGAGTTCACAAAGTGAAGAAATCAAGAATATCTTGGCATGTTTTAATTATTTCAAATCTTCACAGAGAGAGGAAAAAGAAAAAGAAAGAATCAACCAAAGCTTCTTCAGAATAGTGCCTCTTTTTCATTGAGACACAGATAAAGTTATTAACATACTACTTAGTCAAACCTTAGCAGTTACTGTAGAAATAACCAGACAACCAAAGATATTAAAGGAGGCTTCCTTACCGTAATTTAGATGAGAGTGACTTAGATGGATAGAGGAACTTCCATGTATCTACTGACGATTGTCTTTAGAGAATATGGAGAGATAGCAGTTGAGGACGTGTCCAGAATAATGGTTGTGTGTTTTTGGATAATAGTGAAGTTTAGATTAGAAATCAACATGTTGTTACTGAGCTGTTTTAAGCAAGAAGACTTATTTTGTCCCTAAAAAAAGGTTATGCTCACATGTGAATAAAACAACCAAAATAACAGAACATATGGGAATTATTCGGAGTTTTGAAATCACGCTCTAAAAATGCACATGGTTTGTACTGTCTACCAATAAAAGTTGCAAGGGATGTAATAGTAGATTTTTGCATTTGACTAGGATTTTAAGTTTTTGCTGTTTCATCCACTCGATCATGTTATGGAAATTGATAATTTAAAGCACTACATGCAATGACACTGTTAATTAACTTTTTGTACAGATGGACATAATGAGGCAGAGTTTGGAATGTCGTGGTGTGCTGGATTTGGAGGAGCATTCTATAATGCTTATTTTGAGGTAATATCATCTGCTAACAGATAATCCAAAGAGTTTCAGTAGCTTGCATAGGCATTTGATTCTGAACATAACCCTATTGTTAATTGCTTAAAACCTAGACTTGAACCATATTTATTATTATTACAAAATAAACTAGATCATATTCTTAACAAGTTTTCTGGAGGAAAACTGACTAATCCAACCTCAAGCTGATTTGCACTTGTATTTTGAATGTGTCAATCAATCTAAACCTTCTCTGTATTTCCTTTCAAGCTCTAGGTTCTCAATATCTGCGTTGATATTAACAGTTATCTTTTGCTAAATTGTATGCCCTCTTCAGGTGATGCCCAAACAGCCAGACCTTGAGAAGAGGAGAGATCTTTATATGTTGTATCATTATTTGAATCATTACAATCTCTTTGGTTCTGGCTACCGGTCATCTGCCATGTCTATAATAGATGACTATCTAAGAATGTTAAATGCTTAGCATTTGGTCTAAAATGATCATCATGTTTATACACAACAAAGTTAACTCTGCCTGTATATTTTGCTGCTTTGGCCTCTGTAATTTTTTTCATTGGCACTTGCAATTTTCTCTTTGTTAAATGAAATGGAACATCAAAGTGATATCAGCACTCCTGTTTTCTTGGAACTAAAAGAAGAAGAAGATTAACAAACAAGTTGCAGACATTCTTTTTGGGTAGCTTCAGTTTGAATTTCTTCATTAGGTATGATCTCTCAGAAGTCAGAAGATGGAAAAAGGAGGTGATGTTTTCTTACAAAGGTGAAGCAATACACAAAATATGTTCCTTTAGGTAATGGCACCCTTTCTAAATTGCAGTAAGTCACACGAATGATAGAAAGTTCGGTGTGTATTCAATGCATTAAAAAAGTGCTCTTGTAACTCATCTCTAGATTAAAAAAGCAATAACTTCTAAAGATATTTCTCGAGGTTGTTGATGTGATAGTAGGAGTTTATGAGATAATCAGATTACTCAACCATGTATGAATTTCGAGTATGACAATTTCATGAAAACCAATGGGATAAGATTCCCTTCAAAAAAAACTTGGGAGAAAGATTCCCTTTAATTGAATTCTCCAATTCTCTCCAATTTTTATTTTGATGTAAGATATGCGGTATTTAAAAATTAAATAAGTGTCATGTATTGCACATCTAACTAAAAATGAAAGAGAATTGAATAATTCAATTAGAGAGAGTCATTTCTCAAAACGAAATTAGATTTGGCTTGTCCATTATAGAGTCTCTAAAATTTGTAATTTAAGGTGCATATTTTAAATAGTCTCATAGTTTGGATTAGATAGGTTTCCTTCTCCTTGCTAGGAATGCAAGAATTCTTTTGTAATTTTGTTGAGCAACCACATCATCCACATGTAAAGGAATAAATATCATTTATCCTAAAGTGGATGTTTCACTCTATACTCTACCAATCAAGGTTGTTAAAATTGGGATCCTACGTAGAATCGTGAGAGATAGATTGTAGGATCGGATCGTGAATCATAAGATCCTACATTATTTGAGAAAAAAACAAAAAATACACATTGGTATGTTAAATAATCACATAAATTATACATTTATTCATAACAAACCAAAAATTATTCATTTGATGTAATTATTATATATCACTACATCCATTTGTAAGCATTATTTAAAGAGGCCAAAAATCTCAAAACGTAACACTCTATTGGGATGTTATTTTTTATTTGGGTATAACTGACACTCTATCTCTCTATATTAAAATAACAAAACTTGATCTATTGGGATCTTATTTTTCATTTGGATCCAACTGAGCCTTTTGTCAAGTTAAAAAAGATTACAAGAAACAAGGATCGTTTGGGATCATTAGAATTGTACGATCTTACTGATCCTGAATGATCGCAAAAATCCTTGAAAGATCTAGATCATTTTGGGTAGGTAAGATCGTAAAATCGTTGGATCCAGATTGAGATTTTGACAATCATGCTACTAACGGTAGCTGATTTGTTTATTTATTAACTCTTCTATATGCAAAATATTTTTACAACAAATACTAAGTAGTAGGTTGTTATTGATTGTTATAAATGGGCAAAAAAGTAATTTAAGTGTTGAATTAACAACTTGCTATTTAAAATTTGTTGTAAAAGTGTTATAAAAATGTTATAAATGTAATACTTCTCCAAAAAAATACCTCACAAACCATATACGGCAATTTTTTTTTTTGGATAAACGTTGATAGAGTATAAGTTTAAATAATGTTCAATACTCCTAATGAGACATAAAATAAATTTAAATGAAAATTCCCACTCTCTCAATTATTGAATTAGAAAAAGAAAAATTGTTTGTCTTGTTCTTAATTTCTTATCTTATTTGTTTCTCAAAAAAAAAATCTTATCTTATTTCTGTTTTGGTTGTAGAGTGAATACCCTTTTCTTATTCGACTTATATTTGACTCTCCTATAATAAATGAACTTTCTACAACATAAATGAGAGTGATTTTTTATTATTATTAGGTGATCAAAGAAAAAATAAATAAAAATAAAGACGGATACCATTTGAGTTCATGAAATGCCTGAGTGAGCCCAAGAAGCAGTTAGCCCATAACATCACATCAACTAAACAATAAGAATTTACAACAGAACAGAACTCACCCCACCTGCACTTCCCAGTTCCCACTACTTAACCTGTTACCAGACCAGTTTCGCATCCTCAGAGAGTCGGAAAGAACTCTCCATCAGCAAAGAAGTTTCTAGAAAGAACAAAAAAAAAAAACAAAACACACAGAGAAAAAAACAGAGAGAAGAGACTCTGTACACACAGGGAGTGAGAGACAGAGGAAAAAAGAATCAAAGATCATTAAATCATGGAAGGCATGGCAGAGGCAGCAGCAGTACCCCCAGCACCATTGCAAGAGCTGGTACTGACTCTAGAGCAAGCCACCCACATGGCCAAACAGCTCCCCGCCACCACTGACCCCACCCACCTCCTCCAAATTTACACCTCTCTCCACCAAGCCCACCACCACCTCTCTAACTTTCTCTCCAAAACCCATCAACAACAATTCCCTCCTCCTCCTCTCCCTTCTCTGCTGCCTCTGCCACACGCTGCCGCCGAGAACTCCGTCTCCTCCGCTACCGGCGGTGCTGACACTGACCCGATGCAACTAGCGGATGATGATGGGGAAGATACTGAAGGGAATTCGAAGTGCACAATTGAAAAAGTTGAGGAGAAGATGAGGGATTGCTTCATTAAGAATAAGCGGCCAAAGCGGCCGCTTTCGCCTTCGGCGGCCACGATGGCGGAGGAGAGAAGGCTTTATGATGATGGGTTTGGTAGGAGTGTAAAGGGTTTTGATCCTTATGCCACGAGGTTGAGGGCTTTGGACCTTGTGTACCAGTTTCATGGGTGAAGATGAAGAAACAGAGCAAAACAGAGGAATTCAATTGCAGAAGTGAGTTTTAGGCAACATCAACATGTTATTTTATTTTTAAATTAAATGTAGCTCAAATTTTTGTGTTTTGGTTTCTCGTACTGAAGGATTTGGATTTTGGCGGAATAAAAATGGAGTAGAAGATCGGGATACTGGAATTATGGGTCTTTGTGGATTCAGTCCTTTAGGAGCATGTGGATGTGGGTCAACTTTTTCTAGTGAACCCTAATTTTAGGATTTTGTAATTAATTCATTTTGGTTTTCTTTTCTCTCCGCCATTGTGTTTGGAATATGAGTGAGCAAGATGGCGAAATTTTTTTTTCTTCGTGAACTTCAGTTGGGATTTAACAACAGAGAATGAACAGAACTGGTTCCTTTGTTTTTTCTGGTAAAAAGAACGCAACACTGTGGCATTTTGTCTTGAATTATTATTAGTCTTTATTTACAATAGTGTATTACATGTAATATACAGTAAACATTGCTTATAATTTGAAGCATCCTGCTAAATTGCTAATGCAAGACTTTTGGGGTACTTCATGATTAAATTCACTGTATGCACTTGAAAGATGCTACTTCCACTATTAAGTATGCTGGCTACAGCCCTTGGAATATCTATGTGCAAAGAGATTCGCCCACGACCCATTTTGTCTCCGCGATTTCACCATTAGCTTTAAGCATGGACGCCACTCATATGGAAAATGTCGGGCAAATGGTTTTCATTGTTGAAAGTTGACTTCAATATTTGAATAATATCCGGTGCAATTCCAACAATGAGGTGTAACAGTCTGTGTGCGCACCAATTTTGTGGGTGTTTGCTTTGATTGTCCTTTCATGAAAACCAGAAAGCACTATACTTTCACAATCAAGTTATGCAACTTCACAAAATCATCCATGGTAAGCTCCTCTGGTCTTGACTGCAACAGAAACCGAATGTATCAATAAAATTAGCAGAAATTATGGGACACTTACACCTCTTGTCGTTGACTCTGTTACACTTATCAAAATAAACGGAAGTATCAAAATATAAGACAGGAACTGAAAATAAAGCTCTTCTATTTCCTCCATAGACAGCTGTAAGGGAAGAGAAAACAAGAGACCAATGAACTGTAGCTCAGCTGGCACCTCCTCTCCTTAGAGGTAGAGGGTGAGACCGTGGGTTTAAGACCTATTGGTTGCATGTGTAACTTACCAATAAAGAAAAGGAAAGAGAAAATATGAGGGCATAGTTGATGATTCTATATTTTTTTTGTTAATGATGTTAGCTACAAGAGACATAAATGTAGTTCCCCCGCCGCCCCCCCCCCCCCCCCCCCCCCCCCCCTCCCTTTTTTTATTTTTGGGGTGGGGGGAATTATGACCAAATGAATGAGTTTTTGCAGTGTTTACTGATCAATCGACTGGATATCATTTACCAACTTACTGTAGCTGGAAGGCCAACAATTCCCAAAGCTTCCTCAATTTCAATGGGCGTGCATATGTGCTGAAGTGATTTTCGCAACATCTTACGTTTCCCATTGAATGCTGAATTGACCTATATCCAAACAACAGAGGCCTGTTAACAGAAAGAAATGATAAATAAGCATAAAGAGTTAAAAGGCAATGTTTGATATAGCAGGTGACAAATAGATAGGCTTGACTCAAGCAATGAAGGTAGTGGGCAGGGTTAGATAAGTTTTAGGTTGAAGTCTTATCAATAAAAAAAAAATTATAAATTTAAAAAGAAAAAAGAAAAGCATGAGTAAATTGTGCATCCTTTTGCTACTGCCTTCCAGGCTATCAGCCAAAAGTAGACAATATAACATAATTGTTGCCAAAGGCCAGCACTAAAACTAGCTTAAGTTTCTTGAATATGATAAAACTTGAAACAGTTAAAAAGTATAATATCTTGCACATTGAAATTGAAACAACCATTGAGAAGAAGCTCTTAGTGGAAGAAACTCGGGGATAGTCTGCAGCTTGTTTGAGCTTAAATACGACAACAGCAGCATCAACCTACAGAAACAAGAAAGGATCAGCTTAATCTCCATTCATTTAACTAATAGGATGTGTGATGTGTTGTTGATATAAGACATTCATTATATATAAGACAAGATGTATGATGTGTTGTTGATAGTCATGCATCCCTCATACATTGTAACTGTCGTTTATAGTCAAGCATCACTAACTATCATGCTATCCCCCAACCCACAGCACCAGCAACTACTTTGGCAAAACAGAGTATTTGGCATATATAATCAGTAACAATTGAGGGCCAGTGGTTCTAAACTTGAAAAAGTTGCAAGTGTCCTGATGGGTTTGAGATGAGTGATTCTCTTTTTGGTGCAGAAAACAAGTATTGGTCAAGTTTTGCCATATTTAGATATGTTACAAGCATGATGAGGTATGCCATGGACGGATGTCAGCTCTATAGAGAAGGAAAAAGTTATCAGACCAAACTTAACTCTACAAGCTTTCACTCAACATTGTTTCAAACTCATATAGCCAGAAATTGATGGACTTCTTTGAAAGTTTCTTATCACTGTTTCGTAAAGTGGCAACTTGGGAGAAAGCATACAGGTAAGAGACATTGGCCAGCTACTTCAAGTTGTGACAGGCGCATGAAAAACCTAGAAGTTGCAGGCTAGAAAGATTTCCATCTTTCCAGCTGAGGAAGACAAGGGTAATACCTTTATTCATTGGCAAGTTACACATACACCCGATAGACATTGAACCCATGACCTCAATCTTCAACTTACACTTAAATGGGGAGGAGATGCCATTCAAGCTAGAGATCATTGTCATATTACATGAAGTTCAAAAAGAAACGGGGAAAAAAAGAGAGGAAATTTTAGTAGAGAAATGCTTTCATGAAGTGCAAAAAGCCATGGTTTCACCATTTTATGTTTGTTCATATGTCTAGTGTCTCCCTCCTTGAAGGAAATAACTTCGTGCATTTTACCTTTTCCCCCTTGCTAGTAAATTTTACTTCTTTTTTAGATAGGTAAATAGTGGGGGAGGGGGAGGTGGGGTTTGAACCACAAGCATGGAAAAGGCTTGTTATGCACATTATGCATGTATAAGATATACTAGCTGTAGTCTAGTAAAAATTGAAATTTATTCAGTCAAAGTTTCTATATAATTGTTATGACATCTGCATTTAAACAGAAATTACTAGTGATAGTGTTAAGAAGTATGTATATGAATTTATGGAATATTAATCACTTACATTGGGCTGAGGGAAAAAATTTGTCCGTGGGACCTTAAACTTGTATTCAGGATCTGAAAAGGGAAATCACAAACAGAAAGCCTATGTCAGAAAGATATCTACAAAATTGTGCAAAATATTCTGGGTAATAGGCAGGTAGAGAAATTTATAAGGTCCAAAATTTGATAACTCTTTAAAATAATTTTGTTTTGGCTTCTTTGATTGATTTGAAGAAAAATAAGAAAACTTGACCGTCATTTATAAACAGCATTAAAAAAAAGGATAACAAATTGATCCACTCATCTTCACATTTTTTCAGTACAAAAGCTCACCAGTCATGTTATAGATCCTCAGTTGCTATCCATTTTGAAATCGTTTTAAATAGTTTATATTATTGCAAAGATACCTGAATAGAAATTGACAAAGATATTGATAGGTCGGTACTCTGATGTTCGCAAAGATGATTGCACCAAGCGCACTGCTGTCTCCTCCTGGAAATATTCAATAGTTAAAGTAAGTAGATAAGTCAGTTAAACAAATCTGAGTATGATCCACAATCCAATCTGATAATCTACGAAGTAAGAATCTGTCTTTTTCTCATTTACTTGGCTGTTTGAAAATCATTTACAATTCTGTTGACCAATTTAGTCAAGCAGATCAAACCAATAGTCCAACTACCAAGCCTACTGACACATTCTGCCTTGCTAACATTCATCTTTTCCAATGCAAATCCATTTTTTTTTTTAAACCTAGAAATTTAGGAAAAATTTAACTTCTAACCTCACATGAAAGTCTGAAGTCTTCCAAAAAAACCCCATTGGTTATCAAGAAATAATTGTTGAAAACAACCCTATCAGCATTATCTCTTCCTCCTTTGCTAAAAGATAAAATATTTGGCCTTTATACTATCCCTTATGCCATCAAGTTTCTATGGCTCTTCAGGCCCAGGCTTGAACCTTAAAATGTAGAATTGCTTCAATCAAAATCAAATTTTTAATAAGTGCATTACCACAATTAAACAGTGGAAGTGGATTTAGTAGAAATGACAGAAAAGTTAATTTAAGCAGCCTAATTCATTCACACTAATAGAGTCAAGGAACCATCATATAGCAGATAAAACTAGAAAAAGGCCAGAAATCCCTTTTGAGGATTTAGAGAGATCTGTTTCAGATCTTAAACTCTTCTTCATTAAGACTCTTTTGGATTGGGTTGCAGTGTTAGGCTTTCGTTCTTTTTCTTCAGTCCATGGTTTCATGGACTTTTGTACTTTATGCACTTGATTTGTTTTTGTCCTTGATGTATACTTCTTGTATACTCAGGTGACACCCTTCTTCTTTTTAATATATTTTTATTACTTATCAAAAAAAAAGAAAAAAAGAAAAAAGAAATCCCTTTTCCAATTCCAAAGGCAAGTGCCTCCTGATAATAAATTTCTAAAAAACAGTACAAATAAGAAGTAAATAACAGAAAGGTAGATATATTAACCTGTATACTGAAAAGAAAGGAGAAAAAAGGAATAGAAAAAGAGGGGGGCAATACTGACCTGGAGTAAGAGAACAACTTCTGAAAAAATGTCCCCCATTGGAAGTAATAGTTTCACTACTTCTGTACTTATATTGAAGGGTATATTAGAGACTACCTGCAAACAAGAAACTCATAGCTATGTTGTCTTTAATGTTTACTCGAAGTATATTGTAAAATAAAAAAAATAGATATACAAACACATGCACACATACTGACATTCAAACACATAAATATACGATATTATCCCAGACTCATGTTCAGGTGAGTCTTGATCCACATTTGTAAACAAGTGCAATGAATTTAACCATTTATGCTACATACTTTCTCATATTGTAAGAAGATGCATTTGCTGCAACATATCTATAAATAGGACCAGATTTAGGAGGATAGCGTCCAAAAAAAAAAAAAGCAGATAGCACATAAATACGAAGAAGGGTTCTCACCTTAGCATATCTTGACTTTGGATGATCCAATGACTTTTTACTTCCCAGCAACAACGTCATGTGCGAGTGAATGTGACATTTGACAAAGTCTTCTTTCAAAACCTACAGGTTTCAATTATAGAAGTCAACATTGTTCCCAATGTACAGCTGGAAATGAGAACTCAAAGAGTTGCACAATAATAGGAATCACACCTTGGAGAAGGTTATCTTTTTAGAAGCTTTGAAGCTTCGTTTGAGGTTGTGTGATACACCTTCTCCAAGGTGTGATGCCCTCCGTCCCAAATTGTTGGTCCTCTATTCAATTTTGGGATGTCCCAAAATGTAGTCCTCTTTAAAATTCAATAAATAAAATTCCTATCTTGCCCCTTACTTTATTTAAAAACTCAATACCATTCTTTCTCTAGAGTTTAAATTAATGAGGGAAGTTTTGGAAACTTGTACCTCTTTAAATAAAAGACAACGCATCAAATGATATTCCCCTAAAAAGTTAGATTTTCTAAATAGGACCAACAATTTGGAATAGAGGGAGTATTTGTTTATGTTTTCTGTTCTTAAATTCCCAACCTTGCAAACACACATTGGTTTGCCACCTTTTAAACCAAAATCCAAAACTTCAAAACCCTACTCCTAATTTTCCCCTATAATTCATCAACAAATCCTACCATTCCTCTTTACCATTAAAAACCCTATATCTCTTACTATTGTCTACCCCTTTTCTGACCAAACCCTAACCCAAATTTCTCAAAAATATCAGCTGTCTAAACTGCTAGATCTGATTTGGTTTTGCTTCCTTTGTCCTAATTTAATTTTGGTATCAAAGTGGTTAGTTACACCACTACATTTCCACACAGTGGTATTTTACACACCTTCAGTGATGTGATGGGGGGGAATTACAGATGCGTCTTAAAGTAAAGGTTTTTCAAGATAGACTTAAAACAAATATTTTACGATGATAATAGTTAGTTTTCAGTTTTCACCAAGGTTGTCAGTGATTGATTATGCTAGAAAGTTCGATGAGCATTATCAAATGCGGAGTAGATGAAAGTGTATGCATGAAAATTGGATATAAAGTGCAAAAGTAAAAATCTTCCAGAGTTCAGTGGAAACCTGTTACACTAAAAAGGGAACAGCAATTTGAATGATGGCCATTTTTGCATAGCATCCAGGAAATTCGTAAACTTACCGAGAACATATCTTTATAATGAAATACATCTAAAGTCGTTTACTGAAAAGTGCGAAAAGGTAACTAACACATGAAATTTCTGAACTGCAGTCTTACATTCTGCTGGTTTATTGAAATGTTATACTGAAAAGCAAGTACCAGCTCCTAACGGATGATGCATTTAAGTTGTCACTTTCAAAAGAACAACATAACATGTGCATCTCAGCAAGAAAGAGACTAGCCAGAACACATTATTACTTCTCAAAGGTTATTTATCATGAAAAGTATAGTTTACCTTGAACCTTTCTGTACTTGCAAATCTTTCACTCACAAGAGAAGCCATGTATGGATCCTAAAAATCACAAGTACACAAATAAATCTGTAATATCAAAATAAAACAGAAAAACATTGTCCTAGTTTTTGCAACAAACAACACATTTTCTCCTCATGGTTGCTTGCATGGCTTTAGATTGTATAAAATCCTGAAAAAAACCTCAAGATCCTACTTTCATAATAAACAACTTCGAATTGTCGATGAGTCAGAGGCCTATTATGAAAACCCAAAATGCTATTCTAATGAAAATTCAATATTCCTGGATAGTGTTCACTAGAGTTGAGGACATATTTTATGCTAAAACAAAATGCCATAAATCTTAGGATGTAAAAAGTACATAAGTAACATACGCATCATATTCAAGTTTAAAAAAGCATATATATGCATGAATGGGACACAATTACGCGCGCACACAAAAATACAAATACATATACATATGCTTACACAAATGCACATGAATAAAGCATGTGCATTTTGGAACTAACCTTTTCAATGGCTAGCACAAAAGCACCGGCATTTAAAAGAACATTAGTCAAAGAGCCAGTTCCAGGCCCAATTTCTAGCACCACGTCGCCTTCTTCAACGCGGGTGGCACTCGCGAGCTGCTCATTGATGTCAGAATTCAACATATAATGCTGCAAATCACAACAACATTAATTCATTGAGGCATTTCATCGAACACCCAACAGAATATACAACTGACTTCAAGTATATATCTCAACGAAACTAAATTTAGAAACTTTTAGTGAATTGTGTGTTGGGATATATGGACCTGGCCGAGGGATTTTCTTGGTACGCGGCCTTTGGAGTTGAGAGCTTGGAGAGTGGACTGGTAATCGTCTGGGTTTCTGTTTCTGCTTCTGCTTCTGCTTCCATTGGCGGCGCAAGATATGTATAGTGATGTGCCTGCGGTGCTATTGTGCGCCGGGAGTGTAGGTTTGAGGGTTGTTTGACTTCGTGGTGGTGTGGTAGGAGATACTGGCGGGAGAGATTGGAGTGAGAGAGGTCTGGTACCCGTACTCATCTTTCTATCTTTCAAAATGCAATGCTAAGTAAAATGTACTTCATTCATATGATATCTTGGGAATGGCAATGTGAGGGGTTTTCTTTTCTCCAATCTAGTCTTAGCGGGTAACCGCAGTTACCTGTCTCCCATCACACTTAATTTCGTTTATATATAAAAAAATAAATAAATTTATTTTAGTTAAAAATATATTATCTTTATCATTCACTAAGTTTAAACTCATAAAACATCTTAAAAACGAAATTCTTAAAGCTACAAAAACCTTCTCAAAGTATAACTATAACAATCATAAAATTAAAGTTTAAAGTTTAAACAAATATATATGCGTGATTAAATTTTTTTTAAAATCTATAAATATAAACAAGGCAGGTTCAGGGAAAAAGTTAACTTCAATCCTCACCCTATTTACTGAGTCTTTTGGCTAAATATTGGTAAATCTGAAATTCGGCAACTTATTTAGGAATTTGAGGAGAGAGATTGAATTTCGGCAAAAGTGTTGCCGAAATTCCAAGAAAAGTATGAGAGAGAATGAGGAAAAAGGGAAGAGAGAATGTTGAATTACGGCAATGGCATTGCCGTAATTCGCTGCCCAAATATCCTGCCCGAGTGCTATGAGAAAGAAGTGCTCTGGGTGTGGTGCCTCCAAAGAAACTAATTGTGGCAATGATATTGCCGAAATAGGTGTAAAAAAAATTTGTCCCTATTATGGCAATACCATTGCCGAAAATGGGAGTGAAAAAAAAAAAAATGAATGCCGAAATCTGGGGAGGAATTAAAAAAAAAAATAATGTGCTACGTACACAATATTTTTACAATATTTTCACAACAAATCACAGGTAACTGGTTATTATTAATTCAAATTTAAATTTAACATTGAGATTACTATTTTAATCCAACAATAACAATAAGTAACAATCTGACACTTAGAATTTGTTGTAAAAATATTGTAAAAATTGTGTGCACTTCATTTCTAAAAAAAAAAAAAAAAAGTGTAATGATTTGTAGGTGAACAAATTTTATGGCAATTGTGGCAATGCCATTGCCGAAAATAAGAGGAAAAAAAAATTGTTTCAATGGTTTGTGGCAATAGCATTGCCGAAATTGTAGGGAAAAAAAAGTGGCTGCCGAAATTTGGAAGGAATTAAAATTAAAAAAAAAAAATGTTACATACACAATATTTTTATAACTTTTTTACAACAAATCACATGTGATTTGGTGCTTCTGACTAATTTGAGGTAGCCGTGCCTCTTTTAGCCGACAATTCTATCATGACCATCTTCATGACTGAACACAGTAACTGAATGCTTTGGTGCCTTTTTTTCCCATTTATTGAATTTATTCTTTGCATAGGCCGTAATGAGTTCACCAGCAGTAACCTCTGCGCGTGCCTTAGTATACCAATCGGCAAAGTAGGCTACACAACGGTAGTATGTAAGTTCAACTAACGCAGTTATGGGCAGATTTCTAGCACTCTTTGGAATTCCGTTGAAGCTTTCAGACAAGTTTGTCATCATTGCCCCATAACGATGTCCACCATCGTGTGCTAACGTCCACTTGTCCACCGGTATTTCCGTTAAATACTTCTCACCATCTGCACTTAATTGAGTAATTCTATCCCTGGTTATTTGATACTTTCATAATTGATTCTCCATGCCAGCCCACATTACCATAGCATTCAAGTTTTTATTCCCAATTTGTTGATTGAAATTGCTAGCCACATGGCGAAGGCAAAAATGATGATACCAACGTGTCGATTGACATATAGTCTGTATCGCTGCCATTATACCAGGGTGACGATCAGATATGACACATAACCCTTCCCGATTAGTGACATTAATCTGAATACAACACAAAAACCAATACCAACTATCATTAGTTTCCTTCTCCACAATGGCAAAGGCAAGTGGAAAAAGTCTGTTCTCACCATCCCACGTTGATGCAATCAATAACGTACCTTTGTACTTACCATATAGGAAAGTTCCATCTATACTAATCACTGGCCTACAATGTTGAAAACCTTCAATTGATGGACCAAAAGCCCAGAACACTCTCTCGAATATCGCACAGCCTGGCATAGTAGCAGGTATTGTTTTCCAAATAACCCTGCTGCCCAGGTTTGAATAAGTCAAAGCTTTTAACCATTTTGGCAATAATTGGTAAGATTTGTCCCAATCACTAAACGCTCTACCAATTGCTTTTTCTTTTGCCTCCCACACCTTAAAATAAGAAGGCCGGTATTGGTACTTATTGTAAAAAGTCTGTTGAAGTGAAGAAATCTTTATGGTTGGATCATTTTTTACAACATCTCTCAACTCTTTCTCAATAACATGGGTGTCTAATTGCTCGTGATCTTGTGTGAGCGTGAACTCTATACATGTGTGTGGAACATTGTATTTCCTAACCTCAAATAACCCATGTGCAGCCCGCAAGCATGCTCGAAGATGCCAAGAACAATGTTTGCACCTTACAGACCAACATGCTGGATCTGACTCTCTTACACAAAATGTTTGGTTCCTCTTGATGTGATAGCATTTAACAGCAATTTGTAGTTCATCCTTATCGGCAAAAAGCAAGCCCACATAAAACTCTTGGGTAGGGTCCCAAATACTTTGAGTGGGCTTTTCAAATGGTGGGGTTGGATCAATCATATTATCCCACGTGTTCTGTGAAAAGCTTAGTGATGAAGGTTGATGGAATGCCATAGCTGGATTGCTTTCATGATTACCTACATTTAGAGGCTTTTGTTCATCTCCAACATCTTCAAGGACCTCGTCGTCATCAAGTTGGTCACTATTATCCATGGCTCGCATCCTTTCTGATAATGTATGGACCGCATTTTCAGTAGTAGCAGCTATGCGATGTGTATCATTGGGATCATTAGTAGTCTCTTGTGTGACATGCTCAGTTGGATTATCATAGTCAGCATCACTGGTGTTCATTGGCCGATAAGGAACATGTTGGTCTTCAGTTGCAACATGGGTATATGGAGCATGATAGCCAGCACCCCCAAAGTTGATTGGGGAATGAGAGCCACATCTTTAGAATAATGACCAATATGAGTGGCATATGGATCATGGAAGTGACCAATATGAGTGGCATATGGATCATGGAAGTGACCAATATGAGTGGCTTATTCTTATTCTTATTCTCTGCATGAATATATTCACCTCAACTCCTCATAGTACTTTTTTTGTCTTTTTATTCTTCAGTACTTTTTTGACTGAAGCAGTTTGGTTTGTGTTTCTTACCATACAAATGATTGATGTGCATGATTGATGTACACGCTGTAAAAAAAAAAAGTACATAAATTCTTATAGAAGAAAAAAATGATTGATGTGTACATTGTAAACCCAAAAATGCAAAGAAAGTACATAGATTTTTACAATACGGAAGAAAAAAAAATGATTATTGATGTGCACGCTGTAAACAAAAAAAATATCTGTGATTTGTTGTAAAAATATTGTAGATGCACATCAATAATTTTTTACGGCGTGCACTTCAATCATTTTTTTCTTCTATAAGAATGTAAGTACTTTTTTTTTTTTTTTTTACAGCGTGCACATCAATCATTTTTTTCTTCTATGTACTCATTGTACTTTTGTTTCATATGGTATTTTACAATAAAGGAAATAACATGACATACACATAAACCAAATTGGTTCAGTCAAAAAAATAATGATGAACAAGAATATGCGTACTTTTTTATGCCCTGACATATTCTCTGTCCTCTATTTCAGTAATGTCATTGCCACAAACTAATTGCAACTCTTTTTTTTCCCCTCTGTCCTCTATTTCGGTAATGTCATTGCCACAAACTAATTGCAACTCTTTTTTTTCCCCTCCCATTTTCAGCAATAGCATTGTCACAAATTTTTTTTCTTTGCATATTTCGACAATGCCATTGCCACAAACCAATTGCAGCAATTTTTTTTTCCTCCCATTTTCGGCAATGGCATTGCCACAATTGCTACAAATTTTTTTCACCTCAATGGGCCACAATCTGAAGAGGAAAAATCAGATTTGAGCACTACTCAGTATTTTAGACATATCTCTCTCTTCAAAAATCCAATTGACTCAAGGCTGGATGGGATGGAACCATGACTTAAATATCTACAAGTTTTATGTTTTGAGTTTTTTGAAATTCACAAAATTTGTTGGCCGAAATTAACTCACAAGTTGCTGCTGTAAATTTGGACGAAAATTAGATGGTGAAAGTTGTAGTTTTCTTTGACACTTTTACGAGGGTTTGGAAGAGAGGCTATGGAGAATGAAATAGAAATGTACACCACAGTAGCCATCATGCAAAGGCAAAAAGATCAACCATAAAAATACAAGTTTGACCACTTTTTTTTTTTTTTTTTCGGCTATTATGTGTCTACAGTTGTGGCTACACATATAGATTCTATGTTGGATTTTTAGGAATGGACAATTATAGTAAATAGATGTATGATTAGATTAATTGGACACTAAATTCAAATGCCAAAAAATGTGTACACACTTTGTTGTCATTTTCGCAAAGGTCTTACGGTTAGTAGTATAATGTGCTATGTATATTATCTAGGCATAATATTTTTTGCTACAATGCTGCATAAACAACGATAATACTTTAATATATTCTTAATAAACAGTCATTTTACATTGATTAGTCATTGCGACGATGGGGTACATGAAGTTTTTGTTGTGTTCCACAACATGGAGGATGCCTATTTACTCGTTGTGGGTACCTTCGTGCTTGCACAGGACTTTTCCCCATGCACCTCGGCTGCGTTCTAATATCAACCTTTGTTTGATAATTACCACCTTCGTCACTTTCATTATTTGAAGACACTTCCATCTCTTCTGCATCTTCTGCATCTTCCCCACTGTCCTCATTTGAGGCATCTTCCTTAGAGTCTGTTACGGAGGCCTCTTCCTCACTGTTTGGAGCACATGCCCATGTATTTGGTGGTGTGCAGAAATCACCAACATGAAGGGCTGGTTGGGAAGGTTGTGGTATGCAGAAATCATAGCTGTACTGGCTATCTTGGCCATAATTGTATTGCTCAGCATAGGATAGAGGTGGCGATGGGTGATAGGAGGAAGGTGTTGAACTAGGTTGGGGATAATGGTCATAGCTAAATAAACCCTCAAATACTTGTCCTATGGAAGTGGATAATCCAATCTGTTCGTATAAATTCATGCAGTAGTTGTTGACATTAATTAGATTATACTCACTAAAGGTGGTTGGCTCATTACCGGCAGATGTTGACGGCCCAGCTTAGGTAGAGCTGTACATATTATGTTGTGTAAATATGGATGGTCCGGCTTCATCATTTCTGCATTGTGTAGAGGTGGACGGTCCGGTTTCAGTTTGGGTTTGCGGCCGTCTTCTTTGGTGCCTTTGTCGTCACTCGAAGTATGTCACCCTCTGAGTAAGAACGGAGGAAATATTTTTTTCCATCGATAACTTCACTCGGGTAAGGCCCTCTACTATTGGTGTAAGGACTTGCTCTGCAGTGAGATCATTCCTCTGTTGGTTTGCAACAACCAAATTTAACATATTATTGATCTCAGTTTGCTGCCACAGAAAAAAAAAAAAAAAACATTTATTAGTGCTGTATTATTGAAAAAGCTAAAACAATAATTTGTTATCAAAATTAGTGCAGTATTTGTTTGTGTATAATTTGTTCTAATATTAGTGCAGTTTTATTGAAAAAGCTAAAATAATTACCTAGTACACATGGGCAGCCACCTCTGGTGTCGTGAATAGGTGACCATTTTGATGGTACCATGTTGCGTAGTCCACACCTTCATTGAAATGCTCATCCCCAACACCATGTTCAGCGCGTGCGTTCCAAAGCTGGTAGTATTGTTCATGCTACGTAAGCCAATTGACACCGGACTTCCCTGTCAGCTTTACACAATGCACAGATTTATCCAAATTGTCAGTAGGCCATTTTGGGCATCTTTGCAACAATCCAAACTGTCGCATGACTCTTTCTGGATGGTAATACTTGACAATTTGAAAGCATAGCAATGGTGCTGTTGTAGTCCATATATGTCTTTCTGCAAGACACCATGGATGCACATATTATCGTATGGTGTCCAAACTACCTGCAATTCTAATTACAATAACTATGTTATAATCAATAAAATTAATAGTATAACTAGTAAATTAACCATTGATGCATTGTGATATATTACCTGTTCAGTATATTGTGTGTCGTGATTAGAACGGTACGCACGCAGAAAATGCGTTGGTGTATGAGTAAACGTTCTCCTAGTATCCCACTTATACACAATTAATGATTGCCACTGATTTTAGGGTTTGGAAGTATCAAGGATAAACGCTACAGTATACAATATTGTATAGAAATAGAAAGTAAATATTATACCTGCAACCGTATGGTTCGTCGCCATTTAAATTTATTGGATTTATTGGAATTAGGGTCAAATATGGAAGATGCTTCCATGCCCATAATTGTAATATGAAAACAGGACCTGCAATCTCCATACTTTTTTGAATAGAAGCAGTACACAATTCTTTATAAAGGAAAGCAAGTGTGGCACTACCCCAGCTATATTCCCCAGCTTCACCAAAGTCGTCTAACAGCTTGAGAAAACAGCAATGCAATCTACTTTGGCTCTTATTTCCAAATAGTAAAGCCAAAACCTGGAACATGTATGCCCTAGCATATCGTTGGGTTGTTATAACATTGGCACCCTTTGGTAGGCTTGAGAATGTATTCCTTACCCATGTTATTTTAAGGCTACCATATGACAATGCTATTGCAGGTGGCATCACCCTAAGTAAATTACCACAAACTTGTTCCCATTTCAAATTAGTGGGCCCGTACACTGCTTTGCCATCAATAGGCAATCCTGTAAGGATTGCTATATCCTGTAGAGTGATCGACATTTCACAAGTAGGTTGGTGAAATGTATGGGTATCAGATTGTCACCGCTCCACCAAAAAAGTGATAAGACTCCAATCAATATCTATATATGGTAGGCGGGTAACACGGTATAGTCTACATTGCCGTAAATATGGGATAATATGTTCACCTAACTGCCGAGGGGGGGGGGGGGGGGGGTGCAAACAGTTGGGGTCGCACTCGTAAGTTGGAAACCTGATTTTTTTTAAATGTACAATGTTATATTGCTAATGTTGAAATTATTTTCATGTAAATTGAATAATTGTAAATATTGTTAGGACATTAATAAATTTGGATCTTGCAAGGTACATTGCCTTCCATTGCATCATTAGAGATGTGATATTATTGTTGCTCCATTTCAAATATATCATACATTAAATGCTACAATGAGTTAAACCATGCAACTTCCATTTGTAGTAAACAATAATAATAATAATAATAATAATAATAATAATAATAATAATAATAATAATAATACACATACATATCTTTATTATAAACCAACAAACATATTATGCAATATATTTTTTCCAAATAATAGATGTAATAATTGATAATAACAAAACACATATTGATTATAAAAAGATCACAATAATACAATTTATTACAATTTTTGTGGTCATGTACTAATAATAACAATAAATAATATTAAATAATTTCAAAATTAACAAATACAAATTTAATTAGAGAGTTCAGATGCTTACCACAACTGTGATACCAACTGAAAGAGTGAGAATTATAGAGTGATATTTGCCAAAAAAAAAAAAAAACACAATTAGATAACCATAAAAAATAATTCATTAATCTAAAATTTGAATAATAATAACAACAACAACAACATATACTAATAATAACAATAAATAATATTAAATAATTTCAAAATTAACAAAACACATACATAAATTTAATTAGAGAGTTGAGATGCTTACCACAAATGTGATACCAACTGAAAGAGTGAGAATTATAGAGCGATACTTGCAAAAAAAAAAAAAAAAAAAAAAAAAAAACACACAATCAGATAACCATAAAAAATAATTCATTAATCTAAAATTTGAATAACAACAACAACAACAACAACAACAATCATAATCATAGGCATACAAATAATATTAACTGCAACTACAACAATACATAATATTTTACAATGTATTAGCTTCTAATATTTACAAAGCACATGTTTATACAATAATACTAAATCTATTAATTTATAGAACTGTAAGTTAATAAATAAAGCAAAAAAACTTACATTAACAAAAAACTTACAATTCTTAGTTGTTCACCTAAAGCAAAGTAAAAGACTAACTGAACAATCGGAGGACTTGCAATCCTATGTGAGGAGATACAATTCTTCAGCGAAGGAGGAGAAATAAAAAGATGCTTGCACTTGACTTGCCTTTTATTACAAAACTAAAGAAGACGCTTGCACTTGACTTACCTTTTATTACAAAACTGAAGAAGACAAAAAAGACTCTCTCTGAGAGATTACAATAGTGAAGAAAACAAAAAAAAAGAATCTCTCAGAGAGATTACAATAGTGAAGAAGACAAAAAAGAATATCTACGAGAGCTTTAGGCGTGCGTGATATGAATAGGTAAAATATATTCGATGCAAAGAACAAGAATCAGATGAGATGAGAAGTTGAGGTGATTGGTTGATTGAAGTTTTATTTTTTTGTTTACAACGTGCACATAATAATCTATGTACTTTCTTTGCTTTTTTTTTTTTGTTTATAGCGTGCACATCAATCATTTTTTCTTCTGTATTGTAAAAATCTATGTACTTTCTTTGCTTTTTTTGGTTTACAATGTGCACATCAATCATTTTTTTCTTTCCTATTGTAAGAATCTATATACTTTTTTTTTTTTTTTTACGACGGGCACATCAATTATTTTTTTCTTCTATAAGAATGTATGTAGTTTTTTTGTTTTTATTTACAACGTGCACATCAATAATTTTTTTCTTCCATAAGAATGTATGTACTTTTTTTGTTTTTATTTACAACGTGCACATCAATCATTTTTTCTTCTTTATACTTTTTCTAAAATAAGAATCAATGTACTCATTGTACTTGAATCTATCCTTATTTGTTTCATATGGTACTTTTACAATAAAGAAAAGAACATGACATACACACTGCATCGGTCAAAAAAATAATGATGTCCTCTATTTTAGAATAAGAATCAAGTTGCTTTGTAATTGAATCTATCCTTATTTGTTTCATAGGGTACTTTTACAATACGAAAGGAAAGAACATGACATACACACAAACCAAACTGCTTTAGTCAAAAAAATAGTAAAGCCAAAAAGACAAAAAAAAAAAGGTACTCTGAGAAGTTGAGGTGAATATGACAAAAAAAGTACTCTGGAGAGTTGAGGTGAATATGACAAAAAATGTGAGTTGAGGTGAATACTAAAGAATAAGAATATGCGTACTTTCTTTGATCTTTCTCCTCTATTTCGGTAATGCCATTGCCATAAACCCATTGCAACAAATTTTTTTTTTCCTCTCATTTTCAGCAATGGCATTGCCACAATTGTCAAAAAAAAAATTCCCTCCCCTATTTCGGCAATTTCATTGCCACAAACCCATTGCAACAATTTTTTTTTTCCTCTCATTTGCCACAATTACCACAAAAATTTTACCCATTTCGGCAATGCCATTGCCATAAATCCATTCCACTTAAAAAAAAAGATATGTGCACACAATTTTTACAACAAATTCTAAATGGCAGGTTGTTATTAGTTGTTATTGTTGGATTAAAAAAATAATCTCAGTGTTAAATTTAAATTTGAACTAATCACATGTGATTTGTTGTGAAAAAGTTATAAAAATATTGTGTACGTAACATTTTTTTTTTTAATTTTAATTCCTTCCAAATTTCGGCAGCCACTTTTTTTTCCCCACAATTTCGGCAATGCCATTGCCACAAACCATTGAAACAATTTTTTTTTCCTCTTATTTTCGGCAATGGCATTGCCACAATTGCCATAAAATTTGTTCACCTATTTTGGCAATCCCATTGCCACAAATCATTACACTTTTTTTTTTTTTTAGAAATGAAGTGCACACAATTTTTACAATATTTTTACAACAAATTCTAAGTGTCAGATTGTTACTTATTGTTATTGTTGGATTAAAATAGTAATCTCAATGTTAAATTTAAATTTGAATTAATAATAACCAGTTACCTGTGATTTGTTGTGAAAATATTGTAAAAATATTGTGTACGTAGCACATTATATTTTTTTTAAATTCCTCCCCAGATTTCGGCATTTACTTTTTTTTGTTTTTCCACTCCCATTTTCGACAATGGCATTGCCATAATAGGGACAAATTTTTTTTTACACCTATTTCGGCAATACCATTGCCACAATTAGTTTCTTTGAGGGCACCACACTCAGAACACTTCTTTCTCATATCAGTCGGGCAGGATATTTGGGCAGCGAATTATGGCAATGCCATTGCCGTAATTCAACATTTTCTCTCTCCCCGTTTTTCCTCATTCTCTCTCATACTTTTCTTGGAATTTTGGCAACACTGTTGCCGAAATTCAATCTCTCTTCTCATTTCCCTAAATAAGTTGTAACAGTGCCTATAACGCAAATAAGTTTTAGATTTACCAATATTTAGCCAAAAGACTCCTATTTACTTGTGGGATGGGTAAAATCAACCCTTTAAGGGTCATTGATGCGAGTTTAAATTGTCATTCTATTCTTAGCTATTTTATAATATATAAGACTTTTATTTGTTACTTATTTAGCAAATATATATATATATACACCTTTATTTGTTTTGTACTCTCAATAGTATACAATCTTCATATCTTGCCTTAAATGTGAACACTTTTAAAAATGTGAACACCATTAGTATGTGTTTGGTATCAACTTATTTAGCTTTTTGTTAAAAATGTGATAAAATATATTTATACTTTAAAAAATAAGGGAAAGTATAAAAAAAGTAAGGTTTTAAAAAATTGTCCATAAAAACTAAAAGCTAACCAAATAAGCTGAACACAAACAGACAAACAAATGTGAAAGGAAGAACATTGTGTTAGATAAACAAGTGTGAAACAATATTTTCCCCTTGTTAAGTTATCATTAATTCATTATGATATATGCTTTATTTTGTACACGCCAGGGTGAGTGTGTGCACTATTACCAAGTTACCCTTGGCCATTGGCATGCTTTCCATAAAATGTATGTGGATGTACGGTTGTGTAAAAAACAACACCCTTCTACAAACTACACCATTATCATGATCAAAGCATGATTCAAGTGGTTTTTGGTTCTATTCTTATTTTAAAAGAAAAAACAATGGGTTTGCTTTTATTTCAAGCAAAGGGGAAGGTGCTTTTTTTTTTTTTAAGAGTTTTAACCTATGACGTCTGCTCTTGATGATAACTCTTTATCATCAGACTAAGACACCAATCAGTTTTTGGTGTTGGAGGGGATTGAACAAGGAGAAGGTGATTTGGTTTATTTATTTGAGTAATAAATTAATGTAATGCATTTTTTTGTCTGTAATTGGTTTGTGCATTATAGAATAAGATTCCTGTGAATGGATGTCTTAATGCATGAATGGACTCCAGCACTAATGTAACAAATAAGTCAGAGAGTCAAATTTGTTGCCATATCTACATTCTTAATAGAATCTTCAACTTTAAAATGATATATTTCTCTCCCAAAAAAAAAAAAAAAAAAAACCTTTAAAATGGAAGAAATTTATGCTTGTTTGTTCGCTGAGATCAATTTTGTTACTTTTTCTAGTTTATGAGGACTAAAAATGAACATAATGATCAACAGGGGAATAAGAGGAGAAAATGGGATAAATATATCAAAATTCATAGGTAAACGCAATATCTTTTCAGTTGATTCAAGATCAATGGATAGCAAAGTGGTTTGTACTTTGTATTTAAACGGATTACATAACTACATAGAGCAAAAAATTTGTTTTACTACAGGAATTAAATACAAGAAAAGTATGAATGAACCTTCCATGTTTTGTTTGGTACAAAATTGCATGACTTGAAAATTAAATGTCCTCTTCGGAGATCAATTGTCAAAATCACTGCTTAGAAACATTTGAATAATCTCTTCTGGAAAATCAATATCTTCATTGGCCCCAAAACTGTATGATTCATCTTGTAGCAGTGATGGAAGTGGTGGAGGTGGAGGCAGAGAATGTTCCTGCTGTGGAATGGAGTTCATGAACATTGAAGGGTACTGGTTCATAGTCTCGCGACCGGAATTTTGGGACATGGACGGAGTCATTCTTCTAATTTCATTGGCATGTATAAGACTCCCTTGGTCATGCCCAACATACTTCCCATCACTGGTCATCTTGATTCCACCAACACAAGGGTTACTGGTGAATAAACGTGGATTTTCATTGGCATTGCTTTGTGATTCAGTGCTTAACATGCTTGTTAGACTGTTATTGTTAACTTGGTCACCTTGGAAATGAGTTGAACCCACCTGAGTCAAGCCCTTATGAGTACCATGTTCTGCAATCCCAAAATATGATCCACTGTTGTTGTTTAGAGGAGCTGCATCAATTTTAGATGCCTTTCCATGGTTATGTTCATATGCTTTGGGTTCAAGCATATGAGCATAACTATAGGAAGGCACGGTAATGTTGCCACTGCATCCTTGTTGAGTTGGTGTCTTGTTGGGCCACTTAATGGAGAACTGATTTAGCTGTTGTGTATTAAGAGGAGAACCACCAAATAGAAAAGAAAGTTCATCAGCATCATTGATTGAGATTATATCATGCACAGAACGCGTAGACTGCTTTCCTTCCTGAACTTGCTTTAAGTTCTGACGATATTTCTGCAAAAAAGACACATCCTTCATCACCAAATATATATGAAAGCCTCCAGTATATAATCCAAGAGCATATCAAGGAATTCTGCAACACAAACTCATAATTGGATGAGTCTGAAATTAATTGGAATTTCTTTAAATTTGATTTGTCTTCCATTGCAAGATTTGGTGATGCAAGGTGGAGAGATTGCATAATATCTTTGGACAACAGAAATGTGCATAAGAGTTTGCTACCTATTTTCAGAAAGTAGAGATTTGGGTATATTATCCAGGTAGATATTCTACTGGATCGTTATTTTCACACAACAAAACATTCATGAACTTGCACCTTGTTTTTCTTTTCTTATAAAACAAGCTATCTGTTATAGTATGAGCAAAGACACAAGTAATTTCTTGTTTCCTTAATTAAAAAGGAAATATGTGATACTATTGCAAGGCATATGTAAAGCAGACCAAGGAACATACCTGCAAGTGGCTTGCAACATGATGTCTAGTTAATCCAGGCACATTCATAAACTCAGATACTCTCTTAGGGACAGCCCCTACATTCAAATAATGGGTAAAAAAATCAAGAAAAATGAGAGAGAGAGAGAGAGAATAATAGATAAAATTTAAAGATGGAGGAAAAAAAAAAAAAAAAAAAAACAAAAGGAGAATGACAACCATATCTGATAGAAAGCATGCGTAAGGTCTCTTACTTTCAAGTCCCAAGTGGCTAATAGCTTCCAAAAATTTTTCTTGCAACTCATTAGTCCACCGAACCTTATGCTTTTTTCGTGGGGTGGAATCATCTTTATCCACTTCTTTTTGTTCACTTCTCCTCCGTGGTTGTGGTCTATTAGCGTCTTGATGAACCCAAGTTGCTTCACTAACAGATGTGCTCGCCATTGTTTTACTTGCTTTCTGTGCAAGGAGATGTTGCCAGAGGTTTTGAACTTCGTTTGAGCTTGAAGGCTTCATGATATATAGTGAAATGCCACATTCAAGATCTTGTGATACAAATTTCTCCATAAAATTGGCAGACATCACTAAATAGACAATGAAAAAAAAAATTAAAATCAATAACAGAGAAAGAAATAAAAACCTTAATGCTCCAACTAATTGTTGAGACGTCAGAAGAAAAAAATTTCAAAGTTTCACTTATGTTCAAGTCTTCTCAGCAATTATCCTATATAATATATGTATTCGAATGAAAAGTTATACTTACAGATAACAGGAAAGTTGAATTCCTTCTCAGGGCAATTCAGGAATTGAAACCTGTTCACTTCTGGCATATAGACGTCTGTCAGAACAAGGTCAAGTCTGGCCTTCCTCTCTTGAATAGCCTCTAATGCTTCAGTTGGCTTATCATAATGAATAACTGATAGAGAGAGAAAAAAGTCATGACCATGTAATCAAATGTTGGCAACCTTTTCTAACTAAGATTAAGGTTGACATATTTTAACTATTATCATTTTTAACCATCTAATTCTATCAAACTGTAATTTATTAAAAGCTATGGAGAATATTTGGAATGAATTTATAGCATACACAAGTTGCAAGCAAGATATTTCCAAATATCTCAAAAGGAAAATTCATAAGAGAGATTTAGACGTATGGACACATATCATTTTAATGCAGTACCTTCGTAATTGCCGGCTTTAAGCATCGTGGTTGCAATGTGATGACATGTAGAACTACCTTCTTGTACCAGAATGCAGATTTCTGAAGGAAAGTTGTCAGTTTTGTTCCACTCAATTGTGCTAGAATGAGTAGAATCCATCATTGAAAACTTATGTAGTCTATTTCCAAATGTCTTGATTTATATCTATGATCATGGACCGTCAAAGCCGAAAGGCATGCATGATAGTTTTCCATTCAATCTCTTCAATTTATAGTTTGTTATTAATAGGACAGGCAAGGATTTCAACTATGTAGGAGCAAGAAAAACGTGTTGTAGGCATTGAATTTACCACACATAATCAGTAATAATTATATAGGGAAAAAGAAATGCGTAAGGAGAGTATGATGTGTATTTTTGCCAGAGTGGTAATAAAATAATTGAGATACCTGTCTTTGTTTACAGTATGTTCCTTCTTATTTCTTTTTTTTTTTCTCCCTATTTTTGAGTTTATTCTTATTGTGTGGTGCATTGGTTACTGACTAAAAACATTTGTAATGTATTAATGGTATTTGTCATAAAATACAAAGGAAAAGGGATTATAGTGGAATAAAGAATGTTTAAATGATGGATTTACTTCCTTTCACATTGTCATGTGTTTATTGTGAACTAAGCTTATTGTCAAATGAAGTTCATAGCAACGAGATAATATTGCAACCTAGAAAGCATGTATTGATATATTAATTAAAGGCACGTTTGACACAATGTAATAGACATTATAATAGAGTAATTATTACATAGAAATCAAGGGTGGCGCCAAGTACTAATGAGGGTGGTCACAAGACCACCCTAAATTTTTTTTTTTTTAATATACCTTAAAAAATTTTGAGTTTTAAATTAATATGGGTCTTTTGACCACCCTAGAAAAAAAAAAAAAAAAGAATTGACCACCCTAAAAAAAACTTGAACACCCTTAATAACAATTGAGCCCATTAAAAATAAAATTCAACCTCTCCAAAATTTTGGTCCATTGAATGTTGTACAAAAAAATTGCAAGAAATGCAATGTTTACAATATTTTCGCAATACTTTCGTAACAATTCCTAAATAACAGGTTTTTTTTTTTTTTTTTTGAGAAGGAAATAACAGGTTATTAATGGTAAACAAAAATAATAATTTCAATGGTAAGTTCAAATTAGAACCAGTAAAAACTTACCACCTAGACTTTGTTGTGAAAATGTTGCAAAAATATTGTAGACATAGCACCTCTCAAAAATTGCCTAAACAAACAAATTAGCCTAAAATCTCAAATCAAATGTTTAATTGTGATTTTTTAAATTTTGTTTTCAAATGACATATTTTAAAATCGCTATTTTTTTATATAAAAAATGCACACTTTTTAAATAGCTAACCTGTTAGTGCTTACTTTAGTCTTTAGCCAAATTTGTTGGATTTATGTAATATATTTTTTCAAAAAGATAATGCATTTTGTTTATATTAGTACTTATTTAGGTAATATGTTAGTAATTGAATGAGAGGTTAGTAGCTTAATAATTGCTTGGTTGTGTATATTGAAAATGATGTAGCTGATAAAATTGATAGTGAAACTATCATATCACACAATTTTTTTATTTTTTTTTGAGAATATATCATATCACACAATGATTTCAAAATATGAAAACTTGTGAAATGAAATTTTAAAACTTTATGTATTTGCATATGTTTTTATTTTGTGAGGTTAATATATTCAAGTTTTATTATTATTAAATTTTTTAATTTAATTGTTTTTAATGACCACCTTGAGAAGAATTTATGGAGCTGTTACTGATCGGAATAACCATTCAATTGTTTGGTTATGTTTTTATTACAAGTAATAATAGCTATTCTTTAAAATGAAGAATAGTTATTCCTTCTCAATATGGTTCTAATTGTTATTCCTTATCCTACATAATTAACTACTGTTAAAAGAAAGTTACCAAAATACCCAAAGCTACTGCTGCTATTCTCTTTCTCCATTAAGGGTAAATTGTTTCTAAAAAAAAAAATTTAAGGGTAAATTTGTTAAATCATAGTCATATATACATACCTATATCCTGAGTTTCTATCATTAAAAACACTGTGATCCTGCAGATAGAGCATTTAGTACTCATCTTTTTAGGATTGTTTGAATTTATGTGACCTTTTTATGCATTGTTTAAAGTAAGCTCTGTCTATAAGTTTATTGAGTCTCATTTTACATATTCCTTCTAGGAGAGAAAGATTTATTACTTGACCATAAATGTGGCTAGTACCATTTAATATAAACTTAAAACCTTACCAACAAGGTTTTAACAAACACAGGTATTAATTAAGAGTAATAATTATCTTCTTTTTTTCATTACACTCACATTTTTTAATACAAATTCTCTGTACTACTTTTTGTATACCACTTTATATTCCACCAATCATTATTTGTCATGTTTTGATTTTATTTTCCTTACAAAATAACTGAAGTTTAAAATGGAAAGCAATCATAGACACGGTAAGTAGTGATTGGTGAAACATATAGTAGTACACAAAACGTGATATAGAGAAATTGTATTCCACATTTTTTCCCACACCATGTTACCGTTGTAAACTTTGACACCATTAATCCTGTAATATTTGGATTCCAGGATTTAATTACATGATTGTTGGTGATTAGGATGCTACTATAACAAATTTGACAACATCCACATGCTTGAAGATTGCCCGTGCATATATATTGTTATAGCTACCTCAATGCAATAATTTGGAGAAGAATTGGTTAAAAGAATAATTTAATTTCTGTTAATTGGACATTGTCTTCTGAACAAAAACTATGCATGATTAGAAGTGAAACTAGCTAGATGGAAGAGTGCAACAAATCAGCTTGTGAAGATAACAGGGCATAGACGGCATTTAAAATTTTATTTAGTGACAACTCTAAACAGTATCTTTACCAAAAGATCTCTTATAAGGCGAAGACACAATTATATGGGTGACATAGATGGTCACCAGCTCACCATGCAGAGCTATTTGCCTCCCCAACATAGTTCTTAAGGTGCAAATTATTAATGGTAAATAAAAAAGTGATGTCAATAGTATGCTTAGATGAGAACCAATACAAGTTTGCCAACTCAAATGTTGTCAATTTTTTTGTGCAAGTACCATTGCTCTTACTGCTTGTTTCATGTTTTTCTAGTTGGTGTTATTGTTTGGAGAGCAACAACCATAATATTTGCATACTATGTATAGTTTTTTAAATCTTCAATTTTTTTTTTTTTTTTTAAAGATACAATGATACTTTTACCCATCTAATTTTTTATGAAATAACCAGTCTGAAAATTTCAGATTTTTGAAAATTATTTGTTTTTATTTATTTCTCATTTCATATAATATTTTCAGATTTATGTGATGACAAATGGTGGGAGACGGCGTTTTCACTTTATCAGTATCATATTCAAAAGCACATTAATCAACATAATGGGAAAACATCCTCATATATTAAGATGATGCATAAAATAATACCTATACGTTTACTGGTAACAAAGATCAAATGTCCATGTGCGTACTTATAATAAGCGAGTCTCATTATTTTTTATGCAAACTCAAATGACTAGATTTTAATAGAAGCCTTAAAACTTAATACCATGCAACTAGAAAATGGCTTTTGTTTAAGGTTGAAAACATATTTCTAGCTTTTAGTTGTTTAAAATAAAATAATGGCATTATAACCTCAGAAATTAGAGTTTAAGGATTGAAGTATCACTTGAACTAAACAGAGCTGTATAGCTTGATGCAGATCTCATAGAAAAGAAAGACTGTGTAAAACAAATTGTCATAACAGACTGAATAGTGAATAGACAAAGATATCCGTCTGACAGTATTTTATTGTAATGCAAGAAAGAAATGGCAACCAAACAAAACATCATCAAATACAAGTACTTCCTCCCAACCACTATCCATCAAACAGTGCTTTATTGTAATGCTAATAAGAAATAGCAACAAAACAGAAACAACATCATCAAATTCAACTACTTCCTCCAAACCACTAACTGTAAACTCAAACCATCAGACTCAAATTGGAAAACAAATGATAAGTTTTACACTTTTCTTGCTTGGATTCCAAACTTTCACCCATGGCTTAAGTCATATTTCTGGAATCTCACTGTCCATATAAAAAGCAAGATTAATGTCCAAGAACATGGCCTCTTCTCGCCCTTGTGGCGCCCAAATGTTGAAACACTTGGCTTATAAGTGTGAAGAATTTTCAAAATTCCAGGACAAAGAAAGACAGTACATAAAGGTCTATGTTAAGTAGCATTAATATACCTGGACACAAAATTCATCTATTACCAGAGATCATCAAGTTCCTCATCATGCATGATTAGGGTCTTTTGAAAGATCAAATAATTCTTCTATTTCTCCTCGTTAAGACCCAAAAAATGTCATGTTATTTTGGCTCCTGTGGTGGTTGTGGTGGTGGAGGTAGTGGCTGATATGGTTGCGGCAGAAATGGTTGCTGCTGCGGCAGAAATGGTTGCTGCTGCGGCAGAAATGGGTGCTGCTGCTGCAGAAATTGTTGTTGCTGCTGCAGGTGTTCTTGTTGTGTGTTATCACTCAGAAAGCCAATATTATGCACACCAAAAGGATCCGTGTTCCTGCTGACAGTCTCTTCACCACTAGAATTTCTGATCTGGACAAAGCCTGCTAACTCATTGCTAATGATCCAACTTCCAACATGACTAGAATTAGGAAAAGTATAACCTAGCTGACTGACTGGTGGAGTCAATTGCCCATACATAGGATTGGATGGATTACTACAACTTGAGTGTATGTAATTAGGAACATGTGCAGAACCAACAAAGGGCATGTAGATGTGACCACTTAAATTCCTCTGCAAACCATTTCCAAGCACTGGTTGATATGATGTCGATGCGGATTGCTGATTTGAAAATTGAAGTCCATGTAAATTGAATGTTGATGAAGGATAGTATGATCCAAGGCTTGAGTCTACATAATTAGGAAAATGTGCAGAACCAAGAAAGGGCATGTACATGTGACTACTTAAATTCCTCTGCAAATGATTTCCAAACTCTGGTTGATATGATGTCGATGCGGCTTGCTGATTTGGAAATTGAAGAAGTCCATGTAAATTGAATGCTGGTGAAGGATAGTGTGATCCAAGGCTTGAGTTTACATAATTAGGAAAATGTCCAAAATCAGGAAAGGGCGTGTACATGTGACTACTTAAATTCCTCCGCAAATCATTTCCAAACTCTGGTTGATATGATGTTGATACAGATTGCTGATTTGAAAATTGATGAAGTCCATGCAAATTGACTGCTGATGAAGGATAGTATGTTCCAAGGCTTGATCCAGTAGATTCTCCAATCATGGTCTTTTGAATTGCATCTTGTTGACATTTCAAGGGGAGATGATATCTCTGCAATGGTAACATTTATGGTAAGTTCTTTTGAGTCACAACTGACACCATTGTGCCATTACCAGATCTGTACACATCTACGGAAAAAATTGGAGTATAGAGCAAAACATTTCTTGACACCTATCTAAAACAAAAGATGGAATTCAGGAAATTCAGAAGTCACTGTGAAAAAGTAACTGTGCTGCAACTAAGTTTCATTTAGAAATTTAGAATATTTTTTCCTTTTTTGCTCAGCATGGCAAATTGGGATTCAATTATTACTATTTCTTGCTTTATTGAAATACCAGCGTATGTCAAAAGGGTACTTACATATTTTCATAGAGATACCTCTCAATTCAAGAACAAAATTTGAAAAGATTGCACTTCCTTTCAAAATACAAACCTGTAAATGGCTTGAAATATTTTCCCTTTTCAGTCCTGGGGCATTCATATGTTGAATAATCTTCTTTGGATGAGCTGCTAAATCAAGACAGGAATCATGTACCATAATTATGAAGAGTGGAGACAGTACCAAATAGGATAAATTTTCACCAGCAAACTATAATTAAGAAAATGCTTACTGTCAATGCCTAATACATTAAAAGCTTGTGGGAATCTGTTGTGTAACTCATTATTCCAAACTAGATTTGGCTTCTTCAGGACTGATGAATCATAATTCTCTTCCTCCTCATCTTTGTTCATCTCTTCTGGTGCTTTTCTTTTGGCCTTTTGGTGGCTTTGCTCCTTTTTATTCTCAAATGGCTGATTCACTGATTCCTCAGATAATGCCCGTTGACCACTGCTTATTCTATCAGCAGCTAAGGTTTTGTCACTTTTCTTCATGAGTGCAAACTGCCAAAGGTTTTTCATGTCATTCAAAGTGATTGGTTTCACGAGATGCAACACAGCACCTTTAAACAGGCTGCCTAACATGGCTTTCTCACTATCATCAGCTGACATAACTGCATTAGGAATAAAAGACAGATAGTGTCAGAGAGAAGAAACTGCCCATTGAGAACATTTTGTGGTAAAAGAAAACAAAAGAAAAAACCGAATCTGGAGTGATACTTACTAATGACTGGCAATTTAGGCATTTCTCGCATTCTCTCTAGGAACTCATATTTATCCATGTCAGGCAAATGAGCCTCTGTCAGAACAAGCTGAAGATCATCTTTCTCCCGTGCAATTGCCAATGCATCAGAGCCTTGCTTAGCAGTCACAACTGGTGGTGAAATGATTAGGAACATTCAGAAAATAATTCTAGTGAAATGTTAGTCCCGGATGCTAACAAAGAAGACATAGGAAAAGACAAGATAAAGAAAGTTTCAGAAGTTCTGAGGAGCTTGTGGTTGAAACGATTGTAATCTCCAACAACTACATTGAGCATATTAGTCCTGAAGGATATAATACATATTTGTCTCTCTAGATTATGAGAATATATGATGTTTTCTTCAAATAGGGCTGTAACATGTCAATGTTCATCACAATAGCAAAAGGGAAGCAATGAATACATCATAATTGCAGAGTTGGCTTTGAGTCTAGGCTTAAGACACCCCATTAGGGGGAAAAAGCCCTAATATTACAAATTTTGAGATAATTGGTCTTCCAAAGAGGGATAAAAAAACATAATTGGCTTGTATGCTTTCTCCCCCACCCAAAGAAAGCTCACAAAATTGTCAGCCATTAGAAATCCAACCCAATTGAAACCCTAGTTGTTTCACAAACACAAAAAAAATGTTGATCAATTTTCCTAACAGCTTGAGACTTCAATTTTTCTAAACTAGTTTCTCACAAAGTAAATTATTAACATTAGCTACTCAATCTCCCACATAACCACGCATCAAACAATCTCTCTCTCTCTCTCTCTCTCAACACCATTATCAAAATTGGAAATTAAATTTCAGCTTTCCTTCACCATGTATCGCCTCTACCTAAGATAAAGTAAAACATACTTTTTTAAAAATAAAAATAATAAAATTTTCTATCTTTTTGTTAAATTCTACGTCTGAACCATAAAATTTGATTCTTTATACAAAATTAATCTTGATTTAGTTGGTTCTAATTCTTCGATGTGTGTCTAATTCGTTTTTGGTAGGGCAGATTGAGGTTATTAGGTGATTCCATACTCTATAGTTAGCTAAAGTTGTGATAGTGCCTTTGATCACTTAGATTCTATTGATCTATGTCTTAAATTTATTTTATTCTTGTCAAATTATAATTTAACATTGTAGATAGTGATCTACTTATTTGAAAATATTTTTCAATAATAAATGACTACTAGAAAATATCAATTTAGATATGAGAAACTTTTGAAATGAAAAGTGGGATTGAAAGAAAAATATAGAAAAACTAATTGAATCTCAGATAGAAAGTTTCATTTAAAAAAATACCTAGTACAAAAACTAAATTATTAATTTTGTTCATCAAATAGCAAGAAGAATGAATTTTAAATAAAAAATTTATAATAGAAAAAGTGAAATAAATATTTTTAAAATATTATTTAATATTAAAAAAAAAAAAAAAAAAAGGATCCCACTGAAAATTGTCGCCTTAGGTTTCAAACAGTGTCGAGTCGGCCTTGCATATTAATTAGTGAATATTGATTATAAATCATCTGGAAAGAGAGAGAGACCCAAAAAAAAAAAAAAAAAAAAAAGGACCACTATTATATCTTAATTAGGATCTCAGAAAAACAAGAAAAATCCCAAAAGCATATAAAAATAACAACAAAAAGAAAGAATTGTTTCTTCCTATTATAATCTCTATTGATTACCTTTGTAACCAAATCTATAGAGCATTTTTGATATGATGGTGAGACAGGTAGAATCGCCGTCCACAACCAAAACGCTGACATCCCTAGGCAATGAACTGGAATTGCGGATAGGTTCAACTGAGATGCTCTTCTCATGGCTCATGCTGGTTACGCTATAAAAGACAAAATGAAGCTCTGAGATGGCGAAAATATTTGGTTAGAGCACTAACAATGTCAAGAGTGAGAGAGAAAGAGAGAGATGCTTATACCACATGCTTATATAGTGTATATTGAGATTCATACAATTCTAACTCAAAAGGAAGTCTCTGACAAAACTGTTTATTTTTACAATTGGCTAGTGCTAGTGCTAGTGCTATTGCATGACGCTTATATTGGAAAGCAATTGCAATTATAAACTAGAAACTCATTAGTCAAGCAATATTTCATCTGTAATGTAAATTTGCAAAGCAACAAAGTAAAAGAGTTGGTAATTGATTTGAGCACCCTAAGCTTTTCAACTCTTTTGAAAAGTTGGGAGCAGGAGCACACAGTAAAGTCCAGAGAATATTTAGCATGTCATTTATCAAAATGAAATTTGCCACATATAAAGAGGGAGTCAAGTTCAATACTGAGCTTCCTTGTAAAAAATTTAGAAATTTTGTACATACAACATATATTAAAAATATATTAATATGGTTAATTACTTTCACAGATTTGTTGTGCTACATTTATATAAAAGCCTTAATATGGCTACCTTACTTTAAAAGATTTATTTCATTTAATATTATAATCTTGACTTGTTCAATTAGAGTAATTCATGTTGCTCTTAGTTGTTAGAGGTCTCAAAACCTATTTGACTGTCATAGACTTGAAAAGAGTAAGCAAATTTAGCTAACTTATTATTAAATCCAATTTAAGTTTCACAGTTTAATCCGGGGGGCTCTACACCTAGCATATCAAGGGCCATTGCAAGTTACATGACTCCATGATTTTCCAATTGGTATTTTTAAACTCTGCCGATGATCACTTGATTGTTGCATGCATCAATATCAAACACATATACTAGGATCTCCCATAACCACAGGATTTACTTATGGTCTCATATTTGGAGCCCAACATACCATAAGTTTCTCAAAATAAATTTTTATAATATTCCTGAATATCCTAGTTAGTTTGTCCGGTGTCAATTTCCGGAACAAGCTGCTGTTCATTTGCTACATGATTTATTTAAAACTGCCTGCATTCCTTTGCATAGTTGAGTTATCAACAGCAGATAGGAATATAATTGAGAATAAGTGGATGAATGAAAAAGGCTACATTTTATGATCTGGCAGATACCTTCATGCCCAATCAATCTCAAAGTGCTTGTATAAAATCTTCATATTTGATTTTCCAATTTCTAATACATCAATTATGATTGATTAGGCTCTGACACAAACGGATACCAAAATAAAAGAATTCTTGTTTGTATTCCTATAAAAATTTTCAACTTTTGAAAATTTATTTAGTGACACATCAAAACTATATCATTACGAAAAGATATTACTGAGGCGTAGATGCAGTTGCAAGGGTGACAGATGGTCACCATGCAGAGCCATTGGCCTCGACAACAGAGTTGCTACCAAAAATGTGTTGTTATGGCATAAAAACATTTTATAAAATAATTTTATTGCTCATTTCATGTTTTCCTAGTCTGCATCAATATTTTGAGAATGAAAGTATTGCCTTGAAAGTTTTGAAAAGAATCCAGATTTGTCAAAATTTTAGAAATTATTTGTTTGAGATGATTTTTATAGTAATTTTCATGTCATATAATGTTTTGAGATTAATATGATGACAAACTGCAGAAGACAAATTTTCACTTTATCAATATCATATTCAAAAACATTAATCAACAAAATGGGAGAACATCCTCACATAATTAATATGATGCATAATTAATACCTAGATGTTTTCTTGTAATAAAGATCAAATTTCTATATGCATAATTATAATAAGTGAGCCTCATTAATTTTAAATTAGACTCAAATGACTAACTTTGAGTATCACTTCAAGCTTTAGAACCTACAAACCTTGCAATTAGAAAACAACTTTTGTTTAAGCAATAAAGAATATATCTAGCTTAGAATTATGGCTAAATGATTAATCACGCCTAATCAATCTCAAAGTGCTTGTATAAAATCTTCACATTTGATTTTCCAATTTCTACTACATCAATTATGATTGATTAGGCTCTGACACAAACAGATACCGTAATAAAAGAATGCTTGTTTGTATTCCTGTACAAATTTTCAACTTTTGAAAATATATTTAGTGACACATCAAAACTATATCGTTGCGAAAAGATATAACTGAGATGTAGATGCAGTTGCAAGGGTGACAGATGGTCACCATGCAGAGCCATTGGCCTCGGCAACAGAGTTGTTACCAAAAATGTGTTGTGATGGGATAAAAACATTTCATAAAATGATTATATTGCTCATTTCATGTTTGCCAAGTCTGCATTATTATTTGGGGAAATGACAGTATTGCCTTGAAAGCTTTGAAAATATTCCAGATTTGTCAAAATTTTGGAAATTATTTGTTTGAGATGGTTTTTAAAGTAATTTTCATGTCATCTAACGTTTTGAGATTAACATGATGACAAACTGCAGAAGGCAATTTTTCACTTTATCAAATCATATTCGAAAGCATTAATCAACAAAATGGGAGAACACCCTCACATAATTAATATGATGCATAATATAATACCTAGATGTTATCTTGTAATAAAGATCAAATTTCTATATGTGTAATTATAATAAGTGAGCCTCATTAATTTTAAATTAGACTCAAATGACTAACTTTGAATAACACTTAAAGCTTTAGAACCTACAAACCTTGCAACTAGAAAACAACTTTTGTTTAAGCTTTAAAGAATATATCTAGCTTGTTAGAATTATGGCTAAATGATTAAATTCACTATTTTCTAACAAGTTAAGCTTTTAGGACAATCAGTAATTTATCACAGTATCAGAGTAGGAGATCTCGTTTGGCCCCACTAATTAAGGGGGAGTTTAGGCCCACACATGGGGGGAAGTGTTAGAATTATAGTAGAAAATGAAAACAGTCTAACCCAAATTGTCATGATAGACTGAATAGTGAATAGACAAAGATATTCATCAAACAGTGTTTTATTGCAATGCAAGTAAGATATAGCGACCAAAGAAAAACAACATCATCAAATTCAACTACTTCCTCCAAACCACTATCCATCAAATAGTGTTTTATTATAATGCAACAAAGAAATAACAACTAAACAAAAACAACATCATCAAATTCAAGTACTTCCTCCAAACCACTAAGAGTGAACTCAAACCTTCAGACTAAAATTGAAAAACATATGTAAGTTTTACACCTTTTGTGCTTGGATTCCAAACTTTCACCCAATGCTTAAGCCATAAATCTGGAAGCTCACTGGTCCATAGAAGTAGTGATGTCAATGTCCATGTACATGGCCTCTTCTCACCCTTGATGCCTAAACATTTAAAAACATGGCTTATAGGTGTGAAGAATTTTCAAAATGCCAGGAAAAAGAAAAAAGGTACATAAATTTCAACATTAAGTAGCACTAATATACCTGGACACAAAACTTGTTGATTGCCAGAGATCGTCAAGGTCCTTATCATTGAACATATTATTAGGGTCTTTCAAAAGATCAAATAATTCATCAATTTCTCCTCTTTCAACACCAAAAATGTCATGTTCTTCTGGCCCCTGTGGTGGTTGTGGTGGTGGAGGAAGTGGCTGATATGGTTGCTGCAGCTGTTCTTGTTGTGCGGTATCACTCAGAAAACCAATATGATCCACACCAAAAGGATCCATGTTCCCACTGAGGGTCTCTTCACCACTAGAATTTCCTATCTGGAAAAAGCCTGCTAACTCATTGCTAGTGATCCAGCTTCCAACATAACTAGAATCAGGATAAGTAGAATCTAGATGATTCACTGGAGGAGTCAATTGCCCATACGTAGGATTGGATGGATCACTACAACTTGAGTCTATGTAATTAGGAAAATCTGCAGAGCCACGAAAGGGCATGTGCATTTGACTACTTAAATTCCTCTGTAAATCATTTCCTAATTCTGGTTGATTTGATGTGGCTGAGGATTGCTGATTTGAAACTTGAAGAAGTCCTTGTAAATTGAATGTTGATGAAGGATAGTGTAATATAAGGCTTGATCCAGTAGGATCTCTTATCATTGTCTTTTGGATTGCATCTTGCTCCCGTTTCAAGGAGAGACGATATTTCTGCAATAGTAACATTTATGACAAGTTCTTTTCAGTCACAATTGACATCATTATGCCATTACAAGATCGGTACATCTACAGGAAAAAAATTTGGAGTATGGAGCAAAATATTTCTTGATACCTCTCTAAAACAAAAGCTGGAATTTAGGAAAATTCAGAAGTCGTGGTGAAAAAGTAATTGTGCTTCAGCTAAGTTTCATTTGGAAAATTAATATATTTTTTTACTTTTTTTGCTTGGCATTGCAAATTGGGATTCAAGTATTACTACTTCTTGCCATATGGGAACCCCAGCTCATATCAAAAGGGTGCTTTCAGATTTTTATAAAGATACCAATTACATCAAGAACAGACGTTTGAAAAGATTGCACTTCCTTATATAAGACATACCTGTAAATGGCTTGAAATATTCTCCTTTTTCAGTCCTGGCGTATTCATATACTTAAGTATCTTCTTTGGATGAGCTCCTAAATCAAGACAGGAATCAGCCGCCATAATTATGAAGAGTAGAAACAGTATTTAATAGGACAAACTTCCACCATCAAACTAGAATTAAGAAATGCTTACTGTATTGAAGCCAAAAATAAAAAGAAAAAGAAATGCTTACTGTCAATGCCTAGTACTTTTATAGCTTGCAGGAATCTGTCATGTAGCTCATTAGTCCAAGTTAGCTTTGGCCTCTTTAGGACTGATGAATCATAATTCTCTTCCTCCTCGTCTTTTTCCGTCTCTTCCAGTGCTATTCTTTTGGCCTTTTGGAGGCTTTGCTTCCTTTTATTCTCAAATGATTGACTCTCTGTATCCTCATCTGATGCACTCTCCTCAGATGATTCCCCTTGAACACTGCTTACTCCATCAGCAACTAGTGTTTTCTTACTATTCTTCAAGAATGCAAACTGCCATAGGTTTTTCATGTCGTTCAAAGTAATTGGTTTTATGAGATATAATGCAGCACCTTTAAACAAGCTGCCTAACACGGTATTTTCATTATCATCAGCTGACATAACTACATTAGGAATAAAAGATCAGTACTGTCAGACAGATGGAACCACGCCTTTGATAACATTTTATGGTCAAAGAAAACAAGAGAAAAAGCTTAATCTGAAGTGAGACTTACTAACAACGGGCAATTTGGACATTTCTCCCATTCTCTCTAGGAACTCATATTTATCCATGTCAGGCAAATGAGCTTCTGCCAGAACAAGTTGAAGATCATCTTCCTCCCGTGCAATTGCCAAAGCATCAGAGGCTCGTTTAGCGGTCACAACTGGGGGTAAAATTGATTAGGATTATTTAGAAAATAACTCTAGTGAAATGTTAGTCCCAGATGCTACTTAAGTTTGATAGTGCTTTGTGCTCATTTGGGAGATCTTATTTTCATGGTTTATCGGGCTTAAAAAATAAGTTGGCAAAAGTACAGTTTTACCTTGAAAAAAATAGAATTTTAAAAAATTGTACATAAACTAAATAAGCCGAATAAGCTGGAAACAAGCTTTGACAAAATGAGAGGTTACAAAGAAGACAGAGGAAAAGATGAGATAAATAACATCTTAAAGTTATGAGGAACTTGTGGTAGAAGTGGTTGTAAATTCCTTGGGAGCCAAATCGAGCATATTAGCCTAGAAGGATATTATACATACCTGTCTCTCAAAATTATGAAAAGATATGATGTTTTCTTTAGGCAGTGATGTAACATCTCGATGTTCGTCACCATTACAAAAAAAGGAGCAACAAATACATATATTTGGAGGGCCAACTTTAGGCCTAGGCCTGAGGCACCTCATTAGAAAAAGGCCCCAAAATTTTTTAATTGGGGGATAATTGGTTTTCCATGGGGATTGGGAGAAACCTTGATTGTTTCGCAAAAAAAAATGATGCAAGTGTGCCATATGCCAAATCATCATTAATGATCAATTTCCCCCACTGGCTTGAAACTTCAATTTTTGTAAATCAATTCATGGTAGATTTAACATTAGTCACCTAATTTCCTACATAACCACACATCAAACAATCTCTCTCTGTCTCTCTCTCTCACTCACACACACACACACACAACACCAATATTGAAATTGAAAATTAGATTCAGTTTTCCTTCACCATGCATTGCCTTACCCAAGATATAATAAATTTTTGTCTCTTTTTGTTAAATTTTAGGCCCGAACCTTGATATTTGATTTTCTATATGAAATTAATCTTGGTTTGGTTAGTATTAATTCATCACGTTATGTGTTTAATTTGTTTTTGCTAGGACAGTTTAAAGTTACTGGGAGATTCCATTGTTAACTGAAGTTGCAATAGCACCTTTCATAAATTAGATTCTATTTTTTTACGCTTTAAAATTTATTTAATTCTTGTCATATTGTAATTTTATATTGTAGATAGTGTTTCTTTTATTTCTAGATATTTTTTAATTATAAATTTCTACTATAAATATCAATCTGTTTTTTATAATGAATAAATATTTATAAAAAGAAAAAAAGAAAAAAAACAAAGCCTTAGATCCAAATTTTTAGGTGTCGGCTATGGGGTCCTCAACAAATTAGTTAAAGTCGGTCACGTGTATTTTTTTCCTCTATTCTATTTCATTCAAAGTTATACTCTATGTTACTTCCACATTTCCCAAATTTGGATATAAAAGAATTTTTTTTATAAGTGAGGGGTAGACAGAAGAATAGAAAATTTAATTAAATCCTAAAGAAATTTCAATCAATAAAAACATAATTAGTAATTTGGCATCTCAAAAAGCAAGGAGCATGGATGTTATAGAAAGTGAAATAAATATTATTTTATTTATATTGAAAGATAAAAAGATCCCACTTAAAAAATTGTTGTCTTAGATCTCAAACAGTGTTGGGCTGGCCCTGCATATCTATGCATTTTTCTTTGATTAGTCTAAAAACTGATACTACTAAATGAAATATATCTACTCGTCCCTCCTCCCCCCAACCCAAAAACACAAACAATTTATAGATAATCCCACAAACATATAAAGATAACAACAAAAAGAAAGATTTGTCTCTTTCTATTATAATCTCTGCTGATTACCTTTGTAACCAAATCTACAGAGCATTTCCGATATGATGGTGAGACATGTAGGATCACAATCCACAACCAAAATGCTGACGCCTTTAGGCAATGAACTGGAATTTCTGATAGATTCAATTGAGATGCTCTTCTCACTGTTCATGCTGGTTACGCATAAGACAAGGTAAAACTCAGAGATGAAGAAGATATTTTGAGCACAAACAATGTCAAGAGAGAGAGAGGGATGCTTATACCGTATTCTTATATAGTGTATACTGTGATGCATACTACTTTTAAAGGAAATTTAATTCAAACTCACTTACTTTTTACCGTTTGCTAGCGCTGGTGCTATCACGTGGTGATTATACTGTCCAGCAACTGCAATTGTAAACAAGAAACTCATCATCAATCAAGATTTCTTCTGTAAAGTAATTTTGCCAAGCAACAAAGTAAAAGAGTTGGTAATTGATTTGAGCAACCATAGCTTTTCGACTCTTCTGAAATGTTGGAAGTGTACAGGAAGGTCAAAAGAATATTTAGCATGTCATTTATCAAATTAAAAACTGCCATATATAAAGAGGGAGTCAAGATCATTAATGAGCTTCCATTTAAGAAAATTGTAGAAATTTTGGACATACAACAAGAAGAAGCCGTAATCCCAAATTTTTGGGGTTGGCTATGAATCCTTAACAGATTAGTTAGGATTGGCTACACATATTAGGGAATGCCTCAATGAGTATCTGTATTGAATTCATTCATACTAAAGAGAGAAAATTTTACGCTAGCCTTCAACCTACCACAACCCCCCTCCTTTTCTTGGGTTTGGGACTAGCAGTGAACAAATATAAAAACACTAAGCACAGACACATAGAGAGTTAAGGATAGCAACCTACAAAGAGAAAAAATTGCTTTATAGAGTGACTAAATTTTGGACATATAACATAACCTTAATAAGGTTACCTTACTTTTAAAGGTTTGTTTTGTTTACATATATTAAAAAACCATAATCAGGTTACCTTAGTTTTAAAGATGTGTTTCATTTAATATTATAACCTTGACTTGGTCAACTAGAGTTAATTCAGGATGCTCTTAGTTGTTTCAAAACCTAATTGAGAGTCAAAGACTTGAAAAAGAATAGTAAACTTAGTTAACCTTATTATTAAATCCAATTTAACTTTCATGCTTTAATCCATGGGGTTCCTCACCTAGCATATCAAGCGCCATTGCAAGTCACATAACTCCATGAAATTTTCCAATTTGTACTTTTTAAAATATGCTTATGATCACATGAGTGTTGCATGCATCGATTTCAAACACATATGCTAGGATCTCCCATAATCACAGGATTTATTAAAGTTCTCATATTTGGAGCCCAAAACACCTTAAATTTCTCGAAACACTTTCTTATAATATTCCTAAATATCTTTTTTTTTTTTTTTTTTTTTTTTTTTTTTTTTTTTTTTTTTTTTTTTTTTTTTTCTGAGGTAAAGTTTCAACCTATAGCATCCGCTCTTGATAATTACCCTTTATCATCAGACCAAGACATCAATTGGTTTTTTATGTAAGCGAAGATAAAATCCCAAATCTCTTATTTGACGATAAGAGACGGATAAGAGACTTTACCAGTTAAACTAAATATCCTTTTTAGTTTTTCCAGTGTCAATTTCCAGAACAAGGTGCTGTTCATTTAATGGCTGTCTGCATTCCTTTGCATAGTAATCAATAAGACAACAACAAATAGGTATATAATAGAGATGGGGTGGATGAATGAAGAAGGCTACATTTTATGATCTGGCATTTATCTCCATGCCCAAGTTTAGTAGAAGTTTGATTTCTATGTGATTTACCATTTTTTGTTTTTTAATATTTCCTTTATAAAACAAAAGGTGAAGAAATTCTGCTCCTATGTAATCAAAATTCTATTTCAACATTTGAATTGAACAACTAACATACATCTCCTTTACTAAATTCACAAACAATGAAAAATAACAAGTCCATACCAAATAGAACTTTTGTAGATGACGTCATAAAAATAAAAATAAATAAATATTAATAATAAATAAATAATACAGAGCTAACTTCATGGTGATAATCAACCTCAAAGTGCTCTAATAAAATCTTGAAATTTGATTTTCCAATTTTCACTACATCAATTGATTGATGTAGTAATAAAGAGCACTTTGAATGCTTCTTTCTATTTAGGTAAAAAATTTCATACAACTTAATTAAAAGCTAAAACTGATAAAAAATAAAAAATAAATAAAAAAAAGTGTCATATTAGGTAAAACATCCACAGATGATTTATTAGGCACAGAAACTAATAGGCTTAGCAAACACCAAAAATAAAAAAGTAAAGAAGTATAGATATTGCCAGATATACTTCTCCAAGAAAAGAAAAGGACAGATACTTTAAAAAATTGTTTTCCTAAAACTATAAATAGAATTTATAATGTCACCTGAAAATTCCAGGGTGCTGAAGTCTTGTCAAGCTCATTTTACTTCATGAACGACATTTCATGCATATAATCAAGCAGCTGAGGTAATCTTTGGCATCACAGTAACCTTGCCCTTGCACAGTGTGGAAGTGTGGTGGCATCAATACTGAATGCAGAATCAATATTATCTACCATGGCAGCTCAACTCAACCTATTTAGGACAAAATTTTGATTGTAAAGCAAAGCTTGATTAAAACCAGAATGAAGACTGAGTCCAACCTTTCACTTGACTTGATTCTAATTAGGTTAGATTCAGTTTGGCGGTTTCTGAGCAGAAGCCTTATTTTGATTATGAAATGGTCCTAGCTCAAGGTGAAGGCATTGAACAAAGATCACCCTGCGTAGATATCAAACTGAGGTTTTCATTTTCTCCAGTTACATCAGTCCCTAAATCTAGACCATGTCCACTCCAATCCATTGAATTGATGACAACCAAGTGATTGATGGCTCAGGCTGAAAATCCACACATCCAACCCTGGGATCATTCCCCCCCCCCCCCCCCCCCCCACCAAAAAAAATAATAATAATAACAACAATAATCTCTATGGCCATAATTACACTGTTGATTTCCACAGAAATATTTTCCAGGTGAAAATGGGAAATATTTTTCAGGAACTGAAATTGACCCCCAAAACATTTTCATTCAAGTGGCTCACATAGAAAATCATTAGTATTTTTTGTCGGCACAATAGTGGTGATTGCCTGATTGGGGCAGAGTTGGGAGGCGCAACAATGGCAATGAAGGAGATGTGGCAGTAGTGGTGGTGATGACATAAAGGAATGGAGGCATTTTCAGCAGAAAACATTTTTCACCTCTTTTGGGTTATTTTCCATTGACTTGTCAAATGTTTCCCGCTGATAAAAGATTCTCAACCACACCAAACACCAAGCAAAAACATTACTGAAACAAACGAGTCATTTAAAAGATTAATTACCAACTGTATTGTTTCAGAGGACTAAAGTAGTTCATAGTATGGTTTTTGATAAATTGCCGACTGCTTTTTTAAATGGGGTCAAGCATGTGGGAATTTTTAAAAATAGAAAGTAACATGTAGAGTCTGCAGACAGAGTTTTATCTTAGGACCTCTTGCTTTGATACCATGATATATTTACCAATTGTCCCAAAAGCTTAAGTTGATGGGAATTGGTGAATTTACTCTACGTTTGTTTTGCTGTAAAATGTTTTTCTGGTGAAAACATTTTCTTTTTCAGTGTTTGGTTGAGTTATTGAAAATGCTTTGAAAATCAATTTTGGTGTTTGGTTGTGTTCCTAAAAATGTTCCGGAAAAAATCAAAATAACACCCAAGATCAAAATAAAATTACACATCGAAAATGGATCTAAAAATCACACCCAAAAGAGATCTGGAAAATCTCAAGCGTCGATCTGAAAATCCCAAAGATTACAACCACTGTGAGATCCACCTGTGAGAAAGCCAAATACCCACAAGGTTGATGCCGGAGAATTGGCGATGAATCCCACCACCCATTGCTAACTAACTCTATTATCATGAAAGGGGCAAAATTTGCTTAATAGTACTTTTTTAGAAAAAAAAAAAGGGTAAATAGCATATGTTTGAAGTTTTTTAGTTAGTTAGATTGTTTTTGTAAGTTGAGTTTGGCAAACTCGAGTTTGGGCTGGAAGTTGAGTTTGACAAACTCGACTTCCAAGCAATATTGATGCATCCTACTTGGTCCTGCTTGGAAGTCGAGTTTGACTTCCAAGTTTGTCAAACTCGAGTTTGCCAAACTCGACTTCCAAAAACAGTCTAACTAACTAAATAACTTTTTTCGTATACTGCTTTCCTAAAATTTTTCTAAAAACATACTATTTGGCAAATTTTGCCTCACGAAAGGCCTAGGCCAGTCACCGATAAACACCAGTGCCATGAAATTCCTCTAATTTTCAGCCTGAGACCGACGTTAGAAACTGTCAACCGCCACCATTAACGTCAATGTCTCTACAAGAGAGAAGGGAAGAAATGATGGGGATTTGTGCAAGAGAGAAGAAGAGTGAGGGGGGTTTGTAGGTAAGTGAAATTTGGAAAATGTTTTACTAAAAAATTTGGCATAAAACGTTTTACAAATTTCCATAGAGTCTCTTGTCAACGGAAAAGATTTTCAAGTTTGACCAAATTTTACAATAAAACAAACACTCAAAAATGCAAAAAAATGGAAAATATTTTACAAGCAAACAGACGGAGGGTTAATCACTTAATCTAACAGCTTCAATGATGGTTGTCTCATTGCATAAAATTGATGCAACGACAAGCACTTACCCCTAGTTCAAACACTAACACAATATCACCTTGATTTCAATAAGATCTATAGTTGGAAAAACAAACCATTTACATTTGAGAAGGATAGCAACTTAAAAAGAGAAAAAATTTTACTTTATACAAACTCAAAAGAAGCAACATTGTTTTGCTTGGAGAAAACATTGGGAGCCATCCTACAATACGTAAACCTAAATACTTACAAAAATATCCCTCAGCCTAGCTTAAAAGCAAGGGGATCCTAAATCTTAAATCATCCTACTTGAACAAAAGGCGACGCCTAACAGACTTGGAAAGATTTGGATTTGACACTTTCCTCTTCTCTTTTGAGGTCCCATCACCCTGACTATCAGAAACCCTCGGTAGATCTTCTCCTGGTTTTAACTGAATTTGAACTTTGGTTGAACGGTAGAATTCAGTAATACTTAGTTGGACACCTCGTGAACTTTTTAATTCTGACTTTTCATTTGTCCCTTCGGATCTTAAGCTTGAACTCTTTTTTCGTTTGGATTCTTTTAATTCCTGCAAAATTTCAAGCACACAATAATAATCATGTGGCAGCTCCAAAATTAATAAATAAATTTTTAGTTCAAACTATTTTTTTTTTTGGGTTGTAAATCCTATAGTTCCAGGAATCCGCCTCTCTAAAAAAATGGGGGTTAAGGCTACCTACCGATCACCTCTCCCAGACCCCACAAAAGGGGGAGCTTTGTGCACAAAGTATGGCCTTTTTTGTAAATTCTGAAGTTTGCCAAACCATTTGCAGAAAACCCCAACGAATACAAAGGGAATACCTTCATAGCACATCAAGCAACTTCCCTAAAAGATCTCTTTTCTAGCTAACAACACTCATTGTATATATCATACAAGGTAGGTTTAATTACCATTTTGGTCCCTAACATTTGTCCTGTGTCAAACTGGTTCCTACCCGTTTCAAATGTGTCAATTTGGTCCCTAAACTTTTGGTATTGTGTCAAAATAGTCCCTAAACTTTTACATGATGGATAGAAAATGCTGACATGACCAATAACAATATTAAAACATTAATTTTTTTATGCCACCTAGGCTTTCATGTGGACTGCCACATGGCCTTAATTTAAAAATAAAATAAGTAAAAGTCTCAACTATACACTCTCTTTCACACCCCTGCCACCTCAAAAGACACAACTCCTTCAGCCACCAACACTGTGGTATCACAACACAAATCTAGAGGCCACAGAAAATACCGCTGCCTCGATTGTCTCTCAAGATTGACTCCCATCGCAAAGTGACTACCCGTATCTCTCTCTCTCTCTCTCTCTCTCTCTCTCTCAAGATAAATTGATATGTTGTGGGCTGTGGTTGGTGGTTAATGGGAATGAAGCTTTGAAGATATGATTGGGGGTTTTCCTTGCTGAACCTCACCTCAAAACCCTAACCCCACCACCACAATAAAAGGTCTCTCTGTCTATCTTTCTATTTATTTTTTAAAATTTTTGTTTAAGAAGAAAGTAATGGTTGATATGCCAAGTCATTTTTCTCGACGAAGATCAGAGTGAAAAGTGAACAAGCACCTTTAGTTCAGCTTACCAGGTAAGTTTTCCGATTGTGCTTTCTCTGTTTAGGTCAGTTTTATTTTTTTTTTTTGTAGTCAGGGAGGAAGAAGCAACAGCGACTACGGTGACCCATAGATTTGCATTGTGGTGGCACAGTGTTGATGGCTGAAGAGGTCGGGTCTTCTGGTGGCAGCAGGGGTGCAAGAGAGAGTGTATAGTTGAGAGTTTTAAAAAAAATAATAATAATAATAAATTAAATTAAGGCCAGGTGACATTAAAAAATATATATATTTTAAAAAATTTGTTAGCCACGTTAGCTTTTTCTATCCACCACTTAACATTAGGGACTGTTTTCAATATTTTGACACAATACCAAAAGGTAAAGGACTAAACTGACACATTTAAACCATTATAAACCATTTTGACACATAGGGCAAACATTAGGGACCAAAATGGTAATTAAACCTACAAGGTATTATCACCCACTTCTTGCACATTCATCAATGCCTTCTCTTTTATTTAGTTTCTTGTCTTGCCATCCATTAATCTCTACAACCTTGCATAAGAAACTGAACAACAATACTTTCTAGGCATTTCAGCTCTTGATAGTCCTGAATTTTGGACTGTAAAGCACAATTGCCAGTAAATCCACTCTCATTTTCTTCCTTAAATTTGATAAATTAATAGTGATGCATCTTTTTAAAATTATTTTTCAAAAGAATTTCTCTTTACCTATACTGCTCTAATTCTACTAATATATTATTCTAGCCTTGTCCGGACCTCCACCTTAGTACCTCCTTTCACAATCAACCAAATATATATAACAGAAAGTCATCTCTATTTTTCTAGGCTGTCAATATTCACCATCTCTTGTTACAACTTACAACTCCAAGCTTGAATAATCCAATATAGCAGATATTCAACAAATGCCAAATCCAACAACTAACTAGAATTCTTGACATTAACATCCTCATTTTACAATAACTAAATTAAATTATAACCATGACAAAATCCAGATAAGAGGGGCTAAAAAGGAAGAAGAAATGGCCAAGATATAAAAAATATATATTAAAAAAAGAAAAGAAAAGAGAGAACACACCTTTTCATGCAAAAATCTGTCAACTTCTTCTGGAAAAGCAGCCCGAACAATGTCCATATTTTCATCTGTCAAAAGGTAGCAGCTACCCTCCTCAACATGAATCCTGGGGCCCTCAGACTCGTCCCCTAAATCAAGAGATTCATCAACATCCACAACATCTTGTTGCATATCAGACTCCTCAGAAAGGATTGAATTCATAATACTGCCCAGGGCAGGCACAGCTTTTTTCCACTTGACCACATAGAATTGATGCCCATATCTTATCTTCAGACGCTGTATAGAGTCAAACTCATACTGCCCATATAACAAAGTTTTTACAGGATTTATTGCCATTTCTCGTAAGAACACGGTGGACAACATAGGAAGCATCATCCGCCGAATGTAGGATGGCTCCCAGTGCTGATGAAAAGCTAAGAAATCAACAAGCATTTCAGTATTCGGGCTTCCCCATGATATGCAAGGACCAACTTTTTCTGTACAAAAATTCAAGAATCACAGTTACAGAGCATGGCATTCTATAATCCAAAAAATGTATACAAAATTATAATAAGAAGCAAAACATCTTAACACAACAAACTTTCAAAACATTGATCTTTTAGTTTTTCATTTAGCTTTTCCCAGGGCCTGAATACTGGGCTGAACAACAGAGAACATTGAAAAGGATCATGAGTAAAGGGCAACCTTCCCCCACTAAATGAGCATCCCCCCCTACCCCTTTTCACTCCCACAAAGAAGAAACAAAAGATTCAAGCAAATTTATAACTGAGAGCAGCCATTGGTTGATTTGGATGGAAATATTTAAAGAGAAGTGTTTGAATTTCAGTTCTTGAGTTTAAACAACTTGAATAAATAAGAAAAAGGCAAAAATTTTACATTGATGAAATTCATAAACAGAATTCAACATATGGATTTGAAACCATTAGGTGTAATTAAATCCACAACAGCACAAGTATTTTTGTTAAAGCAACATCCTCAAAATCCAAATCCGTAATGTGTAGTTAAAATTCATACTAAGCAAGTTATGCTATCAATTGTTCTTCATATCCCTTTAAATCCTCAAATCTAGTTGCAACCTATATTTTAGATGCAGGAACATATAGTCTAAGGAGAAATGTCCAAGAGTGTTTCCTTTTGTTTGTGTGTGTGTGTGTGTGTGTGTGTGTGTGAGAGAGAGAGAGAGAGATTTACTAAAAATAAGTAACTACTTTTTGCATATGGGAAACATTTAATTTAATTGACTATTTAAGCTTCCTAAATTATATTCAATGCATGCCAAAAAGGAAGTTCATGTCAATATCACTGCACTAATTTACTGAAGTACCAATTAGTTCTTTCTAGCAAAGACTCATGAATACAAACAAACAAACGTACCAGTAAAATCACCATGGTTGCTGCACAAATACATTTTAATAATCTCATCATTGGGGAAATTTGACTCCATAGCTATCTTGTTGCAAACTTTTATTCTCCAATTTTCTTGCTTCTTCTGTTCCTTTTCTCTCCGATCCTGCCATTTAGACACCATTTAATGCTTTTAATAAGAATTGAATAAAACACACATCGCACAGAGACAAGAGAAAAGTGACCGCAACTCTTTGACTATAAGTATATAAGAAGGTATCCCAAATTGTCACTACAACAATTATGAAAAGAATAATAAAGTAATGGCAACAACTAAGGCCATACCATATCACAGGAGGAGCAATCACATTTAAACCCCTCTGGTTTTTTCATGCAACCCTCACCACTACTAGTACTGCAGTATTCACAAGAAAACTTAAAATGAGCTCTCTTGCTGCCAGGATGTCCACAGAGGGAACAATGAGAACATTTTATCTTCAGTGAGCTCTCACTCGAGACAGGTACACAATCATCTAAAGATTTTATAGCACCTTGAAATATTGGACCATCTCCACTGCCTATTTCATGTAACCTGCAAGAAAGTATCAATCTCAACATAACATCATCACCAAGTATTTGTTTAGAATTTTAAGAACACATTAAACCAGTTAAGGAGCACACCTATTCAATATCTCATCTTCAGAAAAAGCTTGTACAAAACGTAGAGCAGTATCAAGCCCAATGCCTTGCACCCCATTTAAATCATGGTCATTTCCAACCAAAAGAGAGATGGCTATCAAGTGTTTCCTCTTTAACCCAAGACCGGCTTCAATATCTGACATATGGTAGCATTCAAATGGTTCCTGCATACAATGAGATTCTCAAACTTGCCAAAAAAGGATGATATGGCAAGACAAATTTGTAAACAACAAAAACTATACAGCCAAACTCAAAAAGTCAAAATATAAAGGTACATCAACTGATAAGGGCATGTCAATTTCCACATTAAAAAAAGTAATTGCTGTAAATCAACTGATACGAGCACAAAGAAATTTTTGAACTACAAATACCACATAGATGTAATTGCCTTATGAAAAAAGTGATTGGATGGCAATTCAAAATGGAACCTAATGCTCAAATGGGACACAAATAACCTACTAACGCACTTGTACTTACTTTGGAACTGGGCCGAACAAATTTTATCACACATTTAGCCCCAAATAGGAATGCATCACTGTCAGCTGTGACACATGCATCTACGTAACCCTCACTGTCCAACTGTGCACACAGTGCTTCAGCCTCTCCATTTGCTTTTACTACAGGCATACCAAATAGCTCAAGCAGTTCCTATCAAGACACAATTAGTAAATAAATAAAATAGGGTTCAAAAGTATCATCAACAAATCAAAAGAAACTGTATAAGCAACAACCATCTGGACGGTAGTAGAAAGAGTTCTAACATGAGATATAAAATAAATTGATGATAAGAAGAGCTAAAGTGATATCACACTTTGATTCACAAGACACAAATGAAGCAAAACAAGGATGAAAGCTCTTATTTGAATCTTTTAACATCATTCAGTTTCTTCATCACAAACAAACTGTGTGATCATAAGGTATTTTACTAGACTTTAGTTCATAACATAAAGGTTTTTTTTTTTTTTCTAAGATCATATGGGGGACTCTTCCCTAGTTCACATAAGCCCTCCTCTGGACATTAAAATATAGACATAAACATAACTAAGATTATTAAATTTTTTAACTTCATTGCATTTCTCCATTTCCTCAGCAAGCAAGAGGAGAATTATCACTGAAAGCATGAAACACTGCTGATTGAAGCACAAAACAGAAAGACCATAATTCCTACACATCTAAAAGCTGGATGGAAAGCATGATAAAAGAGACAACCCACCACACACTCTTGAACACACTTTGAAAATGCTGTATTCCTCTCAATTGAAACACCCTCTTCAAGCACAGGCAAATCTGACAAATCAATGCCAGAAGCATGAAAGAATCTTGCAATCCTTGCCCGCGATTTCAGTGGCGATGGAGTTCCATCAGTGACAAAGACTGGAAATGCTCCAAACTGCAAAAATCTCAATGCAGTTATTATCAAAATATAAAAAATTAAAAAAATTAAAAAAAAAATTATAATGATTCTTTGTAATAAAAACTAGAAAATAAAACAAAGTGATTGTTTTAAAAGTTGGAGAATTCATTGTTAGAGTCATAAAAGAATGACCCTCCATTTTAATAAGCCTAACATAATCATTCAGCTAACATAGCCAACTGACAAAGAAAGAAGGGTCACGTTAGTTTGACCGCTGATGTAGTAGATCACAGTTGTTTTTTTCTTCGCTTGGTAATTTATTTACTCACGCATACAAAGAGACGTGAAGTCGTGACCACCCCCTTCCCCCCCAAACCTCACCTGTAACCCCATACTTTTATTGGGTGAAGCTCCCATTTGGCCCAAAGAACATTAGCAACATAGAACACTACTTACAATCATTACATTGAGAGAGGTTTCATGGAGCGGACCCTATAAGTAGGACTAATGCTTAGTGGAGTTGAGGGTTTTAAAATATATATATATATATATATATATATTATTTCAAATAGCATAATGCTCCTTTTGGTTTCTGAGATTACAGTATTTAAGAAACAACTAGCAATTACAATGTTAATATCTATCACTTTAATTATCATAAACCCAGAAAACTAAGAACCACCCCCACCCCCTCCATAATTTGCTACCTCAAAACACATTGTTATCACTCTCTTTTCTAAGCATCCAAAGAGAAAAATAAATAAATAAATAAAAACAAGACAATATAGGCCACAAGATAAAATTAAAGAACTTTTTTCAAGAGAAGAGAAAAAGGGCCAAAAGGGCCTCTGTAAAAAGCTATAGTAAACCAAAACATGCACTACAGAGCCCAAAATCTTATTTTTCTTGGAAACAAAAATGTACCTTGGAGAAAAGATTGATGGTACGGAAGAAAGTGAGCCTGAGGTGTGGGTTTCTGACACGGGCTTTGATGGCGGTTTCGTGCTGGACGATCCAGAAGGAGAGGTCCACGGCGACCCGTTTGTTAACCAGGAAATCTGGGCCTTCGAGTCGGGCATAGGGTTTAAGCAAGTCCCATAAACCTCCAACCCCCATTGCTTTTTTTCGAAGTGAGTTTAAGAGAATATAGGGGACTAGAGGGTTGGTGATGGTATGGACAAAGACTGAGAAAGAAGTAGTGGCTGAAGCTATTGAGGTTTCATTGGTTCAGACTTCGGAGAAGAAGAGGAAGAGGAAGAAGAAGAGAGATTTTGGTTTTTGTGCCGTTACGTAACGGGTCAAAAATTGTGAGTTTTGGGCTATGTTTTTGGGCTCCAAATGTTTCTGCCCATTTAAGGAGGTTGGAACGACTATTAATCAAAGCCCACATTTGGTTTCAATATTTATGAGATTTTTTTTTTTGGGGAAACAAAAATAATTGGTGAGAGTTTTTTGTTTTTTAATATATTGATAGTTGGGGTAGGAACCAATTGAAGTACATGGCAAAATTGGCGAGAGTTAATATTTTAAAATCACATAATTAAATCAATAAGTTAATAGTATCCCATGCATAAATAATAATAATAATAAATTAACAGTAAATAAAATTGCCAAAAAACACATAATTTTGATATAATTCATAAATAAGTCGAAAACATATTGAATTTTACTACCAATTATTGGGTATTATTCTTTTTGCAAATACAAGTAAGAGATTTTAGTTTTTGGGCTATGAGTGAGTATATAGACTATAGAGTGGATTTTGGATTTGGAAAGGGAGAGGACTACCCCTGTTATGTAGTCCAACATTGATAGCGTCTAACGTTACTCCAAACCATAAGGATAATTTTTGTATTTTACTTTCTTTCTTTTTTTTAAACAAAGATATTAGGACCCAAAAGAAGACGTGAAAAAAAACGAGTATTGATTAGGGAAGTTAGTAAGTTACCCAACCACAAAAAGATAGTAGAATTATAAATAAAATGACCATTTCAAAATAATAAAAAACTTAAATTAAGGGGAAAATAAATCAAAATTAAATATATTGAAGTCATTTTTCTGATTGAAATCCAAGATTTATCTCAGTACAACTGAAAACTACTATGGTATGGCTGGTATTTAAAATGGCACAAAATAACTCTGTTTTTGTACCGGCCTGAACACCAATACAGAAAAACACCGACCATACTGGCCTATATGGTACAAAATTAACTCCACAATTTAAATTCAATTAAAATATATATTAAAATAGTGATGGGTATTTTACCAAGGACAACATGAAAGTAGTGGGTAACGGATCTATTGGATACTTGGATTGGAATTAACTAAATAAAGACTAACAATCGAATTAAATCTAACAAATTAGAAAAAAACACATGTAGAAAAAAATCGAATCCAAAATATAATCTTTGATATTTGGGAATATAAATTACTTTTTATGTAATAGGGGCATAATTTTGATTTAAGATAAAATATTTTTTCTATTCTCTTATCTTTTTTCACCTCAACTAAAAAAAGAATTTTATATGGTTAAATTGCATAAATTGTCTTAACCTTGGCATCTTGTGTTAACTTGGTCCCAACCATTTGATATTGTGTCATTTTGGTCCTTGCTCATGTGTCTAACGGACTAGATAAAAATTTATTTATTTGCCATGTAAGCAGACACTTGAAATGCCACATCATATTAATTTTAATTAAAAAAAAAAAGCACAAAATAGAAGCATGCATCTACCTCTAGCGTGAGTCCTATTTGGGATAGAAGATTCAAAACCCCTAACTCTTTCGTTAGTTATTCAAACCATCCTTCACCTTCATCACTCCAAACCATTATACATGGTAGCCTCTTCACGTTTTGTTCAATAACGAAGGTTGCAGATGGCGAAGACTGACGGTTCCTGTGAGAACTCTCTCTCTCTCTCTCTCTCTCTCTCTCTCTCTCTCTCTCTCTCTCTCTCTCTCTCGGCGGCTGAAACGGGTCATGAGTTTTGCTTATTTTGGATATTGGCATATGTTGTGGTACACACATTCTCTCTCTTTGTTGCTATTTTTTGCTATGGTTGTTTTGTTTTGGATATTTGTGATGTGGGGTTTTGTTGAATTGGCACAAAGATGGGGGATTTTGGTACTTGGGTTAAATTGGGTATTGGTTGAAAATTGAAATGGTGATTGGAGGATACTCTTTTTAGTTTTTGTGTTATGTGTGTTGCAATGTGCTGATGTGATCGTTTACTTTGAATTTGTAATCTAGAGTTTGTGTTGGGATTGGATTTGGTTTTATTTGTTGATTGGAATATACACTTTTGAACATTTGTTTGTTTTATCAGTGTGTGCATTACAATTATCTTGATTTGTGATTTTGGGGTTTGGTTTGGTTTGTTTTGTTGAGGTAGAGACATGTTTCCATTTTGTACTTTATGTTTTTTTAAGTAGTGCAATATGTTGTGGCATTCAAAGTGTCAAGTATTTGCTTACGTGTCAAAGAAATAATTTCTTATTTAAACCGTTAAACACGTCAATAATTTTTATTTAAGAGTTAATATCAAGGAAAAAATTGACACAACATTGAAAAGTTGGAGATCAAATTGACAGAACCATTTATATAATTTATCCATTTTATATTTTTTTTTTTGCATTTTTTTTTCTTTTCATCTTATGTATGAGCAACAGAAATATTTTTTCTTCCAAAAAAAAAAAAAAAAACAGAAATATTTTCCATTTCTCTTTTTCATATTCTATCATCTCGCTTTTGGGGGTTCTATTGCGTTGTGGGAGTGACTGACCGTGTGAGTGTGTCCTCTTAAAAACCCTGTAGAGAGAGAAACAGAGAAAGGAAATTTTTTTTTTGATATCGAGAGAAAGGAAAAGGTAAAAGGTATCATCATATTCATCATGGGTAAGGGCAAGGATCGTGGGAGCGGCACTGGCGAGACCGAGAATCTTCTTCACTCGGCTGCTCGGTCGGGTGACCTGAATGCGGTGCAGTCCATCTTGAGCACCAACAACCCTTTGTCCATCATCGTCAATTCTAGAGATAAGCACTCTAGAACTCCGTATCCTATTCCTATTCCCTCCTCAACTCTTTTTTTTATCAGTTATTTTTACATTCTTCTTAGTAAAACCTTTGTTGGGTCTTATTGAATTTATAGAAACAAACAAACCCAGTTCCAGTTTAATGATGATATAGTAGAAAACTGTCTAACTTCTTCTGGGTCTTTTGTATTTTACAATAACATGGATGAAATAGAAATAAATTATGGCCTATTTGCTCTGTCTTTGGGATTTGAAATGGTTTTGCTCATTGTGGTTTATTGGAGAATATACTGAACACATGCCCAGTCTACCTGTGCATTTTTATATATTCTTGGATGCCCATCTGATGAAAACATTTATACTATGTTGTGATGCTAATATTGTGCATTTTGAAAAGTTAATAGACCAATTTTAATAACTGTACTCACGTTATATTTTATTTGAAAATTCAATTCCTGTGTTTTCATTTTTGCTCAACTGGTAAAGTCACTTGTAATTGAATAAGAATAAGAAATTTGGGATTCAAACCACACTGTCTACTCCAAAAACCAATTGGTGTATTTGCCTAATGATAAAGAGCAATCATTATGAAGTGGACGCAGAGGTTGAAATTTTATCATATCTATCAAAAAGAAATTTTCAATTCCCTTTTCACTTTGCTTTATTTGAGTTTAAATTAAGGATGGTAGTTTTAGATAGACAACTAATTAAATAATATCCCCTTAGAAAAGTTGAATCTTCTAAGCATGACCAACAATATTGGTTGGAGGAAGCACTTTTCAAAATCATATTTTTCTGGTGTTGGTTATCTAGCAAATTAAATTACTTTGTAAGGTTGAGTACCCTTCAGACTTGCCATGTTTATTACTGTGGCTTTTGTATTTTTAAGAGACAATTCTTGTTATTGAGTGATTTATGGATGTCTCATGTTTTATACCAACTTGTTTGTTGAAAACAGTGTAAATCACTTTTCTTGGTTTTCAACTATTTATTGGCGTCCATTGTACTCCCAAACAGCAATTATTTGTAGAAACCGCGATGAAATACATTAATTTTCTTGTAAAATTCACACTCTCAAGGCCCAAATTCTCTCTTTTGAATGTTCGCGTCTCTTCTTGTATGCTATCACCAACACTAACAAGTAATCCTGTGATAAGAACCCCTATATAGATAATAATTGTTGAAATGTTGCATTTAGTTAGTTAGTTGGTTAGTTAGTTACAATTCCAAGCATGTTAATCACATTTAACGCATGATGGAATTATTAATGCACACGGAGAATAATAGGACCATTAGGATAAGGCCATGTGGGATAATAGAATAGTTTTCTGGTTTTATAAATACATACTTGTAATCACATTTCCATAATTGAAGAATAAACAAACTCATTGCTTAGTGCATTTCCTCTCTCTCTCTCTTAATATTTCTCTATGGAGGGTGATTACCTCGAATTAAGTCAATTTTCCTACAATTCCCATCAATTCTCCTATAATTCCTATCCATCCCCATTAGGAACCACCAGGTTCCTAACATCCTGCCTTATTAAAATAATGTCTTCAAGTTCCATCTCTTTTTTTTGGTTTTGAGAGTGTGGACTCTCAACTTCAAATGTTACTTTTGTCTTTCACATGTAACTTGAGTATTGTCAAATTAGCACGTCAACGTTGGTGTTTATTCAGCTAAAAAAATGTAAATGTTGGTGTCCCATACTCCCTTAGCCTGTTCTTTTTTTCTTCCTTTTTCTTATTTTTATATATATATATATATATATATATATAACCCAAAAAAAATTGTAATGCTCAGTTAGTCTATATGCTAATCCAGCTTGATCCTCTCTATCCCAATATCTTCCACTGGCCATTGAATTTCGTTCCTTCTCAGCATTGTGAACTTATAAATGAACTTTAGTGGCTGCTATTAGAATAATGGAAACCAATTTACCTATCTTTGGCCAACTCCATTGGTTAGCAGAGAGTCTTGTATATCAACTTGTTGGTGTCTGCAGAGGCTTACCTGTTCCTGAGTAGAAAAACTTCTAATACAAGACATGTATGTCCTATAGGACTTGTTTTATTTTCCAGGCACCTTAGAAGATGAGTAGTCACCATGGCATCTTTGTTAATCCTGTATTCCTGATGGATATTGGACTTTATCATTCTATTTCCCTTTTTAATGATTCACTATTTTCTTCTAGGTGTGAGCTTTGTTTGTGCTTATAGTTGGCTCAGGTAGTTAGTTCTATTATGCTCTTTTCCATTTTCTAGTGTGACGTGTATCTATTATTCAGCAATCTTGTGTTTGGATTTTGTTTCTTTGACACAAACAACTTGGACCATAGACTACATTTAGCTGCATGGTCTGGCCAAGCAGAGGTGGTGAGTTATCTCTGCAAGCACAAGGCTGATGTTGGTGCAGCCGCCATGGATGATATGGGTGCAATTCACTTTGCTGCACAGAAGGGACATTTAGAAGTCATTCGAACTCTGCTTTCATCTGGAGCCTCCATTAATGCTTTTACTCGCAAGGGCTTGACTCCTCTACACTATGCTGTCCAAGGATCCCACCTGGAACTTGTTAAGTACTTGGTTAAAAAAGGTGCAAGTCTGAGTGCCAAGACAAAAGCAGGGAAGACTCCAGTTGATCTTGCTAACAATGAAGAAATTCTCTCCTTTCTGGAGGAATATGAAAGGTCATCTAAGAAAAGAGATCTTCATGGTAGACAGAAGGCTGGAGAATCTGATTCAAAGCCATCTATGCAGGAAAAGGAAGAAAATACTGGTGATAAAGCTCCTTCAGTTGTACATGATGAACTAGAGAATGAAAAGGTGGAGATGAAGGATGATGAAGATGATAGGAAGGAGGCCTCGTCAGAGCCAAAAAAGGCACGAATTGCACTCAATCACCTTCTGACTGCAGATGACGATCTAGAAGATGAAGAAAACTTGTGAGGCTATACAACAATTGTGGTAGAGTGACTATATAACAACGTTATGAATTTTGCTTTGTACAACATTATGAATTGCTTCATTGTATTACTTTCTGTAATAGGTTTTTCTTCCCACCAATGGCCGTGTATGATAATTTCAAAGTATTGTTAGGGGCTTATTGCTGAGCATTGTTAGAGTATAATGTCAGAGCACAGTACTTTTTACACTTGAACCTTCAATATTATTAATTGCCAATCATACATGGCAACGTTTGTCCGTGTAGGAAGATGTGATTTCACAGGGGAGAATTGTTGTGGTTGGATTGGAGCCATTGAACTACCAACTTCTGAGATAAATTATCACGGCTTGGTGTGATTAGAAATGCAGATGGACAGAAGTTTTACATTGCGAAGGGCGTGGGAGGTGGACTGAAAAGTGATGGAAGTTCGAAGTAAGAGGTAGAGAAGGAAAACAGAAAACATGAATTAGGTCAATGTTACATGAGTCACTTAAGTGCTGTGCTGTGCTGTGTTAACTTGTGCATATGCTAAGGAGGGCTAGGCTGTGTTGTTCTTGTGAAGACTACTAGTACAACAGCTCACAGACCGAGCAACAATACACATATATGCATGCAAGTAAGCCGTGTGTGTGTGTGTGTGTGTGTTGTGCAATTCTAGAGCAAGAGTAATGGAAATGAATTGAAATAACTAAGTTGCTTAGAAGCGCCGGAAAAATTTACAACTCTTCAAGAGCAGTCTCTTGGAAACTAGTACTGGAGGCCAAATTTGTACAGCTTTGGGCTGTATTTACATGCCATGCTTGAGTGCTAGTTATCCTATAATGAACTAGCCACTGATATTTTCCTGAAATGGAAATTAGTAAGCATGGTCTTATGTGATCTAAGTAACTTGTTGCTTGTTTGAAATTGCAAAGCAGTATGTTAACATAAATAGAAATTTCTGACTAGTGGGATATTGGAGCCGACATGTCTCAATCTTTTGCTAAATTAACAACATCGGATACCTTCTAGCAATGGGGTCCACATATCGCTGAAAATAGCAGCTGCACCTGTTCAAAGCTAATCAAGATTGGCCACGTGCAATGCCCTCAGTGACTGGCAAGGAGCTAGTAGACAAACTGAAAAATTGGGAAAATCTTTCGAGTTCATCGTTCATGCACTAGTTGATTGCAAAACTCCCAACTCGCAAGCCTACAGAACTATCAAGTATCAAAACGGACCCCATCAAATCAATTGTACAATGGGGTACAATTGAAAATAGAACGTGAAAAAAAAGGACACCATGCAAGACTTGCCAGTCAATATCTATAATATTGCAGACAAATCAGAGGCAGGCTTATGATTTTTTATTCGGAAGTGGTTAATTAGATAGCTAATTAAATGAGTAAAATGTGACTATAATATTTTCTTAATGTGTACCATTATAGATGTTCGGCTTTGTTTTAGCTTTTTATTATTATTTTTATTTGTAAAGAAACTTGAGTTGAAATGAGCTACACGATAGAAATAAGTAAGTAAGAAAAATATTTTTCAAGTATTGGTTCCACAATACTTGAAAGCACTTTGATAAAGCAATTGAAACTGTAATTTTCATCACGATTCTAGAGTTTTATTCAAAATTATATTTGAAATGGATAAATAATTAAATATGATCAATAACCCTAAAATCATTACAATATACAGTATTACAAAAATCATTATAAGCCATCTTATTAGTTTTTATACAAAATCTTGGTTGATATATACAGTATTTACTACATTCCTAGAATAATCTAACAACTTCTCAAATATCTCTCTCACACACACACACTATATATATATATATATATATATATATATAAATAGGCAAAGTAGAGAAAAAATTCAATTAGATTTCAAATTGAAATTCAATTAGAGTCTAATTTTGCGCCACGTGTCCCATTTAATCTAAGTTTTAAAATTTTGTGTCAAGTTATTTAATTCAGTGTAAAAATTGGAATTCAATTAGAGTTTAATTATAAGCCACATGTCTCATTTAATGTAAGTTTTTTAATTTTTGTGCCAAGAGAGTTTAATTCTATGTAAAAAACGAGGAGTTCAATATAAATAAACCATAAAAAAACCTAATTTTATATATATATATATAACCAATGCTTATAGAAAATCTAATTATATTCAAAATTGAATTTTGTTTTAGTTAGCTTTCTATAGAAATAAAATTGTTTAGATCTTTGCTGTTATTTTTTTCTCTAAACTAATGAGCATATTTTTTATATTATTTCTATTTAGATATTTTGTATGTCAGGATCTTGAACATAACAAATTGCAATTGAGAAGAATGATCCTATGCACTTATCCTCATTCAATTTAGGAGATACCATTTGATGATGTGTGAAATCAGTTGGTTGAACACTTCGGCTTCGGTGGGCTGGCTTCGGTGGGCTACGGTGGTAGCGAAGGCCTGAAAAGAAGAAACACTGAAGCAAGTGACCGGGGTGGACCGGTCAAATACTCTCCGATGATAAAGTTAGTCTTCTCAACCAGGAAATATAATTCCAACTTTTCGGGAGTAAAATACCAGAGTTTCATACCTTTGTCTCATTTCAGACCGGTCCTTATATAGGGAACCTTGGGGCCGTTACTTGTTTTAATAACTTCCCCAAGACTTGTGGAAATCCGGAACTATAGGGGTAACTTCCCCAACAGCTATAGAAGTAGTAACCGTTGATGGAAGTTACACACTTAGGAGAAATCACTGGCGATGAACACGGGTTGATTAACTGCTCCAGATTTTGCTAAGTGTTGCATGGTCGTCCATGTGACTTGTCTATGGACGACCCTATGGACGACCTTATGTCGTGTCGTTGTTTGGTCGTCCATCTGCTTCGCATATGGACGACTCCTTCGCCTTAATTGAGTTTTATTCAATTAGTTAACATCTCAAGGACGAAGGCTCTGGACAAATAGGAGATCGTCTTGGATGTCTGGCTAACCATTCGGGATGGACGACCACTCTGGACGAGATATAGATGTAATTTTTTGTTATCCTATCAGTTGCCCCCTTGTCCAGGGTGTCGTCCAGGGACATTATGGGGATTTTATCCCCTTTATACAGCCACGTGTCGTGGTTTCACACGTTGAGCAGTTAAATCGATTTACACTTTTCAATGTAATTGCCACGTGTCATTTTCTCAGTGGATGATGTCGCTTCGCTGACCCTACTCCCGGGCCCTATAAATAAGCACATTCTCTTTCTTGCCCTTCACCTCATCATAAACTTCCTTCTGCTATCTCGTCCAAGACTCTCGTCTAGCATTCGTCCTAGTTCTCAGGTACTTCCTCTTCTCTTTAGGTTTTCGTTTTCGTCTTTCCTTTAGTTATGTCTTCGTCTAGTAGTATAGAGAGAGAGATAGACGAGTATCAGGACGTCTCATCTGGGAGTTACGAGAGTGATGAGGGTAGTACTAGTTTTAGTAGTTCCTCAGACGAGCAGTACTCGTCCGGAGTGCCTGGCATTCCCTTGGAAGAATTTCAAGAAATGCAACGTAGGATGGCCTCCGGAACTGGGGCTAGCTCATCTAGAGCGCCACCCAACCCTTCTCTGGACGAGGAGGAGGAAGAAGAAAATGTAATATATAGCTGTGCGCCTGAGGTTGCATCCACCTTAGACGCTTCTAAGTTAAAAACTTTAGTAGATAGATACCAAATTCCTGCTGAGCTTGAACCTCGTCTACCCAGGGAAGGAGAGTGGTGTTGTTCGCCTTCCTCTGGTTTAGGAGTTTATTCATCTTATCTCTTAGCTGGTCTTAGGTTTCCCTTAAATTCATTTTGTAGAAGTCTTCTTCATAAGTTAGGTATTGGTCCTAACCAACTTAATCCCAATGGTTGGAGGACGATAGTTGCCATGCAAGTGTTATGGCGTGAGGCATTAGAAGGGAACTGTCCTTTAACAGTGGACGAGTTCCTTTACTGTTATAAGCCCTCAGATATTAAAAAATCTGCTGGTTTTTACCAGTTCTCGTCCAGAGGCTCTCATTACAGTTTAATAACGGGCCGTAGCTCGTCTGATAGGCTCTGGAAACAAGAGTTTTTTATTATTTCTGGAAGCTGGGCTGGGGACCCAACTGAAGTTAGTAATGCCCCCTTCCCTCCTTTTACCAGCCCCATAGATCGCCTTCGTCCTGAGGGTATGTTTTCTTTCTGTGTCATTTCTTTTATTCCTTGCACTTTTTCTATCTTTCAGTCGTCTAACCACCTTTCTTTTGTTGGTGCAGCTGTTACTCGTCCACGCTTGGACAAGTTTTATTTAGACCAAATAGATAAAGTCCGTGCCTTCCCTAGAAGGTCTTTTCACGAACTAGTGACCTTCAGCAGTTTGGCTACTTAGGGACTTGGTCCAGAACCTTCTGCTGAAAATTTAAGCCACGAGGAAACAACTCGCAAGAGTAAGTGTCGTCCAGCATCATATTGTTTCCTTTTTTTTTTTTTTTTAACTGATTTCCTTCGTCATAGGAATAATTACAATGAGGGAAAACAAGGAGAAGTCAATAGCTAGTGGGGACGAGGATGTTTCTTTGCCCCCTGTCGTCCAGAAAGGGGCCGTCCAGGCTGGGAAGAGGAAGTCGAAGAAAATTTCAAGTGGTGTGGACTTGGACGACCTTCCTAGTCGTCGAGGTCCTAAGAAGCCAAAAACTACCCAAACCTCCCTTCCTAAGGTCCCTAAGTTCGTCCCTCCGTCGGTGAACCTGGACGAGCCTTCCGTCGATGTGGAGCCCGTCCAAATAATACCCCCTGTTTCAGCTGATCCTATCCCCACTTCAACTAAGATCCCTCGAAAACCTCATTCGTCAGAGCCTTCTGATCGTCCTTCCAACTTGGTGCTGGACGAGAGCTATGCCTGGAGGACGTTCAAAGGGATCGTCACTGACAACGAGATTAATGAATGCTATAACATGTCAGTGAAGGAGTTTGAACGCTCTGGCATCCATGATCTCTTCAAGGTATGAATTTTATTCGTCTTTGAGTGTTTTTTTTTAAAGATTTTTCAAAAAGGTAAAATCTTCTAACTTTCCTTCGTCCACGTACAGGCTATGTCAAAGTTCAATACAGCTACATGCCAAGCAAAGGAGCTCGCTGAGGAGGCCAAGACGGCGAAGGGAAAGACGGAAGAGCTGAACAAGGAAGTTTTATTGAAGAAGGGGGAAGTGATCAGGCTGAAGGACGACTTCAACCGTTTGCTGGCAAGTGAGACGAAGCTGAAGAACGAGGTGGAAGAGCTCAAGGCAGATGCTGTTGAAAAGGATACACGCATTGCCTATCTAGAAGGACAAGCTTCAGAATTTGCCTCGTCCTTGGAGAAAGCTCGTGAAGAGGCCATAGCAGCTTTCAAGAAGTCTGACGAATATAAGAATCGTCTAGATAGCCATTATGCTGCTGGCTATGAAGACTTCCGTGCTGACGCTAAGGAGGCCTTCCCTGAGTTAAACTTTGATTCCTTCAAGCTTCCTCTTGCTACAGAAAGTTCTGTGCTAGCAACGAGTTCTGAGGACGTCAATGTGGTGGACGACTCTAATGAAGTTACTCAAGACGATCCGAAGGCAAACCCAGCAAAATGACTTGTATCTTTTTTCAAAAAGTTTATGTTTTTGCTTAAGTGCCCTAATGTTTTGGGCTTTTACTTTTCTTTCTTTCTTTTTTTTTTTTTAGAAGTTATTCGAGTACAATCTTCTCGTCCAAATTTATGGACGAGTTCTATGAACAAGCAATACATAAGGGTTTTTGGACGATGGTCGTCTACCCTTTATATTTTATAAATGTATGAATGCCTTTCCTTATCACTATTCATTGTGTTTGAATATTTTGTGAACAAGCTTCCTTCATGTCGTCCATACCATTTTTATGGTTTTGGGATTCTCTTTTACCAAGGCTTTTACCTCGTCTTTAACATATGGATGAGCTCCTTCATGTTATGTAATAACATCTTTTGTAATGTTCGTCCATGAATGTCGTCCTTTCACAAGATTCATTTGAACAAATTTTGGACGACTGTTTACTCGTCTTTAATAAAAATTTCCCAACAAATGCTCGTCCATGGGCTGGATTGTTAAGTTGGTTAGATTTGTCTATGGGGTTGCGGTGTTTTTACACGCACATTGTTCGTCCAAGGCGTAGACGATTATAAGTCCATGATTGTCTCGTCTTGAACTTAGACGGACATCCCTTGTTTATTTTTCTTGCTTTATCCTTATTTAAAGGAAAGCTTTTGGACGATACTTCCTTGTGTCCAAGGATTTTACTCGTCCTTAACTTTTATTTTTCTTGCTTTATCCTTATTTAAAGGAAAGCTTTTGGACGATACTTCCTTGCGTCCAAGGATTTTACTCGTCCTTGGCTTTTTCGCCTTCCGTGGATCATTTTGAATCATAGAAAATGAAGGATTCCCATATAATTATACATATTTAAAACACATCATATGTATATTTAGAAATCCATACTATGTAATCATTCGTCCACAATCATAGCACATGCTAAAGAGCTTGTGCTTTTAAGGAATTACAAATATATAAAACATAACTTCGTCCATGAGTAGCATAACATACACACTTAAAACACAATAGTAGTAAGCAAATACCAGAAGATAATATTAAGTATTACTTCAAACGTCCAAGGTTCTTGTCCATGTCATCAGGGCTCGTCCATGACCTCCCTTCATTGATAGTATCTCCTTAGGTGTTCAACATTCCATGGGTGCTCTAACTTTCGTCCGTCCAGGGCTTCCAAATAGTAGGATCCTTGTCTCTTGGAGTTGATAACTCTATAAGGTCCTTCCCAGTTTGGTCCCAGCTTCCCATGGGCCGGGTTTTTAGTTGCCAAAGAGACCCTTTTAAGGACGAGATCTCCAATGCTGAAGCGCCTGGGTTTCACCATAGCATCGTGTTGTCTTGCCATGAGATTTTTGTACCTTGCTGTTCTTTGCTCCGCGTTCATCCTTACCTCGTCTATAAGATCAAGGTTAAGACGAAGCTGCTCATTGTTTTCGTCATCTTGGTACTTCATCACCCTATGGCTGGCCATATGTACTTCTGCTGGTATAACCGCTTCATTCCCATAAACCAGTTTGAAAGGAGTTTCTCCTGTGGGAGTCCTTGCTGTTGTTCTGTAAGCCCACAAAACACCTGGTAGTTCATCTGGCCATACTCCCTTTGCCCCTTCAAGCCGAGTCTTGATGATTTTCAACAAGGATCGGTTTGCTACTTCTGTTTGTCCGTTAGCTTGTGGGTGGGAGGGTGAGGAATAGTGATTCTTGATTCCAAGCTGATCACAAAATTCTCTAAAGGGGGTGTTGTCAAACTGTCGTCCATTGTCTGATACTAGTACTCTTGGTACTCCAAATCTGCATATAATGTCCTTCCAGACGAAGTTTTTGACATTTTGTTGTGTAATTTTCACTAAGGGTTCAGCTTCCACCCATTTAGTGAAATAGTCTATGCCAACTACCAAGAACTTCATCTGTCTGGTTCCAGTTGGAAAGGGGCCTAAGATATCCAAACCCCACTGTGCAAAAGGCCAAGGGGCCATCATTGGGGTGAGGTATTCTGAAGGCTGTCTAGGAATGTTACTGAAACGTTGACATTGGTCACATACCTTAACATATGCCTTAGCATCAGCTTGGACGGTCGGCCAATAATACCCTGCACGAATGACCTTGTGGACGAGTGATCTAGCTCCTGAGTGGTTTCCACACGCTCCTTCATGAACTTCTCTCAGCATGTAATTCGCCTCGTCTGGAGCTAAACATCTCAGGTACGGCTGTGAAAAACCTCTTTTGTACAACAGTTCGTCCATAAGGATGTATCTGGTTGATTTGACTCTTAGCTTCCTAGCTTCGTCCTTCCCTTCTGGAAGCCTTCCGTGCTTCAGGTATGAGACTAGCGGGGTCATCCAATTTTCCTCTCCTTCTATCTGCAACATTTCTGGAAGGTCTATGCTGGGCATGTATTGTATTTCATCTAACTCGTTCATGGCTTCATTAGCGGAGGCTTCCTTCGCTAGAGTGTCTGCTTCCGTGTTCTCTTCCCTCGGGATTTGAACGAAATTAGCTTCCCTGAATTTCTTCACAAGGCGTAACACCTTCCTCAAATATTTCTTCATTCTATCTTCCTTTGCTTCACATGTTCCATTTACTTGGCCTATGACCAACTGTGAGTCTCCCAAGACGAGTACTGAGCTTGCTTCTACAGATCTGGCCAACTCTAACCCTTTAAGAAGGGTTTCATACTCCACTTCATTGTTAGTTGTCTGATACTGTAGGCGAGCTTTGTACTTCAATTTATCTCCTTCTGGTGACTGCAAAACAACTCCTATACCTCCTGTATGCAGTGTAGATGATCCATCTACATGGACGACCCATTTTTTACTGTCTTCTTTCTCATCTAAGTCCTCATAGCTTGGAGTGAATTCTGCAATGAAATCTGCTAGGGCTTGAGCTTTTATTGCATTCCTCGGTTGATACCGAATATCAAATTCACTGAGCTCAACTGCCCATTGGATTAGTCGTCCTGCAGCTTCAAGTTTGTTCATTGCCTTCTTGAGCGGATGATCAGTCATGACTATGACGACGTGACCTTGGAAGTAGTGTCTTAACTTCCTGGAAGCTGTTATTAGCGCAAAGGCTAACTTCTCTATTAATGGGTACCTTCCTTCCGCTCCTCTCAATGCCCGGCTGGTATAATACACAGGCTTCTGCACCTTTTCTTCCTCCCGGATCAACGCTGAGCTCACGGCATGTGGGGACACTGCTAAGTACAGATATAATTCTTCTCCTAGCACGGACGGACTTAGCAATGGAGCCGTAGTGAGATAGTGCTTTAGGTCCTGGAAGGCCCTTTGACACTCGTCCGTCCACTCAAACGCCTTCCTGAGAATCTTAAAAAAGGGTAAACACTTATCAGTGGCTTTTGAGACAAACCTGTTCAGTGCTGCCACTCGTCCAGTTAGTGACTGGACTTCCTTGATGTTCTTCGGTGGTTCCATGTTCAGTATGGCTTGGATCTTGTCTGGATTTGCCTCAATTCCTCTCTCTGAAACCATGAATCCTAGGAACTTTCCTGACGATACTCCGAATGCACATTTACTTGGGTTCAGCTTCATCTTGTACCGCCTAAGTGTTTCAAAAGTTTCTTGAAGATCATCTAAGTGGCTTCCCTCATCTAAGCTCTTCACAAGCATGTCATCCACATATACCTCTACATTCCGTCCTATCTGTGGACGAAACATATGATTCACTAACCTTTGGTAAGTTGCCCCTGCATTCTTCAGACCGAAGGGCATCACCTTGTAGCAAAACAAACCTTGACTTGTAATAAAAGATGTCTTTTCCTGATCTGCCTCGTCCATCTTTTTCTGATTGTATCCAGAGAAGGCGTCCATAAAGCTCAACAGTTGATGGCCAGCCGTAGAATCAACCAGTTGGTCAATACGAGGCAAAGGATAACTATCCTTAGGGCAAGCTTTATTCAAGTCGGTGAAGTCAACGCACATCCTCCACTTGCCATTTGCCTTCTTTACCATCACTACATTTGCCAACCAATCCGGGTAATAGACTTCCCGGATAAACTGTGCTGTGGTTAGTTTCTGAACCTCTTCCTTGATAGCCTTCTCTCGCTCAGGGGCGAACACCCTCTTCTTTTGACGAATAGGCTTAGAAGAGGGGGACACATTCAGTCGATGAGTGATTACGCTTGGATCAATGCCAGGCATGTCGTCATGACTCCATGCAAAAACATCGGCATTCTTTTTGAGAAACTGAACGAGGTCTTCTTTCGCCTTTTCCTTCATACTTGTTCCAATTCTAGTGAATTTCTCAGGATCATCTTCTTGCAACAAAACATTCTCTAATACTTGGATAGGTTCCGCAACAACTCTTTTCTCTTCTATATTCATAGTCTGCATCTGCTCGTCCATAGCCAACATGGCTAGATAACACTCTCTGGCTGCCAATTGATCTCCTTGTGCTTGCCCAATCCCACACTCCGTAGGGAATTTAACTGATAGATGGTAGGTGGATGTTACCGCCTTCCAACTGTTCAAAGTTGGTCTTCCAATGATGGCATTGTATGAGGATGAACAATCCACCACAAGGAAATTTACTTCCTTAGTTATCTGCTGTGGGTATGATCCTACCACTACAGGCAAGGTAATGGTACCTACAGGCTGCACTTTCATTCCTCCGAATCCGATCAGTGGCGAACAAGCTGGACGAAGCTGATCTCGTCCAAGCCTCATCTGCTGGAAGGCAGGATAATACAATATATCTGCTGAGCTTCCATTGTCCACCAACACCCTCCTGGTTCTGTAATCTGCTATGAGTAGGGTAATGACGATTGCATCGTCGTGTGGATGATGGATTCTCTCAGCTTCCTCGTCCGTGAATGAAATGGTTGGCTCGTCCGTCCCCCTCGTCCTTGGGGATCGTCCAGAGAGTTGGACATTTTGCACTGCTTTGAGATACGTCTTCTTTGCCTTGGAAGATTGTCCTGTCGATGTCCCACCAATGATAACCCTTATTTCTCCTAGTGGGGGTCGTGACGACTCTTCCATCTTTGCTTTCAACTTTTCATCTTTATGATCCCTTCCAACGAAATGCCTCAACTTTCCTTGTCTTATGAGATTCTCAATCTGCTGCTTCAAGTCGTAACACTCGTCCGTGTCATGCCCATGATCCCTATGGAAGCGACAATATTTATTCTTATTGCGCTTGTTAGGATCTCCCTTCATCTTCTCTGGCCACTTCAAGGAAGGATTATCCTTGATCTGCATGAGCACTTGGTCGAGTGGGGCATTCAAGGGTGTGTAACTTTGACTTCTTGCTGATGGGCCTGCCTTCCTGTTATCCCTGTCTCGGTCCTTCCTATCTTCCGTTCGTCCCTTCTTTGGACGAGGCCCTTGATCAGAGTGACGCGGGGGATTGACTTCCATTCTTTCAGCTCTCTTCCTCTTCTTAGCTATGATGGCGTCTTCCGCGTTCATAAAGTTTTGGGCTGAATGGACAAGTTCAGCCATGGATTGGGGCTCTTTTTCATACAACTTGTGAATGAACAAGTCTGAATTAACCCCATTGTGGAAGGCAGCCAATAGTAGCTTGTCGTCCACCTCGTCTACTGTCAGGGCTTCCTTGTTGAAGCGTGTGATGAAGGAACGCAAGCTTTCATTCTCTCCTTGCTCTACGGTCAGCAAACTGGACGAAGAACGTTTGTGCCTCTGTCCTCCAATGAAATTATTGACAAATAACTTGCTTAACTCCTCAAAAGAACTTACGGAATTCGGAGGTATTTTGCTGAACCATACTCGCGCTGGTCCCTTGAGGGTGGTAGGGAAGGCTCTGCACATAATCTCGTCTGGAACTCCTTGGAGATGCATTGTTGTCTTGAAAGTAGCAATATGATCGAAAGGATCACGTGCTCCGTCATATGAATCCAGGGAAGGCATTTTGAACTTCGGAGGCAAGGGATGCCCATTGATGGAAGCCGTGAAAGGGGAATCTGTTCGGTGAACCAAATCCTCGACGGGATTTGCCCTTCTCATGTTTTCCTTCATCTCGTCCATGACCTTCCTCATCTGGTCCATTTCTTTCTCCAAATGTGGCACCCTTCGCGAAGTGGTGCCTCTTGACTGAGCCTCGGGCTCAGCATTTCCTCCTCTGTCTTCCTGACTTTGGGATTGTCTCTCAGCATGTCCTTCACGGCGTTGCCTCTCCATCTCCCTAGTCAATTCTTGATTCTGGCGAGTTAACTCCGCCATTGCGGCCGCCATGGATTGCATGTGTTGGATGGAAGGCGACGGCATGACAGGCGCTGATTGGCGATCGCGGAGGGGGTTGCTTGAAGCGTCTCTGCTTCCCTGATGGCCTGGGCTTGTAGCCCTCGACCTAGTCCGAACCATTCAACCTTTTGTTGTAGAAAGCGAAATCGTAAAACAACTTAGTGTCCCCACAGACGGCGCCAACTGATGATGTGTGAAATCAGTTGGTTGAACACTTCGGCTTCGGTGGGCTGGCTTCGGTGGGCTACGGTGGTAGCGAAGGCTTGAAAAGAAGAAACACTGAAGCAAGTGACCGGGGTGGACCGGTCAAATACTCTCCGATGATAAAGTTAGTCTTCTCAACCAGGAAATATAATTCCAACTTTTCGGGAGTAAAATACCAGAGTTTCATACCTTTGTCTCATTTCAGACCGGTCCTTATATAGGGAACCTTGGGGCCGTTACTTGTTTTAATAACTTCCCCAAGACTTGTGGAAATCCGGAACTATAGGGGTAACTTCCCCAACGGCTATAGAAGTAGTAACCGTTGATGGAAGTTACACACTTAGGAGAAATCACTGGCGATGAACACGGGTTGATTAATTGCTCCAGATTTTGCTAAGTGTTGCATGGTCGTCCATGTGACTTGTCTATGGATGACCCTATGGACGACCTTATGTCGTGTCGTTGTTTGGTCGTCCATCTGCTTCGCATATGGACGACTCCTTCGCCTTAATTGAGTTTTATTCAATTAGTTAACATCTCAAGGACGAAGGCTCTGGACGAATAGGAGATCGTCTTGGATGTCTGGCTAACCATTCGGGATGGACGACCACTCTGGACGAGATATAGATGTAATTTTTTGTTATCCTATCACCATTAAATTTTTTTTTTTTTTTTTTTTTTTGTGTGTGAGTGTGTTTGTGTTGTATTTAGTAGAATTTCACAGATAGTGATTGTGAATTTGATGTCAGGGATGTGATGGGTTGTTTGTGTATAGTTTAGAAACAATGAAAGAGTTGAGTTACTTAGAACAAATTGATAGGTGGATAAGTACCTCTGCAAGAACACTTAGTTCCAAATAGCACACAAAGGCTAACAATTCATTCAATTATCAAAACTGATTTACAAAGAGCTTACATTCTCCTACTTATACTAGTTGTTTGGCATTGGCAGTCTCTAGATGGTTGACAAATGTCTAAATCCTATAGGCTAATGCTTAAGAAATCGTCTAACTAACTAACTAACTAATTAGTTACAAGTGGATTAGGATATAGGCATATAGTTGCTTGAAATGCCCTGCATTAGGACTCTCCCTCTTAAGAAGCACTTGACGTCAAGTGCTCTTGGTTGCCACAAGATTTGTATGAAGTTATAGGATGATAGGGTTACCTTGTATGATAAGTTTGTTGCTATTGCAACACATCAAAGGCTGTTGCTTCTGCACAGCCAAGTCCCACACAAATGAAACACCAATGTAGATGCATCTACATTAAGAGGACTCCCTTTCTTGAAAGCAAACTTGTCCTCAAGTTTGGTTGACTTTTCAATTGTAAAACATGTACACCAAATTGAACATTAAGTGTTTTGCTTTGCTAATGATCAATCATGCATATTTTGACGCTACAAGGCTTTATTCTTCACTGGTGAATCAACCTTCTTCATCTTGACCATTGGCTTGTGACTTGCCTTCCCTTTCTTTGGTTGCAAGGAGTGTAGATGCACTAGCTTGTACTTACTATGTGTGTTGCACCTTCTGCCCACGATAGCTTCATATGATTTTTCACATCAATGTAAAAGATGGAACCCAATCATGGCTACCTCCTTACAAAGAACATAACCTTTATGCTATCTATCATCCTCCAATTCTTGTTTTAAAACTTGCATAACCCTTGTTACTAATGGAGGGTCATTTGCTTCCTTAACAATAGCATTTGCTCGTTCTTCCACATATTGACCATGCACAAATTCTACTATACTTATTATGCATTCAGTCAATTCTTGTCCTTCCTCACCAAATTGTTCTTCAATGTAGCTATTAAAAACAAGATGTCCAATGTCTTGGTCTTTTAACTCTTTAACTAGAAAGTCTTGATCTTCTATCTCTTCAACAACCAAGGTTTCACCATTTGACAAAACAGGTTGGTTCTTGGCTGGTACCTTGGAAGCCTTACTTGATTTAGCAACATTTCATTCATTTTCAACCTTCTTGGTGAAATTGAATGTTGCATCACCACTTCGAGCACTGATTTTAGAATTGAAAGGAATTGATTGTGCCCACTTGACTTGATGATTCTCAATCAGCATTGCCCTATTGAAAACTTCTGAAACAGTTCAATTGTTTTGGAGGAAATGGACATCTTGGATTTGCACTTTGCTGTAAAGGGTGTGGCTGTAGTTGTAAGCCAAGAATTGCTCTTTAAGCTTCTGTTTCATCTTCTCCCAAGTATGAATCTTGGTTTTTCCTTTTCTCAATCTTTGAATCTTCAACTACTCCCACCAAGATCTTGCTTTGCCTCTCAAATTAGTTGCTGCCAATTTAACTTTCTTGGATTCTGGAATATCATAACAAGCAAAGATCTCTTCAACTTGGCTAAGCCAATCCACAAACTCCTCATGATCCAAGCTGCCATCAAATTCAAGGAATTCAATATCAAATCTTTATTCTCAATTCTGATTTGGCATCTTTGGTTGAACCATCACAGGACTATGGCCACACTTCTCGTCTCCACCTAGGAATATGAACAAAAAGTTGTTCATAATCCTCCTCTTATAAAGCTACACTTCCAGCAGTATCACGCTGGTAGTATTGCTGCTGTATCTTCCTATCTTTTCTCAACTGTTTAGTCAAGGCTTGTAGTTGCCTCCTCAATAATTCCACTTCAACTTCTAAGCCATTTTGAACCTTTCTACACCTTGGTCTATTGGCTGCAATATCATCTTTCTCTACTACAAGAACAGCTTGCTTCTTGCCCTTATCCTTCCTTGTCTTCTCAAAAATCATTGCTTCTTGCTACTACAAACCAATTGATAGACATATGAAGGCTTTGGTTTTGGTAAGAGAGGTATTTTAGGCTAGGAAAAGTAATCAAGACTGAATCTTGATAGGTTCTTGGACAGAAAATGAAGAAATAAATTGCAAACGAACTTGAATCCTGAGGATCTCAGCTCTAATACCAAATTGATGCAGGGGATGTGATGAGTTGTTTGTGTATGATTTAGAAATAATGAAAGTGTTGAGTTACTTTGAACAAATTGAGAGGTGGATAAGTATCTTTGCAAGAACACTTAGTTTCAAACAGCACACAAATGCGAATAATTTATTCAATTACCAAAACCGATATACAAAGAGCTTATATTCTCCTACTTATACTAGTTGTTTAGCATTTATAGTCTCTAGATGGTTGGTTGGCAAGTGTCTAAATCCTATAGGCTAATGTTTAAGAAATCGTCTAACTAACTAATTAACTAATTAGTTACAAGTGGATTAGGATATAGGCATATAGTTGCTTGAAATGCCTTACATCAGACTTGATATTGTATATGTAATATCCAATAGTGATTTTTAAAATTATATATATAATAGCAATGTAATGAGAAACTTAGTATAACTAACATCATGAAAATTGAAAGAAAAAATTATTTTAGTATCTCCAAATGTCACTATCGAGCTAATGTCTTAAATGTTTCATAATTCAAGTTAACATCAATAACATTACTACAATTTATTATTTTTATGTGTAAACATGAGTTATATACTAGATATTGTAATAGTAGCCTATATTGCAGTCTTTTTAATTCATTTTCTGTTAAAAATGCTATAGTGAAATTACTACCAACGATTATAGCATATATTTGGATATAGACCCACCCTCCCTAACATCATTTTCAATTACAAACTGAAGGATACAATTAATATAGATCACAAAAAATCGAACTGCAGGTACTGTTCAAATATATGCATGTGATGAGACACAAATGACAGTTAATAGTACTAGGGGAGTCAAGTCATTTTCCCCGTACGACATGCTTCATATCTTACTCCAAAATCCAAAAATACCAGAAATTTTTATATATATACAATCTCCACATCTGACTCTTCCTTTACATATTAAAGAAAACCAGTAAAGTGAAACATCCACGCTTCTACCTTAGTTTGTCGTCTTCCTCAATTTTAATTTTTCATTGTCTCTCTCACCCGCGCGAGCTTCTTACCTGGAGATCTCCACCTAGAAGCTACCTCTCACTTTCTTCTTCACCCTTCTTCACCCCTTTATATTCACGTATCACATCACTACACATCTCACTCTCACTCTCATTTTCCATTTCATTCTCTTCTCAAACCAAACCATCTCTCACTTTCTTTTACCCTATATTACATGTCTCATATTCAGCACAGACAATTGAGTTCTCATTGGATCATATAGGTGAGTGAGGCTATACCCTTTTCTCTATACCATACTAAACTGTCACAACCACGTAAAAATATTCTATCCACCCTTCAAACCATGGCTTCATATTCAAAGACCAAAGTAGTACTGCAACAAAGAAAACCACTTCCAAATGATGGTATTGGTAGGCCTAGAATGCTTAAAGATTTCCTCAATGACACATCAAATTCATGCACTTCAACCGGATTCAAATCAATCCCTAGACGACCCTGCAATCCCAATGCACAAGTTTTCACCAACAATACAAATACCAAGTTACTTAGATGCCAATCAAAAGCTGCATCAACAGCAATTTCAGCCTTCCAAGCCATGATCAACGCAGTTAAAAATTTTCCGTTGAAAAATTCCTCTTCAATTTTGCCAAGACGCATTTCACGGAGACTGTCAAGAAAGAAACCAAGCGAAGTCAAAATTACAATCAGAGTCAAAGACATCATACGGTGGACATCGTTTCTGGACTTAGCGGAGGAGAAATCTCAGCCCTTGGATTTCAATTCCTCGCCTAATCACTGCACCACATTTACTATTACAACTGGGTCCACAAATACCACGTGTAGTAGCAACAGCTCAAGTTGGTGTGAAAGTGATTTTACCTCGGAGTATTTACCGTCGTGGGGCGGTAATTCTCAGGACAACGTTGTAAACGAGGTTGAAGTAGGTAAAAAGTACTTACCACGTGTCGGCGAGGATTGTTTGAAAACGACAACAGGGACAGAAACTTATGCTGACGTGGGACCCAAGGTAAGCAATTATTTAGTGCATCGCATCTGTAAAATATTTTGTATGTGTCTGCTAGTGAGGGTTCCTTGGATGATTATAAAAGTTTTATTTTATTTATTTATGGCATTGTCATTGTGTTTTCCTTGGTCAGATTCGGTTTGACTAAATAAAATAAAATAAAAAGGCTATGACAAATTTGATAATACATGATTAATGTGTGTATATATTTTAGTAAAGTTGGTCTTGTCTCATTGTGACAATTGCACATAGTTTATTATTATTATTATTATTTTTTTTTTTTTTTGATGAACAAAACAGGGTCTCTCACGTATATAGTATATTATTATTTGATTGGCACATAGTTTATAATTATCACATCAAACAAAAGGGAAGTTACAAGGAACTGAGGAAGTTAATTTCTACAATATACTACTATAGATTCTTAGTTTAGAGTTTAGACTCTTTGCTTTCAGTGTTATATTTGTCGGATTCTTCATTAATTATATGGTTTATATATATATATATATATATATATATATTTTCCATTTGCACAACTTGCTACGCAACACAGTTCAAATAGCTGGAGATTAGTGTTACAAATTATTAATTAAAAATTTGTATATCCTATTTTACTTTACAACTTCAACATGAATCTTAATTTAGTGATAATTTGTAGATAATGCATTATTTAGTGAAGTGAACCTTAAATTAATGTTAGAAACTTAATTGTATGGGCTTTAAAGTTTAAAATCAACTTTCTCCTTTGAACTCAACACAATGATACATCTGTAGTGTACATCCTTAAAAAATAAAATATCACAGAAAAATTGAGAAAATAAAATAAAATATCGAAGTTCGTTCAAAAAAATAGGTTATAAAAAATTGTTCTTTAATTTTTTTACCATATTCAATTAGCTCCAAATTATAACACGGTCACTTGAAGTCTTGAACACTTTTTTTTAATCATACAACAAGTGAGAGGAGATTCAAACATAGATTCTTCCCTATGAAAAAAATCAAACGATATTATTGAACCACGATACTCTTAATCACTCGAACACATTTTGATATTATGTGTAGGAGTGACTTCTTTTCTAATAAATAACTTTTTTTTTAATGAGAATAGTTTGATAAGTAACTTTAACTTGCATCTAAGTTTTTGAATGCCAAGAATGTGTACTAACATTTAAAGTTGCTTGATTCTAAAAAAAAAACATTTATAGTTGCTTCGCACATAATTAATGGATCGTGATCCAATGCAAGGCAATGTTGAGAAACTCTCTATGCTAAAATATCTTGATTTAAGGCACATATAATTTGAGGATTTTGACTATCAAACTTTCAAAATAGCTAGTGGGAAAATGCTTTAAAAAATATTTTATAAAATATTTTTTCCCAATCCCACATCTCTTTAGTCTTTTTCTGTAGTCTTCAGTATGGTGATTGGTGCATAAATATTTTTCTATTGGTTTTTAATTTATACTGATTTTGATTGGCCTAAAATATAAATTCTGACAGGGAGAATTATGGTGCGATGAGAAAGAACAGCAAAGCCCAGTTTCGGTGCTTAATAATTTTCAAGTTGGAGAGGGTGAAGAGCCATTCTCATCTTTTACTCGAAGCCTTGCCAATATGGAGAGTATGTTCTTGTCTTTACCTCATCATTTTTTGGTACACAAGTCTTCATGCACTATGGCCAGTATATAGGGCCTCACTTAGTTATAGGTTTTCATTTTTAATTCCAATTTATGTAGGGGCACAAAATTTTTAAGGGTTAATGCGATCGACTTTGATTGGTGTCTAATAATAGTGGGGTCACTTGTCAAGGTGAGTCTATAAAAAAAATGATGTTATTTCGATAACAACTTATTATCTTAACAAATTATAAAAAAATTTGTGAAAAATTTTTTATCTTTGATATTACTTTTTTTATTTGTGTGTGTACTTGGACTTTTAGGGGTATGATGCTTTTTTTTTTTTAATTTTGTGTATGCTTGTGGGTTTGTAATGTCTTCAATGTAGGAGGTATGCAAATTAGTGGGTATAAACAGCAATCCTTACTTTTGTTTTGGGGTGCAAATGGAAATTTTGAAGGCAAAAATTAAGAACAACACTATAGATATAGGTCATGAGAACAAATGCTAACAAACCATGATTTTCTATCAGGGACAAGACAAAACCTTATGCAAAAGATCCAGCTCTTTGAGAGTCTTGCTAAACTGGAGACTTTTAACCAAGAGGAATGCATGTCCATGGAAGAAAATACCAAATTCGATGAAGAAGAATCAGATGAATTTGAAAAGAAGGTCTCGGAGCTGTTTGTCAAAACAACAAGTACAGTAGATATTGGCAGTGCCGGAGTGGAACTATTATTGTTGGATTTCTTTAGGGATGAATTGACTACAAAGAGATGCCAAACTAAAATGGATGATGATGAGTTTGATAGCGAGGTGGTGAGCAAGGCAAAAGCATGGGTGAGAGGGGAACAAAATGGACTACATGAATGGGGTATAGAGCATAAGAGGGAGGCTTATATTAGTGACATGTATAGAAGAGAGAGGTGGAGCAACTTTGAAGAGGAGCAAGAGGAGCTAGCTTTTGAATTTGAGACTGGGATTCTGGGGGATTTGTTGGATGAGGTTCTGGTTGATCTCTTCTTACACTGAGAAGAATGATTAATTGTGTTGGAAGAAAAGTAATGCTAAAGATGCAAAATTTTTCACAACTGTTGACATGACTAGTTGTGATTGGAGCAAAACATTACTTTCACGTGACTCTACCATTGTTGACATTATTTTTATCATGCATCAATCACAACAGGCCATATTAAAAGTTGTGTCTGTAAATTTCTTGAAGAAAGTTTTACTCAATGGCTGTTGGCCTTTGCTACTCAACCAGACATGATGGTGTGGGTACAGTGGCTTCAGATTCAATTTTACACTCAACATGGCTTTGGACCTTTGGAGAAGCGGTTATGCCCATTAGATTACCAACATTACTTTGATGCCTGGCTATGACTGAGAAAAATATGGCAATGGGTAAAATATCAATATTTGGCCTTTTTGGCTAAGATGGAGAGGTAACTATAGCTGAGTGTTGGCTTTTAAGTCGGTACAGCTTGGTGCTTAGAGCATTTCAATTTTGGAATGTAAAGATGGGAGAAGAAACTCTTGTGGGGCAAAACTCATGCCTGGCATGTAAAAATTGGTTTCGCATTACAACAGAGCCTTTTTATTGTAGCGAGATGAAGCTTAACATTTGTAAAATAAATAAGAAAAGTCCATTTTTAATTTAACTTTTACTAGATAAGGATGATCCTATGACATTACTTCAATTTAATATCATATATGTAGCTTATATTTCAAAATCAAAGCATGTGCAGATAGCAATTGTTTTGACGAATGACAAATTTTTTAAGAAGCAACAAATCAGAGATGACAACAACCTGTTACAAACAAGCAGCAAGTTGCAACTTGTAACAGGCTTAAAGCCATACCAAAACAACATTAGATACAACAAAGAGGCACAAAGACAGAACAAACTCTAACAGGCAAGCAACAGGCTTATGTAAATCCAAAACAACACAAGAACTACTACTAGGTTAATGTATCAGATCGATGAAAATTTCCATAGACAGCAGAGAGTTCAGCTTCGATTGGAATTCTTGACACCCTTGTAGCTAGCTAGACGATCTGTGTCTGACATCAAACCTTATTGCCTTTCAAGGTTAATTTGGACTATATAAGCAATTACAAGAAGAATTAAACATGACTTGACTAGTTCTTTTGGGATTGCATAAATTTGAATTTGATTAACCCTCTCCTTAACAAAGGCTATCAAAGCCAAGTAACCCCATATAGCTCAAGGTAAATGGAAGCTTGTGAAACTTCTGAGCTTGTTGGATACAAAAGCTATCAAAGCCAACCTAGTAATTCCATATAGCGTACGGTACTATGAAGGATTATGTTGTATTGGATGAGCGGTAGACATAGCTTAATAAGGATTTTTTTTTTTTTTTTTGGTCAGAGAATTCAAAGGAATTGGAGCTCCGGGATATGATGAAAGCCTAGTGGTGGAGCCAGGAAATTTTCTTGGGAGAGCCGGTCAATACATATTTGTGTAATTTTTAGATTTATTATCAAACGCAAAAGAATATTAATTGAAAATTTCAAAAGCTAAAGGAGGCCATGGCTCCCTTGGCACCCCCTAGCTCCGCCTACTGAATCATGAATAAATCTTGTACCAATCCATCGGCTTTGAGATGTCCAGCTTGTTTTTTTTTTTTTTTTTTTTTGATGAACAATTGATATTTCGTTACTTGTAGTCCAGCTTGTTATACAATTATTCAATAATATTTGCATTATGGACTGGAGTGTGGGCTGTCATAAAACGTTATGCCTTCAAGCAGTTTAGAAAAAAAGGTTCACATGGCCCTTTCAATCGGGCATCAACCTTCATGGATCATGGCAAAGCAGTGGCCTGAAGTTAAGCCCAATAATAGTTTCATCTCCGGCCCTTAACTCAATGTTGCATCCCCACTCCCATTTGCCAAACTTTGTTATATTAAAGGCATGTTTGGTAGACTACTGTAAATATGATTGAGCTATTTAGTAACTTGTTAATGTTTTTATTACAAGGAATGAATCATTCTTTATGGATAACTATTTTTTAAAATAAAGAATAACTACTTTTCTATAAAAGAGGTGTAATAATTTTTAAAATTAATATATTTTCAAATAAATAAACTTTCTATATGCATATAATAATTATTAAAAAATAAAAAAAAAAACTAATCTCTCTCTTAAATTTAAAATATATATATTATTTTTTAGGAAATATAATTGTATTTCCTAAAATATATTTTAAGTTTTATTCTAATATCACATAGTTTACAACCAAACTTATGAATAGGTTTAGTTATTCCATTACAACACGTTTTATTCTTGGTAATAAAAATTATTATTCATGTTGTAATTCACATTCAATGTACCAAATGTGCTCTAACACACCTAGTAATAAATTTATATTTTGTGGTATCTTGTGACTAATTTTTTTTTTTAATAGGAAGACTAAAAATTTTATTCAAATAGAGAAATAGAAAGTTAGAAACTACATCATGGAGAAAGCTTATTCTAAAGAATAAGGACTTTCTTTAATCCAAGTAGAAAACTCAACTCTATAAATACTTAAAGGAAAATGCTAACGAGTGCCCTTAGGACACTGGTTAATAATCTATTTAAAGAAAACTTTTTTGGGAAATGAAAAAAAAAGTAATTAATATTTTAACAGTTTTTTTTCATTTTCTATAAAAGTGGTTTCAAAACTTTCTTAAAACATGTTTTGCTAACAAATTGAATAAAAAATAAAGCACGTTGATAATTACATAATCAACACTAGAGTTTGATATTGTTTTTAAGCTAAGCTCCAGATTTTCAAGAACATAAATGATTCACAAATCACAATACAATTTTAAATTATTGCAATTTAAAAACTTTATGAGTCTATATTAATCAAAATAAAATAAATTTTATTTAAGATGTACTTGGTATTATCTAATTACTAAAAAAAAAAAAAAAATCATCCATGAGTCAAATATTGACTTAAAAAAATTGAAAAATAAATTATTCACATAAAAAAAAATTATAATAGATAAATTGTTAAATACAATATAATATTCACATGGAGGTATGTACGTAAATTCACGTATCACAGATTCGCATATTTGTCCCGCAATCATGGCTTTGCGATTGCCAAGTAAACTTTTTTTTTTTTTTTTTTTTGATGAGATTGCCAAGTAAACTTTGATATAAAATTATTCTATTACAGATTCACTTCAATCGAAAAGTCTATGATAATCTTAATAGATAATTATCCTTAAGTAAATGATGATTCAGTCTAATCTTAATAGATAATTAAGTCATTTGCATGTGCTCTTGTACATCAACTCCAAGGTAAGCTACTAAGCTTGGTGATAATCAAAGTTTCCAATACTTAATTATTACTTTTTGTTTTTTGTTTTTTGTTTGTTTTTTTTTTTTTTTTTGCTGAATAGAAATATACTTAATTATTACTTACAACATGTGACAAGTGCTGGGTTTATTCCTTAAAACCTTCGGAAATTAGGTTCAATTTGATGTGTGTAATTAAAATCTTGTTTGTCTAATTGCAAATTTTAGACCTAAAATATTATTAGCATCCTATACCGTGCTGTATTGTACGCCATCTATATACTACGAGCACACTCCATTGTGGTCTTGTATATACGTTTCCAAACGACCACAAATGTCTTTGACAAAATATAATTTGAAGCCTTTGGTGCTACAAACGGGCCATGTATTTAGGAGGATGTAACGTTACATAGGAATTCTTGTTTGTATCTTAAGTATGATTACACTTTATGTACATCAGAAGAGTACATGAGCTATCCCCATAGTTCTAGGTCAATGAGTGTGAGTTGATTATTTAATAAAAAAAGATTGTAAAAACTTCGTATTATCATCGTTTTTTTGTTTCTTTTGGTTGTCTCTTTGATTAGATCTAGCAGTGTATACTCAAAACCTTTAAATACCTAAAATAATATTTTTCACAATTATAAGTTTTTTTTTTTTAAAGAAATAATAAACACAATCTTTTAAAGGGGCAAGAGATCATGGATTTGTCACATAGCTAATTCCAAAGTCAAATTTCAAAATCTAGGACTCAATGAGAACAAATATGCGAGAAGCCCATTGCTTACCTTTCAAGCAACATTTTGCAGTCAACTCGGGCATTTATAATATTTGTCACAAAACAGGGTCATAGTCTTTAGCATTATTCAAGCAAAAAAATAAAAAGTCTTTAGCATTATAAATTGAGGCCCAGTTATCTAAGCTACGGCATTGAGAAAGATATATTATACTAGTTAATCAGCAACCAATTGGTACAATTTGTTTGGTCTATCGATTAACTAATTAAGTACGCTCATTATTCGTGCCATAATTTTCTATCAAGGAAGAAGAATTCTTTTCCCAATACATACCAATCTTGTGTGATGAACATGCAGGTGTAGTTTTATTGGAGTAGTCACATTTGAATTGCATGATTGTTAAACATTTGGGTAATAATAAAAATAGTGAATAGTTAATAACTTTTGGTTCAAATGATGTTTCTATATGATATATTAACTTCTCAATTGAAATCACATTAAAGTATTCTCACCTATAAATGGTATCAGGGCCCATTATTTGAGGGCAAGTATTTGTTAGTGGATTCTATCAAGTAGAACGAGACAGAGGTCAAGTTCGCTCACCCAAGGTTGAGTAAATGTTATATTATGTGTGTATTGGTAACTCTCATAGTTGTGCAAGGAAGACTCTCCTGACTTTAATGCTATAAGTCTATAACGGTTCAAACTAAACTAGAATATGTACTGTATCCATATATATTTGCTTAACTACTTTCAATTAAAAGGACCTTATATTTGCCATGAAATATTGAATTTTTCTATCTGATTCATATAATTTTTGGGGGTCCTTTCTTTATTCCTGCATAAATATTAGAACATGCACAACTTGCTGTACAAATCGTGTATCTCAAAATCTTGCCAATAGATTGCGAACTCTCAAAGGTCTCAACAGCAACAATAAATTTCGTGCCTAAAATGAGGACCACTTTGCTCTCTGGGACCAATTCCAAAACTATAAACAATTGAAGGACCACTTTGCTCATTGCTGGGACTGTGTGGAACCCAATTATACGATATTTTACACAAATGAATATTCTCAAATCTCAATACATATATTATATAGTATATACGCATGTGTGGTTTGCAACGGCTTAATAGAAAGCGATATCAGATAAAGAGGGAATAGGATGAGAGGCATGAGAGAAAAACAGAATTTTCAACGTGTATATATATATATCGTCAAATATATATGCACTATGATTACGAAACTTTGTTTGATTCTTTGGGAGCTAATGAACTTAATTATGCTTCAGTCAAAAAATGAAAAGGACCACTTAGGCTAAGAGCAAGAGTTTAATTAAGAAGAAGAAGAAGCCATACGAGTCAGTTGTATGTTAATTTTTTATTCGATGTGATTGATCAGCTAAAGAATTAAGGATGCTCTATCCATTCATCTCTAAAAAATCTCTTGTTATCCTTTTGGTGTGATTCTGATATATATGTATCTTCTGTCTTATATTTTATATATAGTCTCAACTCTCAAGGAAAAGGATAGGATATATATATATATACACACACACACACACTTAATTTGTTTGATGGGATTAACATGTAGGTCGACTAATAACATATATCTTGATAAGACATTCCCATCAATATGTCTCAACAATTTTTTTTTCTTTTTGGTTTTTTTGGGAATAAGGGAATTGAATCTAAGTTTAATAGTATGATATAATCTTTTTGATTTTTTTTTTTTTTTTGGTCAACTCTGGAAAACATCCTGTAATGATATGATTTGAAAAGGTACGTAAATTGTTCATCTTAATTGCTCCATTGTAGTAAGAAAAAAAAAGTTTGTTATTTAATTTATATACTTAAAATTTACTTCTTAATGTGTCATTTTTATTATTGTGATACAAATAATGACTATGAGGTTAACTAAATTTTACATTAATTTTTCAAATCAACCTGCAGGGTGCAGCACGTGGAAAGGCATTTCACTATAAATTAACCATATACGATATAAACACTTAGTTCTTTGTTTCTCAATGCAAGTAAAATTTATAATATGGGTCTTTTAGCAGGTTTGCATTAAAAAACGATTAACATCTTTAATTACACAAATATAAAATGGTGAACTTTATCCGGCTACCATTAGGAAGGGAAAATAAATTTCTTTCACACGCAAACTCAGTTTTAAACAATAAAAGGATTTTTTTTTTTTTTGGCAATTATAACATTTCAACTATTAGTGCATTCATCATTCTCAAAAAAAAAAAAAAATGGACTATTAGTGCATTCATTTCGTTGTCAGTTCTTACCACAAAAGTTTGGCCATATTAGTTATGTGATTATATCACTGAGTGGTTTCTGATTTTTAAACGTAGTCATTCAGAACTTAAATCCATTGGTCCCTAACTATTAAAACCCCATTAAAACGAGATTAACAAAAATTAAATGCCATTAAAGATGGCCTCCACTACCCTAATAGCTAGGAAAGAAGGATGACCAAATATCTTAACATAGCCATTTACATGAGCACAACCAGCAAACAAGTGAATCCTTCTGTTCCTCTAACTATTCACCCAACCAAAAACAAAATTAATAGCAGGATATTATAATTGATTAACACAACAGACATCTGTCAGGATAAGCTATGAAATATGATAGTTGCATACTTAATCGTGTACAGAATACAAATCTTTGATTTTTCACATAAGGGTTCGATTGGTTTAAAAGATTTGTTCAACAATAATTACCTTTTAATTTCTACCATGCCAGGGTTGTATTGTATATTTAATTGCCTTTTTTTTCATGAAAAGTACTAAATTCATAATTTTTTTACAATATTTTTACAACAATTCATAGATAGTAAGTTCTTATCAGTTCTAATTTGAAATTATAATTGAAATTATGATTTTTACCTACCAATAAATACCTGTAACAACTTGCCGTTTAAAAATTTATTGTAAAAATATGGTTACATAACATTTCTCTATTTATATAAGTTGTCAAATGAGACAAAGTCCGGTTTCCTTGTGTCCTGCTTTCTGGCCTGTTAGTCTATGGACCATAGTTACTAAAATTTAACGCATGGAATATACTCTGATAAGTACGTGCTTTAGTATATAGTTGTCCCTTTTTCTTTTCTTTAAAATTTTGGATGTATTTTCAAGAAAATTGTTATAATTTTAAAATATATATGTAATATACATGACAAAAAATATATAATATATAATTGTTTGTATGACGTTAAAATCTAATTATTCAAATTATATTAAAAGCTTACGATCAAATAAAAATATGAAAATGTTAATTTTCAATATAAATTATAAATTATAAAATACGAAATTAAGAAATATTGATTTTGATAGTTGTATTGTCATATTTAATGTGTGTTTGGCAAAAATTATTTTTGCCAACTTATTTTACTATTCAACTTATTTTTACTACTATCCATGAGTCCTACTACACTTTTTGATACTATTCATGAGTCTCACTGTACTATTTCAGCTAACTTTTACAATTATTTACAATACTTTCAGTAAAAAGTTTTCAGTTTCAGCAAAATAAGCGGATTCTAAATAGACTAATAATAACATGTTTTAATACGGGAAACAATTATAGTTCTCATAAGACTATTAAAATTTTAAAATTAGGGCAAATTATAGTATTTTCATACAAATATAATGCGCAAGATATTTTATTTTATTTTTGTACCTTTAATTATAAAAATCGTGTATTTTTAATAGTATTATTGTTTCATCAAGTAAACAGAAGTTATTATAATATGTATGTTTTACACTTTTTTTTTTTTTTTTGAGAAAAAGTATGTTTTACAATTTTACTAATTATTCTACAGATATACGTTGTTGTGGTCAAATTATTGGCAAAATAAAAATATACACAATTTTACAATCTATTGAAACTGACCCATTGGTCTGATCTCACAATATATATATATATATATATATATATATATATATATAGGCAAAACTTAAAAAAAGTTCAATTAAAATTTGAAATCGTATACTATATAATAAAAGTTGGGTTTAGAAACCGTGGTTGCGCTAAGTGGGTTCACCAAATTGCAGAAATTTTTTTAGATTTTTAAAAAATTATATAAAAGCTTACGATCAAATAAAAATATGAAAATGTTAATTTTCAATATAAATTATAAATTATAAAAATTATTTTTGCCAACTTATTTTACTATTCAGCTTATTTTTACTACTATCTATAGGTCTTACTGCACTTTTTGATACTATTCATGGGTCCCACAGTACTATTTCAGTTAACTTTTACATTTATCTATAGTACTTTCAGTAAAAAGTTTTCAGTTTCAGCAAAATAAGCGGATTTTAAACATACTAATTGATGATGCCAAAAAAACTACCAGTGAGCCGCACGATACTCGCACGCTCAAAATAACACCTGCACAATAGAAAGGGAAGACCTAACAGAGAGCACCGGTGTGGTGCCGGCCAAATACCCTCCGAAAGTCAAGTTAGAAATTCTCACAACTTTAAAGTACTAAAGAGGGGTAAATTATGTGTACCTTGATTCCTAAGGGTATTGGGGTTTTTATAGTAGTAGAAGGTTGACATCTCTTCCTTGGTGTAGAAGTATTTTCCTTATAGGAATTCTCTTGAATAATCCTAAACGTGATGGACAAGATATTTCCTTATAAAGAAGATCTTCATTAATGTGCGTATCTTCCGGAATCCTCTTTGTGCTAGGATTCCATTTACCTTAGGATTCTATGGTGGCTAAACGTGTGCTGCAAGTATTTCCCATCTAGGGTTTATGGCTGCCATGTGGTCCGCCCTTGTGGCATCCGTTCACGCAGGATCCGTCCATAACAGACCTTGCACGCGTTGGGCCCGTCCTTTATCGGCCCACAGATGTGGAACCATCAGGCCCATTTTATGGAGATCCATCAACCTAGATTTTTACCCTCTTCACTAATAATAACATGTTTTAATACGAGAAACAATTATAGTTCTCATAAGATTGTTAAAAATTTAATATTGGGGCAAATTGTAGTATTTTCATACAAATATAATGCGCAAGATATTTTATTTTATTTTTGTACCTTTAATTATAAAATTCACGTATTTTTAATAGTATTATTGTTTCATCAAGTAAACGAAAGTTATTATAATATGTATGTTTTACACTTTTTTTTTTTTGTTGAGAAAAGTATGTTTTACACTTTTACTAATTATTCTACAGATATACGTTGTTGTGGTCAAATTATTGGCAAAATAAAAATATACACAATTTTACAATCTATTGAAACTGACCCATTGGTCTGATCTCACAATATATATATATATATATATATATATATATATAGGCAAAACTTAAAAAAAGTTCAATTAAAATTTGAAATCGTATACTATATAATAAAAGTTGGGCTTAGAAACCGTGGTTGCGCCAAGTGGCTTCACCAAATTGCAGAAATTTTTTTAGATTTTTAAAAAATTATATAATTTTTCTTTTCCTATAATTTCTAAGTTGATAAAAATATTAATTTGATTACAATCCAAACTCTTCATCTAATCCTATGTAAAAAATGTCCATCTAATCAATATATATATATATATATATTAGATAAATTATATTACTACACGTAAAAAATTGCAATTTTTTTAGATTTATAAAAAAATAGATATAATTTTTTTTCATATCTTCTTTTCCTATAATTTCTAAGATAATAAAAATCTTAATTTGATTACAATTCAAATTTTTCATCTAATCCTTATCTTAAAAGTGTATGTTTTGGTCATCTAATCCTTATTTTTTAATTACTACACCTAAAAATAAAACAACAACATATAGCTAATAAAGTTTATTTTCAAGTAAATTATCTTTAATATAATAATATATAAGAGTGTAATTTTGAATAAATTTTCTTTCTTTTAACGTACAACTATTCTTTATATCTTTAAATAAAAAGAAATTGTTCCCTTGGGTCTATCCAAAATAAAATCTCTTAGGGAGTTAGTGCTAAGTACATGTTCATATGTCCTGCCATCATTTAATGTACAACTATTCTCTTTATCTATATTAAAAAAAAAAAAAAATTGTTCTCGTGGGTCAATCCAAAAAAAAAATCTCTTAGAGAGTGAGTACTGTGTACATGTCCAGATGTCTTGCCATCAAAAAAGTAAAATCAATTCTAATTAAAATTTATGTCTCAAACTCATATTCTTAATAACTAGTAAACTTTCCCACCGTGTTACAATTAATCATAAAGTGAAGGAAAAGAAAATGTTAATATCAACATTAAGCTTTCGTGTCTATCCAAAGATAAATAGAGGAAAGTTGATATAAAAAATTAAAATTTTGCATTTATCCAAAGATTAGTAGAGGAAAAGTTGATAAGAACGATTAAGATTTTGTGTCTATCTAAAAAAAATTGCTTCAATTTTTGCTTACCTTCAAGTATATCTAAAACTTGAGATTAGATCATAGGGAATAAAAACAATTGGAAAAAAAAATTATAAATATTTTTGCTCCGCCTCCCTCGAACTTCTAATTCAGACTATGCTCTCTCTATTATGAAGGTTATATTTTTTGTATTCCTAGTTTTTTTTTTTTTTTTTAGTGTATATTTTTAGTTGGATGGTTTTGTTCTATAATGGGTTTATTGATTTTTAAGTTTCTAGGGGTATCAGCATCCTTATCCGATAGGAAATGGGTTAGCAATGGAAGCTATAATGGAAGCACCAAAGTGTATTATACTAGGCCAGATTGTGTGGATACTTTAAGGATGCCTCCAATGAAAGCTACAAGTTCTATTTTCCTCTCCAAGGTTATTTAACTCCATCCTTTATTCTTTTTTTCTTTTTTGTTTCATTATGTTCATAAAATACATCATATTTTTTATACAACAAGTAACCATATTGGATTCTTTGAAGCTATAGAGTTTGAAGGAATCTTTGAAAAGCTTAGTTACTATAAGCTTGAATTGTCATAACATAATTAATTAGATCTTCATCAACCATAATCTATTGGGATATGATCGCAACAAATTTTTCTCAAGAGGAATAAAAATGTAGTTGGCCTAGCAAGTTTGGGTCAATTGAAATAATACTCTGGAATAAAATAAGAAAATAGTTGCTAAAAAAAAAAGGATATTGGTCAAGATATGGCATGATCCATTGAAGTTTTAAACTCCTTGAAGTTATAATCTATATTCCAAATGCATCATTTACTCATAAGATAGATTGTTGTTCACAAAACGAGCCTAGGAGGGATATGCAGGACCTCGCAAAAGTATTACTTTTTAATTTTCATCACATCTCAATGCTAATGAAGCTATTTTCAGTTATTAATGCAAACTTATTGTCAGGTCTTAACTCTTAGTTTTTCTCAAATATTTTTGTTGAAGTTTATATTTACACATTTTATTCTGATAGGTTGAAATTTGGTGCCTCCTCAATTCTTATGTAAATTTTTAATGTTTAGTAATTTGGGTTGTTTATAATTCTTAACTATTAAATTTACCAATTAAATATATTTTATTATTTAATTTTAATTAAATTTTCTTATTTTCTTTAGTTTACACATAATTTTTGATTAAGTCATGCATCGCACGAGCATAATACTGTAGATAAAACATAGTTTGTATCACATACAAAACATACGAAGCAGAAAATTAACGGATCTATTTCATTTGCAATTGATAATATGTACTATGTAAGTTTCAAAATTTAAGAACAAGATAGCGTACCTTGGTGCGGTGAAATTCAAAACCAAAGATTAGAAATACTTGGGAACATTTTAAATTTTCACTCCAATTCCACTTATGCCCAAGAAGTGTGGTCTTTCAACCAGTTTATACATATGTGTTCAAGGGAGAATAAGAGAGTGGCTTACACTCACATACACACCATTTCATACATTACAAAATTCTGTATGTTTCTCTCCTTATATATAACTGATTATCTAATTGGGCTAGCCTTTTGAGTCATTCCAATTGGGATTTAGTATGTGACTTAGAGTGGGACCAAAAGAGACAAATAAGACAACCTCACCTTGATACACATCTTGCTTAACCATAGACGACAGTTCTATCTAGTTGTAACCTGAAACGGCTTTCACCATGCCTTTAGTAGCATTTACGGCACTCAAGTCCTTGACATTGTATCCTTTAGTCATAGACTTTAAAAGCAACTCGACTCTTCCTTTAAGAACACTAAATTTGGAGAGCGGATCATAAAGATGATCCAAAGATCCTAAACACACATTACACAAAAAAGAAACGATTTATAATTACATTACACAAGAAATGATTAACAAAACTTATGCAACAAAAAAAAAACATATACCTCTTGCGTTTTTTGTTTCAGCGTAATTTTGTCCGTATAAGATTCTCATTATGGTGATACCCTTCTCCTTGATTTCTACATAAAACAAACACAAATGTTGGGAAAAAATGAAGAAAAAAAAAAAAGATTAAACCAAACAAGAAAAACAACAATGAAAAAGAAGAAGAAAAAAAGAAAAAGTTAACAAGATACTAGTCTCAGTGGTTTTCCTCTCAGTTGGATGAGTGGTTTTTCGAAGACGTCGTGTTGCAGCAGCCACACGGGCGTGTCTCCTCATCCTTGAGAGACTTATAGCAAACAATGATTAGAAGAAAAGAAAAATGAGAGAAAAGAGAATACGACCAAAATGAGGCAAAGCTTGCTCTGTTTTTATAGAGACAATGAAAGGGAGCAAAAAAAGGTGAATAATTGAGAAAAAAAAAAAGAGAAAGAGAGAGTAGTGTAACTAACAAAAAATGAAGAGAAGGAAAGAAAAATGGAGACAACTAAGGGGAGCGAAAAAAAAGGAACAACTAACCACAAAAAGAGAGAAAGAAAGAGAGTAGTATAAACCCTTGTGACGTAAGCTCGCTCTATTTTATAGAGACAATGCGCAAAAAAAAGGCGAACAATGGAAAAGAGAGAGAGAGAGAGAGAAAATATCACCCGTGACGTCATAACTGAATTTCTACTCCTGATATATCAAAGCAACCTACACTTCATGACCAGGTTCATTATTCTCTCAGGATTGAGAGTTCATGTAAATAGAAGCCGTGAGATTTATTTTTCATTTGACAGTCGTTATTAGAATAATAAATCTCACAGCGGTCCAGTTCAATATGTCTTAACACTTAAAACATATCAACATATCAACTAGAAGTCTCAACTTCCATGATTAAGACAAATCATCTTAATTGATATGTTATAGTTTTCGCAGATAAAATGCCCAATTTCATCACTTACAACGAACTAAAATTATAAGTTTATAAAAGAACTTGTGATTTATATTTTCTGTGACTAAATCACATACTATGCATTTCATGGACTATATGAGAATGTCCAAATATTCATGTTACCATTATTTTAGATAATAACAAAACAACTTTATTAATCACAACATAATATCATACATAGTATCATACAATAGGATTTAAATGGCACATATCCTAACAAATACTAGTTACAATCTAATTTTGTGTCATGTGTCTAAATTTATGTGGAGACCACACCATAATTATCCACATAAATTTATGCCATGTGTCCACTTAAGTTTTTTAATCTTTGTGCCGAGTGAGTTAATAAGTGCAAAATATTAAGAATCTAATATTAATGAACTATAAAATTAAAATTAAAAAAAAAAAAAAAAACTAATCGCATAAAAATCACCCCATAACAAAGATCACCTCACGTTCTATCTTATTAAAAATTAGAAGGAAAAAAAAATGATCATAAGTAGTTTTAAATTTAGGTAAGAATATTAATATGTGACTAATTACGTTTACTTTTTAAAAAATATATATTTTTTGACTAATTATTTATATTTTTATAATAAAAATTGTATTTAATTTTAAATGTACTTATATGCATGCATGTGTTACATGCTATTTTTTTAATAATTTGATTAATTATTTATATTTTTATAATAAATAATGTGTTTAATTTTAAATGCATCAATGCGTTTGCATGGGTTACATGCATGCTAGTTATATATAAAAGTAACATTTATAATTATTGATTATAATATTTTACTTTAAAACTTTAACAAGTATAGGTTTAACTTCATAAAAAAAAAAAAAAAAGTATAGGTTTAACCCCAAAAAAAAAAAAAAAGTATAGGTTTAACCAATTTACATCAAGGCACAAAAAAGTAAAAAATTTCCAAATATCATTGTTTGTTATGTCAGTAATAGTGTAAGGTTAATCTTTTCAATCAAAGTAACATTTATAATATTTATGATTATAATATTTTAATTTAAAACTTTAACAAGTATAGGCTAAACTTCATAAAAAAAAAAAAAAAGTATAGGTTTAACCAATTTACATCAAGGCACAGAATTTAGTTTAAAAAATTACAAACTCAATTTTTTTCTAATATATTAATTTAATTTTTTATACATGTATCAACTTCTTTTTTAATGAAACATGTATTTTTTAACTAAAAAAAAGGTAAGCTTGTTTTATGTATCATCATTTTATTCAACCAAATGATTTTTTTTTCATTTATTAGAATTTAGGCGTAAATGCACTTTTAGTCCCTATATTTTGACTTTTTTCCATTTTGGTCCATACATTTTAATTTTACCACTTTTAGTCCCTAAACCAATTAACGCATGTTATTTTCGTCCTTTCCATTAGTCAACCAACGGAAATAGCTGAGGTGGCAACCGGAGCAATTAAAATATTATAAAAAATGCCACATCAGCATCTATTTTTTTTAATAAATAATTTGTCAATTTTAACTAAATAAAAAAAGAAAAAAACAGAATTAAAAACAATAAAATCAAATGCCTATGAACACAAGAACACAAACCTAGAAAATCAAACTCAAGAACACGAATTCAAAATTAAACCCATTGAATCAACTTCCTTTCCCACTTAAAATCAAATCAATAATGCAATAAAATTTGAGAAGAGAACAAAGACCAATGTTGAAAATCCATAAGTTTTTCTCGTTCTTCCCCAAAGATTCATAGCCAAAATCATAAAATCAAAGAAAACCCAGAAATCTCAAACAAAACCCAGTTTATTTCAAACAATCAACAACAAAATCAACCAACCTGGGCAACTCGGCTGATTGAATCAAACAAACACACAAACCCAAAAAAACCCAGCCAAACTCAGTTCATTGAATCAAACTCGGCTCATTGATTTTTTGTTTTTTGTTTTTTTGGTTTCATTTTTTGGGTTTGGGTATTTGATTTTCAAGTTTGATTTTCTGGGTTTGGGTATTTGTTCTCGGTTTCTTACACTCGGCTTCGGATCTAGCCAGCGCTTCCAACGCTTCTTTCGACCGAGCTTGAAAATTGTCGGCGTCAAATTCTTCTTCGTTTTGGTGGGTTTGGAGCACGGTCTCTAAGGATGAGAGTTGAGCGCGCTGAGAAAGGAGAGCCCTAACAGCGTCGTAGAATTCAGTGCAGTCTGGTTGAAGCCAATCCAAGGTTTCGAAAGCCTTATTCGCCGATGCCACCAGCGTTTCCACATCCCCAGACCGCGACAAAAGCTCCGAAACCAATAGCTTCTTCAACGACTCCGCCGTCTTCGCGTAGAGTTCACGCGTCGCCGAAGTGAGTTGGTTGAGATTATTGCTGTTGTTGTTGTTGGAAGACCCATTACTTTGCTGCCGGAGTTGCTTTTGACTTTGAGCAAATACCTAAACCCAGAATAGTGTTCAGGTTTGGTTCTTATGTTAATTTTTTGGGTTTTAAAATTTTTGGGTTGGTGTTTTTGTTAAATGCATTTTTAGATCTTAATTCATGTGAATTTGGTTTTTAATTATGTTTTTATTTTTTTTATTTAGTTAAAATTAATAAATTAATTTTTTAAATTTATATGCTGATGTGTCATGGGTGATGTGGCATTTTTTATAATATTTTAATTGTTCCGGCTGCCACCTCAGCTATTTCCGTCGGTTGACTGACAGAAATGATGAAAATAACACGCGTTAATTGATTTAGGGACTAAAAGTTGTAAAATTAAAATGTAGAGACCAAAATAGAAAAAAGTTAAAATATAGGGACTAAAAGTACATTTATGCCTAGAATTTAATATCTAGGGGTGATACTGTCATTATTATTGTAAGGGCTCAAAATGTAATGGACCCTAGACAATAAAATTTTGTAGAGAGTGGATAGGAAGAACTAGGCAACTAGCGAACATACAATCGTTTATGGGAGATTTACGATGAATCTGTATCCTCCTCTCAAGCCGAGAGAGGCCCCCCTCTTTGAAGGGATCCTTCTAGTCATATAGTGTTCTCCTTAGTTAATCTTAGCCGTCCATTTGTCGGTTATCTGGGCTTTGCGTGTAGGAGTTTGTCCCCTCATCTGTAGTTTACAAGCTTTATGTTAGGTCAAAGCCGCCTTTGCAGGCTTTATACTAGTTGAAATGACTGATGCCTTGGGTTTTCAGGTTACTTTGTCATTAAAGTGGTCAGAATGTTGGTGAGATATATTCAAAGAATATGGGATATTTTCCCTTTTAATGAGGTCGGCGTGCCGAGGACAGGTCATCCTCGGCGTGGCCTTTGGATGACCTGGGCCTTTCCCGCTGTCCTCGGCCTTTACATTGTCCTCGGCGCGGGCCTTGGGCCATAGGTAGTGGGCCGATTGTGGTTAGCGTAGTAGGGCCCCACAATAGCCCCTCAAAATTCTGCTGCACGTCCCCTAGGGCGGGGAGGAGGATTTTGACTTCCTCGGCGCTTTTTCTTTTTTTTGTGCACGGTGTTTGTCCGAGGATGGGTAAGTTTGGGCCGTTTGTACTATAGCGCCCAGTTTCCCATGATTTCCGTCCCCGATAGGGTTCATCATTTAGCGCCTAAGGGGTTTGGTTTGGCCTTAGTTTTGGACTCGTAGCCCATACAGGCACCTCGGCTCCGATCAGCGTTTGTATTGCCTCATAATGACTGATTCCCATAGAGGTTTGGGTCTGAAGTTTATACAAGACCTTGATTTTTCTCAGCGTTCAGTTTTTACGGGGAGATTTTCTTCCTGCTGACCTGAGGCCTTCGACCATGCAATGCTTTAAGCTTTGTTTAGTGCTCGGTTTTCTCATTTTATGCTTGGTTTCCCCCGAGGCTTGGGTCCGAGGACCATGCAATGCCTTGGTTCTGTCCAGTACCTAGTTTTCTCGTTTTAATCATCTGAAGTATCTGGTTTCCCCAGAGGCTTGGGTCCGAGGACCATGCAATGCCTTGGTTCTGTCCAGTACCTAGTTTTCTCTTTTTTAATCATCTGAAGTATCTGGTTTCCCCAGAGGCTTGGGTCCGAGGACCATGCAATGCCTTGGTTCTGTCCAGTACCTAGTTTTCTCTTTTTTAATCATCTGAAGTATCTGGTTTCCCCAAAGGCTTGGGTCCGAGGACCATGCAATGCCTTGGTTCTGTCCAGTACCTAGTTTTCTCGTTTTAATCATCTGAAGTATCTGGTTTCTCTAGAGGCTTGGGTCCGAGGACCATGCAATGCCTTGGTTCTGTCCAGTACCTAGTTTTCTCTTTTTTAATCATCTGAAGTATCTGGTTTCCCCAGAGGCTTGGGTCCGAGGACCATGCAATGCCTTGGTTCTGTCCAGTACCTAGTTTTCTCGTTTTTAATCATCTGAAGTATCTGGTTTCCCCAGAGGCTTGGGTCCGAGGACCATGCAATGCCTTGGTTCTGTCCAGTATCTAGTTTTCTCGTTTTAATCATCTGAAGTATCTGGTTTCCCCAGAGGCTTGGGTCCGAGGACCATGCAATGCCTTGGTTCTGTCCAGTACCTAGTTTTCTCGTTTTAATCATCTGAAGTATCTGGTTTCCCCAGAGGCTTGGGTCCGAGGACCATGCAATGCCTTGGTTCTGTCCAGTACCTAGTTTTCTCTTTTTTAATCATCTGAAGTATCTGGTTTCCCCAGAGGCTTGGGTCCGAGGACCATGCAATGCCTTGGTTCTGTCCAGTACCTAGTTTTCTCGTTTTAATCATCTGAAGTATCTGGTTTCCCCAGAGGCTTGGGTCCGAGGACCATGCAATGCCTTGGTTCTGTCCAGTACCTAGTTTTCTCTTTTTTAATCATCTGAAGTATCTGGTTTCCCCAAAGGCTTGGGTCCGAGGACCATGCAATGCCTTGGTTCTGTCCAGTACCTAGTTTTCTCGTTTTTAATCATCTGAAGTATCTGGTTTCCCCAGAGGCTTGGGTCCGAGGACCATGCAATGCCTTGGTTCTGTCCAGTACCTAGTTTTCTCGTTTTAATCATCTGAAGTATCTGGTTTCCCCAGAGGCTTGGGTCCGAGGACCATGCAATGCCTTGGTTCTGTCCAGTACCTAGTTTTCTCTTTTTTAATCATTTAAAGTATTTGGTTTCTCCAGAGGCTTGGGTCCGAGGACCATGCAATGCCTTGGTTCTGTCCAGTACCTAGTTTTCTCGTTTTAATCATCTGAAGTATCTGGTTTCCCCAGAGGCTTGGGTCCGAGGACCATGCAATGCCTTGGTTCTGTCCAGTACCTAGTTTTCTCTTTTTTAATCATCTGAAGTATCTGGTTTCCCCAGAGGCTTGGGTCCGAGGACCATGCAATGCCTTGGTTCTGTCCAGTACCTAGTTTTCTCTTTTTTAATCATCTGAAGTATCTGGTTTCCCCAGAGGCTTGGGTCCGAGGACCATGCAATGCCTTGGTTCTGTCCAGTACCTAGTTTTCTCTTTTTTAATCATCTGAAGTATCTGGTTTCTCCAGAGGCTTGGGTCCGAGGACCATGCAATGCCTTGGTTCTGTCCAGTACCTAGTTTTCTCGTTTTTAATCATCCGAAGTATCTGGTTTCCCCAGAGGCTTGGGTCCGAGGACCATGCAATGCCTTGGTTCTGTCCAGTACCTAGTTTTCTCGTTTTAATCATCTGAAGTATCTGGTTTCCCTAGAGGCTTGGGTCCGAAGACCATGCAATGCCTTGGTTCTGTCTAATACCTAGTTTTCTCTTTTTTAATCATCTGAAGTATCTGGTTTCCCCAGAGGCTTGGGTCCGAGGACCATGCAATGCCTTGGTTCTGTCCAGTACCTAGTTTTCTCGTTTTAATCATCTGAAGTATCTGGTTTCCCCAGAGGCTTGGGTCGGAGGACCATGCAATGCCTTGGTTCTATCCAGTACCTAGTTTTCTCTTTTTTAATCATTTATTTTATCTATTTATCCGTAGCCGTTTTAATTCTTGCCGCGTTTTACAATAAGCATTAAATAATTACAGTTTTCAAGCAGAATAATAATAATAGTAAATGCTGGAGTTGGTAGAGGATAAGACCTTGCCGTGTTTTGCCTCTTCGTTTGGTGGGACTCTTCAGATAACGAGGCGTCTCCTGGGTTGTCCAAGTGACGCGTTCTGACGCTTCGGTGTCTTCCTGTTTAATGAGGCGTCTCCTCATTAATACTGACCATGGATTTATGAGGATCTAACGGTTGGCAAGCCCCTTGGAAATTGGGGCGGCATCATTGTCTCCGGAAATCTCTCCCTGGGATTTAATGTGGATTGGCCTTCATCAATGTTCCTCCCACTATAAAAGGCGCTCCTAGGGCAACCTTCCCCCTCACACCCGACAAATACTCGTTCTGAACTTCTCCCAAAAACACATCGCCAAAAAATTCTTCAAGGCGCAATCATCTGAGCCCCTTCGCATGAACTGGCCCTGGAAAAGGGCGCTCCTGAGAATGCACAGCCCCTATCAGGAGCCGAGGATGACACTCCAACCCTGGCCGCCGCGCTGGGACGGGTGTATAGGAGACCCGAAGGTTTTCCTTCTTTTTAACCTAATCAGAGGAGGAACCCTCCTCGCCGTCTAGAGGAGGATCCAGGAAGAATGTAACCACCTCCCCTTGGGTTTGGGACATTGACCCCCCAAGCCGGCTGCAGCGGGGGTGGGAGGGAAATCAGGCGGAACCCAGAAGTGGGGCCGTCCTGTGCCGCGACCCCTTCCACCTCCTCTGTAACTTTTCTTCCCTCTAATCCTTCTTCTCTCTTCTTTTTTTTGCTCCTCAACGAGCCTTCCTCTTTTCTTTTTCTCTTCTCTTGCTTCTCATCCAGCCTTCTTTTCTATCTTCTGTTCCTCTTCTGTTCCTCTGCCAACTTTCTTTATTTCTTCTCCTCCTCTCTTCCTTCACTTCTTTTCCACCTTTTGTTCTTCTGCCAGCTTTACTTTCTACCATTTGTTCTTCATCTCTTCTTCTACTCTCTTTTCGCTCTCTTTTTCTATCTTTCGTTCTTCTGCCATCGTCGTCCAGCATTTGCCTTTTGTTCTTCTGCCAGCTTTGTCAAGCATCTGCCAGCTTCGTCAAGCGTCTGCCTTTTGTAGTTAGCTTTAGAACAAGCCCCCTGGGTATTACTTGTAAGAGATGTAATTTTACTTCATATATGAATAAAAGAAGTAGACTTGTTTCACTTGTTGTCTCTCTTTTTTTTTTTTTCTTTTTTTTTTTTTTTTTTGTTGTTGTTGTAGAATGCCGGATCAACACTACTGTTGAAAACTGTATAGATTTGCACCTATTCTCGATTGACTTGTTGTTTTGTTTTCCATTCCCCAAACGTCGCGCCGCTAATGCACAAGTCCGTCCCACGGTGGGCGCCAATTGTAAGGGCTCAAAATGTAATGGACCCTAGACAATAAAATTTTGTAGAGAGTGGATAGGAAGAATTAGGCAACTAGCGAACATACAATCATTTATGGGAGATTTACGGTGAATCTGTATCCTCCTCTCAAGCCGAGAGAGGCCCCCCTCTTTGAAGGGATCCTTCTAGTCATATAGTGTTCTCCTTAGTTAATCTTAGCCGTCCATTTGTCGGTTATCTGGGCTTTGCGTGTAGGAGTTTGTCCCCTCATCTGTAGTTTACAGGCTTTATGTTAGGTCAAAGCCGCCTTTGCAGGCTTTACACTAGTTGAAATGACTGATGCCTTGGGTTTTCAGGTCACTTTGTCATTAAAGTGGTCAGAATGTTGGTGAGATATATTCAAAGAATATGGGATATTTTCCCTTTTAATGAGGTCGGCGTGCCGAGGACAGGTCATCCTCGGCGTGGCCTTTGGATGACCTGGGCCTTTCCCGCTGTCCTCGGCCTTTACATTGTCCTCGGCGCGGGCCTTGGGCCATAGGTAGTGGGCCGATTGTGGTTAGCGTAGTAGGGCCCCACAATTATTATTTAAAATCTTTTTAAACATTTATGGATATAGTAATCTTGAGCCAATAACAATTATATTCATCATAAAATTATTTTATTTATACATAATTGAATGATACACCATACCTAAACTATGAAATACAAATTCAAGGTTTTAAGCACTATGTTATCACCAAACAAATGAATATAAGTAGTTATTTAGAAATTTTTTTTTTTTTTTTTAACTTGTGATATTTAAAACAAACTAATGAGAAAATGACCATTGAAGTTATGAATTTTAAAATATATTCATCACAAATCCAATTAGGGTTGTAAACAACCAAGCTCAGTACTAAAAGTTAATGATTAGTTTATATATATATATATATATATATATATGTGTGTGTGTGTGTGTGTGTGCAAATATCCAATATAAGGAATATAAATTTTTTTTAAAGCAATATAAAAATTAAACAATTCAAGCTTGACTCTCTTTTTTTTTGGTTTTTCTTTCTTTTATAGTAAGGAGTAAATTGTCATACAACAAGCCATGCTCTATTATACCAAATGTTGGGCTATTAAGAGATAACATATTTATAAAATGAGTATAGTTTAATAAGAATGTAAAGATGGATAAGTAGATATATACAAAAAGATAGGATTAGAAATGATGAAATTAACTTAAAGATAAGGGTGACCCCTATTGATGGAAAAAAGGAGAAGGAAGAGTACTTAAGATAGTTTGATCATGTGGGGGCGAGCCCAACGCTGCGAATTGGGCCCAGGGCCCAGTTCGCATACCATTGTTTGTCCGAAGAGGTGAAAGGGATCAGGGCTGGGCCCGTTTAGTGGAAATACGCTTGAGGAGGAATACTGGGATACGTCCGAAGACTATCCTGCTTGTCCGAAGGGGTTCTATCGTCGGATCATCATGATGCTTAATCAATCAAATATGCTGGGGGCAAAAGCGACCTTCCCCAACTGATTCCACGGAGGAGAGCAAATCCTGGGCACGCCTGGGGATGAGGAAAGCATAAAAATATCTTAAAGGAAAAGCAGCTGCCACCGCATTTAATGCACTGCAGCAGCTTTCCTAGCCGCATTTATGTGGAGAAGACACATGAACAGTTCAGCCTCAGCTACCACCACTCACGGCCTACTAAAGCAAATGTCTGATGTAACGTGTACTCAAGTGGTTGCTTGGATGAATAACAAATGTACGGTGAACATGAAGAAGGAGGGGGATATATAAAAGGAAGAGGCCTCTGAAAATGGGGGAGGAAAAAATTGTATTGAGAAACTTGCTAAATACCAAGTCTCTTCAGACCCAAGAGAATTTTTATCGAATATTAATCTGAACATCGTTTTACCCTTACATGCATGCATGAACCGTTGCTAAATCCATAACAAACCCAGCTGTTTAACCCATTCTCTATAAATTTATTGTTGGGGATTCGTTGGGCTCACAATACGCAAAGTTTGTGCCTAGCCCGTCAAATTTCAACCCTATAGATCATATTTATAGTAGAGAGATTAAGGTATCGATAAGAAAGAGTGAATTGATTCAAGTTATTATTTTTTTTTTTAGAAACAAAAAAGGTAGAGAAAAAAAAAACAATAGTAGAAATAATTATAAAGACATGTCAATTAAGAAAGTAACAAATAATATGATTTCAAATATCATAGAATGAAAGGAAAAAAAAAAAATACATGTAACCGATTTTGACTAATTGGACAAGAATCCATAATCAACCTAAAAAAAAAAATTTGGGATTAAGGTTCTAAAGAATATTTTTTTTATAGCCCATATCTTTAACAAACATGATGACTTTAAAATAAAAAAAAATTTAACTTTTAAGAGGTTTCTGCTTGCCAAAATGGGTCGAGATGCATATCCCACTCCTATTGGATTTGCCTTTTAATTTTTGAGGATATTATACGATTTGTCTTTAAGATTACCATACACGACAATCTCAAGAGCCCCAATCGGGTGTGTCAATCTCCATATGACCAATAACTCCACATCATCATGTCAACGTCGTCATGACCATAGATAAAAGTCATCATGTATGAGGTAAACTCCAGATCACAGGTTGAAATCAAGAGATGGTGAATTTTGTGTGGACCCCACTTCCATGTCAAATGGGCCACAGTCATCCGATCCAAAGAGCTACAGAAAAGAGCCGAATGTACGACACACTCACACACATTCGAAAAATCCTTCCATAGTTCCAAAGTCCAAACCATAAATTTTCCATAGGAAACGTACATTAAAAAAGGCTTTCCTCATTTAAGTTTAACACACTCTCTCTCTCTCTCTACAGCAGAAGCTAGAGCGTAGAGCGTAGCAGAGAATGTGACTCTCTTATTTTTTTTTTCCCTCTAAAAAAGACAATATTTTTTCTCACAAAATCTTCTATATTACTCATACTTTATACATGGTTAGTCTAATCAAACAGATATAATTTTTCTATTTGAACCGTTTCTCTCTTTTTCTCTCTGTGTCTCTGGGAGTCACAGTTAACATGCAAATGCCACCATTAACGAAGTTGGTATATTAACACTCTTTGAACAAACTTTGCTATCAATTCTTTCATTGATTTTACAACTTTGATTGATACCCAAAAGCCAATAGGAGGGAAAGTGTGTCTGTGGAGTGTGTGATTGTTTGAAAAAGAAACGGAGAAAAAGCAATGAAGAACGAGGAACAAGAACGGTCTTTGTTTGGGATTTCGCTCTCAACCAGACCCAAATGGCAACAGTTCCTCATTTGCTCATCTGGGTTCTTCTTTGGCTATCTTGTCAATGGTATCTGCGAGGTATTCACTCTCTCTGGTATTTGGAGCTATCCTTGGTTTCTCTGAGAAAAAGATAATAAAGATTGGTTTTTGAACTTTTGGTGAATGAGAAAAAGGAAGAGGGTGGGAAAAAAAGAATAAAGTTTTTACATTTCTCAGTTTTCTTGCAAAATTGTGCAGGTTTTTTTTTTTTTTTGGGATTGAATTTGATTGGTTTTCTCCTGTTTGGTTGCTGAGAAAATGAGAATGGAACTTGGAAAGAAAGTGAAGTCTTGTTGATTCTTTCTACTTCTGCTTATTGATATTATTCTATTATTATTACTCTCTTAATTTGTGCTCTGTTTCTCTGAGAGCAAAATGGATAGTTTTTGAGAAACTCTTTTCTTTAATGGCGAAATAATGACGTTTTTACTATTCTGGTAACCTTGTTTGGTTCCGGAGGAAAAGAAAATTTGACCCTTTCGTTGATTATGGGCTAAATTAACCATTTATAATTCAATCCTAGAATTTTTGGAATTTGTACAACTAATAGTAATTTCTGGAATGAATTAATGGTATATAGAATTTCAAGAGCTTATAATGGAAAGATTTTTCTCAATGAAATTTCTAAATGGCTCTTGATTATTGCCTAATTTTCAGGAGTATGTGTACAATCGGCTCAAATTCAGGTAAGTTTACTAATTTGGTACTGTCTTATTCGGTATATGTGATATTGTAGTTTTTTTTTTTTTTTTTTTTTATAGGACCAATATAGGAATAATAGGATGTGTTTGTTCATGATAGATTTTGGTTAATCATTTATTTATTTGTTTTTGTTTTTTGTTTTCAGCTATGGTTGGTATTTTACATTTGTTCAAGGATTTGTCTATTTGTTTCTGCTTTATATCCAAGGCTTCACCCCAAAGCAAATGGTAAACCCATGGAAGACTTATGTGAAACTCTCTGCTGTCCTTATGGGTTCACATGGACTCACCAAAGGGTCTCTGGCTTACCTAAACTACCCAGCGCAACTCATGTTCAAATCCACAAAGGTAACTAGCAAATTCCATTTACAATTTATTATTAGTTGTACAAGTTTTGCTGGATTAGGACTTCTAGTTCTAAAATAATGGAAATGAAGTAAATGGGGTTAATAAATTTGGAAAATTATTTGTTAAAATTTGATAAATGTTTTAAGTTGTTGAGTACCTTGTATTTGACTTGTAGTTCTGTAATAGTGGAAAGTAAGTAAATGCAGTTAATAAAATTGGAAATTTATTTGTAGGAATTTGATAAATGTTTAAGTTGTTAAGTACCTTGTATTTTCATTCCACTTCTTAAATTGAAGTCTTTTATTTTTATTTTTTGATACAAAATTGAAGTCTTTTATGAACTGGTAAAAATGTGACTTTTCTGAATTCAATTGAAGCTTTTCAAGATAATTTTGTTACTTTTTGATAAATGAGATCCATTGTTTGCTAATTTTTCAATATAATTCACATTAGCAGCTTAGATTGACACTTTGAACCAATTAGTAACCAGATCCTTAAATATGTTTTCTAAATTTTACAATGTTGGTATTTCAGGTACTCCCGGTGATGATAATGGGTGCATTCATACCGGGTCTGAGGAGGAAATACCCGCCTCATGAATACATATCGGCAGTACTTTTGGTTGTGGGTTTGATCCTCTTCACCTTAGCAGATGCACAAACTTCTCCCAACTTCAGTGTAATTGGTGTTATCATGGTATCTGGAGCTCTAATCATGGATTCCTTTTTGGGTAATTTGCAAGAAGCTATCTTTACAATGAATCCCGAAACCACACAGGTGATTTTCGTGGCCTACTGATCTCTATGTGGGCGTTTAAACATATACTAAAAAGGTATTCATTGAGAAATTGTGTCCTTCACACTGAATTTGTTACTTTTAATCTCATAATGTGCAGACTGAGATGCTGTTTTGCTCAACCGTAGTTGGTTTGCCTCTCTTGATTCCACCAATGCTTGTAACGGGTGAATTATTCAAAGCATGGGTTTCATGTTGGGAGGTAACAATTGAAAATGCTTCATTTTTTCCAACCTGACTCAATGGTGCATAATGCATTTTACACTTTCTAAAAGATCTTACTGTTTTTTGTAGCATCCATACGTTTATGGCGTGTTAGTGTTTGAAGCCATGGCCACGTTTATCGGCCAAGTTTCTGTCCTTTCCCTCATTGCCCTCTTTGGTGCTGCCACCACTGCCATGGTACATTTATTCTCACAAGCTTTTTCCAGGTTTCATTTATGTCAATTTATGCCAACATAAGCTCCTATAATAAATTTCATTCTATTGATTGTGCATTCAAAATCTTCCTTCTTGTACAATCAAGTGTCGGTGGTAGTGTTTTTGACTTTCTATTGCAAATGACACTTTCAACATTTAGTGCCATTTATTTCAAACCTCTGAGTACAAATATTTCTTTATTTATTTTTTATACCAAAGTACATATTCTTTCTTTCTTTCTTAATGAAGGGCCTAACAAGGTTAATGTACAAAATATTATAAATATATTCTTTTTTTTTTCTTTCCTAACTTCATTTTAATTTAAAACTTTTCATTCACAGATAACAACAGCAAGGAAGGCGGTGACATTATTATTGTCATACTTAATATTTACAAAGCCATTGACTGAACAACATGGGACTGGGCTTCTCCTAATTGCTATGGGAATCACATTGAAGCTCTTGCCTGAAAATAAACAAACCAAGAGGTCCTCCAACTCCTCTGCCAGTGCCAAAATTGCAAAGCCTGTCAGCAGTGAAGAGGAGATAACTCAACTAGAAAATTTAGGACAAGATGAAGAAAAGAGGCCACTAGTCTGAAATTAAACAACTATATTGTAACTGTACTTTTATTCTTTATGCCCCTTCTATTAATTGCATATTCTAGGATTTAGAAATTATGCTTTCATTATTACTTGGCCTTTACAAATTTGAGCTCAACATGTTGGCTAGTACCTCATGGTTTTCAATCCCTTGTAAGGATTAACACAAGCCTGGCATTGTCCAACCAATTTGTGGGGTTGAAATTAAATATGGTGGTCTCACATCTTAAAATTTCTTCAATTGTACTTATCCCTAAAATTTTATTGAGATAAATGAAAATTGTGTTTGTTTGAGTTAAATTTGGTAAGTTTATCTTGTATTAGAAATAACTTGCTTAAAAATACAACTATACTTAAATTCCAAAAATATGTGCATAAGTTGACAATGAAATTAAAGTTGGGGTTTTAAAATCTCTTCATCTACATATGATATGGTTGTTGATTACTCCATATTAATTTTCCTCTCAATTTTGGTATTTTTTTTTGTTCATCATTTGGCTGTTCTTCGTGAAGCATTGTAAAGTGCTTGCTTAATACTACCAATAAGCAAAATTAGGCAAGTACGTAATTGTTATGACTTATTTTTGGAAAAGTGGTAGAAAAAAAAAAGAATTATTGATATTATAATATATACTCTAATTACTATTGGACAGTCATTAACGAAATTCTTTAATTTTTATTTCTTTTGAATGGGACTTCTTTTGTTTAAATTAAAACTAGATCCCAAATTCACAACATTACATCATGGGAATAGGATAGCCTTCTTCAATTAATGATAAGTTTTACATTTGTTTTTGGTTGTTAGTTCCAAAATATCTCCTTTTTTTGATTCACAAAATATCTCCTTCTTAATTAGAATAATAACAAAAAACTAAAATAAATCCAATGAAAGAGATAAGAGAAATCTAAGTTAAACCAACTGAATTTCTTTTTCAACGGGTGCCTTTTGCTCATGCTCATGGTTGCAGTGAGTGAGATATTGGCATATTGCAATAATTATCTCAAATATTCAAATATATAATAATTATATATATATGGGGGTGTGTTACAGACAAGGTGCCCGTTAACCACAATTTTTTTTGACTTTTTTTTCTGACAAAATTTTTGTCTTTTTTTTTTGGTAGTTTATGTCAATTTTTTCAGTTATGTAGGTACTATTTGGTGTTTTTTTTTTTTCTTTTTCTAACAATTTTTTTTGTCTTTTTTGCACTTAACAAGCACAGCCTGTACTTGTTAACATTTCCCTATATATATATATATATATATATATGATTTTGCCAATGTGCAAGAGCACACAATAATTAATTATTTTTGGAAAAATATTTCTCGGAAAAAAGTATTGACTTCAATTTTCGAAAAAAAATTTCAAAAATTTTTTTCTAAAAATAAATTGCTTAATGTGTGCTATATTGGTCGCGTATATATATATATATATATATATAACAGTTTTGACTTATGACTTAGCACAAAGAAACAAAGTGACAGCTCCGCCCCCACGTGTCCTCTCCCTCGCATGCATGGTGACAACAAGACTCGCTCTCTTTTTAACCTTTTCATTATCTACGTCTTTATAAAACTGTGAATATTTTTGTTTTTTTGGATCATATATTCGGTAAAATTGAACCCTAGTAAGAGAATTTTAAGACAAAATTACAAAGTAAAAAAAAAAAAAAAAAAGAGAGAGAGTAAAAAGGAATGGCTGAGAACACTGGCGGAGCCACCAGCACCAGCAGGCTGCTAAGGGCAGAGGATGGAAGAGGAGATAGTGAGAGAGGTGGTGCAAGTGGAAGACCAAGAGAGCCTTGGAAGGGAGAGTTTGTGAAGAGCATTGTGTATGCTGGCCTTGATGCCATTGTCACTTGCTTCTCTCTCATTTCATCCATTTCCGCTAGCCGTTATTCCTCAGGTGATGAGCTCTCTCCCACTTGTACTTTTTATTTTTTATTTGGTATATTTGTTACAATGCAATTTTTTATTGACTTCCATTTGAATTCACACTATTATAAAAAAATATATTGGAATAAGTCTAATTACAATGCAATTTTTAGGTACTGATACTTCGATCACCTGTATTCTCAATTACATTCATCCATGTAGTTGTATTAATCAATGAATTATATGGTTGAATTTAAATTTTCTTAAAAAAAAAAATCATAGAGTTTGTGGCATCAGTCAATTCAAGATCAATTGCGTTCGTTGAATTTAATGGGTGAACTTAGGGAATAACGATTAATTACATCTACCCGAGTTTTGTCCTTGGAATAAAGTCTCATTGAAATTGTATTGGACTGGAATATCCTATCTCTAAGGTTTCATTTTGATGAGTTTAATTTCATTCTTAAATATTGTACTGAAATTTTAAAAGTCCAGATAAGTTGTATTGGAACGTAGGAATTAGGATATATGACTTTTTAAAGGTGTCGTTTGGATGAGGGAGCGGGTAGAATTAATTTAGCTTACACCAAGGGATTTGAACTTAGCTCCTCCTTAAGGGCAGATCAAGCGGTCCCCTAGGCTCTCCCCTCTAGGGGAGTGTCACTTGTGGCACAATTGAGGTGGATCTTTTTATTTATTTATTATTATTAATTTCTTTTTTAAATTTTAATGTAAGGTAAAAAAAATTATTGCGGAAAGATAAAAAAGGGAGGGCCACTTGTCAAGATGGTTTATTATTTTAAAATTTTTTTTTTATATAAGATTAAATTTTTAGAAAAAGTTAATGTGTGACTTAATGGATCATTTTTAGAAATTTTGTACAAGAAAAGAAAAAAAAAAGTAATTAACTTTTTTAGCAACTTTTTATATATCCCATGAAAGTGGTACTAAAATTTTTCTTAGAGTGGTCCTTTAACTCTTTAAATGAATGCAAATTTCTATTACAAAACCCAAAGGGGAAAAATACACAAAAGGGAGTGTCACTTGTCGCACAAGTCAGGTGCATCTTTTGTTATTAATTTATTATACAACAATTTAACCCTTATATTTCACATAGAATCTTATTAGCCTAATATATTTGAGCTCTTCCCTTCTTTTTCTATGAGTTGAATTTAAAATAATTAAAGGACTTTACCTAGAGCCTTACCTTCTGGAAAGGAATTCAGGATATAGATCTTCCCTCCCTCAACTATTGGATGGATTATCAAAAGAAAAAAGAAGACTTTTAAATATCATAAATACAAGACTATCTATTAAAAATAAAGAAGAGCGACATTTAATTAGTGAGATCCATTATTCTTGTGGAACATGATTCTTGTTTTACTCTTAAAAGTCAATCTAAACCTAATTCACGATCTTTTCTTTATCTTTGATTAAGAATTACCATCTAGGAGTCCAAGTGTTGATTTGAAAACTCATATCTATAAATTAATTGCGGTGGGCCTTGATTCAAACCTAATTACCTTTTGGGCAATAGAATAAGAGACTAGAGAGTACTCTATCACTATCACTCTACTAGGGGAGTAATGAATAATTATTCATATCATTAATGACCTAATTAATACTAATAATGCTTAGTACAACTAATTGAAATTGAAATTATAGTTTGCTTTCTATAAGCCTATAACTAGATAGTTCAAATCCTCCTTCCCTCCCTTGTATCAAAAGGGGCAACTAAATTTATTAGTGTCACCTCTAACACTTCATGGTGTTTTACATGGAGGCTGGGATCTCACTCCACCATTAAGATGAATAAAAAAGAAAGAATAAAAGGACATCACACTTCCTTTTTCTAATTGTACCTACTTTTTTGAAATGGTAATTCTTATTTATCTTGAGGCTCTTTTTTTTCCCTCACAAGGGGGAGGGAGAATTTGAACCTAGGTTTTGGGAGAGTTGGGCAATTAATGTTACTAACTTACAATACTTTTGGCTACCATCAAAGGTATAATTCAACCAATGGGAGATATTTTGCACTCTATCAACGTTTAATTCAGTAAAATGTTAAACCTTATAACCTTTATAAGGGTGGTTATCTAAGGTTTATAAAGAGGAGTTGGACTGTTAAGATGTTGGACTGCCAAGTGTCTTAAATTACTAATAAGGAAAAAAAAAACTTTATAATATGAGTAAGTCTAATGCCACAAACTTTTCTATAACTTTGCCACAACTTTGCTACGTGACGACTCGTTAATGATGAAATCATGAACCCACTATTTTATTTCCATCACTCACGAGTCGCCACATAGAAAGAGTCGCCACATAGAAAGTTGTGGCAAAGTTATGAAAAAGTTTGTGCCACTAAACTTTTATAATATTTCTGCATGTTATTACCCTTTTTTTTTTTCTTCCAAGTGTTGTAAAGTATAACTTGACGGTGGCATAGCTTGTAACATTTTGTACACCCAAGGAATTTGGTGGGCTTTTAGCTTATGAAGTGAATGGGTCAGCTGGTATGGGCCCAATTTGTCTTTAAACTTTTGTGCATATGATATAGAAGTAGTATTGTACAATGGTGTAATTTTGCTATCAAAATATCATGGAACACAATGCACATGTTCCTAAGTGATGAATGGGAAATAAAAAACATAGATGAACTAGGCAAAGTCGACCTCGTTCTCCGGTGATGTCCTTCATAGACGTGGACGGGGAACTTGGGTTCAATTAAACCAAATAGGTTCACTTGTCGTTCTTCATTTATCATGTCAGGTGAATATTAGAGTTTGATTTATTTAAAAGCTTTTTTTCCTAATTTTTAGAGTGGCAATGCATAGAGTATTCATTCTTCATAATGCATAGACTTGACTTACACAATTACTGTGTTTGTAGTGGATGTGTTGGTGCTTGGATTTTCGAACCTGGTTGCTGATGGGATATCAATGGGGTTTGGGGATTTTGTATCCAGCAGCACGGAGAAGGATGTGGCTGCAAATGAAAGGGCAGTGACTGCATGGGACATCACAAACCACGGCGGCAATGAGCAAGAGGAATTACTAAGACAGTATCAAGCTCTTGGGATGGATATTAATGATGCCACCACGGTATATGGCCTTTGCTACATTCCACTGGTTCAAAAATACTTAAATATTGCGTTAATAGTGACTAAGAATGTTAAATGAATTTTTTTTTTCAAACTTCAAGGTTGTATTTAAATATTTAAGATTTTATTTTTAATTTAAAACCTTCCCAAGTTAAAACTTTTTAAGTTTTAGAATTTAATTTAAAATCATCGTAAACAAGAGAAGAATTATAAAAGAATTATATAATTTACCGAACTTTTTAATAAAGTGTGGTCACTTGAGATATAAAGATAAAGAATTTTGTTGCGACAAATTATGTCTTGATGCCCATCATACAATATGGAGACAATTTAGTTGACCTTGTTATATTATAAACTTAATGTAATTTCTTGGTGCAAGGTGGTGAACATATTTGCAAAATACAAGGATATCTTTGTGGACGAGAAGATGATGGCTCATAAAGGAATACTACCGCCAGATGAAGCGGACAAGCCATGGAAGAATGGCCTGGTGACGTTTGCTGCCTTCCTTGTGTTTGGGAGTGCCCCTCTCCTCTCATTCATCATCCTTATTCCATTCACAAATAATGACTCCATCAAGTTTGTTGGTGCATGTATCCTTTCTGCATTAGCGCTTGCGCTTCTGGGGATGGCAAAGGCCAAGATTGCAGGCCAGAATTATGCATTCTCTATGGCGATTACTCTCTTCACCGGTGCTATTGCTGCAGCAGCAGCTTACACCCTGGGGTCGGTACTCAAGAATGTGGCTGGAGTACAAGATTGAGTAACTAATTCAACTAAACTAATGGTTGGTGTCTTGGTAATGCCTATTTTTTTATGTGACCATGTTCAGTATATTTACGCCAAAACTATAGTATGTGATCATGTCACTAACCTAAGGGCGGACATTCATTTTGATCCTACTCAAAACATCCACGAATTATTGGATTCGAAAATGTTGGCTTGATACAAAAACACAATAAAATTAATATGGGAAGTAGATGGCATGGAAGAAGAGGGAGTGGTTATTCATTCTCTTTATTTGGATGTTTTATAAAAATTGACTAGTGGGAAAGAAAATTGATCTCTCCTTCTCATTTGGATGTTTTACAAATTAAGAAGGAAGGGAAATGGTTATATCATGTTTATAATTGGACCTTCACAATCTATTACACATTGTACTTAGTAATTTAAACAGCCAAAGTAAGAACTACAAAAATTCCTTGAGGTGCGAAGCAACCCTACTTTAGTCCTAAATCAAAAATATTTCCCACTTATGTTCATGGATTATAAATAAGTTTGACCTAAACAGTATTTAAATATCGACTAAGACTATATGATGGTTGAGTTTGATACGAAAATAGATCATTTAAAAAAATCAGTAATAATAACTAATAAGAAGAAGATGGAAAAGGGAAAACAGAAATGCGTTAATTTAATTTTTACCAACTTTAATTCAATGTCCAAACTCAATTTTGGAGTTGATAAAAAAATATACAAAATAAGAAAAGAAAAGAAGAGTGAGACAAAAAATGGTACAATCTGATTGTTTTGTTAGCGGGGCATGATTATTTTGTTAGTAAGGCGTGCACTGTCTGAAATTGAGAAATTGAAAAAAGGAGAGCATATATTTGGTTTTTCTAACGTACACTTTAAGAAATATTTGTTAGCAAAAAAAAACCTTTAAGAAATATTTTATGAGCAATTGAAAAGTTATCAAAAGAGTTAATCACATTTTTTTTTTTTTATAAAAAAAATTTCATAAATAGTTTACTAAGGAGTAAGGACATATGATAGTAAAACCCAATATAATTATACATACGTACTCTCCCTTTTGTCTCTATTCAATTTCAGTATTTCCGATTGCTACTTGTTAGCTCAGACCAGTCTGCTGTTAATTTGAATGCTATTACCTTGTTTCTAACATTATCATGTTGTTTATCTCTTGTCACACGATTAAGTTTTAGACTGAAATTTACAGCTTGTTTGAGTTGATGAAATTAATTTGGTTAATAATCTCATATCCATCAAATAATTAATTAAACATTAAAATCATTCTTACTTAGAGCATTCACATCTGTCTACTCAAATATTTAGCTAAGCTAATAAAAAAAACTCTACTTTTGCTAGTTCAGCTATCTATTATTTTCATACACATTCAGCAGCCTTAATACTTTATCAACATTGAAATTTAATGTAGCAAGGATAGAGGCTCACTACATGTAGAGATGAGACTACCCTCTTTAAAAACTTTGGTTAATTTAATGAGGCTGATGCACGCTTGTTTTGGTTAAATTTAGATAAATTTTTGCTGAAATATTGAATTGGTGATATTAATATGAATACTCTTACTTAGTAGAAGCCGGTGGACATACCAGGTATGCATGGTGCCTCACCTTTCTATGACCGTAATTTGATCCGAATCTGAACCCATCTTTGGTGAAATGTAGTCCAATTTTTTATGTTATTCTAAAACAAAAGAATTTTTTATTTCTTATTTTCCCTTTATAAAAATATAAAATAATCGGCTACTCCAAATGGTTGTCCACGTGGCAGTGTCCACGGGTAATAATTATTTCAACAATTAGGTTGAGTTTGAATTGCATTGAAATTATTTCTCTTTCTGCATTTGGCATTTTTTTGTGGGTCCTGTGAACTGTACAGGAGACCTGCAAATACAGATTTCAACAAATTTACCTTTAAAATTGGGTCTAATAGTACTATTCATACATTTAAAAATTATTTTGTTATAGTGTTTTCAGTTTTCAGTTTTTAGTTTCAATTTTCAGAAATAGACGGTACTCAAACATAACCTTAAACTAGTCACCTCAACCATGTCAAAAATCGTAAGCAAGAATTTAAAGTGACCATCAACCCAACTAAAGCCACTCTCCTCACACAGTCACACCGCTAAAGCCAAGCTCTTGTTGCTCACTTTAATTTATCCAACCAAATCACCATATGATATCAATGCAAAATTTAATAAAAGATCCTCCTTTGTGGCAGGTTCATACAAAAATTAATTTGATCCAACTTTTTGGTAATTTTCCTATTTTCGTAGACCATCATTTTTTATTCTTTCTAAAAACCAAATTAAAAAAAAACAAGGCTGACATGCCAACAAAAAAGAGGTCCATGGAATTACACTGAACATTAGGGCCACCACCTTAAATACCTTAAATATAAAAAAGAGAGAAAAAAAGAAGATAATTTCATGGTATGTTTTTGGACTTGCAGTTACTGGGTCTATGACTAGCGAGGGTTGGGTTTTTCCATTCCCCAAGTTTTTTTGGCTAGGTGGTCTATCATCTGATTTTCTTCAATGCACGTCAAAATCATTTCGCAAATGATCTCCTAATAAGTTTTTAGCTTCATTCTCAAAGGCTGTTTGTTACAAGGATTTTATTTAGTTTCTTGACGGCTTTTGAAACTTTAGACTCACTTTTTGCAAATAAAACTGCTAATCTTGCTTGGCAAGTCATAAATCTTTCGAAGTTTTTAAAGATGTTCTCATTTTATCTACTTTCTCCATCTCGATAGGTGTTGTGAGGACCTCCCTATCGAGATGGAGAAAGCATATGGAATGAACATATACAAAAAAATCGAAAAATTTATGACTTGTCAAACAAGAACCACAGTTCTATTGGCAAAAGGTAAGGCCAAAGTTTCAAAAACTGTCAAAAAGCTAAAGACCTCAAAAGGCATCTTTGAGGATGAAGCTAAAAAACTTGTAGACACTGTTTGTAAAAAAATGATTTTGAAGTGCTCAAGGAAAATCCAGAGGATAACAATCAAAAAGGCTCAAGGAATGGAAAAAAAGCAATAGCTGAAGAAATCAACCGTCACTGGTCATAGGCCTAGTAATTGCAAGTCCAAAAAGATGCCACGCATCTTTTTTTTTTTTTTTAATCTTTTTCTAATGATTTTGGTTGAGGTAGCGCTGATGTTCAGTTTCATTTCATGGAAGCTTTTTTGTTGGCATGTCAACCTTTTTTTTTTTTAATTTGCTTTTTAGAAAAAGAAAAAGAAAAATTGACCATTGTCTGAAATAGGAAATTACCAAAAATGGGGAAAACAATCTCAACAGAAGAATATGCAGTTGTAATATTGTTTTGCTGTTTTATTAATTTTTGTTTGAACAACAAATGATGATCTTTTTATTAAATTTTTCATTAATGATGATGGTGATTTGGTTGGATAAATTAAAGTGCTACAAGAGTGGCTTTAGCTTTTAGTTGGGCTTGATGCCCACTTTAAATTATTATTTTGAAGGTTTTATTTTGGAAATCATGAGTTTTGAAATGTGAAGGATTAACTAGTTATTTTATATATTTTTTTAAGGAAAATAACAAAATAAGTTCGGTTCAAAGATCAAATTGTGCCGATGTGAGAAGGTATGAGACACTCACTCATGCATAGTGACCTAAAACTAAATTTGTGTCTTGACAATGATAATAAATAATGATAGAAACAATGTATTAATAATGAAATTAACAAGAAGATCAAGCAACTAAAGTAACAATTATAATATATAAAGCATGTCTAAACTTAACTCTTATTTGTTATTTGAGAATAGAAAAGTTAAAATTAATTTTAGCCTTGGAATTTTTTATAGAGAAACTATACTTTAAAAGAGATCAAACCTATTTGTTAAAAAACAGATCATACATGAATTAGCTTGGTTTTTCCATTTTCTTTGCAATGCACGCGGGCTTTTAGTTTTAGCTAAACTCATATTTCAATCATAGCCTAAACTACAAGACTGGACCAAAGAAAGAAAACCCAACCCGTTGACAAGCCTATCAAACCCAACACGTTTGCTGGTTTGGAGGCTTATGCAGGAAAGGTCTGTCTTTGAGTTTGGGTTTGGATATGGGTATTTTGGGTTTGGTTAGGATTTTGTGTATTTTCTGTGTGTTTCTACCTCTACTCTCAAGACTCTCTCTCAAAGATTTTCAATTTAGTTCAATGCCAAGACGGAGAGCAATTTGTCTCATTCATACTGAACCCAGTTCAGTGCAAAGACACAGAGCACGAGAACTCTGTTTTTCTTGTTTTATTTCGCAGGTGGGGTACACTGTACCACCACTGCACAGTGCACGCCTCACCTAGCAGGGCAGCATTCATTTTTGTTTTTTTGTTTTGGTCTCTCTTTTAATTTCCTTTCTTTTTTTAAACACTAAAATGAAAATGTTGGACAAAAAGAGTGAAAATTTCATTTGTGAATTAAATTTTAAAATAAAACACAGTTAGTTTAAATAAAAATATGGGATTTGGACAAGAAAAAAAATAAAGAGAATTTCTGTATATTTTGAAATTGAAAATTTGATAAAATAGAGATAAAAAATAAAAACTGGAGTTAACACAACAAATGAAGGACATTTGAGAGTTTATGCACTGTTTAATTAATTCATCATTGGAGGGATGCACGCACAAAATAGGAGTCATTTGGGTAAATATTGTTTTTTTAAAAACTAATTTGCGTTATAGTTACTGTTAGAAGTTATTTAGGAAAGTGAGGAGAGAGATTGAATTTCGGCAACAGTGTTGCCGAAATTCAAGAAAAAGTAGGAGAGAGAATGGGAAAATTGGAGGAGAGAGAAAAACATGAATTACGGCAATGGTATTGTCGTAATTCCTCTGCCCAATCTACCCGGACTTGTGCGTGTGAGGAGTGCAATGTGTGAGTGCCCCCTAAAAAAATATCCCACAATTTCGGCAATACCATTGCCACAATTGTGGGGAAATTTTTTTTTTTTTTTTTTTAATTTGTGGCAATGGTATTTCGGCAATACCATTGCCACAATTGTGGGGAAATTTTTTTTTTTTTTTTTTTTTAATTTGTGGCAATGGTATTTCGGCAATACCATTGCCACAATTGTGGGGAAAATTTTTTTTTTTTTTAATTTGTGGCAATGGTATTGCCGAAATACCATTGCCACAATTGTGGGGAAATTTTTTTTTTTTTTAATTTGTGGCAATGGTATTGCCGAAATACCATTGCCACAATTGTGGGGAAATTTTTTTTTTTTTTTTTAATTTGTGGCAATGGTATTTCGGCAATACCATTGCCACAATTGGGGGGAAATTTTTTTTTTTTTTTTAATTTGTGGCAATGGTATTTCGGCAATACCATTGCCACAATTGTGGGGAAATTTTTTTATTTTTTTTTTATTTTTGGCAATGGTATTTCGACAATACCATTGCCACAATTGTGGGGAAAAATTTTTTTTTTTTTAATTTGTGGCAATACCATTGCCACAATTGTGGGGAAATTTTTTTTTTTTTTTAATTTGTGGCAATGGTATTTCGGCAATACCATTGCCACAATTGTGGGGAAATTTTTTTTTTTTTTTAATTTGTGGCAATGGTATTTCGGCAATACCATTGCCACAATTGTGGGGGAAATTTTTTTTTTTTATTTTATTTGTGGCAATGGTATTTCGGCAATACCATTGCCACAATTGAGGGGAATTTTTTTTTTTTTTTTTAATTTGTGGCAATGGTATTTCGGCAATACCATTGCCACAATTGTGGGGAAATTTTTTTTTTTTTTTTTAATTTGTGGCAATGGTAGTTCGGCAATACCATTGCCACAATTGTGGGGAAATTTTTTTTTTTTACCATTGCCACAATTGTGGGAATTTTTTTTTTTTTATTTGTGGCAATGGTATTTCGGCAATACCATTGCGACAATTGTGGGGAAATTTTTTTTTTTTATTTGTGGGAATGGTATTTCGGCAATACCATTGCCACAATTGTGGGAAATTTTTTTTTTTTTATTTGTGGGAATGGTATTTCGGCAATACCATTGCCACAATTGTGGGGAAAATTTTTTTTTTTTTTTTTTTATTTGTGGCAATGGTATTTCGGCAATACCATTGCCACAATTGTGGGGAAATTTTTTTTTTTTTTATTTGTGGCAATGGTATTTCGGCAATACCATTGCCACAATTAGGAAATTTTTTTTTTTTCCAATTGTGGCAATGGTATTGCCGAAATTGTGGGAAAAAATCAATTTCGGCAATGCCATTGCCACAATTGGGAAAAAACGTTTTTTTTTTCCTCCAATTTTCGACAATGGCACTGCCACAATTGCCATAAGGAGCAACTTGATTCTTATTCTAAAATAGAGGACAACATTATTTTTTTGACCGATGTAGTGTGTATGTTATGTTCTTTTCTTTATTGTAAAAGTACCATCTGAAACAAATAAGGATGGATTCAAGTACAATGAGTACATTGATTCTTATTTTAGAAAAAGTATAAAGAAGAAAAAATGATTGATGTGCACGTTGTAAATAAAAACAAAAAAAGTACATACATTCTTATAGAAGAAAAAAATAATTGATGTGCACGTTGTAAATGAAAACAAAAAAAGTACATACATTCTTACAGAAGAAAAAAATAATTGATGTGCACGTCGTAAATAAAAAAAAAAATTACATAGATTCTTACAATAGGAAAGAAAAAAATGATTGATGTGCACATTATAAACCAAAAAAAGCAAAGAAAGTACATAGAATCATAGATTTTTACAATACGAAAGAAAAAAATGATTGATGTGCACGCTATAAACAAAAAAAAAAAAGCAAAGAAAGTACATAGATTATTATGTGCATGTTGTAAACAAAAAAACAAAACTTCAATCAACGAATTGCCTCAACTTCTCATCTCATCTGATTCTTATTCTCTGCATTGAATATATTTTACCTATTCATATCACGCACGCCTAAAACTCTTGTAGATTTTCTTTTTTGTCTTCTTCACTATTGTATTCTCTCCGAGAGATTCTTTTTTTTTGTTTTCTTCACTGTTGTAATCTCTATGAGAGATTCTTTTTTTGTTTTCTTCATTATTGTAATCTCTCAGAGAGTCTTTTTTGTCTTCTTCAATTTTGTAATAAAAGGTAAGTCAAGTGCAAGCGTCTTCTTCAGTTTTGTAAGTACAAGCGTCTTTTTATTTCTCCTCCTTTGCTGAAGAGTTGTATCTCCTCACATAGGATTGCAAGTCCTCCGATTGTTCAGTTAGTCTTTTACTTTGCTTTAGGTGAACAGCTAAGAATTGTAAGTTTTTTTGTTAATGTAAGTGTTTTTGCTTTGTTTATTAACTTACAGTTATATAAATTAATAGATTTAGTATTATTGTATAAACATGTGCTTTGTAAATATTAGAAGCCAATACATTGTAAAATATTATGTATTATTGTAGTTGTAGTTAATATTATTTGTATGCCTATGATTATGATTGTTGTTGTTGTTGTTGTTGTTATTCAAATTTTAGATTAATGAATTATTTTTTATGTTTATCTGATTGTGTTATATATATATTTTTTTTTGCAAGTATCACTCCATAATTCTCACTCTATCAGTTGGTATCACAGTTGTGGTAAGCATCTCAACTCTCTAATTAAATTTGTATTTGTTAATTTTGAAATTATTTAATATTATTTATTGTTATTATTAGTACATGACCACAAAAATTGTAATAAATTGTATTATTGTGATCTTTTTATAATCAATATGTGTTTTGTTATTATCAATTATTACATCTATTTCTTGGAAAAAATATATTGCATAATATGTTTGTTGGTTTATAATAAAGATATGTATGTGTATTATTATTATTATTTGGATAAATCTGTGCATTGTGTAAAGATGACAGGAAAGTCCGGTGTCAATTGGCTTACACAGCATGATCAATACTACCGACTTTGGAACGCACGCGCTGAACTTGGTGTTGGGGATGAGCATTTCAATGAAGGTGTGGACTACGCAACATGGTACCATCAAAATGGTCACCTATTCACGACACCAGAGGCGGCTGCCCATGAGTACCAGGTAATTATTTTAGCTTTTTCAATAATACTGTACTAATATTAGAACAAATTATACACAAACAAAATACTGCACTAATTTTGATAAAAAATTATTGTTTTAGCTTTTTCAATAATACTGCACTAATAAATTAAATTTTTTTTTTCTGTGGCAGCAAACTGAGATCAACAATATGTTAAATTTGGCTGTTGCAAACCAACAGAGGAATGATCTCACTGCACAAGAAGTCCTTACACCAATAGTAGAGGGCCTTAATCGAGTGAAGTTATCAATGGAAAAAAATATTTCCTCCGTTCCTACTCAAAGGATGACACACTTCGGGCGACAACAAAGGCACCAAAGAAGACGGCCGCAAACCCAAACTGAAACCAGACCGTCCACCTCTACACAATGCGCAAATGATGAAGCCGGACCATCCACCTTTACACAACATAATATGTACAGCTCTACCCAAGCAGGGCCGTCAACATTTGCCGGTAATGAGCCAACCACCTTTAATGAGTATAATCCAATTAATGTCAAAAATTACGGCATGAATTTAAATGAACAGATTGGATTATCCACTTCCATAGGACAAGGATTTGAGGGTTTGTTTAGCTATGACCCTTATCCCCAACCTAATTCAACACCTTTCTCCTATCACCCATCACCACCTCCATCCTATGCTGAGCAATACAATTATGGCCAAGATAGCCAGTACAGCTATAATTTCTGCATAACACAACCTTCCCAACCAGCCCCTTATGTACCTTCCCAACCAGCCCCTTATGTTGGTGATTTCTGCACGCCACCAAATACATGGGCATGTGCTCCAAACAGTGAGGAAGAGGCCTCCGTAACAGACTCTAAGGAAGATGCCTCAAATGAGGACAGTGGAGAAGATGCAGAAGAGATGGAGATGTCTTCAGATAATGAAAGTGACGAAGGTGGTAATTATCAAACAGAGGTTGATATTAGAACGCAGCCGAGGCGCATGGGGAAAAGTCCTGTGCAAGCACGAAGGTACCCACAACGAGTAAATAGGCATCCTCTATGTTGTGGAACACAACAAAAACTTCATGTACCCCATCGTCGCAATGACTAATCAATGTAAAATGACTGTTTATTAAGAATATATTAAAGTATTATCGTTGTTTATGCAGCATTGTAGCAAAAAATATTATGTGTAGATAATATACATAGCACATTATACTACTAACCGTAAGACCTTTGCGAAAATGACAATGAAGTGTGTACACATTTTTTGGCATTTGAATTTAGTGTCCAATTAATCTAATCATACATCTATTTACTATAATTGTCCATTCCTAAAAATCCAACATAGAATCTATATGTGTAGCCACAACTGTAGACGCATAATAGCCCGAAAAAAAAAATAGTGGTCAAACTTTCTTTGCTTTTTTTGTTTATAGCGTGCACATTCTTTGCTTTTTTTTTTTTTTTTTACAGCGTGCACATCAATCATTTTTTTCTTGTATATTTTAAGAATTTATTTAGTTTCTTTGCTTTTTTTGGTTTACAGTGTGCACATTAATCATTTTTTTCTGTCCTATTGTAAGAATCTATATACTTTCTTTGTTTTTTTTTTGTTTACAGCGTGCACATCAATCATTTTTTTCTTCTATAAGAATCTATGTACTTTTTTTGTTTTTATTTATAGCTTGTACATCAATTTTTTTTTTTCCATTTCGTATTGTAAGAATGTATGTACTTTTTTTAGAATAAGAATCAATGTACTCATTGTGTAAGAATCTATCATTATTTTTTCAGATGGTACTTTTACAGTACGAAAGGAAAGAACATGACATACACACAAACTAAACTGTTTCGGTCAAAAAAACACTGAAGAATAAGAATATACGTACTTTCTTTGATCTCTCTCCTTTATTTCGGCAATGCCATTGCCATAAACCAATTGCAACAAATTTTGTTTTCCTCCCATTTTCGGCAATGGCATTGCCACAGTTGCCACAAAAATTTTCCCCCTATTTCGGCAATGCCATTGCCACAAATCCATTACACTTTTTTTTTAAGAAATGATTAGTGTACACAATTTTTACAATATTTTTACAACAAATTCTAAATGGCAGATTGTTACTGATTGTTATTGTTGGATTTAAAAAATAATTTCAATGTTAAATTCAAATTTGAACTAATAATAACTAATTATTGTAAAAATATTGTGTACAAAGCACTTTATATTCTTTTTTTTTAATTCCTCCCCATATTTCGTATTCTCATAGTACCTTTTTTGTCTTTTTATTCTTCAATACTTTTTTTACTAAAGCAGTTTGGTCTGTGTTTCTTACAATACGAAATGAAAGGAAAAAATGATTGATGTGCACGCTGAAAAAAAAAAGTCCATAGATTAATTATTGATATGCACGCTGTAAACAAAAAAAACAAAGAATGTATTTAAACAGCACTGGGGTTCTTATTTTCTACTCTTTTTCTCCAATAAATTCCATCAACCTTCTTCTCCACTATTATTCCCCTCATAATTCTACCAACCATTTTCAATTCATGCGTACCATACATTCTACAAACAACTATAAGTAACAACACTCGCAAATATCTATCCGTTTTTTATCTCTTAGAATGTGAGTTACATCTCTTAAGTAGTTATAGATTCTTTTTATAATATTCATGTTGATATGTTTTTGGGCATAGCTAAGCATGAAAATCTTATTTTTCTTAAATTTTTTGTTCATGCAAATCTTGTTTTTCTATTATGTGTTTTGCAACATGAACTAATTTGTATGATATGTTTTAAATCAATTGTCCATGAATTCTTGCCTAAAATTTCCTATAGCAAAAATATATTTCAACATTGTAGGCCAGTTTTTCCTTAAAGAAATACTTAGTTTGTTAGCCTATAATATACATGTATGCTATAAGAAAAACAAAAAAAAAAAAAAAAGGTTAGTATACGCTCATAAACCTTAATAAAAAAGAATTTAATACTATTATTATCGGTGAAACAATCCTCTTTAACAGAATTCTTTCAGCTCTAGCTATTTAAACATTGAATATTTTTAATGGATTACCTTCTTGTATTGCATTGTAATGGTTGTGTAGTGTTAATATATTAATAATATTATTATGTTTTAGTGTAGATGGCAAACAAGTTGTTCATTTTTCTCATCCATTCCGGCGGAATAATTAAACATGGAGAAAATGGGGTTTATTACGAAGGGTCACCTCCTTCTATGCTTCCATTAAGCCAGGGTGTTACATTTGAAGATCTATATAATAGCGTAGCATCCACACTTTGTATAAACAGAGAAGATTCAAAACTGACTATTTGGTATAGATTTCCGCTTCATTGTCATCCACATCCTGTGACTTACCAGCAAGTTTTGGTAGAAGATGATCGTGGTGTCAATGCAATATTCAATATATTAGACCGCCAATATGGATTTGTAGGTGCAGAGTTATATGTGGATGTAGAGCCCATAAGAAGCCACCGAGATGTTTTTCCCATTCGATATGCCAACGAAGGACCGAGTGGGCACTTCCATGATCCATATGCCACTCATATTGGTCATTATTCTGAAGATGCGGCTCATTCCCCAATCAACTTTGGTAGTGCTGACTATCATGCTCCATATACCCATGTTGCAACTGAAGACCAACATGTTCCTTATCGGCCATTGAACACCAGTGATGCTAACTATGATAATCCAACTGAGCATGTCACACAAGAGACTACTAATGATCCCAATGATACACGTCGCATAGTTGCTACTACTGAAAATGCGGTCCATACATTATCAGAAAGGATGCAAGCCATGGATAATGATGACCAACTTGATGGAAGGTTTATAAGATTCCGTGCTTACATGTCATTGCCGTGTGTAAATATCAAGGCATCTCTGCAATGCGATATATCGACCGCTGCTACCATTTGGAAGAACAAGTTGCTTGTTATGCACCTAGATTTCGCATGGTTCCAAACAGTGTACATGGAATGAACCTAATTTCTCGGTCTTGTATCCTAATATCAAGCTGTGCCGTGAAAAAGGTCGACCAAGAACAACTTGGCTTCGAAATGAAATGGACGAAGGGGAAGAGCATCAACCAAGGCCTTTGTGCAATCTCTGTAGGCAAGAAGGCCATAATAGAAGAACATGCCCCACTCGAACTGTGGCTGGCTCCACTAGTGGCCAAACTGAATGACCTAACATAAATATTCAGTCTACTTCAGTGGATTGGTTGGTGTGCATAATTTTTTTTTTTGGAGTTGGACCATATTGGTAGTTTGCATTATTTGAAAGAACATGGTGCTAATTCCATATGCTATAATGTTTTCTATCACTGCAAGTTGGATTAGGGTGCACGTTTATTTATTTGTGTGTGTGTGTGTGTCTATATATATATATATATATATATATATATTTTGTGTATTATAGTTTAGGGTTTCGATAAAGGAACTCTGAGGAGTTGAGGTGAATATGACAAAAAAGGAACTCTGAGGAGTTGTGGTGAATATGACAACAAAAGTACTTAAGGTGAATATGACAACAAAAGTACTTAAGGTGAATATGACAACAAAGGTACTTGAGGTGAATATATTCGATGCATGCATAGAATAAGAATCAGATGAGATGAGGAGTTGAGGTGATTGGTTGATTGAAGCTTTGTTTTTTTGTTTACAGTGTGAACATAAGAATCTATGTACTTTCTTTGTTTTTTTTTTTTTTTTTTTTTTTTTTTTTTTTTTTTTTACAGTGTGCACATCAATCATTTTTTTCTTCTATAAGAAGGTATGTACTTTTTTTTTTGTTTTTATTTACAGCATGCATATCAATCATTTTTTTCTTCTTTGTACTTTTTTTTAAATAAGAATAAATGTACTCATTGTACTATAGATTCAAACCAAATTGCTTCGGTAAGAAAAAAAAAAATAATGATGAATAAGAATATGCGTACTTTTTTTTATGTCCTAACATATTCTCTGTCCTCTATTTCGGCAATGCCATTGCCACAAACCAATTGCAACATTTTTTGTTTTTTTTTCTCCCATTTTCGGCAATGGCATTGCCACAAATTTTGTTTCCCCTCTATTTCGGCAATACCATTGCCACAAACCAATTGCAACTTTTTTTTTTTCATTTTCGGCAATGACATTGCCACAATTGTCAAAAAAAATTTCCCCTGTCTCGGCAATGCCATTGCCACACACCCATTGAAACAATTTTTTTTTTCCTCCTATTTTCGGCAATGGCATTGCCACAATTGTCATAAAATTTTTTTTCACCTATTTCGGCAATCTCATTGCCACAAATCATTATACTTTAAAAAAAAAAAAAAATGAAGTGCACACAATTTTTACAACATTTTTACAACAAATTCTAAGTGTCAGGCTGTTACTTATTGTTATTGTTGGATTAAAATAGTAATTTCAGTGTTAAATTTAAATTTGAATTAATAATAACCAGTTACCTGTGATTTGTTGTGAAAATATTGTAAAAATATCGTGTACGTAACACATTATTTTTTTTTAATTCCTCCCCAGATTTTAGAATTCACTTTTTTTTTTTTCCCACTTCCATTTTCGACAATGGCATTGCCACAATAGGGACAAATTTTTTTTGCCCCTATTTCGGCAATACCATTGCCACAATAAGTTTCTTTGGGGCCACCTCACACTCAGTCAAAGCACTTCTTTATTAGTCAGATTACAATAGTGAAGACAACAAAAAAAGAATCTCTCAGAGAGATTACAACAGTGAAAAAAAAAAAAAAAAAAAAAGAATCTCTCAGAGAGATTACAATAGTGAGGAAGACAAAAAAGAATATCTACGAGAGTTTTAGATGTACATGATATGAATAGGTAAAATATATTCGATGCAGAGAATAAGAATCAGATGAGATGAGAAGTTAAGGCGATTGGTTGATTGAAGTTTTGTTTTTTTGTTTACAACATGCACATAATAATCTATGTACTTTCTTAGCTTTTTTTTGTTTATAGCGTGCACATCAATCATTTTTTTCTTCCGTATTGTAAAAATCTATATACTTTCTTTGCTTTTTTTGGTTTATAATGTGCACATTAATCATTTTTTTTTTCCTATTGTAAGAATCTATATACTTTTTTTTTTTACAACGTGCACATCAATTATTTTTTTCTTCTGTAAGAATGTATGTACTTTTTTGTTTTTATTTACAACGTGCACATCAATCATTTTTTCTTCTTTATACTTTTTCTAAAATAAGAATCAATGTCCTCATTGTACTTAAATCTATCCTTATTTGTTTCATATGGTACTTTTACAATAAAGAAAAGAACATAACATACACACTACATCGGTCAAAAAAATAATGATGTCCTCTATTTTAGAATAAGAATCAAGTTGCTCCTTATGGCAATTGTGGCAGTGCCATTGTCGAAAATTGGAGGAAAAAAAAAACATTTTTTCCCAATTGTGGCAATGGCATTGCCGAAATTGATTTTTTTCCCACAATTTCAGCAATACCATTGCCACAAATAAAAATAAAAAAAAATTTCCCACAATTGTGGCAATGGTATTGCCGAAATACCATTGCCACAAATTAAAAAAAAAAAAAATTTCCCCACAATTGTGGCAATGGTATTGCCGAAATACCATTGCCACAAATAAAAATAAAAAAAAAAATTCCCCACAATTGTGATAATGGTATTGCCGAAATACCATTGCCACAAATAAAAATAAAAAATAAAAAAAAAATTTCCCACAATTGTGGCAATGTTATTGCCGAAATACCATTGCCAAAAAAAAAAATTTCCCCACAATTATGGCAATGGTATTGCCGAAATACCATTGCCACAAATTAAAAAAAAAAAAAAAATTTCCCCACAATTGTGGCAATGGTATTGCCGAAATACCATTGCCACAAATAAATAAATAAAAAAAAAATTTCCCCATAATTTCGGCATTGGTATTGCCGAAATTGTGGGATTTTTTTTTGGGGAGGCACTCACACATTGCACTCCTCACACGCACAAGCCCGGGCAGATTGGGCAGAGGAATTACGGCAATACCATTGCCGTAATTCATGTTTTTCTCTCTCCTCCAATTTTCTCATTCTCTCTCCTACTTTTTCTTGAATTTCGGCAACAGTGTTGCCGAAATTCAATCTCTCTCCTCACTGTTCTAAATAACTTCTAACAGTAACTATAACGCAAATTAGTTTTAAAAAAAGAAATATTTACCCAAATGACTCCACAAAATAGTATGTATCATAATTGAAGAACAAAATAGGGTATTTACATTACCATGTAAGTTAACTGAATTTCAGAATTAAAAAAAAAATAATAATAATAATCAAGAAATACCTACAAACAGTAATTTCAACTCAGCTGTAAGACTATGAAAAGTTTGTCCCTTAGACTTATTGAATCACAAAAGAGGAAGATGGAGTAATTGCAAGGTGCTAAGACTCCATCTTGAGGCAATTATCAAAGATACATTAAAATTTGTAAAAGCCATGAAACTCCCTAAATATTGAAATTTGATAAGCTATTGTTAAAGTGATTTTTTTTTTTGGGTGTTAAATTCTCCATCTCTCTTTCTAATTCTCGGAGTGTAGTTGAAATAATATTCCAAACCAATAAAAATAGGTTATTTAATATAAAAATTAATGTATATATATTAACATGGAGTATCACTTCGACAATGCTTTAAAACGTCTTATAATTATTCTTTTATTATTTTCAACTTCAGTATTTTACATTAAATTTTTCTATTAAAAAAAAATTATCTCACATTAAAAGTAAGTAAAACAGAGTCAAATGCTTAACTCAATACCCAAACTCAATTTTGGGATTGATAAAATAAAATAAAATAAAAAAGACAAAAGACAAAATGGGTACAGACAAGTAGCGGGGCGTGCATGCACAACACCAAAATATGGACTGGACTCACTGAACTGTAAAAAATAGCAACAGGCTATACTGAAATTGAATAGAGACGAGAGAGTCCAGCTGTGATGGTGGTGTGCAACAGCCTTAACCTGCAATGTACTGTGTACCAGTACCACAGGAAATCAATTGGAATCATAGACGTGTATCAAATAGTGTTCAAATGTAATTTAAAGAAAAACTCAACTATTTATAGTCAAAGTCTCGCATGAGAGGCGGAGCTACAGGGGGGGGGGGGGGGGGTGGGGGGGCGGCATTGCCTCTCCTAGCTTTTCCAATATTCCATTAGAGTAGTGAAAAAAATTAGAATTTATACAAAAAATGACCTACTGCCCCCTCTCAAATTTCAGAATTTGGTCCTTCAAAATCTAAAATTTAGACCTTACACATGCATAATTGCCCCTCAAAATTTTCAAGTAGTTTAGAAAAACCCAACAAATTTAATTAGTGCAAAAAAACCCAAAATTTTAAATTACGACAAAGAAATAGCCCATTTCGTAGCCCATGGCCTTCCAAGTACCAAAAAAAAAAAACCCAAAATTTCCTTTTTAATACATCCCAAATCACCAGATCAATCCTTCAAATATATCAAAATAGATTTTTCTTTCTTTTTTAAAGACCCAAAACTCTTCCCAAAAAAAAAAAAAAAAAAACCAAAACAAATCTAACCCATCGCACTGCCAGTTGCCTTGCCATGAGTCCGTGGTCGTCCATTGACTCTAGCTCCTTCGAAGCACCACAGGTATCTCTCCCTCTCTCTATTTCTATCTCTTTGTTTAACCTGTGAAGGCTATGAACACCAAGTAATGTAAAGCCAAGACACTAATTGTGATATACTGCTTTTGTTATACCGTGTGTTGTAGAGTTGTGTTGCAGCACTTCAGCAATTAAACTCGTCTGAGTTTGTTTTGTGGTGGGTCCGCCGATTTCATGTATAACTTGTGGCTGTGATTTTTTTACCTTTTTGTTTATAACTTTTATATAATATATTAATAATAATATTACCGTGCTGGGGTGTTGTTGATTTTGCTTGTGAGTGAATGTATGTGTTATTGGAATTCTTTTTTTTTTTTTTAGAGGATGTATTATTGAAACTTGATACATGAAAAGTGAATGTGATGTAAGAATCCTATATAATATTAATAGTGTTGTGTAGTTTATTAGTAGTGTAGACTTGATTGTTCATACATTTTTTTTCTTTTTAAATTAACTGAATAACTAATTCATAAAATTTAATATTAATGTTACAAAATATGAGTGATTTATGGAAAAATGTGCTCAATTTATGTATATTTTAAGGAAAGAAAATGTTTAGTATAATGAAGAATGTAGGGCACAATTTTGTTGAGTTAAAATTTATTTATGAAATAATTTTTTTTTTACTTAACAATTTCATTATATTTATTATTTAGTTGCCCCCGAACAAATTTCCTGGCTTCGCCAACTTTTCATCCTTTAAGCTCGGCTCAATCCATCAAATGAGTCCTCTTCTAACATCACTTCATATCAGCTTGTGTACTGTACATTGAAGTTGGTTGAAACGGGTGATGAAGAATACATCCGATCTTTGAAGAAGGAATGCAAACACAACCGTTTAAAGGCTACTGATGACAACTGTTTAATGGCTACTAATAGCTCTAACATTACTGACAACGGATTTGCAATCCTTCTACCAAGTCGCCGCTTCTCATTGTTTGTGCTAAGAAGGCATCTGGTTTTTCGCAATGGATTTGAGGAACAAGATGCTGCCTTTATTTTAAAGAAAGTGTTACAAACGCTGTCAAACTCAAACCTTCGTCACTGGTGCACTCACCATGGCTCTCTTAACACAGTGCATATTTACCTTGATTCAGACGGAAACATCCTCGTCGGCTACTGTGATTCTTTATTTAAAGATGCAGTTATTCCTCCTACGCCATGGATGGAACCACCAAAGGTCCATCACGGAGGTCCTTACAATGAGTTGTTCAATATATAGCAGTTCGGTCTCTCTACGTTGGAACTCATTTATCCACCCAATACATGTAGCGTTGAAGAAACCAGATGGATTGACTATATCCAAAAGCTTCAAAAGGTCTACAACTTGCCAAAAAAGCTTTGAAAGGTTTACAACTTGCCAAGAAAAAACGATGGTACGTTGGTAAAAAGCAAAGCTGAAGTTTCAAAAACTTGCAAAAAAGAAAGATAAGTCTTGAAGCAAAGAAGAAGATGAAGAGCCCATTTCACGTTAGGGGTAAAAGCTTATCAAGATAATTTGCAAAAATGATCTTCAAGTGCATGGAAGAAGATCCGAATGATAGACCAAGGGTCCAAGAGCTCAGGAATGGAAGTTTGTCAAGGGATTAATTGAGTAGCTAGAGTTTTGGGATTTTGTAAGAGAAGTAGTAGCTTAAGAACCTAAGCCACACCGTTCTTGAGCTATTGCTTCTCTTACAAGATCCCAAAACTCTAGCTGCTCTCAATTAATCCCTTAGAATACTTCCATTCCCTGAGCTCTTGGGCCGTTGGTCTATCCTTCGAATTTTCTTCCATGCACTTCAAGATCATTTTTGCAAATGATCTTGATAAGCGTTTACCAATGAGATTTTACCTCTAACGTGAAATGGGCTCTTCGTCTTCTTCTTTGCTCCAAGACCTATATTTACTTTTTTGAAAGTTTTTGAAACTTTAGCTTTGCTTTTTACCATCATACCAGCGTTTTTGCTTGGCAAGTCATAAACCTTTCGAAGCTTAATTTCTTGGCAAGTCGTAGACCTTTTGAAGCTTTTGGATATAGTTAATTCATCTGGTTTCTTCAGCTCTACATGTATTGGGTGGATAAATGAGTTCCAACGCCAAGAGACCGAATTGCCATATATCGAACAACTCATTGTGGGGACCTCCATGATGGACCTCCGGTGTAGGAGGGATAGCTGCATCTTTAAATAAAAAATCATAGTAACCGACGAGGATGTTTCCGTCTAAATCAAGGTAAATATGCATTGTGTTAAGAGAGCCATGGTGGGTGCACCAACCACAAAGGTTTGACAGTGTTTGTAACACTTTCTTTGCAATAAAGGTAGCGTCTCGTTCTTCAAATCCACTTCAAGATCATTTTTGAAACTTTAGCTTTGCTTTTTACTAACGTAATAGTCTAATTTAATTATATATGTTTGAAACTCTTTTTTAAAAATTTAAATCTTGATTTTTGCCTCCATGCATTCACAAGCAATAAATACTTGTGAATGTTTGAAACTCTTTTTTAAAAACTTAAATCTCGACTTTTGTTCCGACGCATTCACAAGCAATAAATACTTGTGAAGTGACTCACACTAAGGTGTGTGGTGGTTTTTTCTTTTTTGATGAAGAAATCTTTTAGCTAAATCTTTGTTGTAGCTTGTGATTTTTTTTCTTCAATTTGCCGTTGTTTAGCTTTTTATTTTATTTTATTTTTTTAATTTGATTTTTAGAGAGACGAAATAAAAAACGCGATGTTCTGTGTGGAATTGCCAAGACAGAGAGCATGAGAATTCTATTTTTCTTGTTTGATTCAACAAGTTGAGTACGCTCATTCTCAAAAAAAAAAAACAAGTTGAGTACGCTGTAGCACCACTGCACAGTGCACACCTCACCCTCACTAGCAGCACTCATTTATTGTATTTTTTTATTTTTTATTTTTTTGGTCTCTGTTTTAATGTCCTTTCTTTTTTAACACTAAAATCAAATGTTGGACAAAAAAGAGTGAAAATTTCATTTGTGATTAAATTTTAAAATATAACACATTCTGTTAAATAAAAATATGGGATTTAGACGACAAATAAAATGAGAATATTTGTATGTTTTGAAATTGAAAATTTATTATTTAAAAAAAAAAGAGGTCAAGAATATATATATATATAGAGTTGGGTTCAAGTTACACCTGGTGTAACTCCAAGCAATGTTACACCACCCAATAACTTGTTATTGAATTAATATTTTGAAAATCCAACCGTTGAATCACATGTTTTATATGTTCTTAACATGCATGCCAATTTTCATATCAATCAGATGCTATCTACCATTTGATCCATAAACTCATATTTTGTGCATTATTTTAAACTACAAAAATTTGAATTTTAACAATTGATTGATGACATAGATATTAATTTTTGATCACCTTGAAATTTTGCAAGCATAAAGAATATACAAAGATAATGTAATCTAACGGTAGATTTGTCAATATTCGCATCCAATTAAAAAATATTGAGTGGTGTAATATTACTTAGAGTTACACCAGGTGTAATTTGAACCCAACCCATATACCTGGTGTAACTCTAAGTAATGTTACACCACCCAATAACTTGCTATTGAATTAATATTTTGAAAATCCAACTGTTAAATTACATGTTCTATATGTTCTTAACATGCATGCCAATTTTCATATTAATCGGATGTTATTTACCATTTGATCTATAAACTCATCTTTTATGTATTATTTTAAACTACAAAAATTTGAATTTTAACAATTGATTGATGACATAGCTATTAATCTTTGATCATCTCGAAATTTTGCAAGCATGAAGAATATGCAAAGATAATGTAATCTAATAGTAGATTTATCAATATTCGCATCCAATTAAAAAATATCGAGTTGTGTAACATTGCTTGGAGTTACACCAGGTGTAACTTGAACCCAACCGTATATATATATATATATATATATATATATATATATATATATATATATATTTTAAACAAAGTTAACACAACAAATGAGAGAGATTTGAGAGAGTATGTGCACATCGTAATTGAGGACCAAAATAGGGTATTTACATTACCATGTAAGTTAACCAAATTCCAGTATTAATAATAATAATAATAATCAAGAAATCCCTAAAAACAATAATTTCAACTTAGCTGTAAAAATATGAAAAGTTTGTCCCTTAAAACTAATTGAATCAGAAAAGAGGAAGATAGAGTAATTGCAAGGTGCTAAGACTCCATCTTGAGACAATTATCAGAGGCACATCAAAAATAAATAAATAAAAGTCGTGAAACTCTCGTTCTTATACAATACATGGAAATTGATTAACATCTAGTTTCTTTCAGTAAGTGCTAATTGCAATGCGTGCTCTGTTTCCTTCAGAAATAAACGAGTTAGTAGCTTTTGCCCTCGTCTATATATTATACTAGACCTCCTGTTTTTACTCCTCAACTTATGTTGGGTTAAGCCATCTGTCTCTTTGTTGCAGAGGCTTATACAAGAAAAGTACATTAGATACTTCAAAAAAAAGATCAAACGGATGAAGGTTAATGTATGCATTTCTAGTTGGATATTCAGCAAACAAATAAGGCCTAAATTGAATTTTCAACATTCTTTCACCCTTGAGAATTTGGTCATTTTTTAATTATTAAATATGATTAGCATTGAAACTTATTCTTTAAGGCCATTGGTGCATTTCTTGCTTTAGCATATCTAAGTATTAAAAATTAGTGTTTTTCTTGCACACAGATTAAACTAGAGGAAAAAATTAAATTAAAAGATTGATCCCAGGGAGGATTCCTTTGGCTCTAAAATAACAAATTTCTGTCAATATGAATATATACCAACAATTTATAAATAAGTAAAACTATCACCAAAGCACAAAGATTTGCAAATTATCTTTCGATCAAGCAGTTTGAGGAGATTGCTTATATTGACATCTGCATGTTTTTTGAAAAATAGTTTACGGTATAAACAATCATATTAAGATGACCAAAAGTTACTACACCACATTCAATTTTCTTTAAATAACTAACAGCATTCAATTTGTATTAGGATCCACTCTATTTGTTATTAAAACAGAGAGGGTCCACATTACAACAAAGATTTAGTTCTTCACAAATCTAAAAGTGTAGTGGTGTCATATCACTTAAACTCGGTTATCATTTCTTTTCAATTAGATTTGTGAAAATTAGCCGTCGAAAACTTGGTATGGATAGGAGAGCATACATATATTATGTATTGAAGATAGTACCAATAGTAAATTCCCGCCATGTTGGTGGAGCAGCAACCTCAACCCTGGAATGCACGGACTCGGCTCCAGAGGAGCCGCACCCGCGTCCGACTCAGTGGGACGTAGCGATGCGGGAGGGACGCCATTGACCGTGCATCCGTGCCGCGTCGAGCCGCATCCTGCCACATGGATTCCTTGACTCGCGCCGACGCGGCTCAAATCGGGCCGACTCGGGCTGTATTAGTTGAATATCGACTCGGGCCGACTCGGGCCGGAAAAAGGAAATCTGCCGGTAAGAAGAAAAGAAAAAAAAAACTTAAAACAAAAAATACCGGTGGATTTGATACGCCGTCTTCACCGGCTTAACCCCTTTCTTCTTCTTCTTCTTCTTCTTCTTCTTCTTCTTTTTTGCTTCTTTGTCTTCTTCTTCCTTTTTTTTCGCAGCGTTGCCGTTCTGTTCTGTTGCCGATTCAAGCCGAAATTCAAAGACTTCTCCGGGCCGTATCGGTCTGTAACTCACTGTTCTTCGTCTTCTTCTTCTTTACTTCTTCGTCTTCTTCTTCACCGGCCTTAACCCCTTTCTTCTTCTTCTGCTTCTTCTTCTTCTTCTTCTTCTTCTTTGCTTCGTAACTCACTGTTCTGTTTCTTTTTTTCTTTTCTTTTTTGAAGCGCTTTGTTTCTTATGACTGTCCCAGGAGATAAAAAAAAAGCTTTATTTTTTCTTTTTGGCTCTCACACCTCTCTGACCAAACACGTGAGAGCCACATCTACCCCCTTTTTTTTTCTTTTTTAATAGGAAGCTACACCTATTTTAATACTTACTACATATATCATTTATTTTATTTTTGAGCTAAGTCACATCTTTTTATTTATTTATTATTTATGAGAAGCTTCATCTATTTTAATACCTCTGTCAATAATTCAAGTGTCAAAAACTTTATTATTATTATTATTATTATTATTATTATTATTATTATTATTATTATATAAAAAAGTATGCTTAGTAATATATTAAAAATATAAATAAAAATATTTTTAATAATTTTTTAATCGCCGAGTCCCGCCGCACCCGTACCCACCTTTTTCAAAAATTGCCGAGTCCCGCACCCTTACCCGAGTCCCGAAAGGCACCTATGTTTCATAGCCTCAACCCACATGTCAGTAGTGTACCCGCACAAATATCACTGGGAATCAAATATTGAGAGAAAAACTGAACTAATTCTCGTTAACTTGAAAATGAAATACAAGACTCTGTTTTAACACTAGACTAACTAATTTGTTTCAAACAGTAAGTTAACAATCATAATAATGAGATTTACACAATTTTCCCTCTTGCTAAACACTTAGGGCCCGTTTGGTAATGTTATTCTAGTAATATTGTTTGTATTTTTTAGAAATACGTGTGTATGAAAAAGTACGTGAAAATAAATGTAATATTGTTTAAAATTTGAAAACTGTTATTTAAGTGCATGTATCAAACCGCCTTTAGTTTTGGTAATTAACTTCCCACATTCACATTTCTCTCCTTCTCTCTCACTCACAACTTTCGACTTTCTATTCTTCTCTCTCACTCACAACCTTCACCCCTCTCTTTTCTCATTTGTCTTATATATGCTCTGTGTTAAGAAAGCCATGGTGGGTGCACCGGTTATGGAAGTTACACAAAGGTAATAATACTTCTCTTAGAGTTAGAATAGAGGCAGCAATTGGTTCTTCAAATTTATTGAAAAAAAACTTAAATTTTCATTGTTTTTCCAACGATAACCGGCTATTGGGCAATATGATGGCAAACCCTTTGTTAGTTGGAAAAAAGGCATGCAGTTGCTCAGGATCTTAAAGCCTATAGTAGCCATTGAAAGGTTATCTTGGCTTTCTTTTTCCAAAGATTGGATCTTGGGTGCGCGTTCTTCATCACTAGTTTCAACCAACTTCAAGATATGGTACATTGGCGGAAACGGAGCGATGCTAGAAGAGGGCCCGTCTAGTTGATTAAGTCTGAGCTTGGCACGAAGAACATGTATCTATGGTTGTCAAAATCCCGATTTTAATCCTACGATCCTACGATTTTACGATCTTACTTTCCAAAAACGATTTGGATCTTTCAAGGATCTTTGTGATCATTCAGGATCGTATGATTCTGACGACTCCAAAAGATCCTGGTTTCTTATAATCTTCATTAACTTAATAGATGACTTAGTTGGACTCAAATGAAAAATAACATTCCAATAAACAAAGTTTTGCTATTCTAATGTAGAGAGATAGAGTGTCAATTATACCCAAATAAAAAATAACATTCCAATAGAGTGTCACGTTTTGATTTTTTTATCTCTTTAAATAATGCTTACAAATTGATGTAGTGGTGTATGGTAATTACATCAAATGGATGCAAATATTTGGTTTTTTATAAATGACTGTATAATTTATATGATTATTTAACATACCAATGTGTATTTTTTTTTTTGTTTTTTTCTCAAATAATGTAGGATCTTACGATCCACAATCCGATCCTATGATTTACGATTTCACCTACCTCCCACAATCCTATATATAATCCCGATTTTGACAACCTTGGTGTATCCATGATCCAATCTTTGGAAAAAGAATGCCAAGATAACCTATCGAAGGCTATTGTAGGCTCTAAGATCCTGAGGTGCATGCCTCTTTTCCAACTAATAAAGGGTTTGCTATCATACTGCCCAGTTGCCAGTTCTCGTTGTTTTTGCTAAAAACGTATCGATCATTTTTTCTTTATTAGGAATCATTTTAATTCTTTTTACTCTCTATTTTCACATTTTCTATATAATTATAAATTGTTAAAATTGCAATTTAAATATTCCACCAATTATTTGATGACACCATATATTTTTCTAACTATTGAATCGTATTGATATTTGATATACCTGCTTTTTTAGCAACAAATATTGAAAATAATGCTTCAAAAGACAATATAATATTTTTTTGATTGATACAAACACACAACAATTGGTTTTTATTGTATAACATAGAGTTGTTAAAAAAAAAGAAAAGAATGATGAAAATTATATAATTTGTTTAGTTGAATATCACCCAAAATTTCTTATGGTTATTATTTTCAACTTATTGGTAAATATTTTCAATAAAACTCACTAAGGTTGTTTATCGGTGCAATTATTAGTTATTGCTAGCTCTTTTTTTTGGTTCTCTAATTTTTAAGGGTTCCTTTTGTAGATTCAAGAATTTTAGAAGTGTTGACAAAATCTATCATATGAAGGTCATGAAATATAAGAATATTATTTATTAATTTATTTTAAAATTTTAGAACTATAATTTAATACAGAAGATACTAACAAAGTTTAGTGGTATATAATGTTGCATATCATTCAATTTAAACAAAAAATTAAAACGATATAATTAATGTAGGGACTTGGTTCAGGCACTTCCCTTCTAGGGATGAGTGGACCCAAGCCCAAGTAACCCTATACAATAAATTTGTAGAGAGTGGATAGAAGGACTAGGCATTAGTGAAAGATACAACGATTGATGTGGGTTTAAAAGATCATCAAGCAAGATTTGGCTAAGTTTTCTAAGGGGAAGTTCGTCCTCGGCCCAGTCCGAGGAGCTCTTCCCTGAGTGCTAGTGAAAATTGAGGTTGTCCACGAACCCCCTGAACCTTGGGGATTCATTCTATTATATAGTCTTGTTCAGTTGATCTCTGCCGTCCACTTGTTGGTCATCTGAGCCTGTGTCTGAGGGCTTGTCCCATTAGCCGCCTTTCCAGACCTTCTGTTAGTTGAAGTAACCAAGGCATCACTGTTCAGTGATCAATTCTCTATTAATGCGGTTAGAGTGTCAGTTGCGTACTTTTAATGTGGGGATGACAGCTCCCCTATGAATTACTCCTTCGTCATATTCCCTCGTCCGACCCTGGGTACTTGTCTTTTTCTTTGATATGTTCTGGGAGGGTGCTTTTGGTGGGGCGCCGACCTTCCCCTCTTCAATATCGGCCGACCGAGGACATGGTCATCCTCGGCGATGCTCCTTAACAATTTGGGCCTTCCCCGCTCATCCTCGAATACTATATTGTCCTCAGCATGGGTCTTGGGCCCGATATGAAGTGGGCCGGGGTTGCCAAATCTTTGGACCCCACAATTAACTTTTTACATTTAATTATACGGTATAATGTAGTTATTAATAATAATCCTACATATGTTTGTATGTATGTATAATATGGAGAAGTATAGATAAAAAATAATGCAATAAAATTCAACTTTTAGATAATACTTATTATATTTCTTGGGATATACTTTTTTTTTTATAAAAAAAAAACTTTAAACATTTATAGAATAATATTTATAAATTTACAAATAAGAAAAATCTGTGCAACACTTGGGCCAATAACTAGTGAATGATTTGTCAGTTAGTTGGGATTGTATTCTTTCCAACTCATGTTCATGGATTATAAATAGGTTTGACCAAAATGTTATTTATATATCGAATGTCCAAGTTTGGAAAAGAATATGCATGTGGTGGCTAAGTTTGATATTAGAATAGATCAATTAAAAAAATCAATAATAATAATAACAAAATTGAAAAGAGACATTAATAAATCGCAAACGAAATTGAAAAGAGACAGTACACATACCTATAATTAATCACCATATATACCAAATGATGATTTGTCAGTTAGCTGGGATTGTATTCTTTTATGACCAAACGTAAAAGTTAGTAATCCATTATCCACTTTTAGCAATAAGTTGACAAGAAAACGTAAATGCATCCATTTAATTTTCACTTAACTTTAACTCAATTTTGGGATTGATAATAAATAAATAGAGAGAAGTAGAAGGGTGAGAACAAAAGATGGTACAATCTGAGCTTATTTGTTTGTAGAGGAGTGCTCTGTAGCATGCACACAGTTGACACTTGACAGTACACTCAGTAGTCAGCACCAGAATAGGGACTGAGGTAGCAAATAGAAATAGCAATGCTGAAATTGAATAGAGGAGACAACAAGGGAATACAAAAGGCGTGAAAATGAGTACTGGATTGGATAATGGAGAGCATATACAACAAGACAAGATTGTACCAGTTCATTAATGCCTCAGCCTGACGAGAAATTGCTTGAATTTGAATAGCACGTGGTTTCCTTTTTATCTATATTTTTCTAATCTTTCACTAGTTTGTAGCAAATTGATTTAGACCTCATCTTAGCCACTTTCATTTCTTAAATTTATATTATTATTTTGAGCCCATTTCTAAATAATGTGTAGACCTAATCACACAACTAAACTTTTTTCATTTATTTTGCTGAAACTAAATTTTTTTTGCTGAAAGTACGGTAAATAAAGGTAAAAGATAGCTGAAATAGTATCATGAGACCCATGAATAGTACCAAAATGTGTAGTGAAACTCATAAATAGTAGTAAAAATAAGCTGAATAGTAAAATAAGTTGGCAAAATTAATCATGCCAAAATGGACACTTATTTTTTGGCTAAATAAGTTGTTTGGCTAGCTTATTTTTTGTCAACTTATTTTACTATTCAACTTATTTTTGCTACTATTCATGGGTCTCACTGCACTATTTCAGCTAACTTTTACTTTTATTTACAGTACTTTTAGCAAAAAGTTTTCAATTTCAGCAAAATAAGCGAATACCAAACGGACCCTAAGAACGAAACCAAGTTATGAAGATTTTCTACAAAACTTTTTCAATCCCAATCCCACCCATTCGGCCTGCCGGGCATTGGCCATGCCATGGCTCTTGCACAAATTCGACATCAGGTGATTGGATTTGTTGTTTGATCGTAGGGTGTGGAAATGTGGGAATAAAAGTTATCAGCTCTATAATATGTAGGAAAAATAAATACTATCAAGCAAAAAGTACAAGCAAATAGTCTGTTTAGTTAGGTGATTTAGGAATTTAAAAGTGCATTTTTAAGAGTCAAAATATTGTTTTGCAACTATAACTCATAACTTTTTTACAAATGTTCATTTTAAACCAAAAATTTTGTTTCATAATGTTTTGTACAAACACACCGAATATTGAAATTTGATAAACCGTTGTTAAAGTGATTTTTATTTTATTTTTTTTTTGCGTAAAATTCTCCATCTCTCTCTCTATAATTTTCAGAGTGTAGCTTTTTTTTTTTTTAAGAAAGAAAACAATTTGTATTAAAACTAAGAAAAGCTATAAAATCAGCCTAATAAACAGAAGCAACCTGTGGAGGAACAGATTCTATCCATACAATAAAACCAAAAATAATAATAGCATGCCTAGCTAAACTATGAACGACTTTAGTACTTTCTCTCTTAACATGAGAGTAAAGTAATTGAAAGAAATCATGGGACAAAGATTTTGCATTTGCAATTAACAGACCATATGAAGATAAAGAAACATCCCCGTCAGCGAGAGCATCCATAACTACCTTAGAATCACCCTCTAGAACTATGTGTGCAATACCCTGCTCCAAAGCAAACTCCAAAGCTCTCGTCGCAGCTAAGGCCTCTATTTCTACAACTTGAAATTCATGCGGGAGCAGTTGAGAGAGAAAGGCAATGACCATACATTAAGAGTCTCGAATAACAACTCCGATGCCAAACTTATTTTCAGCAACAAAAGTAGCTCCATTGAAATTGATTTTGAAGCATGCTGAGGGGGCAGTTTGCCACAAAGCATGGGTCCGCTGCTGGGGCAGAGAACGCGGTACTTGCAAGGCCATGAATTCCTAATGTCAATCTTTGGAGACTTGCGCCAAAAGATGGAGATTGACATTCGGTTTAGCTAAACAGATTTGATTCCGTTGAGTCTAAATCGACCATGCTGTCATGGCAAAAAGTTCTGAATTCTTATCCTACTGAATTACCCAAGATAAGAGTTTTTTGAAATCCAGGAATATAAAAATAGGTCATTTAATATAAAAATTAATATATATATATATATATATATATATATATATATTAACATGGAATTATCACTTCAAGAATACTTTAAAACACCTAATAATTACTCTTTTATTATTTTTAACTTCAGTATCTCATATTAAAATTAGGGGTGGTAAAATTAGACACGACCCACGAACCCAACATGACTCAATATGAAATTAGCAAGTTATGGGTTGAGACTTAATGGGATCGTATCACATTCAGGTTGACACGACTGACCTGTTTAATAAACGGGTAGGGTTAGTGTTCAACCCGTGGAAACTATTTGACCCATCTGATCTGTTTAATCAAATGACATTTTACCAATATACCCTTCAAGCCCTATGTATATAAACTTCTTAGTTGTTGTAGTTTATTTTCTTTGACATATTGTGATTGATTATTTGTAATATTGAAATATGCTTTAGTTTTGAATAATTATTTGTGATGCAGTTATTAGTTAGTTCTCAATTTTATATTAAAAATATTTATTTGTTTGTTTTTTCTTATTTTGTTTTTCATTTTAATAAAATCTGATAAAGATGTTAACACAACTAACCCGTTTAATAAATGAGTCATGTTAGGGTTGAAAAATCTTGACTTGTTTAATAAACTTGTTAAGTTAGAGTAGATTCATATAGTCAGATACTCATAACTTGACACAACACGAATCCGACACACAGACACAAATCACCACTCCTAATTAAAATTTTATTTGAAAAAAAAAAGTATCTCACATGAAGTAAAACAGAGTGAAGACAGAGTCAATCGTTTAACTCAATATCCAAACTTAATTTTGGGATTGAAAAAAGTAATAATATATGGGTGGTGTTAACGGGCACCAGACGGTGCCCGTTAATAACAAATTTTCTGTAACCTTCTGGCAGCTTTTGGCAGCCTTTAACAGTATTTTATTTTTTTTAGTAATTTTTTTTATAACTTTTTTTCACTTTTTTTAAGTAAGAACCATAAAAGGAAACATTAACAAGCACCGTCTGGTGCTTGTTAACATTTTCCATAATAAATAAATAAAGAGAAAAGAAGGGTGAAGACAAAAATGGTCCTTATTAGTGGGCAGTGCACAGGTAGAGACAAAGGGAGATTGGTGGTGTGAAACAGCTTCAACATGCAGTGTACGGAGATTGGTGGTGTGAAACAGCTTCAACATGCAGTGTACTGTGTACCAGTACCTCGGGGAATCATGTGACATTAGAGCAACGCATCAACCTTTCTTACTGAATCACGTGACATTAGATCAACGCATCAACCTTTCTAAAAATTTTGGTCTATTTTAGAGCAACCCATCACTTTTACAAATTCACGTCAGTTTATCTATTTTACCCTCTCTTTTATTTAAATAATTATTTTTTATTATTATTATTTTCGTTTAATGATTCTCTCCTTTCTCATCAGATCTGCTCTCTCTCTACGCCATTGTTGCTCCTTCTTTGCAGATTTTTCTTCTTCTTCCCTTCTGCTTCTTCTATCAATAATGTGAAAATGTCCTAGGAAAAAAAAAAAAAAGCAAATAAAAAGACAAAAACCCATTCCCTTTCTAATCTTTTCGACCCAAAATCTCTCCCCCACACAGCTCTCTGTCAAAAATGGTGCAAGAACCACCGGCCACACCAGCAAATGGGTCCTTAATTCCCTTCTTCTTCTTCACTTCATCTTTTTCATTTTCTGCCTCCGTCTTCTTCTTCTTTGCAATATGGGTTTTTGATGATTCTTTTTGGATTTGAATATGGGTAATTTGATGAGCTTGGGTTTTAGATTTAGGATGAGTTTTAGATTATTGTACCAAATGTGCAAATATGCACACTTTTAGAAGCACTGATGTGAAGCATTTTTTAGGCAAAATGTGTAAAATTTGTGTCTTTTTATATCATGCAAAGGTATACATCCCTCAAAATATTTGAACCAAAATTTTCCCTCTTTCTCACTTCCCTCTCTCCGTTTTCTCTCACATTTCATTACTCCATCAAATCTCGACCTCCAGCGATCTAAACCGAAGCACGAAACCCAGCTGATTTCTCTGCATCTAAATCGGAACCGGAATAGCGAGTTAGAGCTCTGTCCGTTGCAAAAACCATTTGAAGTCATTTCTGCGATCTTCTCCCAGGTGCGGTGTATATCTCTATCTCCCTCTCCATTGTCTATGACCATTGTATGATTTGGGCATTCTAATATAATTTCTGTTTTATTGATTTTTGCCCACGGGTATTGGTGAGTGTGTTGAAGTGGGTTTTTCTCCATGGACTCATCTTCGATCTTTCTTTCTTTTTATAATTTCTGTTTTATTGATCTGCACCTGGGTCTTTCTTTTCATTATTTGTGTTTTATTGAAGTGGGTCTTTCTTTCCTTCTTGTGGTATGAAATCGCATGTAAGAAATTAGTAGAGTACAGACCTTTTGAGTCTTGAATTTATGTGACCCATTTGTTTAATTGATGAACTGAAATTGCCATTTGTTAAATTTATTTTCCTGCCTTTTGAGATTCTTTCGTCATCTATAACAAATAAGATATCAAACCTTGAGCACACCCAGTAACATGTACCCCAATCTAGAAGTCAAAAGAGTTCACTACTTGAACACGATGTTAAGGTCTGATAGGGAATACTTTTTTTTCGTTATTGGATAAGTAGAATTACAGGACGTACTAAAGATTCCATCATAGTTTCAGATTTGGGCCCTAGATAATATGTTTAAGCATAAGATGAAATCCATGGTTGCACATCAGCTACAGCACATACCAATTATTAAAAAAATTTTAAACAAAAAAAATAATAAAAACCCATTGATTATCTTCACTCTCAAAAATTGAAGGGAACTTATCTCTCTTTTCTTTTCTTTTTTTATTTTCCTTTTATTATTATTTAGTGGATTTAGCCTATCTAAGAAGAAACAAGAATTCCTCCTCCCTGATGTAGCTCTCTCCTTTTATTAGGTTTAAATTGACTTTGCAGAGGACTTAGAGTAGAACATTTTAAGTATAGGGCATATATGCTTTTGTTGAACATGATTTGATGATACTGAGTTCTATTACCTACTTTGAGAAACTATGATTTGTAATGTTAACTTGTTTCTTTACTAACCATATAAATATTGGAATGAGAAATGGAATTCATTAACCTTCAAAATGGCTGACCTTTGAACTTTGTTCACTGAGTTGTTGGCTCATTGTTGGATTCAGATATGCTTTAGTGCTTGAATTCACATTGTGCAATTAAAAACGTAATTAAACAAGCTCTTTGCCCATATTTAGTGTAAGGAACACTATCTTGCTGCCATTTACCATGTCATAAGTGGATAGTGTCTCCCTTCAACCAGGGATATCATAGCTCATGAACCAAAGTTGATCTTTACACAACCAGTGGCTGGAGACCAGACCATGTAGCTTCTTTCTGTGGTGAGCTAGATCTTGAAGTATATAGTCCTATCCATTGGTCAGTCAATAGTTTCTAAAATCCCCTAAGAATGCATCAAATAGTCCTATCCATATAGCTCATTATGGTAGTCCTAAACTTTCAAAATGAGAAGGCAAACTGCCAACATCATCTCTATTTTTTTTACATTCAGAAATCTATTTCAAAAACACAATTCTGCTTCAAAGGCAATGTTCATAAATATAATATAAAATCAGGGGCCCCGCAGATAATGATCAAAATCCGTTATGGCCTGTTTGGGTTGGGGGGGGGGGGGGGGGGGGGAAGAGGGGGAGTGGAGGGGAGTAGAGTAGAGTTGGCTAAAAATAAGTTAATTTTGTGCTAAATCTGCTCTGCTCTACTCTGCTCTCCCTCTCTCTCCCTCGATCCAAACGGACCATTAAAGTCTTAAATACCCTCAATCATATGACAGAATATACCATTTCCTTCTCAAATGCAAGTTGAAAGTAGAATTGCTTATAAGTCATCATAATGCCAAATTGGCCAGTACAAGGGGTCCCAAATTTACGTGCCCCATGAATCCATCTTACTAAATTTTAGTTTCCAATTGGAATATTTGTCGTGAATAGCAATGTTGCTTTAGTGGTTGGACCATCTTCCCTGTGACTGAGGATAACTGCTTGAGTTCACAGTTTTTAGTCAAGACTGAAATTAAACCATTAACAAGACTTAAACTTATATAGCTAATGTGAGTGTTTGGTTTGGTTTCAACGTAGCTATTGAGTTGTCATTTATTCCCACTCATTGCCTAGGTTCAATCTCAGGTAACAATTCGTGGCTGAAATTCTGCTCCTATGTAATGCTAATGCCATTTAGCAATTCTTGTATATATATATATATAAAACATGCATTCACCATACCTTGCACTTGCAGCAGCCTTTGAGAATATTTTAGCTTAACACTTTATGTGGTCCTATTACTAATTGAGATATGCTATGCTATTCTTGTAGGGTCCTATTACTTGGTTTAGAAAGAGGTGTGTTAAATGGGTATTGTGGTTAAGAAACTGAAATTGAAAAATGAAGGAAGATCAAAAAGAAGGGAACTTGTTCTGTTGTGCTTTTGTGTTGATGTGGGAGGTGAGGGAAGAAGAAGGTGTTTTCTGATGGGATAAAATGAGGGAGAGGAAAAAAAGTAAAGAAGAAAAGTATGTTCACGCGGGTAGGAAACAGTTTCATCACTATGTAATGTCAGTGGGTGGGGTCCACAGCTTTGGCAAAAAGTTGAGTTAAAACATGAGATATGTGATTGAGTTTTTAAACCAAACAGGAGTTTTGGGGTTTTTCAATGAAAGTGGGATTTGAGTTATGAGTGATGAGTTTTGAGTTTTAGTTATGAGTTTTGAAAACTGAGTGATGGGGAAAACCAAACGGACCCTTACTCAGATTAACCTTTTGCTCTCTCACTCACAATTCTCTTATTTCCTCCCTCCCTCTATCCCTTGCTCTCTCTTTCTCTCTCTCAACTCATACAAACTCATAGCAGAACGAAGAGAATCATATGTTATAATGGAGGATGACATATTGCAATATGTCAAAAACGGAGTGAACTCTTATGAATTCATTCAAGTTCTCGTAAGTATTGATACTGTCTCATCATTTAAGCTAAGGCTTAATCAACCAAACAAGCCATCTTCAAGAATTACTCCGTCTCGGCCATTGTACCGTATCTTAAAATTGGTTGAAACGGGTGATAAGGAACGAGCATCCAAGATTCACTTCTTGGAAAAAGAATGCAGAGAAAACGTTTTTATGGCTACCGAAGGGTCAAATATTTTGAAGGTACATGTGTGTTTCCTAGCCGACAAAGGTTTTGTGATTATACTTACAAGTTGCCGGTTTTTATTGTTTGTGCTAAGAAACTACCGGGCTTTTCGCAATGGATTTGAAGAACCCATGGCTGCCCTTCATTCTTAGAGAAATATTGAAAAATTTGTGTGACATTCATGTACAGTGCACCCACCATGGCTTTGTTGATGCTCTCAAAGTTTTAACAGAGCCATGATTGGTGTACCGTCACACAAGGTTTTTAAAGACAGCTATGAATTCTTCAAATCCATTGTGAAAAGTCCAGTAGTTTCTTAGCACAAATAATGAAAATCGGCAACTTGAAAGTATAATCGCAAAACCTTTGTCGGTTGGGAAATGCACATGCACTTTCAAAATATTTGAGTCTTTGGTAACCATAGAAATGTTTTCTCTGCATTCTTTTTCCAAGAAGTGAATCTTAGATGCTCGTTCCTCATCGCCCGTTTCGACCAATTTTAAGATACGGTACGATGGCTGAAACGGAGTAATTCTTGAAGAAGGCTTGTTTGGTTGATTAAGCCTTAGCTTAAATGATGAGATGCTATCAATACTTACGAGAGATTGGATGACTTCATGTTCACTCCGTTTTTGACATATCGCAATATATCATCCTCCATTATAACTTATGATTCTCTTCGTTCTGCTATGAGTTTGTATGAGTTGAGAGGGAGAAAAGGAGAGAGCAAGGGATAGAGGGAGGGAGGAAATAACGCCAAGCAAGAATGCCAGTGTGTTAGTAAAGGGCAAAATTTAAGTTTCAAAAACTTTCAAGAAAGTAAAAACAATTCTTGGAGCAAAGAAGAAGACGAAAGCAAAATTATACATGGAAGAAGATCTGAAGGATAGACCAACGGTCCAAGACCTCAGCAAGTGTCTCAAGGGCTTAATTAAGCAGCATGAGTTTCTTGTAAGAGTATTAATGGCTCATGGATCTGTGCCACACCGTTCATAGGCCCGGTCCAGCAATTGCAAGTCGAAAGTCCAGAAACATGAAAATATTTTCTTTTTTTCTTTTTTCTTTTTTAATGAAGAAATCTCTTAGCTCAGAAAATCTTTGTCGTAGCTTGTGATTTTTTTTTTCTTCAATTTGCCGTTGTTTAGCTTTCTTTTTTAATAAAAACTTTGGTTTTTAGAGGGGAAAAAAAAAAAAGTGAGGGATGTACAGTGTAATGCTGTTTTGCTTATTAATTTTTGTTGAACCTGCAAGACAAGAGCAGGAGAATTCTATTTTTCTTGTTTGATTCAACAGGTTGAGTACACTGTAGCACCACTGCACAGTGCACACCTCACCCTCACTAGCAGCGCTCATTTATTGTGTTGTTTTGTCTCTGTCTTAATGTCCTTTCTTTTTCAAACGCTAAAATCAAATGCTAACACAAATATGACATTTGTGATTAAAATGAGAATATTTGATTAGAAAAAAGAGGTCAATAATAAAAATTTGAAAAAAAAAAAAAAAAAAAAACAAAGTTAACACAAATTCCAGTATTAAAAATAATAATAATAATCAAGAAACCTCTATAAACAATAATTTCAACTCAGCTGTAAATCTTTGAAAACTTTGTCCCTTAAAAACTTATTGAATCAGAAAAGAGGAGGATAGAGTAATCTTTGAAAACTCCATCCCAAGACAATTGTCAGAGGCACATTAAGGCTGTGTTTGTTTTGGTGGTAAATGATTTCAGGAAATCATTTACCACCTCAGCCCACTATTTGGAAGAGAAGGAAAACAGCATTTTCTGGAAAATGAGCTTTAGTTGACCAAAATTTTCACCTTTGACCCGGAAATGATTTTACGGTTTTAATTTACCTTCAAATCATTTCTGGAAAAGAGAGAGCCAGAGAGAGAACGAACCACCAGCGAGAGAGAAAGAGAGCGAGAGAGAGAACGAACCAACCCAAGCTCCGATCCACCACCACAGCCCATCGTCGGCGTCCACGATCTTCGACTTTGCCGGCGCCACGAACGGACGAATCCACAAACGGATGAACCCACGATCTTCGACTTCGCCGGCGGCGCGAACCCACGATCTTCAACTTCGCCTTCGCGCCACGAACCAATCTTCAACTTTGCCGGCGAACCCAGAGCCCAGATCACCATCGTAGACCGATCCATCGAAGGTCGCACCCCACCGACGAACCCACGAGGCTTCGACCTTCGACCTTCGAACCATCGCCTTTGACGACCCAGACCTTCGACCCAGAGCTCGTCGTCGACCCAAACCCAAACAACAACCCATCGCTCTCTCTTCCTCGATCTCGTCGACGACTCAGTTTTGTTTTTTTTAAGTTTGATTGTTGTTGTTGTTGTTGTTGTTGTCGTCGCCAGAATTTGCTGCCGGAATTTGTTGTTGAACGGTAGGAAAATAGCATTTTCCTAATAGAACCAAACACAAAAATATTTTCCACGACAATTTTCATAATACAACCAAACACGTAAAAATATTTTCCTTTTCCGGAAAATAGCATTTCCGAAAAATACCTATTTTCCGGAAAATATTTTACGGGAACCAAACGGACTCTAAAATAAATAAATAAAAGCTGTGAAACTCTCTTTCTTATACAATATGTGGAAATTGATTAACATCTAGTTTCTTTCACTAAGTGCTAATTGCAATGCGTGCTCTGCTTCCTTCAGAAATAAACGAGTCAGTTGCTTTTGCCCTCGTCTATATATTATACTAGACCTCCTGTTTTTACTCCTCAACTTCTGTTGGGTTAAGCCATCTGTCTTTTTGCTGCAAAGGCATGCAAAAGAAAAGTACATTAGATACTTCAAAAAAAGATCAATCGGATGAAGGTTAATGCATGCATTTCTAGTTGGATATTCAGCAAACAAATAAGGCCTACATTGAATTTTCTACATTCTTTCACCTTGAGAATTTGGTCATTTTTAAAGGACAGTTCAGCTACAAAATCGATTGGCTACAAACTCACTCAATAACTTTTTATTGGAGGTAAATTTTGACAAATCCACCATTGGATTGCATCTTCTTCTTATATTCTCCATGTTTGCAAAATTTTAAGAAAATTAAAGATCAATAACTATGTCATCAATAAATTTTTAAATTGCAAGTTTTTGTAATTTAAAATTATGAATAAAATATAAGATTATAGATTATATAGTAAATGATATCCGATTGACACAAAAATTGACATATGCATTAAGAGCGTAAAGAACATGTACTTCAACGATTAAATTTTCAAAATATGCAGTAATATTTATTTTATTGAGTAAGTTTATAGCTTAAGGTTACAACCAATTTTGTAGCTAAATTTTGTCCATTTTTAAATTATTACATATGATTAGCATTGAAACTTATTCTTTAAGGCCATTGATGCATTTCCTGCTTTAGCATATCTAAGCATTAAAAATTAGTGTTTTTCTTGCGCGCACACAGAGTTTTGTACCAACAACCTCACTCTTAACTCAATTTTATTTTCTTTGTAAGTACCCTCCACCCAAATTTATGGTAGAAGGACTTGCCATTTAAGTTAGACTTCATTGACAACTTAGAAGACATTCATCAAGACAAAAAGATGATAATTCAAATTTTTTCATACATTGGTGTTTGCAAATCCTGGCTTTCAGTAGTATTGACTTCTTTAAGAAGTTCAATGTCACAGTCCTCTGCTCCAGAATTCTCTTCAAGATCTACCATCCTGGAATACAGAGAAATCATAGTCTCAGGCAAGTTAAAGCAAGCGGAGTGATAAATTAAATACAACTAAATACTACTCATATTTACAATGCTGGAGTTATCAGCAAATTAATATTTAAAACATAAAGACTCCAGGGTTTACTTCATCTGGAGAAGATCAACAAGCAATTGTAGAGCTCCAGAATCGCCACAAGCCTCCCATACTGCTGCACGGACTTCTGTGTCAGATGGTTGCCTCTCCCCACCAAATCCAACAAGCTTCACCAAAAAACAATAGATTCAACTAAGGGTTAAGAACTAGAGGAAAAAATAAATTAAAAGATTGAACCAGGGGAGGATTCCTTTGGCTCTAAAATAACAAATTTCTGTCAATATGAATATATACCAACGATTTATAAATAAGTAAAACTATCACCAAAACACAAAGACTTGCAAATTATCTTTCGATAAAGCAGTTTGAGGAGATTGCTTATATTGACATTTGCATGTTTTTTGAAAAATAGTTTATGGTATAAACAATCATATTAAGATGACCAAAAGTTATTACACCACATTCAATTTTCTTTAAATAACTAACAGCATTCAATTTGTTTTAGGATCCTCTCTATTTTTTATTAAAACAGAGAGGGTCCATATAACAACAAAGATTTAGTTCTTCAGGAATCTAAAAGCATAGTGGTGTCATATCACTTAAACTCAATTATCATTTCTTATATGATGGAATGAGATTTTTTTTTATAAAAGTAGTAAACCATTAGATTTGTGAAAATTTTAATCGCAAATGAAAGGATTTCAATCCCTTCAATTCACCACCAAAAATACCTCAACATATGTTAGCATTTAACATTTATCTTTTAAAGGCAGCCAGCAGATAAAATTATAACTTCACTCATCATCAAACTATCTATGACACTTCTAGAACAAATCACTTTTAAGAAAATAAAAGCACAAGTGATGAACTTAGGAAAAGAAAAATGTAAATTGATAATATAAAAAACAAAATGCCAGGTCTCACTTCATCTATTCATAATTTAGAGTTTCAGAAGTCCTCCGATATTTTGTCCAATATCAGTACAAGTCATGGTTAAATTGAACAAGTTCTAATTTCCAACTAAATGTTCGTTTGGCTACCAATTAAGTCAGCTTATTTTTGCTACTATTCATGGGCCTCACTGCATTTTTTAGTACTATTCATGGGTCATACCGTACTATTTCAGCTAATTTTTACCTTTATCTACAGTACTTTCAACTCAACAAAAAGTTTTCAGTTTCAGCAAATAAACAAATCACAAACAAACCCTAAAAAGCAATATTAGAATCCAATGATATTTTATACTAATTATATATACAATTTACTACAAGGATCCTTAAATTTCACCTCTAATTGTGCATTCTATTTTCCAAAAATATTACTATGTTCTCAACATGAAAGAAAGAGTAATGTATTATATACACAACGGAGTCTACCAAGTTTTTCTACTTTCAGTTCTCTCATAACTTTGTGCTGCACAGCAGTTGGAAACTTTAATTGCAGGACTTCTTTTACCACTTCAATCTGCTCCTCTTTATTGAACTCTACTAATCAATTCACCACAGAAAAGAAAGGGTTATCTAATTGGATCCTGATACAACTCTACGTTTAAAAGTCATCTTTCATAGCCTATACCTTACAATTAAGAATATTGCCCCAAAGTGGCTTAATATTTCAAGGACAAAGTTTGGCTACAAACAATGGCAGCAACTCTCACTAAAAAAATTAACATGGTTACATATTTTGAAAACCTAATAGCTGGATTGCATGTTCTTTACACACATTTCAAATTTTGTGCCAATCGGATGTTATTTATTATTCAATTCATAAACTTATTTTTTATGTATAATTTTAGACTACAAAAACTAGAAATTTAAATATCCAATTGATGACATAGCTATTAATCTTTGATTTTTTGAAAATTTTGCAAGTATGTAAGATACAATAAGAAAATGTTATCTAATGGTGGATTTGTCAAAATTCACATCCAATAAAAATATATTGTTTGGAGTTGTAGCCATTAGCCAAACTTTGTCCATATTGTAGGGTTCCATTTCCCCTATGGTCTGATCTTTACTTTGCAAAACACTCCTCAACGTTTGACCAGGCAGAGCAAGGATAAACTAATCCCAATATAATTACAAGTGTAGGAAACAACATTGGTGCCTGACACATAGAACCAAGTATGCCCCAAAGTGACCTAAACAAGGTATACGTGTCTTAAATTGTAAATCTATTAAGTGCATTCATAATTTTATCAACTGCATTCGTAATATTGAATTTTTTTTTTTTTTTTTAACCGATAATATTGAAGATTCTTGACAAAGGAGCATAGCTGGAAAGCTATTTATATCCACTTAGCCAGAGGTATAAGAAGGTCAGGTATCCAGTGGAAGGAAAAATTATATTAAAGAAACCGCACCTCTTCCAGCATCGATGAAACCTGAAAAATCTCATCTTCCTGCAAGGCTATGGTCCTCAAGGCAGTTAAAAAGTTATCGGGAAAAACCAGCTTGTTTAAGTAAGAGGGCATCTTGCGCTGACCACTCCAACTGTGACTGCGAACTTGATCCTCACACTTATCATTCCCTTCAATTTTTGCTGTGCATTCTGAAAAAAATCCACGATCCAGCAAACTTCTAGGCAACAGACACCTCAGTTCAGCCTTCTGTAATCACAAACTAGATTTGTTGATAAGACAAATTCTATTTTGGAGGATAATTAAAGCAGTCTGGAAGAGCACTTTCTGTGGATGATGCATCCACTGAAAAATTGATGAGTCATACAGATGATATATTAATGTGAAACCATATACCACAAAATCAAGAACGGATTATACCCGACCTGTGCTTCAAGCAGCTGGACCTTTGAATCAGAAAAGGGAACACTTTGGATTGCCTCCATGGGGTAATGGACCTGTGTAGTCATCAAGACATTAATGATCTATGCACCAAGTCTTGATAGCTCATAATAATTTGCAAATTTGAGATTTAATACTATACATGGCTGTACATAGAGCAAAAGAACACAAGGAGGATCCACATAGACAACACCAAACCAAATGGTCGAGATAAAATTTCTTCAAGTTGAGTTTGAAATGGTATCACCACAATAAATTGAAAGAACTTAATTAACAAGAGCCACATGTTGCTTTTATGGCATTACCATGAGATAGTCATCGGGATTATTATCAATGACAAATCCATACAAATAAAGTAGTTCCTGCATCAAATTCAAGGTAACAAATTTGTATTAGAAAGTTGACAAAGCTCTACAGTCTACAGTTGCTTAAATTGATATGAATCTCCAGCAATTGAAGCCAATGTTGGATGATTTTCAATCACCAAAATGCGTGAATAGTAAGAATATAGAAAGCAAGAAATGAATTTTCAATGGTCATTTGACAGAGAAGTGAGTGTGATATGTGGATTGGCATAGACACATTGAGGTTGACATTCTATTAAATTAATAAACATGATGTTATGCCCAGAAAGAACAGACTTGCAAAAACAAAATTGGTGCAGCAGAACACAAATATTTTGAGTGAGGCTTTCTTTCATATAGAATAAATTAATTAAAAAAATCAGCTTTCATAAATGAACATGCCATGGCCAAGTCACAGCACAGTGTAATATGCAAAAGCTCTCATGAAACATAGTAAAAAAGTGGTCAAAAAGAAATTTCATACATTCATGCAAGAAGTATTCCATGCATTTTGCACAGATGTTTCTATAATATACATTAATGTTGAGTGTCATTCTATTCCATTGGTAAAAAAACAAGGACAAAGGCAACCATTGTAGAAAAAATACATAACTCATCAAGAGATATCAAATGGCTAGTGGTACCAGTCATGGTTAACAGATACTCACAGAAAACACACAAGCAAGAAAGTTTTAGTTGTTTCCTCTCCTCTCCCCAACCCCCCCACCCACCCCCCCCCCCCCCCCCCCCCCCCCCCCTCCCCTTCTCTCCCTCTTCAGTAATAAGATTTCCTCTATAAGAAAACACAACATACCTCATTTCCTTTGTTACCGTAGCTAATGGAAATCTCTCTCTCGGTTTCAAAGAGACTTTGTTCAGCTGTCCAGTTGGGACAAAGAACATAGGATTAGTCACATTCCCAACTACTTAAATATAAGCTGATGGAGAGAAACAACTAATTAAGAGATCATTAGTAACTGTTCTACCTGCAGGAAACTATCATCGGAGCTCAATATCTAAACTTAACACCCATATAATGATAAAACCTACTACAAAATCAGGAGGACTACCAGATAGAAGGTACATAGAGAAAGGAACTCCAGTTATTGATCCTGTTCTGTCAACTTCCCAAGTTGCTGCTGCCTTCAAATCTGGGTGGCCATATTTTCAGCCAGTAAGTTACAGATACATATATTAATTTTACAACCCAAACCCAATTTATAAAAGTAAAACAAGCAAAAAAATGTAAGAGAGAATTTTTTTTTTTTTTCCTATTTTTTGGATAGTAAGAACTATTCTTATTGTTTCAGACCGCAACTATTTGTCCAAAAGTTTGCAATTTTTGAACAGATTATGCCTTAATTGAATGTCCGAGCAAGAAGTGATTTCTAAGTTCTAACACTCATCTAAGTATAAAGCTTCACTGTGGATCCATAAATTAATGCTTAAAGTTAGTTCCATACAGAAAGAAGTAGTAAGCCAGCAGGGTAGAAATTATAAATTAGACAATAACAACTTATCAAAAAAAAAAAAAAACAATAACATACCCTTGGATTAAGGTTGTAAGAATTTATAAAATTATAAAGCAAAATGAAGGAAATCACCAATGTAGGATAAAAACACCACCGCCAAAAGAAAAGGGATTGAAAAGAAAGGAACTAACAAAAAACTAGATAATTTTAGAATTGTGGACGAATGGCATACCATGGTTGCAAAAGTCAATGCCAGGGACAAGACCCTCCACCCAGATGGTTTCTCCTTGTATTGCTGTGGATGTCACTCCGTTGACTTGGATAACTACATTCTGGACCCTACATCCTGATATGAGAAGGTCCTGGTATTAGTTCAAAAGATCGTGTTACATTCAAGAAAGAATAGATCTGCCACCCAGCACATTGTTAAACTCATTATAAAAGAGTCAGAAGAAAGGATTCATGGACAATGATTAGAGGAAAAGATAACCTTACCTTTTTCATCCTCTCCACTGGAAATATAATTAGTGCAAAGCTCAGAATCTTTGGTAGTTGCAAAGTTACTGTCTTCTTCTTGAGTTTGTGGAAATACATAGGAATGTGGCAAAGGAATGTTCAAAGCACGAGTCCAAAATACAGAATTTGCCCTAGCACCATGATGATTGTGCAATGTTAAAAAATTTAAATTTTAAAACACTATAAACAGACAATTTTTTTTGATAAGTCACTATAAACAGACATAATTAAGGAGAGGATTCACTAGATGACAAAAGATCATAAGAACAGTTCAATAAGAAGATACATACCAAAGGAAATCTTCAAAGCACACCTCGCTGGAAAATGAAGCAACAAGAATAGTATAAGTTTAAGTATTAGAAATAAATGAAATATTTAATATGTGTGTGTGCGCACGCGTGCTTCATTATTTTGAACTCATTAAATGTATCATTTTAGATAGCTCATTATTCCTAAGTGATAAGAAATAAAGAAAAAGCTGCTAAATGCCCAAGTAAGTAGTAACCAAATTTACCTAAACATAAAAGATCATGAACTGAAAGTGGCTATAAAAACAACATGCAAGCCTACATTTCTAAAGCTTACAGGCAGAACCATATCTTTTTTTTGATAGGTAATAAGAGATATATTAAACACATAGAAAAACAGAATAAAGCAAATACAAGGTGTTCATGATGGTGAACACAAGGAAATGCAACCAACAAACAATTACAACAAAAAACTTAAAGTGCAATACTAAGAGAAGAAATAAACTCCAAAATAGTAGATCAATATTAACATTGATATTCAAAAGGGGCAGTGCATATAAATACATTTCATAACTTCTCTTCGAGTCCCTCAGCATGAAACAGCAGAAACTAGCAAGAGTCTTTTTTTTTTTTCCTTTGCCTTCTTTGTTTGTTAGCACAGTTGAAATGATTTAATTGCAATGTAATTGTAATATTTGAGTGCAACTTGCTTGACATAAATACAATCTAATTATTTTGATTTTGAAGCACAAACGTTCTTGGTTGGCCTCCAATTTGAGATAGAATGGGCATATCCGCCACCTAATCCAGAAACCAACTTATTGGATGATGAACATCAACATGCACATCAGCAAAAAGTCAAATACTCAATGAAGATGACTAAATAAGGCTTGCCAAGTACACCTGTGATTCCTAATTAGACCATGTCTAGAGTCTATGTTGTAGTACAAACACATTGCTCATTGATTTTCTCTAGTCAACAACAAAGACTTAGTTCCGAAATTTGGGGTCAGCTATAGAGCCTCAACAGATTAGATTGAGTAGGCCACATGAATTCTTTTTCTCTGATCACAATCTTCAAAAATGCAACTTAAGATCATTGGTGTAACATGTGCAAGAGTAGCGGGGAGTCAGTTAATCATCTTTTGCTTCATTGTATGGAGGCACTGGATATTTGAGCATTCGTCTTTACCCTATTTGAAGTTGCTAGGGTTATGCCAAAGACAATGGCTTAAACGCTAAGCTGTTAGGAGGGAGATTTCATCATCATAGACATTCTAAAGCTTGGAATGAAGTACCCATGTCTTTTAGACAATTTGGGGTCATCAAAACAGTCAAACTTTAGATGGCATCAATCATCCAAACCAATTCATTAGGCAAAATATATTGTATGACTAGATGAATGCTTTGGGAAATAGGTCTTGTCATATTATAGATTCCTAGATACTCTAAATTTGACAGTGTAACTTTCAATTTATCTCTTCTTAATTTATTTGAATAAAAGTATACTTATAATATTAAATTAAATTAACAAGCTCAAAAAGGCCTGTTGTTGTTGGGTTATTCTTAGTAAGTAATAAAATTCATTAAAAGTGCAAAAAGAATGGATGCAAATGAAGTACATGGGAAACATACACCTGCTTTCTAGGTATATTAACTTTCTTAAGGGCTAAACATTCAGAAGTTCATTAATCTGAATAATGCCTTAAAAAGCTGAGTGTGGGTCCTCAAAACATAAAACTCATCCAGCTGACCGATCAAGAATGAATGGTTAGTTGTTACAAAAAATTAATTCATGGCATAGGTTATGTTAATGATTTTTTAACTAGTTGTTACATATGCACCTAGTGAGTTATATTAATGATATATAAATCAAATAATTCACTGTGCAGAAAATCTAGATAAAACGTATATAACTTGTTATGATAAACCACTAATGCCCAAGGACTGAATTAAACCGATTAATGTACTTCCAATAATATAAATGACCACAAACCTTTCTGAATCCCCATCAAGTGTTAAAAGTTTCTTCACTAATGGCTTCACTTTGTCATCATATAAAGTCTGCAACTTTTTCTTCTGCACTTAAACCTATATTTGGTCACATATGCTGTATGGGGAAATTCAGAAAGCCTACTTCATCAAAAATAAGATGTTGATAGGTGACACCAAGAAATCATATCAAGCCAGACAAGTACAGAATGGTTGTTTAGGATACATAGAACGGTTTTTGGTAAGATTTACTACTTGTTAACATAAAAGGTGGAATAAGATACAAGAGAAAGCATATAGATCGACATTCCCTTGTGAATATCAACAAACTATATTTAACTTTTATGATGAGAGAGTTGCCTTTACAAGTGAAAGTGTCAGTTCCATAGATTGTACATGTCAAATCAGAAGTAAACTGAATGTATAAGCACCACCATGGACATGTCAGAATAGCATGCAAGTGTATCACTGTGTTTTAAACATGATTATCTGTACAAATCTATCATGTTAAAAGGGGCCATAAAGTTACTAATGATCAAGGTTTTTGATAGTATTTTTTTCTTTATTAATAAATTACACACACATACAGTGGGTCTTGAACCCACAACCTCACCCTCCACCTTGCTCTTACAAGCGGAGGAAGTGGCTTTTGAGCTAAAGCTTAGAGCAATTTTTGATAGTGATACTTGCATAGAAATAACATCCATTTTCTTATATGAGATCATTTTGGATTAATGGATTCCACCAACGTCCAAAATAAAAAGAAAAAGATCTAGCCATTTGGTATAATGTTAGAAATGCTAAGTGGGAATTGCAAGTGCATGCCTAATTGAAGTAAAGCATGCATTTTTTCAAAATAATGTGGTGAATTTGAAAAAAGAAAATAATAATGGACAATATGTCAGTCAAGTGATTAACTAATCATTTAAAATTTTAAACATAGCATTTTTTACAATTTGCTATAAAAATATTGAATAATGAGAGTAAGGCTAGCATAACTAAAGTTAATCATATGTTCAACTACTAATGAGTAGCATGCAAGTGATCTACTAATCATATAAAATTTAAGCATAGCATTTATATAATTCGTATAACTGCTATTTGATAATGAGTTTAAGACTAGCATAACTAAAGGAAATCATGTGTTCAACTACTACTGAATATAAAATCCTGGTGCTGGTGTTATGTGGATTGTGTAGTCCCTTTAAATATAAATACTAGAGATCAGACCTTGCAAGTGCTTGCTACCCAAACGATGTGTCGCAGACTTGAGTGCAAAAATCAGCCCCTCCAAAAATTGGAGGTAAGATTGCCTATTAACCACATCTCCCATACTCCACAAAAGCAGGAGCCTTGTGCTATGGGTAAGACATTTTCCTACTCTTCTAGAATTTATTATGAGGGGTTGAATTTTGTGTAGCATATCACATTGTAAGATTGGTATTTGTATAACAAATCAAGGGCCCATATAAATAGAGTTAAGATCTAATGGTTTATCCATTTATCTTTACACACACACACAAATTTTTAGCTTGTTTAAAAAGCACGCTTTAGGAGCACTTTTTTGAAATTCACTTCTCTAGGTGAAAAATGCTTAAAAAAACTTCAGCTGGTGCTTTTCGGTTTTCACTTTTAGAGCACTTAAGTGCGATTTTAACAACACCTAATTGGCATCCATGGGACATGGAGATGTACCCAAAAATCATTTTACCTGCAATTCAGTGGCCCGATACAATGTGGTTCCCTTTAGCTCCAATAGCTCATCATCAGTAAACCAAAGTGGATTCCCAAAATTGGTTGGAAGCATATCAAGGTACCTGAATCAATCACCCACCCCAAATGAATTCAACCACTAAAAAGGGGAAAAAAAAAAAAAAAACAATTGAGGATTAAAAAAAAATGTGCACTGTATACGTACGGCTTCCATGAAGAATTTTTACGGAGGCGCTCCAAAGTTAGAAACAAATTCATCAGGAACCTGTCATCTACTTCTCCTTCTTCAAACATTGCTCTGCATTCTGGTCCAAGAAGAGAATCTTGCAACACTCTCATAGGAGTTATTGCTAAATCAAGTGGAACAACTAATAGAACACCTGAAATTATTTTCAAAATCAAATTTTTTATTCAAAATCTCCTTCAATGGATGGCTACGGAAAAGAGTTGAAAGAAACAGTTCCACTAGTAAATGCTTACCCTGGAGTATAAACTATTTGACCAACATAATCATTCAATATTTTGATAAAACTTCTCATCACATACACAATACTCTTGCACATGGGGGTTAAGATTATTTTTTCCTAATCAACAACAACTCAAATAATTTTGTCACTCTTCAAATGAGGGAAAAAAAATTAGCAATGATTCATTATAATTATTATCCAACAACCAATTTCCTTGCTTCTACGAGCAATTCAAGCAAAATGTTTACTCCAGGAAGCAAACCAAGATACCCAACCAAATTTTGCACCTCAAAATCCAGTTTTCACCATCTGTGTCCCATTAAATCAACATTGTCACATTGAAAAATCCACTTTCTGTTCCATAATCAATTCCTTTTCCTACATGTCCTCGGCAAAGAGAGTAGAATAACAATATAAAATATGTCTGCGTGACTGTGTATTTGTCATAATTATCGTTAAAGTGAGCTTAAGCTTTTGGGACAACCAGAAATTTATCAGTATTACATTACAATTACAAATGAAGCAGTAGAAAGTTAATGGGACGGTAGTGTGAGTTACCATCAGAAGCTTGATTGGCGGCCGAGAAAATACCAAAGCCTTTGGAATCACAGTGCTTAATCTTGCAACCACGTAGTTCAACTCCGTTCACCTGAAATTCAATTCAATTCCCAATTTATTAGCAAATTATGGTTTTTTTTTGGGGGGGGGGGGGAGGGGGGGAAGAAGACGAGAATAAAGGAAAATGGAAACCTGTAACCACTGGAGAAACCGTTCGAGTTTGGCTTCTTCTTCTTCTTGTTGGGTAGCCATGGCTGTGTGAGTGTGACTGACTCTCTCTCTTAAGCTTTTCGTGGCGTTGAGTTCGGAATTCAAATACCAGAACCAGGGTTTTAAAATGCACTGCCACGGCGTCGTTTTTCTTTAGAGGAATAATATGTCTACAACATTTTTACAATAACTCCTAAGTGGCAAGTTGTTATTGTTGGGGCAAAGAAGTAATCTTAATGTTAGTTTCAAATTTGAACCAATAACAACTAACTACCTGTGATTTGTTGTAAAAATATTGTAAAATTGTTGTAGACGTAGTATCCCTCTTAACTTTAATACCAATACTACTGCCTTCACTGTTTTTTAGGGGTTATAAATGAACTAATCTGATTATGAATGGCTCTGATTTGATTTCAAATAAGGAAAATTTAATGGTAGCTTAAGGTATTGATTTAAGAAATATTTTAAAAACATTTTTATAGAAAAAGAAATAAATTATTGATTTTTTTTTATAGCTTTTTATATTTCTCATCAAAACTTTTCTAAAATTATCCATTAAAAAATGCCCTAAAAACACCCGTTAACAAAACCCAAAATTATATAAGCAATTTTTTTTTAACACTTTTTATATTTATTATAAAAGTAGTATTAAAACTTTCCTAAAATTGTTCATTTACATTTGCCTTAAGGATATCCATTAACAAAACCCAAAGTTATATAAGCAATTGATTTTTTTTTTTTGACACTTTTTATATTTCTTACAAAAGTAGTATTAAAACTTTCCTAAATGGTTTATTAATAAATGCATTAAAGGCATCTGTTAACAGAACTCAAATTTATATATATTCGTTTATTTAAAAAAGAGTCAAGCTCAAGCATAAGTTTTTTTTTTTTTTTTTTTTTTTTTTTAATTCGTGAGTATGAGATTGAATTAATCTATATATATATATATAAAATCGAAACTTCTGACTTTTGGTTGACCTCTCTACAATTTTACACATCAGCATTTTTTTTTTTAATCTTTAAATCTGATTTATTTCTTTCTATTATCTATGAATACTTTGCAGCTATGGCAGGTATGAACTCAAAGAAAGTCAATGAAAAAAAAAAAAAACCCTTGCAAAAGATAGAACTTGAAAAGCTGTTGGAGCATCTGACATTGTTTATAAACCAAACCTAAAAGTAGAAGAAGAAAAAAGAAGGAGGATGTAAAATGTCTTCAATCTGAAGAAGAATGAGAGAAACTGACAAAACGTACATGAGTTGGTGGATCTTAAAGTGTAGGAGTTTTAATTTACATACTTATCCTCGTTAGTTAAAAACTTATAAAAAGGTATGATGAGAGTATTTTAGACATCAAAATTAAGAAATCCAAACTGAAAATGTGTAGTAGTGATAACTAAAATCCACGCTATAAACCTTTTGAAAATCGACTAACTTTGAAAAACCCACATGCAAAACTTGCAATCCCAGTGGTAGCTCAAGGAATTTTGTTTAGGGAGGTCACTACAAAATTTTAATAAAAAGAGAACTTGAATATATTGAGTTATCGAAAAAATAATAATAATACATAAAGTTTTACAATTTTATTCTACAAGTTTTCAAATTTTGAATGTTACATGATAGTACATTATGAATATCTATTGCCAATGTGGGTTGCTATGAGTCTATGATCATTTTATTTTGTTTAGTTTGTCTAACATTTTTATCTTTATACAGTTGTTATTATCTATTTGACTTTGTTTTCAGAAAAATATTTTAGACTAAATGACTAATTTCAACTCATTGGCTCCGTATTAATTATTAACGCACACAATCACACTCATTTATATATAAATTATACACTATTTGTTAGTAGCGGTGGGCACTGTAGCATGCAAAGTACACTCAGTAATCTGTTGAAATTATTTGTTAGTAACGGCGTGCACTGCAGCTTGCACAATACACTCAGTAGTCAGCACCAGAATATGGACTTAGAGGTGGCAAATAGAAATAGCAATGCCAAAATTGAATAAAGGTTACAGAGGAAGACAAAAGGCATGAAAAATGAGTACAAATAGGAGAATGGAGAGCATATACAACAAGACAAGATTGTACCGGTACATTCAAACCTCAGCCTATACGTTGGTTGGAATTAGGATTAGCTAGTGTAAGGTCAAAATTGTTAAATACTTTGGACCCAGTTGCTGATTTATTGCCATGATTAGTTTTAAAATTTTTAAAGTGGGGTTTGGACCTTAGTCTTAGTGAACTTGGAAGCCCAATACGAGTTTAATTTGGTGGTTTGTAAATTTTCTTTCATTGTGATTATTCTCTGCATCTATCTCTAGTTTAGGAATTTGTTAGTTGCAGCATGCACTGTAGCGTGCACTGTAGTGTGCACAGTTACACTCAATAATCTGTTAAGATTATTTGTTAGTAGCGGCGTGCACTGTAGCATGCATAGTACACTCAGTAGTCAGCACCATAATATGGACTGAGATATTGCAAATAGAAATAGCAATGCCGAAATCAAATAGAGGAGACAAGGTAAAAAAAAAGTGTGAAAATTGAGTACTGGAATGGAAAATGGAGAGCATATACAACAAGACAAGATTGTATCGGTACATTCTAGCCTCAACCTATACATAGGTTGGAGTTTAGATTAGCTAGTGTAAGGTCAAAATTGTTAAATACTTTGGACCCAGTCGTTGTTTTATTGCCATGATTAGTTTGAAATTTTTTGAAATGGAGTTTGGACCATAGTCTTAGTGAATTTGGAAGCCCAATACGAGTTTCATTTGTTGGTTCTAAAATTTTCTTTCATTATGATTCTTCTCTGCATCTCTCTCTAGTTTAGGAATTTGTTAGTAGCGGCAAGCATTATAGCATGCAAACTACACTCAGTAATTTGTTGAGATTATTTGTTAGTAGCAGTATGCACTGTAGCATACACTATACACTCAGTATTTAGCAACAGAATATGGACTGAGAGGTAACAAATAGAAATAGCAATGCCAAAATTAAGTAGAGGATACAAGGGGTCCGTTTGGATAGAGCTTATTTCGCTGAAACTGAAAACTGAAAATACTGTAACAAAATAATTTTTAAATGTGTGAATAGTACCGTGGGACCCATTTTTAATGAAAAAGTTGCTGAAAAGTGATATTTGTGGGTCTGTGAACAGTAAAATTTGGGGAAAAAGTCAAATATTGCAGCAACTGTTCATGAACAGTAGCCACAACAATGAATGAACTGTAAAAAAATTGACTGAAACTGTGAAAAAAAAAAAAAAAAAAAGCTGAAATGCAAACATGCGTTTCAGCAACTTTCAGCCCAATCCAAACGGGCAAAAGGGAAGATAAAAGACGTGAAAATGAGTATTGGATTGGAGAACGGAGAGCATATACAACAAGACAAGATTGTATCAATACATTCAAGCCTCAACCTATACGTAGGTTGGAGTTGGGATTAGCTAGTGTAAGGTCAAAAGTGTTAAATACTTTGGACCCAGTCATTGATTTATTGCCATGATTAGTATGAAAATTTTCTAAATGGAGTTTGGACCATAGTCTTAGTGAACTTGGAAGCCCAATATTGTTTAATTTGGTGGTTTAAAAATTTTCTTTCAATGTGATTCTTCTCCGCATCTCTTTCTTGTTTAGGAATTTTTTTGTAGCAATGTGCACTATAGCATGCAAAGTACACTCAGTAATCTGTTGAGATTATTTGTTAGTAGCGGCGTGCACTATAGCATGCACTGTACATTCAGTAGTCAGCATCAGAATATGGACTGAGAAGTAGCAAATAAAAATAGCAATGCCAAAATTGAATAGAGGATACAAGGGAAACAAAAGGCGTGAAAATGAGTAATAAATTGGAGAATAGAGAGCATATACAACAAGACAAGATTGTATTGGTACATTCAAGCCTCAGCCTGTACGTAGGTTAGAGTTGTGGGTTCTAATGTCTGGCGCTCTCTCCCTCTCTCGGGAAGAACAGGAGGAATTGGCACGCAGCAATAAGAAAGTTAAAAATGTTTGTCATGCAGACTTTAAAGAAGGATCGGAGTCAGGCCCATCGCTACCTAGCAATAGCCATGGGCAGTGGAGTGGAATGTCTTCCTTTAAAGACAAACTTGTTGGTGAAATACCAGGTGCCTATAGACAGGCATTTAGTTTTGGAGATATCATGGAGGATGATGAAGGCTCGGATGAGGAAGTTGAGACACTGCGGAAAGGACTAGTTGCTTGCAGGTTTTCCAGAGAATTTAAACAGCATATCCGAACTCCGTGGACAAAAGCTGTCATTGTGAAGGTTTTTGGTAGGTCGGTTGGTTTCACCTTTCTTCATAACAGGCTTCTTTCATTGTGGAAGCCTGCGGGTAGATTGGATTGTGTTGATTTGGGGCATGGTTTCTTTTTGATTCAGCTGTCCTTGAAGGAAGACTATGAAGTTGTCCTAAGAAAGGGGCCTTGGTTTATTGGGGAACATTTCCTTTCCATTCGTCCATGGGAACCAGATTTTCGGCCAGCGGAAGCTAATGTTACCTCCATTGCAGTGTGGATAAGGCTTAATGAACTTCCGATTGAGTACTATAATGCAAAAGCTCTCCTCCATATTGGTAAGACCATTGGAAATGTGCTTAGAGTGGACACGCATACTGCCTCCGAAGCTAGAGGGAGGTTTGCTAGGATTTGTGTTCAAATTGATGTTGATAAACCGTTGGTCACAACTATGTTGATCGGCAGATTTGAACAACCTGTCTGTTACGAGGGTATTCAGAAGTTATGTTTTGAGTGTGGAAAAATGGGCCATCGCAAGGAAAATTGCTCGTACACTATCCGGCAAGACAGGCTGCCGAGGGAAGAGAGTACGGTGGACGCTAGTGAGAAGGAAGACAGCTCATGCAAGAAGGGAGGTAGCTCATGCGAGGAGCGTGGGCCGAGTTCAGAAAGGACAAGTGAGGGGTCCAGTGGGATTGTGCATGAGAGTGGGCAAGAATGTGTGCAGGAAGGTACATACGGACCTTGGGTAGTGATTGGACGTAAGAAGAGTGGGACAAAATTCCAGAGGCATGGTGGGGTCACCTCTGTGCTGGAAAACGGCCAAAAGAATGATGCACGTAATGAACCTGGCAATGGGATAAGACCAAATAAGGGCGTAGGGAGGTCTGATTTCAATCATGGGCCTTCAAGGGAAGCGAAAAGGAAATTACCTCAGATAAGGCCGATTGAAGGAGCCTAAGTGGCAAATGTTATTTATAGTATAAGGCAGGTTAGGAATCATCAGACCCAATCTGCCGTTGACCCAAGCCTAAGGGCTTTAGATGTAGCGAGTGTAAGTTTTCGAACCGGGCATGATCTGGAAATCAACAAGCCCAATCAGAAGGGGTCAGTCAAGGGAAAAAAGGCCCTTGCCCGTGCTAAGGCATCCCAAGATGCTTATGTAAGCGCCATTGAAGGAGAGCTATGTAATTCTCCTAGTGCGAATCGGGTGGACAATCGGTCTTCTCGGCTGATTGAAGAGCAAGTTCATCGTGGTGGAGACCGGAAGTTGAAAAAAAGTGAAGGATGGGTTCCGAGATCTTCGTTGGAGCTTCAGATCACAAATACGCCTAAGCCTGAGCTGGGTTTCAAGTTCAGAGGAAGGGGAAATGGGGATGCGAGTGGTGGTGCTAGCCGAGACTCGGGCCATGCTGTTCCGGGTCATAGGTTGGACAAGCAACGAGCTTCAAAGAAGATGGAAGCGGATTCCCTTGTTGATAAAGGTGAGAGCAAGGGAGATCGGGTTGTTGGTCATGGGTTTAATGTGAACGGGGGTGACAACTCTTTGGTGGCTGCTGCTAGTGGCTGTACCGATGGTGGAAGTAATTCAGCGAATGGTGTTCGTTTGTCTGCCGAAGGGTCAGAGGAAGTTAATGCTAAAGCAGAGCAGATGGAAATGGAGGGAGGAGGCGATTATGCTACCATCCTTTGTTGAGTGTTTCTCCTCTTAGCTATTTTTCCTTATGAATATAATTGTTTGGAACTGCAGGGGCGCTTGGAAGCCCTCTTTTCAGAGTTATGTCCAAGAGTTGGTTAGGATTCACAATCTGGCAATTTTAGTGGTGATGGAAACAAAAATTGGGGATGACAGGGCAAGGGAGATTTCTGGTAGACTCCCATTTGATGGTGCCATTCATACAGAAACCATTGGTTATGCAGGCGACTTGTGGATGCTTTGGAATTCAGACCGAGTGGAAGTTACCTTTCTAGCTAGCACTGAGCAAGAAATCCATACTACTGTTAAGGTAAAGAATTCTGATCATTACTGGTTATTTACTGCAATTTACGCTAGTCCTAGGAGTGCTGAGAGGCACATTTTATGGAATAATTTAAATAAAGTTGCAGATATGCATAATATGCCCTGGGTTTTAGCTGGGGATTTCAATGAACCTCTTCAAGAGGATGATAAGTTTGGAGGTAGGGCAGTTAGTGTTAACAGGTCTCTTTTGTTCAAGGAATGCCTTGATAAGTGCAACATGATTGACATTGGGTTTTCTGGGCCTCGTTTCACGTGGACTAACAGAAGAGAAGTTCAAGCGCTAATTCAAGAGAGAATAGATAGAGTGTTTGTTAACCCTAACTGGTGCCTTTTATATTCGGAAGCCAGGGTGGTGCATCTCACAAGGTGTTATTCTGACCACTCTCCTGTGATGCTAGAAGTGCTCCCAAGAACTATCACAGGAAGGAATCGGCCTTTTAAATTTCAAACTTGCTGGCTGACGGACCCCACCTTCCCAAGGATTGTCTCTCATGCGTGGGGGCAGGCTCAATCCCTTGCGGATGCCATAGAGAATTTCACTAAGGATGCAGCTACGTGGAACAAGATGCATTTCGGTAATATCTTTGCTAGGAAAAAGAATATCATGGCAAGGTTGAACGGCATTCAGCGTGCAGTTTCTTTTCGGCCCTCTTCTTTTCTCCTCAACCTTGAGAATGAGCTTCTGAAAGAGCTTAACTTGGTGCTGACTTAGGAGGAAGATCTGTGGGCTCTAAAATCTCGTGTAAACTGGATGATTCAAGGGGATCGGAACACGTCCTTTTACCATGTTTCTACGCTGGTCAGAAGGAAGAGGAACCAAATAAGGGCGATAAAAAATGCTGTGGGAGATTGGATCCTTGAGGAGCACGAAGTTAAAGAATTTTTTCGGAATGGGTTTGAAGAAATTTACACTAGCTCCCATCCAAGTGCTAATCGGGCTGATCCCTTATGTTCTCAATGGCAATCTAGGTTATCTGAGGAGGAGAAAAATAGCATCAGTGGTGGTGCTACGGAAGATGAGATGAAGGCAGCCTTGTGGTCTCTCAAAGCCTTTAAAGCTCCGGGGCCGGACAGTCTTCATGTGGGTTTTTTCCAGAGGTTTTGGCTGAGTGTGGGGTAGTCAGTGATTAAAGAAGTGAAAAAGGCCTTTGATGGAAAAAAAATTTCGGAATACTTGAATAGAACCCATATTGTTCTTATTCCAAAAATCCAAAGCCCTGAGTCGTTAGGAAACTACAGACCTATAAGTTTGTGCAATACAAGGTATAAAGTTGTAACGAAGATCATAGTTGCTAGATTGAGGCCGTATTTGGATAAGCTCATTTCTCCGCTGCAAGCAGCTTTTATTCCAGGCAGGAAAGGTATTGACAATGCAATCATAGCCCAAGAAGTGATTCATACTCTTAGCAAGAAGAAAGGTTGGGTGGGGTATATGGTCTTAAAGATAGACTTGGAGAAGGCATACAATAAGCTTGAATGGAGTTTCATTAGGGAGTCCCTCATAAGAGCAAACCTTCCTACGGATCTCATTGAGTTAATCATGAGTTGTGTATCCATGGTTTCAACTTCTCTCTTGTTTAATGGGGAAGCCCTTGATCCTATATACCCTTCAAGGGGAATAAGGCAAGGGGACCCCCTTTCTCCTTACTTATTTATAATTTGTATGGACTTTCTTGGCCAACTCATCGAAGAAAAATGTAGTAGGAATCTCTGGCAGCCAGTCAAAGCTTCTCAAAATGGCCCGGCCCTCTCTCATTTGCTTTTCGCGGATGACCTGGTTTTCTTTGCTAGAGCTGACTATGTAAACTGTTCAGCCATCAGGGATGTCCTGGATGATTTTTGTAGTATTTCTGGGCAAACGGTGAGTGAAGACAAGTCGAGAGTCTATTTCTCACCTAATGTTGATAGAGATACTAGAGAGTCGCTTTGTGATATTCTTGACTTTGCCTCCACTTCTAATCTTGGTAAGTACCTAGGAATTCCTATCAAGCATCCTAGATCCTCTTCTCAAGATTATAACTTCATTTTGGATAGAGTGAAGCAAAAATTAGCGAGTTGGAAAGCAAGTATGTTATCGTTGGCTGGTCATTCTGTGTTAATCCAAGCTTCCTTAGCGACTATTCCTGCTTATGTAATGCAGTGTACTCACCTTCCGGGAAAAATTCTTGAAGGAATAGATAGGGTAAACCGCAACTTTCTTTGGGGTTCTTCTGAAGCAGCTAAGAAGATCCATTGGGTGGGGTGGCAAAAGGTGACAAAGCCGAAAGAGGAAGGAGGCCTCGGGCTGCAAACAGCGAAGGGAAGGAATATTTCATTACTTGCAAAGCTTAACTGGAGGATGTTTACTGAAAAGGAAGCTCTATGGGTTAAAGTCCTAAAGCATAAGTACTGTAGTCAGCGAAGAGTAAGGGTTATTAATGCTGATAAACTTCCTTGTTCTCAGGTTTGGAAAGCAGTCAAAAAAGATAGAGAGGTGTTTTCTAAGGGTAGCATGTGGATGGTTGGTAGGGACAGTAGCCTGAGTTTCTGGTTGGGTAAGTGGACAAAGAGTGGGCCTATTCGTGAGATGATTCAAGGCCCCTTAACTCAGGAAGCAGCTCATTATGAAGTCAAGGATGTTTGGTGGATTCAAGTTGGGATTGGGCCAAAATTCCTTTTGACCTTCCTGAAGACATCAAGTTGATGATCCAAGCTACCCCGATTTCAATGACAGGTAGAGGTAGTGACAGATTGGCTTGGGTAGATAATCCAAAAGGTAATTTCAAATTAAAGAGTGCCTATAGTATTGCAGGGGGTACTGGCCCTAGCCAAACTTTTACTGCCAGTTGGATTTGGAAATCTAATACGTTGCCTCGTATCAAAACGTTTTTATGGAAATGTGCGCATGAGAGCATTGGAGTGAAGCAATGTTTGGGACAAAGGGGAGTGGTTGATGATGTTTTGTGCCCAATTTGTCGAAGAGATCCAGAATCAGTGCTACATGCGCTTAGAGATTGCCCTCGGGTTAAGGCTATTTGGATTCAATTGGGAGTAAAAATGACGAATCAAGGTTTTTGGCTATCTAATCTTCAAGAGTGGCTTAATGTGAATGGGAAGGCCAGCAGTAGCTATAAATCTGGGGATCCCCCGTGGAAGATGGTCTACCCATTTGCTCTTTGGAACTTATGGAAATGTAGGAACAATATTATTTTCAATGGGAAGAGTCAAAGTCCAAGGCTGGCTGCAGAGATAATCCATCAAACCTTGGAGTTTATGTATTGCGTGTCTTCCCCTAGAGGTCCTACTCGAAGCATAATTAAGAGAGTGCGGTGGGAGAGACCCCCAGAAGGTTGGTGTAAGCTAAATACTGATGGAGCTGCCTCGGGCAATCCAGGTTTAGCAGGGTGTGGGGGTATCGTGAGGGATGAGCATGGTGGCTAGCTTGTAGGTTTTTCAAGGCGGATTGGGATAACGACAAGCTTTGTGGCGGAGTTGTGGGGTCTTAAGGACGGGTTGTTGATGTGCAACAATTTAAATATTTCTGCTCTTATGGTTGAGGTTGATGCAAAGGCCATAGTGGATGCCTTCCAGAATGTTCACTACGAAAATAACATAGTTTCCCCTGTTTTGGATGATTGCAAGCATCTAATCTCCAAGTTCAGCCAGATCAAATTCAACCACTGCTACCGTCAATCAAACCGCTGTGCTGATGTGCTAGCGAAAGTGGCTGCTGATCAAAACTCTAATTTTATTTACTTTGAATGTCCGCCTGTGGACATAAGGAAAGTGTTTGAGGATGACCTCAATGGTGTGTTTCGGAATAGGCTGTGTCCTGATGCAGTTGTTGTTCCTTAGTTTTTGTTTTAATATATCGTCTTTTAACCAAAAAAAAAAAAAAAAGGTTAGAGTTGTGATTCTTCTCTACATCGCTCTCCATTTTAGGAATTTGTTAGTAGCAGCGTGCACTGTAACATGCACAGTACACTCAGTAGTCAGCACCAAAATATGGACTGAGAGGTAGCAAATAGAAATAGCAATACCAAAATTGAATAGAGGAGACAAGGGAAGACAAAAGAAATGAAAATGAGTACTAGATTAGAGATTGAAGGGCATATACAACAAGATAAGATTGTACCACTTCATTCAAGCCTTAGCCTATACATAGGTTGGAGTTGGGATTAGCTAGTGTGTGGTCAAAAGTGTTAAATACTTTGGACGTCGACTTGGTCATTGATTTATTGCCATGATTAGTTTGAAAAGTTTTGAAGTGGGGTTTGGACCTTTGTCTTAGTAAACTTGGAAGTCCAATACGAGTTTAATAATGTGGTTTTAAAATTTTATTTCATCGTGATTCTTCTCTACATCTCTCTCTGGTTTAGGAATTTGTTAGTAGTAGCGTGCACTATAGCATGCATAGTACACTCAATACTCTGCTGAGATTATTTATTAGTAGTGGCGTGCATTGTAGCATGCACAATACACTCAATAGTCAACACCATAATATGGATTGAGAGGTTGCAAATAGTAATAGCAATGCTGAAATTGAATAGTGGAGACAAGGAAAGGCAAAAGGCATGAATTGAGTACTGGATTCGAGAATGGAGAGCATATATAACAAGACAAGATTGTACCAGTACATTCAAACCTCAGCTTATACCACCTATCCTTTGTATATTTTCAAATTTTAAATTTTTTTCATTTATTTTTCCTTTGATTTATTAGGACCAAAAAGGGTAAACAGAAATGGAAACTCAATTTCCTATATATTTCTCATATTTTTCCAAGAATCAAATAAGGAAAAAAAATCTAAAACTCAAAAAAAAGATGCGGATAGAATCACAATTACGATCATAATCAGACTCTATAGGTTTTTTTGAGTGTTTTTGGTCAGATTTAGTACTCATTTTGTTTAGGTGCTCACGAGGTTTTGATATTTTTTGTTTGGAATTTTGGATCTATAATAATTATATGAAGGAAATGGGATTATTGGGAATTTTGAGAATGTAGAGAGGAATAGAGGGAATAAGGATCTTTGATTTGTTGAACTTGAATGGTTGGAGTTGGGATTAGAGTAAGGTGAAAAGTGTTAAATACTTTGGACCTGGTTGTTGATTCGATGCCATGATTAGTTTGAAAATTTTTGAAGTGGGGTTTGGAACCTTTAGTGAACTTGGAAGCCCAATGATACAAGTTATTTTGGTGGTTTGAAAATTTTTTTTTTTTTTTTTTCATTTTGATTCTTCTTTGCATCTCTCTCTAGTTTAGGAATTTGTTTTGTTTTTTCCTTATTTGGCAGTTGGGAAAATTCAGGAAAATGGATTTTCAATTCTAGTTTTTAAGACCCACTTGGTTCCTAAGAAAGCAAAGGAAAAGTAAAATGAAAGAAAATTTTAAATCTGATTTTTTTATAAGGAAAAATATACTATAGACAGGTGGCAGTAGATGTTTTAGCCCCTAACTTTTTTTTTAGTTGGTGCTAATGTGGCGGTTTATCTAGCAAGAAAATTATATTAAAATCTTACCTTTAGCCATGTCAGCTTTTTTTATTCATTACTTAACAACAATGACTGTTTTGATAAAATACTAAAAAGTTAAAGACTAAATTGTCACATTTGAAACATTAATAAGGATCAAATTGACACACATCTTAAAAATTAGAGACTAAATATATAATTTACCCTAATATATTCCATATCCATAAATTTTATCAATATATTTTAAAATTTAATAACTATATTTAAATGAAAGAATTCATATGCAATATGGAAAATCTAGACACCATGAGTAATATAAATTTTCTCAAACCACACACCCCGTTAAATTTTTAAATTAGTGTTGGCTCAATGCCTAGACCACTGAGGCCTAGACCTTAGGCCCCACCTGTCCCACAATTGTGTTATGCACGTGGGCAATTACTATCTGCACTGATGCTATTGCAAAGGCAAAGATTGCAGGCCTGAATTACGCATCTCATGGTGATTTCACTGGTGCTATTGCTACAGCAGTAGTAACTAATTAAACTAAACTAATGGTTGGTGTATTGGTGATGTCTATTTTTGTATGTGACCATTTTTATTATAGGTTAAAATGCAAAACTCACTTTCTAAGTTTATCTAGAATTCACATCAGTTTTCAAATTTTGTTTTTGTTCATTTCAGTGCACTAAGTTTCATATTTATTCAATTAAAGCCTTTCCGTCAACTTTTATTAAAATTCTTTGAAAAAAAAATTTAGAAAATACTTTTCAATCATTAATTGAATTTTTTTAATTTAAAAATTTTGAGGAAAAATTTAAAAAATAAGAAATTAACCACAACATATAATAAAAGTTTCTGGGAAAGCCTTAATTAATAAATTTGAAAGTTAACGAACTGAAATGAACGAAAACAATATTAGAGGATTGAAATTAATTTTGGTGAAAAATAGAATGTGAGTTTTACATTTTAGCTTTCATTATATTTGCATCAAAACTATAGTATGTGAACATTTCACTAACCTAAGGGCTAGGGAAATTCATTAATTTCATTTTGGTCCTATTCAGGGTTGTAACAAGCGAAATCAAAACACACACGAATTATTGGAATAAAAAATGTTGGCTGGCTACAAAAACGCAATGAGAGTGAAAAAGGAAGAGCTACTATAAGCAAGGATAATAAACTGAAGAGAACACAAACATGAGTGGACCCATTTTAATTTTTGTATCAGTCTAATTTCTAATTATTTACCTATCAATAAATTAAATTGCCTATAAGCTCATCTCCTAGTTATGAAAATAATGAAATCCACTTGTAATCTTATCTTTTCCTTATAAGTGGTAAAATGAAATCTCCTCTGGTAGATTTGTAATCTTATCTTTTTTTTAAAACTGGTAAAATAAAATCTACTGTTAGGATTTTAGGATTATCTAACGAACGAGGATCCTGATTCAGATTATAATCTCATCTCTTTGTTACGAAATCTCCTAAAAAGTAGCCTAACAGAACTTTAAAACATATCTATTTCAGTATTTCTATATGCTTTCTTTTTATTTGACCACCGATCCATGTATTCTGACCATTTCATTCTCCATCTCCAAGATTCAACGTACCACACAAGAAAATTCTGTTTGCAACAATTCATAAAATGGATTTGGAGTTAGGTATACTTCTCCATTACAGCGTCAACCGCAACGATTACAAACTTCTTGACATGATCGGCTTTGCCAAAGGGGCCACCGTTTACAAAGCCAAGTATCTTCCTGATGATCTCACTGTAGCTGTAAAAATCGTTGATCCGCACAGAGTAGAAGATTGGAAATGGATCAAGAAAGAAGTTAATCATGCCAGCAATCCTCAATATTGCAAGGTAAATGTCCTGAGCGTATTTCTCCATGAAGATCACTATTGGGTCGTCATGAACTATCAAAAATGGGACTCTATCAAGTCCATTATGTCATGGTTGTATCCAGATGGTTTACCCGAGGCCTCCATTGCTTTTGTTCTTCAAGGCCTTCTAACAGCTCTACGCACTCTTAATGTCTATGACGTTCCGCGCGTGTACTGGCTTGAAATCTGGAACATGGTGGATGATTTTCGGCCTCGGTACGGGCACCTGGTGCATGCACACATGATGGACTTTAGCAACATTTTTGTTGGGAAGAATATTGATGTAAAGCTTGCACTTCCTGCATTAAGCTACGAATCGGTGTGGTGTAAAGCATCTTCTAACCCAGTGCCCACTCTGCCACACTGGGCCATTGCTCCTGAAGTAATTACGGAAATTAAACACGTTGCGCATAATTGCTATAACGAGGATGGTTGGATGGTTGGTCTTATTGCATTGCAATTAGCTTTTGGAAGACTACCCTTCTCTAACCGTGAAGGTTTGGATGCTTTTATTACAAGCTTGGAGGCTTTTGTTACCAGCTTCAAAGACCGACCTGATTTTCGTACACGAAACTCAAGGAGAAGAAGTAGATTCAGGAAGCTTTGTGCTTGTTTAGGGTCTGGATTCTCAACTAATTATACCCCTGATTTCAGAGGAAAGAAGCTGTCACTGTGTTTCTGGCATATGGTTCTATGGTGCCTGACTAGAGATCCCTCAAAAAGACCAATACCATATTTATTATCAGCACATAAATTCTTCTCCCCACGCAAAAACCTAGCTGATACTTTCTGTAGGGAGGTATTCGATCAATTGCCAACTTCATATTTGCAATTGATTAATCAAACAGTTACAGAAGAAACCACATGGACATTTGAGGAAGAAGTGGCACGACAGCCATCAACATCATCGTCTTCTTCATCATCATTTTAGCCTTTGTATATGTCACCTACAACATGCAATAATTCTCTGTTTGTGCCACGTAAAATGTTCATATTGCTTTATGACCGTCGGGATATTCTGGTAATTGAGTTCCATTTTAACACATTATATCTAAATGAATAGATTCCAATTTCATCCATGCCATATGTCGAGTTTTATTATTTTATTTATTTGCTTTATTTTTTTTTAAATATTTATTTGCTTTATTTTTTTTTTTTTTAATTTTAGATAGAATTCTACTCTGAGTCTCATACCTAATCTTATTTTCATGAAGTGATCATCACGTCAAGAATGTACGTTATGAATTTTCAAAGATTGAAGTTTTTTTAAAATAATAATTGAAGGACAAAATTTGGCTACAAACTTTGTTGTATCTTAAGGCTACAATTTTCATTAAAAAAACTAACATGATTACCTATTTTTAAAATATAACTATTTAATTGTATGTTTTTTATACTCTTTTCACACTTGTCAAATTTTGTGTCAATAAGGATCTTACCATGCTAATCTATAACAAAACTTAGTATAGTACTCCCAAATTTTCTTGCGGGTGTGTTTGATGTTTGCACAATGTTAACCTATTTGCTAAGTATGAATGACGTGAGAAGTGCATTCGACATTATAAAATGCAAACAAAATTAAAAAGAGACATTACACATACGCATACCTATTATAAATCACCATACCAAATGATTTTTTTTTTTTTTTTTTTTTTTTGTATAAGCACCATACCAAATGAAGATTTGTTAGTTAGTTGGGATTTGTAATATTGTATGACCAAAAGTAAAAATTAGTAATCCACTCTTAGCGATATGTTGATAAGGAAAACGTAAATGCATCAACTTAATTATCACCAACTTTAACTCAATGTCAAACTCAATTTAGGGATTGATAATAAAAAATAATTTAAAAAGAGAGAAAAGTAGAAGAGTGAGAACAAAAAATGGTACAATATGAGATTATTTGTTTGTAGGGGCGTGCACTGTATCATGCACAGTACACTCAGTAGTCAGCACCGAAATATGGACTGAGGTACGTGGCAAAGCGAACAGAAATAGCAATGCTAAATTGAATAGAGGAGACAAGGGAAGACAAAAGGCATGAAAATGAGTACTAGATTGGAGAATGAAGACCATATACAACAAAACAAGATTGTACCAGTACATTTAAGTCTTAGCCTGACGAGGAATTGCTTGAATTTGAATAGTATGTGGTTTCCTTTTTATCTATATTTCTAATCTTCACAACTTTGTAGTAAATTGATTTAGACCTCAGCTTAGCCACTTTCATTTCTTAAATTTTGATTATTGTTTTGAGCCCATTTCTAAATAATGTGTAGTCCAAATCGCACGACTAAACTTTTCTCACTTAGACCGAACCCAAGTTATGAGGATTTTCTACAAATGGTTATCAATATAAATTGTTTAATGTCAAAATAGTCATTATCATTAAGTAGTGGATGGAAAATGCTGATGAGGCTAACGATAAAAATATAATATAATTTTCATGCCACATAGACTACCACATGTATTCACATTAGCAGAAACAAACTAAAAAAATAAAAAGTTAGGGGCTAAACCTTGTACTACCATCTATCCTTTGTATATTGTCAGATTTAAAATTGTTTTTCATTCACTTTTCCTTCGATTTGTTAGGACCCAAAAGGGTGAAAAAAAAAACTCAAAATTGGAAACTCAATTTCTTATATTTTTTCATATTTATTGAGGAATCAAATAAGGAAAAAAAATTCCAAAACTCAAAAAAAGAGAGATGCATAGAGAATCACAATTACAATCATAATCAGACTATGTAGGTTTTGTTGAGTGCGTTTGGTTAGATTTGGTACTCATTTTGTTTAGGTGCTCACGGGGTTTTGATCTTTTTTGTTTGGAATTTTGGATCTATAATAATAATATGAAGGAAATGGGATTTGAAATTTTGAGAATGTAGAGAGGAATAGAGGGAATAAGGATCTTTGAATTGTTGAATGGTTGGAGTTGGGATCAGAGTAAGGTGAAAAGTGTTAAATACTTTGGAACCAGTTGTTTATTTATTGCCATGATTGGTTTGAAATTTTTTGAAGTGGGGTTTGGACCTTAGTGAACTTGGAAGCCCAATACGAGAAAATTTGGTTGTTTGAAAATTTCCATTCATAGTGATTCTTCTTTGCATCTCTCTCTGGCTTAGGAATTTGTTTTGTTTTTTCCTTATTTGGCTGCTTGGAAAATTCAGGAAAATGGGTTTTCAATTCTAGGTTTTTAAAACCCACTTGATTCCTAAGAAAGCAAAGGAAAAGTAAAAGGGAAATAAAAGAAAATTTTAAATCTGATTTTTTTTATAAGTAAAAATATACTAAGGACAAGTGGCAGTACATGTTTTAGTCCCTAACTTTTTTTTAGTTGTTACTAAATTAACACATTTGAAACATTAATATGGACCAAATTGATACATATCTTAAAAGTTAGAAACCAAATATATTATTTACCCTAATATATATCACATCCATAAATTTTATCAATATAAAATTTTAGTTTATTTTATTTTTATGATTATTTTATTATACTTCATTCAAGTCATTTATACTAAAATTTTATTTAATACCTATATTCAAATGAACGAATTCATATGTAATATGAAAGAACTAAATACCATGAGTAATGTAGATTTTCTCAAACAAATACTCCCTTAGATCTTTTAAATCAGTGTTGGCTCAATGCTTGGGCCTAAGAACCAAACACCCCCTTATATTTTTTAAATCAATATTGGCTCAATGCCTAGACCATAGGCCCATCGGTCCCACAATTGTGTTATGAATGTGTCCAATAATAATTGAAAAATCAATTTTCTAACAAGTGACAACTTGTAAAAATGAAATTAATAATATCTAAATGCAAAAATGTGGGCGAGTACTCTCTTCACTGGTGCTATTGCTGTAGCAACAACGTACACCCTGGGTTTGGTACTCAAGAATGTGGTTGGAGTACAAGATTGAGTAACTAATTAAACTAAACTAATGGTTGGTGATGCCTATTTTTGTATGTGATCATGTTCAGTATATTTGCACCAAAACTCTAGTACGTGAACATGTCACTGACCTAAGGGATAGGGAGTCACTCATTTTGGTCCTACTCAAGAGTGTAACAAGCGAAATCAAAACACCCATGAATGAATTATTGGAATCGAAAATGTTGGATTGATACAAAAACACAATGAAAGTGAAAAGGGAAGGACTACTACAAGGATAATAAATTTAAGAGAACACACGTGAACAAATGTTTGTGTAATTGCGCCCTTTAATAATTTTTACATTAGTCTAATTTCTAGTTATATTTATCTATCAATAAAATAGCCTATAATCTCATCTTTTTTTTAAATAATGTATCAACTTATAGCATCCGCTTCTAATGATTGTACTCTTTTATCATTATATTAAGACACTAACCGCTTTTGAGAAAGTAGTGGAAAGGAAACTCAAAATCACAACACCTCACAAGGTCCTCAAAGTGCACTGTGGTTAGCCCCGATCCTTCATCGTACAAAATAAATTTTGATGGGGCTGTTTTTGAAAGGGAGGACAACGCAAGACTTGCATCAAAAAGGGCAAATAAAATTTGTAATGTTTAGAAAGGCCCTGGCTGCTCTCACCTGCTGTATCATCAATGAGCTCAATGTTTTTGTGCTGTTTAAGATGTATCGTCAACGAGCTCAATGTTTTTGATTTGTAATGTTTAGAAAATAACTTTGGGCACTTTTTTATTTGTAATGTTTAAAAAATAGATAGCTTTTCCCTCCCTTGTATCGAAAGGGGCAAATAAAATTTATTAGCGTCACCTCTAACTCTTTACGCTGTTTTACATGGAGCCTAGGATCTCACTCCACCATTAAGATACTCAATCATTGAGATGTATAAAAAAGAAAGAATAAAAAGACATCACACTTTTTTTCTTTTTTTTTTTAATTTTACCCACTTTTTTGAAATGGTCACTCTAATTTATCTTGCGGTCCCTTTTTTTTCCCCTCACAATAGGGAGGGAGAATTTGAACCTAGGTTTTGGGAGAACTAGGCAATTAATGTTATTAATTTACAATACTTTTGGCTACTGTCAAGGGTCTAATTCAACTAATGGGAGATATTTTGCATTCTATCAAAAGTTTAATTCAGTAAAAAGTTAAACCTTTATAAGGGTGGTTATCTAAGGTTTATAAAGAGGAGTTGGACGACTAAAATGTTGGACTTCCAAGTGTCTCAAATTACTAAAAATAAGAGAGGGGGGGGGGGGGGGGGGGGGTGCTGCATATTATTACTTGATGAGTGGCACAGCTTGTACGAACATTTTGTACACCCCGAGAATGGGTCAATGGTATGGGCCCAATTTGTCTTTAAACTTTTGTCCATTTGATATAGAAGTAGTACTGTACGTACTATGGTGTAATTTTGTTACCAAAATATCATGGAAACATATTCCTAAGTGATGAATGGGACATAAAAAACATAGATGAACTAGGCAAAGCTTTCCTAACACTCTAGTGATGTCATTCGTAGATGTGGATGGGAAACTTGGTTCAATTTTCTCTTGAACCAACAGCTTCACTCGTTCTTCTTCTTTTATCACGTCAAGTGAATATTAGAGCTCAATCTATTTAGAAGCTTAATGTTTTTCCTAATTTTTAGAGTGGCAATGCATAGACTTACAAAAACAGTTGCTCACCAACCAGGGATGGCAGATCATGATTAACGTAACAACTTACAAAAACAGGAAAACTAGAGGGAGTGGATATGCTTTTGAGGCAAAAACAATGGAAGGAGTTGTGCTACTCACAGGTGGTGCAAGCAATTGCAGGAAACCTCATCAGCTTTCAATCCACGATGCTGTGGGAGAGGCTATCATCAAAACTAAGGAGCTGGGCTACACTAAACTTCTAATTCTTTGTAATAGTAAGAGACTTGTGCAGATTTGCAGTCAAACAAGCAAGCCATTTTGGCTCAAGCAGACCTTCACTTCGGACTTGAACCAGCTTCAACAGCAGGGGCTAGCTATACACCATCTTTTTGTACCTAAGGAAGTAATTTCAAATATTTTGAAACTTGCTTATATTACTACTTGCTTCCCTGTCCACCACGGTAGGCTAAATCCAAACTCATCTTAAGCCTGGTGGTCCTTTGTCTTGTACTAACTTTTTATTATCAATGCATGTTTATCTGGTTATTGAAAAAAAGAAGCTCTTGGGATGGACATTAATGATGCCACCATGGTATGACTTTTGCTCCATTCCACCAGATCAAAATACTTAAATGTTGCTATTGAGAATGTGAAATGAAAATATTTTAAAAGTTCAAGGTTGTAATTAAATATTTAAAATTTTATATATTTTTAATTTAAAACCTTCCCCCTAGTTAAAACTTTTTAAATTGTAGATTTTAATATAAAATCATCCCAAACGAGAGAAGCATTAGATAATTACCAAACTTTTTAATAAAGTGCAGTCACTTGAGACGTTAAGATAAGGAATTTTGTAGCGACGAATTATATCTTGATGCCCATCATACAATATGGAGAGAATTTAGTTGACCTTGTTATATTATAAACTTCTACGTAATTTCTTGGTGAAAGGTAGTGAACATATTTGTAAAATACAAGGATATCTTCGTGGACGAGAAGATGATGGCTCATAAAGGAATACCCAGACGAAGCGGACAAACCATGGAAGAATGGCCTGGTCACGTTCGTTGCCTTCCATGGAAGAATGGCCTCTCCTCTCATTCATCATCCTTATTCCATTCAAAATAATGGTTCTATCAAGTTTGTTGGTGCATGTATCCTTTCTGCATTAGCGCTTGCGCTTCTTGGGATGGCAAAGGCCAAGATTGTAGGCCAGAATTACGCATTTTCTCTGGCGATTACTCTCTTCACTGGTGCTATTGCTGCAGCATCATCAGCTTACACCCTAGGGACTGTACTCAAGAATGTGGTTGGAGTACAAGATTGAGTAACTAATTAACTATGCTAATGGTTGGTGTCTTGGTGATGCCTATTTTTGTATGTGACTATGTTTAGTATATTGCATTGCAATTAGCTTTTGGAAGATTACCCTTCTCTAACCGTGAAGGTTTGGATGGTTTTTTTACAAGCTTGGATGCTTTTGTTACCAGCTTCAAAGACCGACCTAATTTTCGTACTCGAAACCCAAGGAGAAGAAGTAGATTCAGGAAGCTTTGTGCTTGTTTAGGGTCTGGATTCTCAACAAATTATACCCCTGATTTCAGAGGAAAGAAGCTGTCACTGTGTTTCTGGGATATGGTTCTGTGGTGTCTGACTAGAGATCCCTCAAAAAGACCAATACCATTTATATTACCAGCACATAAATTCTTCTCCCCAAGCAAAAACCTAGCTGATACTTTCTGTAGGGAGGTATTCGATCAATTGCCAACTTCATATTTGCAATTGATTAATCAAACAGTTACAGAAGAAACCATATGGACATTTGAGGAAGAAGTGGCACGACAACCATCAACATCATCGTCTTCTTCATCATCATTTTAGACATTGCATGTGTATGCAATAATTCTCTGTTTGTGCCACGTAAAATGTTGATATTCCTTTATGACCATCTGGATATTCTGATAGTTGGGTTCCATTTCAACACTTTATATCTAAATGAATAAATTCAAATTTGATCCATGGCATATGTCGAGTTTCATTATTTTATTTATTTACTTTATTATTTTTAATCTAAGACAGAATTCTACTCTCTGAGTCTCTAACCTAATTATGCCAAGGTTGTGGGTCATGAATTTTTCAAATATTGAAGTTTTTTTGATGTAATAATTAAGGGCCTGTTTGGTTTGCTGATGGCTCAAAACTCAAATCTCATAACTCAAACTTGTAACTCATATCTTATATCTTGTTTTCTAATTTTTTCTTAATTCACTCAATAACATGTTTGGCTCAAATATTTGGTTTGGTTTTCACTGCTTTAACTCAAAAGTTGTGGAGCCCCCAAGTCAGAACGGTAACAATACCACAAAAGTCCACACCTGCGAAATTTTCTCTCTCTCAATTCCTCGTTCATTTTTCTCTCTGCAATTATCATCTCTTTAATTTCTCTACCTAGCAGCCACCATATTTGAAAATCAAATCTGAAACAAATTAAAACTATCTTAAACATACAAACATAAACCCAAACCCATAGAGGAAGAGATAGAAACAGCCACCACATCTCAGATCCAAACCCACCACAACCACACCACAAATCTAAACCCCACACCAACACCCATAACCACATCTTAGATTCAAACCACGACATCCACACCACAAAATCCGAACCCCACACTCACACCCACAACCACAACCACATCTCAAAATCCAAACCCCACAACCACATCTCAAGTCCGAACTTCACACCCACAAATCAAATTAGAAGCTTGAAATTACCATTAAAATACCATAGAAAGTACCAGACAAACCCACAAAAAAACAAAGAAGAAATAAACAAATAAACAAAGAAACCCATAGAAAGTTCCAGACAAACCCACAAATATTGAAAGAAGAAATAAAGAAAGAAACAAGACGAAGTTGAGAAAAGAAATAGGTGAAGAAAAAAGGAAAGAAATAAGAAGCCGGAGAAATAGGCATGAAGAAGATAAAGAAAGAAAGAAAGAGGAAGAACAGAAAGAAGCTGGAGAAAAAAAAAAAAGGCATGAAGAAGAAAGAGAAAAAAGAACCCACCCGTGACTATTGAGCGGCAACAAGTCTTTGTCATGGGTCCCACTGTATTTTATTACCAAACTGCCATTAAACTCATAACTCAAACATCTGAAAACACCAAAATTGTGTTTTCAATTTCCATCATCCAAACTCAAAATCTTGAGTTTTTTAGTAATGGAAACAATCATCCACAACCAAGCCAAACACTTTGTCATTTGTGAGACCCACTCGTTTTAGATGATGAATCATGAAAACTGAGTGATATCACTCAGTTTTCATGCTATCCAAACAAGCTCTAAAAGACAAAGTTTGACTACAAACTTTGTTATATCTTAAGACTACAATTTTCATTAAAAAAAACTAACTTGACTAACTATTTTTAAAATCTAGCTGTTCAATCGTATGTTTTTTATACTCTTTACACATTTGTCATATTTTGTGTCAATAAGATGTTATTTACTATATGATGCATAAACTTATTTTTTATGCATAATTTTAAATTACAAAAACTTGCAACTTAAACAATTAATTGATGATATCATGACATAGTTATTGATTTTCAATCTTCTGAAAAATTTTCAAATATAGAGGACATAAATGGTAGATTTGTCAAAATTCACTTCTAATAAAAAAAAATATCGATTAAAGCTATAGCCTTAAGGTACGAGTCTAAATCTTCTGTCTCATTTTTTCATGTTCCACTCTATACTCCACTAATAAACACATGCCACATGTTTGCCTATTTAATTAAATGTGACTTTTCTTATTTTAATTACCTAAAATAAAACAACCCAACACCTCCCACTGGTTACCACCACCTCCACCATCAACCTTTGCTGGCACTGTATTCCGTCCTCCTGCCACCGTCCACCTACCGCCGGCCTCTGACGTCATCAGCATCGCCGGTCTCGGCCAAACCACCTATTTAATTAAATCCAACCCTATCCCCACTATTCCTTTCAAACCCACCAACCAACATAGGTGGGAATTTTTTCAAAATAACACCAATATTAAAACAATTTTGTTAGTTAGCGTCGTTTCTAAACTATTTAGCAAACTAACATCATGAGGTTAAGCTCGAGATCACTATTGCAAATCGAGTATCACAGACACAAGCTCAATGAAAATTCGCCTGGAACTCGAGTTTTAAACACTCGAGTTCCACAAAAGAAAACCAAAAAGTTGAGATCAACCTTTCTTCTTCCTCTTATCCCCCTCTAAAAAAATCCACGACAACCCCTTTGGGAAAAAAAAAAAAAATCCACGACAACCAAAGAGACAACAAAAACACAAACACAAATAAGAGATCAAAGCAGAAATCACATGAAGCAAGAGATCAACCACGAACCCAACGGCGAACTCAGTCGACAAACCCACAAACTACCAAAACCAGCGGCGAACCCAAGCAACAAAACCCACGAACTCAGGCAACAAACGCACGAACCTAGGCAACGAACCCACGACCCAAGCAGCGAAACCCACGAACCCAAGCTTGGATTGAACCCACGACTCAAGCAAAGGTCGTTTTCCCCTCTGTTTCTCTCTTTTTTATTTGTGCAAAGCAGGAAGTTGAGTCTCTAATACTTGAGTTCCACCAAATATTGTTTTCTGTAGAGTCGAGTTCCACTGGAAATCAATTCCTATACACTCAAGTTGTTACAGTGAACTTGAGTATTATTTTAGCCTCAAGATGTTAGTTTCATAAATAGTTTGGAAACGATGCTAACTAACAAAATTATTGAAAAATGTGTGTTATTTTGAAAAAAAAAATCCACATAGGTGAAACCCATGTTTCAAACCCAAGCCAATATCATCAAATGAACCAAACTCCAAAGAGAAACTAAATCGCTGAATCAACCAAAGACAACAAAACAAATCAAAGAGAACTAACACAAAATGGGTTCAGTCATAGTTTAAAAATCTAGAAATAAAAGAGAACGAAAATGAAGACAAAAAAGGGCAAAGACAAAAAAAGTAATCCAGGAGACTAGGAAGAGAAATAAAAATAAGAATGAGGAATGGGTTTGAAACATGGGTTTTAGCTATGGTGATGATTTTGGCTTGGGTATGAAACATGGGTTTCAGCTATGGAGGTTGGCGGGTTTGAGATTGACGGTGGGGATTGGTTGGATTTATTTAAATAGGAAGTTTTGTCGTGACTGGAGATGATGTTTGGCAGTGACTAGATATGTTGATGGCGTCATCGGCCGATGCCAATGAAGGTTGAAAGTGGTGGTGGTGGTGGGTTGAAGGTGATGATATTGGCTTGGGTTTGAAACATGGGTTTCACCTATGGTGGTTGGTGGGTTTGAAAGGAATAGTGAGGATGGGGTTGATTTAATTTAATAGGTGATTTGGTTGTGACTGGTGATGCTAAATGACTTCGGAGGCTGGCGGCAGGAGGATAGAGGACGCCGCCGACGAAGGTTGATGGTGGGGTGGTGGTGGCCGATGTGAGGTGTTATTTTATTTTAGGTAATTAAAATAAGAAAATTCAGATTTAATTAAATAGGTGGACACATGGAATGTGTTTATTGGTGAAGTATAGAGTAGAGCAAAAAAAAAAAAATGAGACAGAAAATTTGGACTCATAAGCTAAAACAAAATTTGTAGCCAAACTTTGTCGATAATTAAATGAATAAATATTACACACTAATATTTTCTTCAGTTCTAATACCCCTCATCAAACCCAATCTCATATCCAACAACTTCTGGGAGTTCCGGTGATCAGACAATATGAAAAATATTTAGGATTGCCAGCATTAGTAGGCCGGGAGAAAAAAAGGAGCTTTACCTACCTTAAGGAGAGGGCGTGGAAGAAACTATAAGGGTGGAAGGAAAAATTATTATCCATAGTAGGAAGGGAAGTCCTCATTAAAGCTATCATTCAAGCCATACCTACTTACACTATGAACTGCTTTGAGCTCCCTAAAGGTTTGATCAAAGAGTTAGAAGTCCTCATTTGAAAATTTTGGTGGGGTTACAATGATGCCTCAAAGAAGGTGCATTGGGTTAGTTGGGAGAGGTTATGTGAAGCTAAACAAGTCTAGCGCATGATGCAGAATCCGGAGTCCCTTTGCTTCAGAGTCTTTAAGGCTCGATTTTTTCCTAATTGCTCTATTCTTGAAGCTAAGGAATCCAACTCCGGCTCCTATGCCTGGAAGAGCATACTTAGTGCTAGGGATGTCATTAGGAAGGGTATGGTTTGGCGTATTAGGGATGGCCAATCAGTCCGGATCAAGGAAGACAAGTGATTGCCGGTGAAACCAAGTAGATTAATCCTTTCCCCCCTCCCTCCAGTCGTGGCAGAAGCAAGGGTAAGCTCCCTTATCAATCCAGATTTGAGTATGTGGAAATCTGAGGAGGTAAATCGGTTGTTTTTGCCTTATGAAGCTTCGTTGGTATTGGGTATTCCACTTAGTCACAGGAAACCTTCTGACCGTGTCTCTTGGTCTTGTACTCCATCCGGGGAGTTCAGCACTAGTAGTGCTTACAAGTTGTTGGCTGCCCCAACCTCAACTGATCATGCAAGCTCTTCCAATCAGGTTAATCAGCGAAGTTTCTGGAAAGGTATTTGGAAGTTGTAGGTTCCTAACAAGATAAAACACTTTATCTAGAGAGTTTGCAATAATGCTCTGCCTACCAAGTGCAATCTGAAGCGAAGGCATATAACAAATTCAGACCTTTGTGATCTGTGCAAGGATGCTCCGGAAGACTCCCTTCATGCGCTCTGTTTTTGCTGTCATGTAGCACCTATGTGGCAGCCTTTCCAATGGTTTCAGACCATGATAACTCCCCCTCCCCTGAACTTATGTGATTTAATTAACAAATTTATGCAGGTTCGTGATGAGCTGAGAACGGAGATGTTCGCAACTATGGCATGGTGCTTATGGAATAGGCGTAATGTTCTCCATTTTGGTCGCCCAGCTCAGCCCTTCACGAATATCAATGTCGTCACAGGAGCTCTGATCCAGGAATTTATGGCTAGTCAAATTTCAGAGATCCCTCGCTCTCGACCTTCTGCTCAGCATCAATGGCACCCTTCAGAACCAGGCTTTGTGAAAGTGAACTTTGATGCTGCCCTTTTCAATCACTCGGACTCAGCTGGACTTGGTGTTATTGTGCGTGACTGGCGTGGCGTCTCCCTTGGTGCTCTGTCAATGCACACTTCATTAGCTTCATCCGTAGCTGATATGGAGGCTCTTGCTTGTCTCAGAGCGGTCCAATATGCTGCTGAACTTGAGCTCCAGCGAGTGATAGTTGAAGATGATTTGGCCGTAATCATTGCTGTGGTCTCCCAGGGACATTCCTTACTATCCTCCTTTGGGAATATTATGGATGATGTTCAGTGTTTACTGCCTAACTTTTCTGCAATTCAATTTAGTCATGTTAACCGCTCTGGTAATTTAGTAGCGGATGCTCTTGCAAAGAAGGCTTCATCCATTGTTGGCCGTCATGTTTGGCCGGATGCTTTGCCTTTGGACATTGCTGCTTTAGTTGACTTTGATGTTCATTAAGTTTTGTTTTTGTTGTTTCAATAAATTCCCAGACTTAAGGTCTGGTTTCTAAAAAAAAAAATATATATATATATATATATATATCATCAATTTTTATACTAAATTAGCCGCGAACCTGCGCATTGCGCGTGATACTTATTTTATGGTGGTTATATTAATTTTTTTTTTTTACAACTTAAACTAATTTAATAAAGAGTAATGTATTTTGTAATCATATTTTTATTTATTATATGAACAATCATAAATGTAATATAGGAACAATCATAAATCATAAATATAAATTTTATCGTACCAAAATGAAAACAATACAATTTTTCTCAGAAATTCAAAAGGCAAGTTAACGAAAATATTCATTTTTTAATAAATATAAAATTTAGAAATTATTCTTTTCGTTTTAAACAAACTTTCTCAAACCTTATTTTTTTTTGCCTACAATCCAGAACACCAAAAAATGTAACTATGAAAATTAATAAAACTTAACAATAATTAATTGGACCAATTAGGAAAACAATTTTTTGTAGTTTCATCCACCCAAAACATATTATCAAATAAACAATTATTAACAAAGTCTAATTAAATTTCTATATATGCATTGTTATAAAATAATAATAATAATTAAAATAAAATTGCAAAAGCTAAAATTTGTCACCCATCTGATTCTTTTCGTTTGATTAACCTTTACTTTTCTCTAAATAAATAGTATTATAGTGTACTTCTAATATAATTATTAAGAGTACTTTGTCCACCACAAAGAATTAAAGAATAAACAAAATTAGTAAAGTCTCATAGTTTAACATCTAAATTGAGCGCTATAAAAAATCATGCTATGTAATAGAAGAAATATCAATTTACAATAAATATCAAATTATCCAAATCATGCTATGTAGTAGAATAATATTATATTTTTATATGCTATATTTAATTCTTTATAATGCAATAGGATAACATTTATCAATCAAAGAGAACAAATAAAAATAAATAAAGAAAAAACTTAAAAAACAAAATTAAATCGCATTAACACAAAGTAGAGTTTTAAATAGTATAAAAAGTTATCAACCTAAAGTAAATATGCAAGAAAAATAAAAAATCCACCAAAATTTTGAGAGAGAGAGAGAGAAACAACCTTTTTTTGTGAGGAAAAACTATGCATAGGATAGAAGAGATAGCGACAAATTTATAGTAAGAAAGTGTAAATAAGAAAATACAAAAATAAAGGAAGATGAAAGGAAAGAAGAAGAATGATATTAATTTAAATGGTAGTGGGGAGATGAAAAGGTAAGGAAGGGAGAAAGGTTGGAGAAGTAGTGGGGAGATGAAAAGATAAGGGAGCGAGAAATGTTGGAGAAGTGTAAATATTTTTTAAAAAAAAATGTTAAAAACAATTATAGGAAAATTGGGAAAAAAAAAAAAAAAAGAAGATAATAACGTGGAGACCGATGTGGCTCAACTAGAGCGTAGCAATAATAAATTCTACGCTTCAGCTTTTAGAAATATATAAATATCAGCACAAAACGTGGCAAAAAAATACTTAAGTGGAAGTCAATGGTGGCGAGCTACTCATTCATGTCAATGCATTGCTAAGTGCTAACAATAAAAAAGAAATACATTACTTTAAATAAAATCATAAGTATGCATAACTTTGGATAAGAACTAAATTAAACCTTTTTGACGTTTTTTTTTTTTTTTGAGAGTTTCAATTCTTAAAAAGTAACACGTCTATAACATTTTCACGTTATTTTTACAACAAACCATAAATGATAATTTATTATTAATTCTAATTTGAATCTATGAATTAAATTATTGCAACATTTTTTTTTTTTTGAGAAAGAAATTATTGCAACTTTGTATGTAGCAACTGCTTCAAAACCATTTTATTATGGAGTGTAGAATCTGTTCGGATTGGGTGTAAAACCCCTTATTTACACCCTCTAATCACATTATATGCCACGCCAACTTCTTCTTTTCTTTTTTTTTCTTTTTTTTTCTTTTCTGAAAAGAAAGATTTTATTAAAGCAAAAACAAGGCTAAAAACAAAAAGATAAAAGATTAACTAGCCTCAACCCTGGGAATATTACTAATTAAGAGGCCATTTGGCTAGAGAGTTTGCAGCACCATTGGCTTCTCTAGGAACCCAGCAAAAGGAAGAGTGAGGTACTACCCCTGTCAAAGCAATGATTTCTTGAATTACATTCTTAATTCCCCATGGACCATGGCACATCAGTGCCCTTGCTCTGAACAACTTTAATTTGATGCAAGTCAAGGAATCAACTTCAAAAATGACAGCCTGGTAATTGGATTGGGAAGCAATATACACAGCCCATCTTAATGCCTCAGCTTCTGCTTGGAGGGGATTAATGGAGTTTACTGCTTTTGAACACGCAAGTAACAAATTAACAATGCCCCTCTCCAGTCCCTTACCACTACCGCTACTGCTACTCTAGATTGCCCTACTGCTGCATCCACATTAAATTTGATTGTCCCTGTTTTTGGCTTAGACCAAGAGCGAGGTCTCAACTTATTCGAAATAAGTTTCCCACTAATTATTTCCCACTCATGTTCATGGATTATAAATAAGTTTGACCTAAATGGTATTCAAATATCAACTGTCCAAGTTTGGAAAAGAATATGTGGTGACTAAGTTTGATATTAGAATAGATCATTTAGAAAAGAATAATAATAATAATAACAAAATTGAAAAGAGACATTAATAAATCGCAAACAAAATTCAAAAGAGACCATTACACATACCTATTGATGAAGTCAAGAATTTCACCAATGAGTCACACGATACCTACGCGCACGAATACGAACCTACACGGCAAAGAGAAGAGAAAACCTTGCGAAGAGCACCGGTGTGGTACCGGCCAAATACCCTCCGAAGGTTAAGTCAGAAATATTCTCACAACTCTAGAGTGCTAGAGAGGGTAAATTATGCGTACCTCGATTTGTGAAGGTATTGGGGCTTTTATAGTAGTCGAAAGTTGACCTTTTTTACTTGGAGTCGGAGTCTTTCCTTGTAGAAATCCTCTTGAGGAGTCCCAAACGTGATGGACAAGTCATATTCCTTATAAAGAAGATCTCCATCGATGCACGCAGCTTCTAGAACCCTAATTGCGCTAGGACTCTAATTACCCCTAGAATCTAGGGGGTGTGCTGCAAGTATTCCCATATAGGGATTCTGCCTGACATGTGGCCAGCAAATCCGTTCTCACCGAGTCTTGCACCTAATGGGCCCGTCCATAAACATTGCTTGGATCCGTCAGCTTATTTTCTCCTCTTCAAACTCTATTTAGGTTCGGATTCGATGGCGTGCATTGCAAGTGTCCATTCCACAATGGATTGGGTAGAGGCTGGGCCCGTCCATTATCGACCCACGCATGACGACCGTCAGGCCCATATCTATCAGCCTAATTTTTTCCTCTTCACCTATAATAAATCACCATATACACCAAATGAAGAATTGTCAGTAAGTTGGGATTGTAATATTGTAGTATCAAATGTAAAAGTTAGCAATCCACTCTTAATTAGCGATATGTTGATAAGGAAAACGCAAATGCATCAATTGACTTTTCACCAACTTTAACTCTATGCCAAACTCAATTTTGGGATTGATAATAAATAAAGAGAGAAAAGTAGAAGAGTGAGAACAAAAAATGGTCCAATCTGAGATTATTTGTTAGTAGGAACGTGCATTGTAACATGCACAGTACACTCAATAGTCAGCACCAAAATACGGACTGAGGTGGCAAATAGAAATAGCAATGCTGAAATTGAATAGAGGAGACAGGTGAATACAAAAGGCGTGAAAATGATTACTAAATTGGATAATTGAGAGCATATACAATAAAACAAGATTGTACGATTACATTCAAGCCTCCGCCTGACAAGGAATTGCTTATATTTGAATAGTATCTATATTTCTTATTTTTCACTAGTTTGTAGCAAATTGATTTAGACCTAAGCTGAGCTTACCCACTTTCATTTCTTAAATTTTGATTATTGTTTTGAGCCCATTTCTAAATAAAGTGTAGTCCTAATCACACGACTAAACTTTTCTCACTTAGACTGAACCCAAGTTATGAGGATTTTCTACAAAACTTTTTCAATCCCAATCCCTCCCATTGGACCGGGCAATGACCATGGCATGGCTTTTGCACAAATTTCGACATCAAGGGATTTTATTTGTTGTTTGATCGTAGAGTGTTTTTTTTTTTTTTTTTGATAAGTAAAAAGATGTATATTCAAAGAGCTACCTCAAGAAAACAAGAGGTAGAGCAAGGAGTACAGAGAAGGAAACAAACAACAAGGAAAAATAACAAAACAAACATAAGCCAACATAAGAACTAAGAACAGAGCAGAGAATTAAGGAACAAAGGGAGAGAGTCACTAGAGGTGATTCCCCAAGCCCTAGCCCAATCAAAAAGAGAACCACTAAAGAAGTCGAGTAACTGATTATCGGATTTGTCCATATCCTCAAAGGTTTGCCAATTCCGTTCCCTCCAGATACACCACATAAGGCACAAAGGAGCTAAATTCCAAATGCTAGAAGAATGCTTTCCAAACCAATTCCACCAACCAAAAAGCGCATCTGCAACCGATCTTGGCAGAACCCAAGAGATCCCAAAAGTTCTAAAAACCAAGCTCCACATCAAAATCCCCCTTCTTTGTCAACATCCACCTCATACGGTCTCCAAGCTCAGAACGAGGCAAATTAGAACCCAAGGTACGGAGGAATTCATCCACCTCACCCATCTCCCAATCATTTGGTTCCCTTAACAAGCGAACATTCCAGCTTCTCTGAGCCTCCATCCCCAACCTTTCGAGAGACAAGGCCACCGATGCCTCTCTATTAGAAGCAATCCTATACACTAAAGGGAAGGATCGATGGAGTGGTAAGTCCCCACACCACCTATCAGTCCAAAACTTCACTCTATCCCCTACCCCTACTTCAAACTGAATGCATTTATTAAACACCTCCCAACCTTTTCGAATAATTCTCCATAAACCGCACCCATAAGCACCCCTACCCAACTTAGAAGACCAACCCCCCTACTCTTCCCCAAACTTTGAAACTACAACCCTCCTCCAAAGACGAGTCTCCTCAACCCCAAACCGCCATAACCATTTTCCTAGTAAGGCTTTGTTAAAAGTGGTTATTTTCCTAACACCCAGACCACCGTTCGCCTTAGGAGCACACACCTTATCCCACCCCACCAAGTATGCCTTCGAATCCCCCCACAAGAAGTCCCTTTGCATCTTCTCAATCTTATTCGTCACATGCGATGGAATGGTAAAAAGAGACAAATAATAAGTAGGAAGGCTAGATAGCGTACTCTTAAGTAACGTTAGTCTTCCACCTTTCGACAAATATAGCTTCTTCCACCCAGCCAGCTTCCGCTTAATTTTCTCCAAAATAGGATTCCAAATAGAGGGAGACTTATGAGGAGCCCCTAACGACATACCTAGATAGGTCATAGGCAACGTCCCAATCCTACAACCCAGAATCTCTGCCAAGGTATGCACATTATTAACCTCTCCAATTGGAACCATCTCGCTTTTCAAGACATTAACCTTCAAACCTGTCACAGCTTGAAAACAGAGGAGAAGCATCCGAATGTGAAGGATCTGCTCCTCTTCCGCATCACAAAAAAGAATAATGTCATCCGCAAACAGAAGATGAGAGACACATTCCCCTACACCCCGTCTACCATCTGCCTTAAAACCTCTGATCAAACCAGCACCTTCAACTCTTTTCAGCATTCTGCTTAAAACCTCCATAATAACCAGAAACAACATAGGAGATAGCGGATCCCCTTGTCTCAAACCCCTCGTGCTCCTAAAGAAGTCAGCTGAGTCCCATTAACCAAAATAGAGAAATGAACAGTTGAAATACAAGTCCGGATCCATCTACACCATTTCTCCCCAAAGCCCATTCTCTTCAAGAGATCTAGTAAAGCCTCCCAATTCACGTGATCATAAGCTTTCTCGATATCAAGCTTACAAATAACCTCCGGAGTCTTACTCTTAACTCGGCTATCAACACACTCATTAGCAATGAGAACTGAGTCAAGAATTTGTCTACCTCCCACAAAACTATTCTGGGATTCAGAGATCAGTTGGTCTAAAATCGTCTTCAAGCGATTTGCCAAAACCTTAGACAAGATCTTATACAAGCTCCCCACCAAGCTAATAGGCCTGAAATCTCGGATATTGGAAGCATCATTCTTCTTAGGAATTAAGGTTATGAAAGTAGCGTTCAGAGATTTCTCAAACTTGCTGTGGAGATAGAACTCCTCAAAAACTGCTAGAACATCTCTTTCCACCACTCTCCAGCAATGGTGAAAGAAGGCCATAGAAAAACCATCTGGACCTGGGGCTTTATCCCCAGCCAACTCATTTACAGCTAGAAGAATCTCCTCCCTCTCAAACCTCCTTTCAAGCCAGCACCTCTCCGACCCATCTATCTGATCAAACTCCAGACCTTCTGCAAAAGGCCTCTACTCCTCTGCCTCCTGATACAAATTTTTATAAAATTGAACCACTTGAGCAGCCACCTCAGACGACTCCTCATACACCACCCCATCCACCTCCAAAATTCTAAGATGGTTAAACCTTCTACGGGAATTAGCCATCTTATGGAAGAATTTAGTATTATTATCTCCTTCTTTAATCCATAACATTCTTGATTTCTGTCTCCATGAGATTTCTTCCAAAGAGAGAAGACTCTCTACTTCGGATCTCACCACAATTCTCTCGCTTGACACTGTATCAGAGAGGCCAAACTCCCCTTCCTTGGCATCAAGCAATTTCAAAGCCTCTAATAATTGAGACTTTTTGCGTCCGACATGACCAAACTCCGACCGGTTCCACTGAATGATATCTTCTTTTAAGGCCTTCAATTTTTTGGCAAACACAAAGCTAGGAGTACCAGAGAAAGAATGCCGATTCCACCAAGAGTGAACTCTATCAATGAACCCGTCCGTCTTTAACCACATATTCTCAAACCTAAACGGACTTTTCCCCCTCGCCATTCCCCCAACCTCCACCAGAATTGGGAAATGATCTGAAACAGGACGAGGTAAAATCCGCTGGATCACATCCGGGTATTGCTCTTCCCAATCGTGAGACACCAACACTCTGTTTATCCTAGACACCAAAGGCTGATCGGAGCCGCTAGACCAGGTAAAACTCCCTCCCTCCAAAGGCAAATCAATCAAATTAAGATCCTCAATGAACTCCGAAAAAAGTTCCATAGCCGGAGTAAGACGGGAGTTACCCGACCGTTCACTTGGGAAGCGAACAATATTAAAATCCCCAAAGCAACACCAAGGAACGTTCCAATATTGCTAAATACCAACCAACTCGTCCCACATGAATCCTCTCGCATTATTATCAATTGGGCCATAAACCCCAGAACACGCCCAGGTAAAGCCATCCCCCACCCCTTTCCACAGAACAAACATAGAAAAGGAACCCACTAGAAAGTCCAACCTCTCCAAAACCCTCCTATCCCACATCAACAAAACCCCACCCGCCGTCTGGACAGCATCTAAAGCCACCCAATCCACAAAGGGACAGCTCCACAGGCTGCCAACCATTTGTCTGTCCAAGCCAGATAGCTTAGTCTATTGAAGGCAAATTACATCACACTTCCACTCATGCAATAAATTTTTCACCACTGACCGTTTCCGACAATCATTCAAACCCCTAACATTCCAAGAAAGAATTTTTAAATTCATAGAGACATGAGAATCCTAACTGATGAAATAGCTCAGCAACCTACACTCTACTTGCCATCATAGTTAACCGAAGATTGCAAGTTCCTCAGCTCTCTCTTCCCTCTATTCTTTTTAATGAGAGCTTTTCTAGGAATTGCAACTTTCCTATTCAACACTATGACATCCTCCGTCTCCTTCTCAATCTTTTGTAACAAAGCAATACATAACTTCTCATGACGACTCAGAGGTAGCCCCACCAGCTTACTAAAACCAGGAAGTCTGTTCTTCACCCAACTAGAAATATCTAACGTGTCCACACATTCCAATGCCTCATAATCACAGTCCAACACAGCTGCCAAAGGCAGCCCAAAGGGAGTGATAGATCTCAGAGGGATTGATAAGCTATCCTCTCCTCCCAAACCCATATCTGAATTATTCAACTCTTCCACCACCAAAGCACTCTCCCCAGGGGCATCACCCACTGCCTTCGTGGGTATCACACCCAAACCCAAATCAGAATTGTTCAACTCTTCCACCACCAATACTCCCTCCCCACTCACCTCACCCACTGCCTTCGTGTGAAACCCACCCGAACCCATTTCTGAGTTTTCCAACTCTTCTACCACCAAAACTCCTTCCCCAAGGGCATCACCCACAGCCTTCATGGGTGTGTCCATAAACCCAGCCCTCGAAAAGCACAAAAAGAAGCCAAAGAGGAAGAGAAAAGATGAGAAAAGATCCACCGGTGACCGCGAAATCGTCAGCTCAGACTTACCCGGTGCAAAAGAGGGCTCGTCGGAGCTGTTTCCGGCAAAATATGGGCTGCCGGCCACCGTCGGAGGCTGAGAACCCCGGCCCAGCACCACCGGCTCAAGATCGGAGCACTGGGAACTAGCCATGGGGCTCGCCTCCTTCATCAGGTTCTGGTTTGGTCTCTCTTCTCCAGACCGAGAGCTCTCTCCCTCTACAAAATGACTTGGGCCAGAGCAATTAAAATAACCCACACCTGGGTCGGTCAGCAATGGGCTTGTGGCAAGGCCCAAGACTTGTTCAGCCTGTTTGGTTTCCCTTGCAACCCATTTAAGGGCCTTAGCACCTCTTATATTGCAGTCCGAAGTAACTTCACGTGATTCCCCTCTGAAACTCTTCTCTCCCACTTTGTTTCTGTCCCAGGAAACCCGCCTCCTCCCTATCACATCAACCTCCACGATAAGACCTCTTCCTGACCAGCCATATCTCCTAGCATCACTCTTCTTCATCTTTTCAGAATTTTTTGAATTCAAACTGGAGCTTGGGAAACGTAACCTCCTGTCTGCTAGATATTGCTCACCAACCTCTGTCTCCACATTAATACTCTGCTTCATCCTGTCCCCTCTCACCACCTCCATCTTATCAGCCTTACCCACCGGAAAAACCCCCACTTTGGCACCTTGAAGTCTCAGATTCACCCCCTTCTTTTCATCCAGCTGCTTAAGGTGCTTGCTAACCTCTGTTCTTCCATGGAAGCCTTGCACAACTTCAGCAAAAGTTCTAGAGTTTTGGGCTTCCAAGTTGTACCTCTGCACCTGAGGAATAAAACTTGGAGGACCAAAACCAGCCAACGCATAATGGGAGGGATTCAGCAGCTTTCTTAGTTCAAGGCCAAAGGCCCTCCAACCAAACTTCTCTTTGCCTTCAGGGATAATAACTGACCTCCTACATCCACCCACTTTGAGTTCAGTCAGTAGCAAGAACTGACCAAAAGAGTTGATGCTCCTTTGGAGAGTAAAAGCAGTGTCCCCATCTCTAAAAGTAAAAAACTGCTTGGAACTCTCCCCAACAACAAAGTCTTCAATGATATTCATCAGCCATATTGCTGCATTCTTACCCATGAAAACTGATCTCATAAAGAATCTACCCCTCTCAAAGATCCTAAGCAAGAAGTAACGGCCCCCTTCCTCTAAAACTAATTTAAAGGATTTGGACTCAATGAGGAAGCAACGAACTCCCCCCATTCAAGTATACAAAAACCACACCCTTACAACAGAATAGGTACCAACCAACAAATTGATCGTAGAGTGTGGAAATGTGGGATTGGAAGTTATCATTTCTATAATATGCAAGAAAAATAAATACTATCAATCAAAAAGTACAAGTGTGGGGCCCTATTGCACTAACCACGCTGGCCCACTACGTGCCACCCAAGGCCCGCGCCGAGGATAGTGCTAAGGCCGAGAACAATGGGAAAGAACCCAGGACTACAAGGCCCACGCCGAGGATGACCTGTCCTCGGCACACCGACTTCACTAAAGGGAAAATATCCCACCTCCGTTGAGTATATCTCACCAACATTCTGACCACTTTAATGTTGAGGTGACCTGAAAACTCTAAAGCATCAGTCACTTCAACTATTATAAAGCCTGCAAAGGCGGCTGGGAAATAACATAAAGCCTGCAAATACAGATGATGGGACAATCCCCTATGCCTAGAGGCTCAGATTATTGCCAGATGGACGGCTAAGATTAACAGGAGGAAACAATATATAATTAAGAGATTTCCCAACATAAAAGAAGGGGGGGAAAAAGAAACAGGATGGATCCTCGGCCTGGGCCGAGGACAAAGAAGCTTCATAAACACTTAGCCAAATTCTGACATTGAGAATCGAATAGATCTCATGCTATCAATTATTCACGATGAACTTTACACCAGCCATTGTTTACTTCGGTGATGCCAAATTCTTAAACCCACTTCTCTACAAATGTTATTGCTAAGGGTCCGTTACAAATCGAGTCCCTACAATTGGCGCCCACCGTGGAGCAGAATTTGTGCGCTGGCAAGTATGGTGATCGGTGTAAAGAAATCAAGGGCAACTTTTTCAGAAACAATTTACCAAAAACGATACAATCTACTACAGCAATAATCATTCAGAAGTCAACAATCACAAGAACAAAAATATGCGAAAAATAGAAAGAGTAAAAACAAGTCTACTTCTTTTATTCATACATAAAAAAAAATTCATTACATCTCTTACAAATGAAGCCCGTGGGGCTTGTTCTAAAGCTAACTACAAAGGCAGACGCTTGACAAAGCCGGCAGAGGAACAAATGGTAGAAAGCAACGATGGCAGAAGAAAAAAAAAAAAAAAAAGAGTAGACGAAGAGATGAAGAACAAATATTAGAAAAGAAGTGAAGGACGAGAGGAGGAAAGAAAAGAAGAAGGCTCGTTGAGGAGCAAAAGAAAGAAGAGAGAAGAAGGATTGGAAGAAAGGAAAGCTACATGGAAGGTGGAAGAGGCCGCGGCATAGGACGGTTCCGTTTTTGGGTTCCGCCTGGTTCCCCTCCCACCCCCGCTGTAGCTGGCTTGGGGGGTCAAAAACCCAAACTCAAGAGAGGGAGGTTACGTTCTCTCCGGATTCTCCTCCGGGCGGTGAGGAGGGCTCCGTCTCCGGTTAGGTTGAAAAGAAGGAGAATCTTCGGATCTCCCATACACCCATCCCAGCATAGCGGCCAGGGTTGGAGTGCCATCCTCGGCTCTTGATAGGGGCTGTGCATCCCTAGGATCGCCCTTTCCAAGGGCCAACTTATTCGTAGGGGCTCAAGCGGCTATGTTTGGCAGAGCCTTTTTGGGGAGGTATTTTTGGAAGAAATTTGAGATGGACGTTTGTCAAGTGTGAAGGAGAAGGTTGCCCTGAAAACACCTTATATAGAAGGCGGGATATTGATGAGGGCCAATCTGCAATAAATCCCAGGGAGAGATTTCCGGAGGCAGTAATGCCGCCCCAATTCCCAAGGGGCTTGTCAACCGTTAGATCCCCGTAGATCCATGGCCGGTATTAATGAGGAGACGTCTCATTAAACGAGAAGACACCGAAGCGTCAGAACGCGTTGCTTGGACAACCCAGGAGACGCCTCGTTATCTGAAGAGTCCTACCAAACGAAGAGGCAAGACACGGCAAGGTCTTATCCTCCACCAACTCCAGCCTACATTTATTATTATTATTATTATTATTATTCTGCTTGAAGAATGTGATTATTTAATACTTATTGTAAATTATAGCAACGTAGAATTAAACGGCTACGGATAAAGAGATGAAATAGACTAAATGAGAAAACTAGGTACTGGACAGAACCAAGGCATTGCATGGTCCTCGGACCCAAGCCTCATGGGGAAACCAGATACTTCAGATGGTTAAAATGAGAAAACTAGGTACTGGACAGAACCAAGGCATTGCATGGTCCTCGGACCCAAGCCTCATGGGGAAACCAGATACTTCAGATGGCTAAAATGAGAAAACTAGGTACTGGACAGAACCAAGGCATTGCATGGTCCTCGGACCCAAGCCTCTGGGGAAACCAGATACTTCAGATGATGATAAAATGTGAAAACTAGGTACTGGACAGAACCAAGGCATTGCATGGTCCTCGGACCCAAGCCTCATGAGGAAACCAGATACTTCAGATGGTTAAAATGAGAAAACTAGGTACTAGACAGAACCAAGGCATTGCATGGTCCTCGGACCCAAGCCTCTGGGGAAACCAGATACTTCAGATGATGATAAAATGTGAAAACTAGGTACTGGACAGAACCAAGGCCTTGCATGATCCTCGGACCCAAGCCTCATGGGGAAACCAGATACTTCAGATGGTTAAAATGAGAAAACTAGGTACTGGACAGAACCAAGGCATTGCATGGTCCTCGGACCCAAGCCTCATGGGGAAACCAGATACTTCAGATGGTTAAAATGAGAAAACTAGGTACTGGACAGAACCAAGGCATTGCATGGTCCTCGGACCCAAGCCTCATGGGGATACCAGATACTTCAGATTGTTAAAATGAGAAAACTAGGTACTGGACAGAACCAAGGCATTGCATGGTCCTCGAACCCAAGCCTCATGGGGAAACCAGATACTTCAGATAGTTAAAATGAGAAAACTAGGTACTGGACAGAACCAAGGCATTACATGGTCCTCGGACCCAAGCCTCATGGGGAAACCAGATACTTCAGATGGTTAAAATGAGAAAACTAGGTACTGGACAGAACCAAGGCATTGCATGGTCCTCGGACCCAAGCCTCATGGGGAAACCAGATACTTCAGATGGTTAAAATGAGAAAACTAGGTACTGGACAGAATCAAGGCATTGCATGGTCCTCGGACCCAAGCCTCATGAGGAAATCAGATACTTCAAATGACTAAATGAGATAGAGAAACTCGATACTTCCAGCAGGAAGAACATTTCATCATGAAAACTAAACGTTAAGAAAAACCAAGGTCTTGTATGGTCCTCGGACCCAAACCTACATGGGAACCAGTCACTATGAGACAATACAAACGCTGAACGGAACCACGGCTCTTGTACGGAGCATGAGCTCAAAACTAAGGCGAAGCCAACTCCCTTTCAGGTGCCAAATAAACGAGTCCCATCAGGGACAAAAACCATGAAAAATTGAGTGCTATAGCACAAACGACGCAAGCCTATCCATCCTCGGGCGACCCTTTGCGCAAAAAGAAAGCTGCAAAAACAGCTGAAGTAGCGATAACACTATCGGAACGGTAAAACCCAACAGGCCGAGAAAAGGCGCCGAGAAAGTCAAAATCCTCCTCCCCGCCCAAGGGGACGTGCAGCAGAATTTTGAGGGGATATTGTGGGGCCCTATTGCACTAACCACGCTGGCCCACTACGTGCGGCCCAAGGCCCGCGCCGAGGATAGTGCTAAGGCCGAGGACAATGGGAAAGAACCCAGGACTACAAGGCCCGCGCCGAGGATGACCTGTCCTCGGCACACCGACTTCACTAAAGGGAAAATATCCCACCTTCGTTGAGTATATCTCACCAACATTCTGACCACTTTAATGTTGAGGTGACCTAAAAACCCTAAAGCATCAGTCACTTCAACTATTATAAAGCCTGCAAAGGCGGCTGGGAAATAACATAAAGCCTGCAAATACAGATGATGGGACAATCCCCTATGCCTAGAGGCTCAGATTATTGCCAGATGGACGGCTAAGATTAACAGGAGGAAACAATATATAATTAAGAGATTTCCCAACATAAAAGAAGGGGGGGAAAAAGAAACAGGATGGATCCTCGGCCTGGGCCGAGGACAAAGAAGCTTCATAAACACTTAGCCAAATTTTGACATTGAGAATCGAATAGATCTCATGCTATCAATTATTCACGATGAACTTTACACCAGCCATTGTTTACTTCGGTGATGCCAAATTCTTAAACCCACTTCTCTACAAATGTTATTGCTAAGGGTCCGTTACAAATCGAGTCCCTACAACAAGCAAATAGTCTGTTTAGTTAGGTGATTTAGGAATCTAAAAGTGGATTTTTAAAACTCAAAATGTCATTTTGCATCTCATAACTTTTTTACAAATGTTCATTTTAAACCAAAAATTTTGTTTCATAATATTTTATAAAAACACAACCAATATTGAAATTTGATAAACTATTGTTAAAGTGAATTTTTGCGTTAAATTCTCCATCTCTCCCTCTCTATAAATAGTTGAAATTATATTCTAAACCAATAAAAATAAGTCATTTAATATAAAAAATATATATATATATATATATATTAACATAGAGTATATCACTTCAACAATACTTTAAAACATATAATAATTACTCTTTTATTATTTTCAACTTCAGTATCTCATATTAAAATTTTCTCAGAAATGAAAAACATCTCACATTAGAAATAAGTAAAACAGGGTCAAATGTTGTTTACACTCAATACCCAAACTCAATTTTGGGAATGACAAAAAATAAAATAAAAAAGAGTAAAGAAGAGTGGGGCCGGGGGCGTGCACAGGCACAGCAGCACCAAAAATATGGACTGGACTGAGCTGTAACAAATGGCAGTAGACCATAATGGAGACAAAAGGGAGAGTCCAGCCGTTTTGGTGTGCAACACCCTCAACCTGCGCAGTGTACTGTGTACCAGTACCAGTACCACGGGGAATCAATCGGAATGGTATACGTGTATCAAATAATATTCAAAATTTTTTTTGATGATATAGCCAGTATTCAACTATTTATATAGTCACAGCGCCTCAGAGTTATACTCACTCGTATTAAGCCTTTTCTCTCTCACTCTTTCACTCGAATTTTATTTTTGTTCATTTCAGTGCTCTAAGATTCATATTTATTCAATTAAGGTCTTTATGTCAACTTTTGTTAAAATTTTTTGATAAAAAAATTTAGAAAATACTTTTCAATCATTAATTGAATTTTTTTAATTTAAAAATTTTGAGGAAAAATTTAAAAAATAAGAAATTAACCACAACATATAATAAAAGTTTTTGGGAAAGCCTTAATTAATAAATTTGAAAGTTAACGCACTGAAATGAACGAAAACAATATTAGAGGATTGAAATTAATTTTGGTGAAAAATAGAATGTGAGTTTTACATTTTAGCTTTCATTATATTTGCATCAAAACTATAGTATGTGAACATTTCACTAACCTAAGGGCTAGGGAAATTCATTAATTTCATTTTGGTCCTAAGGGCTAGTTTGAAAATTTTTGAAGTGGGGTTTGGAACCTTTAGTGAACTTGGAAGCCCAATGATACAAGTTATTTTGGTGGTTTGAAAATTTTTTTATTTTTTTATTTTTTTCATTTTGATTCTTCTTTGCATCTCTCTCTAGTTTAGGAATTTGTTTTGTTTTTTCCTTATTCGGCAGTTGGGAAAATTCAGGAAAATGGGTTTCAATTCTAGTTTTTAAGACCCACTTGGTTCCTAAGAAAGCAAAGGAAAAGTAAAATGAAAGAAAATTTTAAATCTGATTTTTTTATAAGGAAAAATATACTAAGGACAGGTGGCAGTAGATGTTTTAGCCCCTAACTTTTTTTTTAGTTGGTGCTAATGTGGCAGTTTATCTAGCAAGAAAATTATATTAAAATCTTACCTTTAGCCATGTCAGCTTTTTTTATCCATTACTTAACGACAATAACTGTTTTGATCAAATACTAAAAAGTTAAGGACTAAATTGACACATTTGAAACATTAATAAGGATCAAATTGACACACACTTAAAAGTTAGAGACTAAATATATAATTTACCCTAATATATTCCATATCCATAAATTTTATCAATATATTTTAAAATTTAATAACTATATTTAAATGAAAGAATTCATATGCAATATGAAAAATCTAGATACCATGAGTAATATAAATTTTCTCAAACCACACACCCCGTTAAATTTTTAAATTAGTGTTGGCTCAATGCCTAGGCCACTGAGGCCTAGACCTTAGGCCCCACCTGTCCCACAATTGTGTTATGAATGTGGGCAATTACTATCTTCACTGATGCTATTGCAAAGGCAAAGATTGCAGGCCTGAATTACGCATCTCATGGTGATTTCACTGGTGCTATTGCTACAGCAGTAGTAACTAATTAAACTAAACTAATGGTCGGTGTCTATTTTTGTATGTGACCATTTTTATTATAGGCTAAAATGCAAAACTCACCTTCTAAGTTTATCTAGAATTCATATCAGTCCTCAAATTTTGTTTTTGTTCATTTCAGTGCTCTAAGTTTCATATTTATTCAATTAAGGTCTTTCCGTCAACTTTTGTTAAAATTCTTTGAAAAAAAAATCTAGAAAATACTTTTCAATCATTAATTGAATTTTTTTAATTTAAAAATTTTGAGAAAAAATTAAAAAAATAGGAAATTAACCACAACATATAATAAAAGTCTCTGGAAAAGCCTTAATTGATAAACTTGAAAGTTAACGAACTGAAATGAACGAAATCAATATTAGAGGATTGAAATTAATTTTGGTGAAAAATAGAAGATGAGTTTTACATTTTAGCTTTCATTATATTTGCATCAAAACTATATTATGTGAACATTTCACTAACCTACGGGCTAGGGAAATTCATTTTGGTCCCATTCAAGATTGTAACAAGCGAAATCAAAACACACACGAATTATTGGAATCAAAAGTGTTGGCTGGATACAAAAACACAATGAAAGTGAAAAAGGAAGAGCTACTACAAGCAAGGATAACAAATTGAAGAGAACACAAACATGAGTGGACCCATTTTAATTTTTGTATCAGTCTAATTTCTAATTATTTACCTGTCAATAAATTAAATTGCCTATAATCTCATCTCCTAGTTATGAAATCCACTTGTAATCTTATCTTTTCCTTATAAGTGGCAAAATGAAATCTCCTCTGGTAGATTTGTAATCTTATCTTTTTTTTTCAAACTGGTAAAATAAAATCTACTGTTAGGATTTTAGGATTATCTAACGAACGAGGATCCTGATTCAGATTATAATCTCATCTCTTTGTTACGAAATCTCCTAAAAAATAGCCTAACAGAACTTTAAAACATATCTATTTCAGTATTTCTATATGCTCTCTTTTTATTTGACCACCGATCCATGTATTCTGACCATTTCATTCTCCATCTCCAAGATTCAACGTACCACACAAGAAAATTCTGTTTGCAACAATTCATAAAATGGATTTGGAGTTAGGTATACTTCCCCATTACAGCGTCAACCGCAACGATTACAAACTTCTTGACATGATCGGCTTTGCCAAAGGGGCCACCGTTTACAAAGCCAAGTATCTTCCTGATGATCTCACTGTAGCTGTAAAAATCGTTGATCCGCACAGAGTAGAAGATTGGAAATGGATCAAAAAAGAAGTTAATCATGCCAGCAATCCTCAATGTTGCAAGGTAAATGTCCTGAGCGTATTCCTCCATGAAGATCACTATTGGGTCGTCATGAACTATCAAAAATGGGACTCTATCAAGTCCATTATGTCATGGTTGTATCCAGATGGTTTACCCGAGGCCTCTATTGCTTTTGTTCTTCAAGGTCTTCTAACAGCTCTAGGCACTCTTAATGTCTATGACGTTCCGCGCGTGTACTGGCTTGAAATCTGGAACATGGTGGGTGATTTTTGGCCTCGGTACGGGCACCTGGTGCATGCACACATGATGGACTTTAGCAACATTTTTGTTGGGAAGAATATTGATGTAAAGCTTGCACTTCCTGCATTAAGCTACGAATCGGTGTGGTGTAAAGCTTCTTCTAACCCAGTGCCCCCTCTGCCACACTGGGCCATTGCTCCTGAAGTAATTACGGAAATTAAACACGTTCCGCATAATTGCTATAACGAGGATGGTTGGATGGTTGGTCTTATTGCGTTGCAATTAGCTTTTGGAAGACTACCCTTCTCTAACCGTGAAGGTTTGGATGCTTTTATTACAAGCTTGGAGGCTTTTGTTACCAGCTTCAAAGACCGACCTGATTTTCGTACACGAAACTCAAGGAGAAGAAGTAGATTCAGGAAGCTTTGTGCTTGTTTAGGGTCTGGATTCTCAACAAATTATACCCCTGATTTCAGAGGAAAGAAGCTGTCACTGTGTTTCTGGGATATGGTTCTGTGGTGCCTGACTAGAGATCCCTCAAAAAGACCAATACCATTTATATTATCAGCACATAAATTCTTCTCCCCGCGCAAAAACCTAGCTGATACTTTCTGTAGGGAGGTATTCGATCAATTGCCAACTTCATATTTGCAATTGATTAATCAAACAGTTACAGAAGAAACCACATGGACATTTGAGGAAGAAGTGGCACGACAGCCGTCAACATCATCGTCTTCTTCATCATCATTTTAGACATCATCGTCTGGATATTCTGATAGTTGGGTTCCATTCCAACACTCTATATCTAAATGAATAGATTCAAATTTGATCCATGGCATATGTCGAGTTTTATTATTTTATTTATTTACTTTATTATTTTTAATCTAAGATAGAATTCTACTCTCTTGAGTCTCTAACCTAATTATGCCAAGGTTGTGGGTCATGAATTTTTCAAATATTGATGTTTTTTTGAAGTAATAATTAATTAAGGGTCTGTTTGGTTTGCTGATGACTCAAAACTCAATTCTTAAAACTCAAATCTCACAACTCAAACTTGTAACTCAAATCTCATATCTTGTTTTCTAATTTTTTCTTAACTCACTCAATAACATGTTTAACTCAAATATTTGGTTTGGTTTTCACTGCTTTAACTCAAAAGTTGTGAAGCCCCCAAGTCAAAACGGTAACAGTACCACAAAAGTCCACACCCGCGAAATTTTCTCTCTCTCAATTCCTCGTTCATTTTTCTCTCTGCAATTATCATCTTCCTCTTTAATTTCTCTACCTAGCAACCACCATATTTGAAAATCAAATCTGAAACAAATTAAAACTATCTTAAACATACAAACATAAACCCAAACCCATAGAGGAAGAGATAGAAACGGCCCCCACATCTCAGATCCAAACCCACCACAGCCACACCACAAATCTAAACCCCACACCAACACCCATAACCACATCATAGATTCAAACCACCACATCCACACCTCAAAATCCGAACCCCACACCCACACCCACAACCACATCTCAAAAATCCAAACCCCACAACCACATCTCAAGTTCGAACTTCACACCCACAAATCAAATCAGAAGCTTGAAATCACCATTAAAATACCATGGAAAGTACCAGACAAACCCACAAAAAAAACAAAGAAGAAATAAAGAAATAAACAAAGAAACCCATAGAAAGTAATAGACAAACCCACAAAAAAAAACCCACAAATCTAGAAAGAAGAAATAAAGAAAGAAACAAGACGAAGTTGAGAAAAGAAATAGGTGAATGAAAAAGGAAAGAAATAAGAAGAACCCGGAGAAATAGGCATGAAGAAGTTAAAGAAAGAAAGAAAGAGGAAGAACTGAAAGAAGCTGGAGGAAAAAAAAAGGCATGAAGAAGAAAGAGAAAAGAAAAAGAAAGAAAGAGAAAAAAGAACCCACCCGTGACTATTGAGCTGCAACAAGTCTTTGTCATGGGTCCCACTAATTGTATTTTATTAGCAAACTGCCATTAAACTCATAACTCAAACATCTGAAAACACCAAAATTGTGTTTTCAGTTTCCATCAGCCAAACTCAAAATTTTGAGTTTTTTAGTGATGGAAACAATCATCCAAAACCAAGCCAAACACTTTGTCATCTGTGAGACCCACTCGTTTTAGATGATGGATTATGAAAACTGAGTGATATCACTCAGTTTTCATGCTATCCAAACAAGCTCTAAAAGACAAAGTTTGACTACAAACTTTGTTATATCTTAAGACTACAATTTTCATTAAAAAAAACTAACATGACTAACTATTTTTAAAATCTAGCTGTTCAATCGCATGTTTTTTATACTCTTTACACATTTGTCATATTTTGTATCAATAAGATGTTATTTACTATATGATGCATAAACTTATTTTTTATGTATAATTTTAAATTATAAAAACTTGCAACTTAAACAATTAATTGATGATATCATGACATAGCTATTGATTTTCAATCTTCTGAAAATTTTTCAAATATAGAGGATATAAATGGTAGATTTGTCAAAATTCACATCTAATAAAAAATATATCGATTAAAGCTATAGCCTTAAGGTACGAGTCTAAATCTTTTGTCTCATTTTTTCATGTTCCACTCTATACACCACCAATAAACACATGCCACATGTCTGCCTATTTAATTAAATGTGACTTTTCTTATTTTAATTACCTAAAATAAAACAACCCAACACCTTCCACTGGTCACCACCACCTCCACCATCAACCTTCGCTGGCACTGTCTTCCGTCCTCCTGCCACCGTCTGCCCACCATCGGCCTCTGACGTCATCAGCATCACCGGTCTCGGCCAAACCACATATTTAATTAAATCCAACCCCATCCCCACTATTCCTTTCAAACCCACCAACCAACATAGGTGGGAATTTTTTCAAAATAACACCAATATTAAAACAATTTTCTTAGTTAGCATCGTTTCTAAACTATTTAGCAAACTAACATATCAAGGCTAAGAGACTCGAGATCACTATAGCAAATCGAGTATCACAGACACAATTTCAAAGAAAATTCACCTGGAACTCGAGTTTTAAACACTCAAGTTCCATAAAAGAAAACCAAAAAGCTAAGATCAACCCTTTTTCTTTCTCTTCTCCCCCTCTAAAAAAATCCATGACAACCCCTTTGGAAAAAAAAAATCCATGACAACCATAGAGACAACAAAAACACAAACACAAATAAGAGATCAAAGCAGAAATCACACGAAGCAAGAGATCAACCACGAACCCAACGGCGAACCCAGTCGGCGAACCCACAAACCAGCAAACCCAACGACGAACCCAAGCAACAAATCCCACGAACTCAGGCAGCAAACGCACGAACCCAGGCAGCAAACCCATGACCCAAGCAACGAAACCCACGAACCCAAGCTTGGATTGAACCCACGATTCAAGTGAAGGTCGTTTTCCCCTCTGTTTCTCTTTTTTTTATTTGTGCAGAGCAGGAACTCGAGTCTCTAATACTTGAGTTCCACCAAAAATTGTTTTTTGGGAAGTCGAGTTCCATTGGAAATCAATTCCTATACACTCAAGTTGCTATAGTGAACTCGAGTATTATTTTATCCTCGAGATGTTAGTTTCATAAATAGTTTGGAAACAATGCTAACTAACAAAATTGTTGAAAAATGGGTGTTATTTTGAAAAAAAAAATCCACATAGGTGAAACCATGTTTCAAACCCAAGCCAATATCATCAAATCCTAATAACCAAACTCCAAAGAGAAACTAAATCACTGAATCAACCAAAGACAGCAAAACAAATCAAAGAGAACTAACACAAAATGGGTTTAGTCATAGTTTAAAAATCTAGAAATAAAAGAGAACGAAAATGAAGATTAAAGAGCAAAGACAAAAAAAAGTAATCCAAAAGACTAGGAAGAGAAATAAAAATAAGAATGAGGAATGGGTTTGAAACATGGGTTTTAGCTATGGTGATGATTTTGGCTTGGGTATGAAACATGGGTTTCAGCTATGGTGGTTTTTGGGTTTGAGATTGACGGTGGGAATTAGTTGGATTTATTTAAATAGGAAGTTTTGTCGTGACTGGAGATGATGTTTGGCAGTGACCAGATATGTTGATGGCGTCGCTGGCCAGTACCAAAGAAGGTTGAAGGTGGTGGTGGTGGTGGGTTGAAGGTGACAATATTGGCTTGGGTTTGAAACATGGGTTTCACCTATGGTGGTTGGTGAGTTTGAAAGGAACAGTGAAGATGGGGTTGGATTTAATTTAATAGGTGATTTGGTTGTGACTGGTGATGCTGAATGACGTCGGAGGCTGACGGCAGGAGGATAGAGGACACTGCCGACGAAGGTATCAGGTGGGGTGGTGGTAGCCGATGTGAGGTGTTATTTTATTTTAGGTAATTAAAATAAGAAAATTCAGATTTAATTAAATAAGTGGACACATGGAATGTGTTTATTGGTGAAATATAAAGTAGAGCAAAAAACAAAATGAGACAGAAAATTTGGACTCATAAGCTAAAACAAAATTTGTAGCCAAACTTTGTCGATAATTAAATGAATAAATATTACACAATTAATTATATATCATCAATTTTTATACTAAACTAGCCCCGAACCCCTGCGTTGTGCGTGATACTTATTTTATGGTGGTTATATTAAATTTTTTTTTTTTTTACAACTTAAACTAATTTAATAAAGAGTAATGTATTTTGTAATCGTATTTTTATTTATTATATGAACAATCATAAATGTAATATAGGAACAATCATAAATCATAAATATAAATTTTATCGTACCAAAATGAAAACAATACAATTTTTCTCAGAAATTCAAAAGGCAAGTTAACGAAAATATTCATTTTTTAATAAATATAAAATTTGGAAATTATTCTTTTCGTTTTAAATAAACTTTCTCAAACCTTATTTTTTTTTTGCCTACAATCCAGAACACCAAAAAATGTAACTATGAAAATTAATAAAACTTAACAATAATTAATTGGACCAATTAGGAAAACAATTTGTTGTAATTTCATCCACCCAAAACATATTATCAAATAAACAATTATTAGCAAAATCTAATTAAATTTCTATATATGCATTGTTATAAAATAATAATAATAATAAAAATAAAATTGCAAAAAGCTAAAATTTGTCACCCATCCGATTATTTTCATTTGATTAACCTTTACTTTTCTCTAAATAAATAGTATTATAGTGTACTTCTAATATAACTATTAAGAGTACTTTGTCCACCACAAAGAATTAAAGGATAAACAAAATTAGTAAAGTCTCATAGTTTAACATCTAAATTGAGCACTATAAAAAATCATGCAATGTAATAGAGGAAATATCAATTTACAATAAATACCAAATTATCCAAATCATGCTATGTAGTAGAATAATATTATATTTTTATATACTATATTTAATTCTTTATAATGCAATAGGATAACATTTATCAATCAAAGAGAACAAATAAAAAAAAACAACTTAAAAAACAAAACTAAATTGCATTAACCCAAAGTAGAGTTTTAAATAGTATAAAAAGTTATCAACCTAAAGTAGATATGCAAGAAAAATAAAAAATACACCAAAAATTTGAGAGAGAGAGACAGAGAGGGAAACAACCTTTTTTTTGTGAGGAAAAACTATGCATAGAATAGAAAAGATAGCGACAAATTTATAGTAAAAGGGTGTAAATAAGAAAATACAAAAATAAAGGAAGATGAAAGGAAAGAGGAAGAATGATATTAATTTAGATGATAATGGGGAGATGAAAAGGTAAGGAAGGGAGAAAGGTTGGAGAAGTAGTGGGGAGATGAAAAGATAAGGGAGTGAGAAATGTTGGAGAAGTGTAAATATTAAATAAAAAAAATTTAAAAACAATTATAGGAAAATTGGAAAAAAAAAATAATAATAATGACGTGAAGACTGATGTGGCTCAATTAGAACGTAGCAATAATAAATTCTACGCTTCAACTTTTAGAAATATATAGATATCAGCACAAAACGTGGTAAAAAAATACTTAAGTGGAAGTCAATGGTGGTGAGCTACTCATTCATGTCAATGCATTGCTAAGTGCTAACAATAAAAAAGGAATACATTACTTTAAATAAAATCATAAGTATGCATAACTTTGGATAAGAACTAAATTAAACCTTTTTGACGTTTTTTTATTTTTTTATTTTTGAGAGTTTCAACTTTTTTTGAAGTTTAATTAGTTGTTCACACTTTTTTTTTTTTAAGTGCTACGTCTACAACATTTTCACATTACTTTTATAACAAACCATAAATGATGATTTATTATTAATTCTAATTTGAATCTTTGAATTAAATTATTGCAACTTTTTTTTTTTTTTTTTTTGAGAAAGAAATTATTGCAACTTTGTATGTACCAACTGCTTCAAAACCATTTTATTATGGAGTGTAGATTCTGTCCTGATTGGGTGTAAAACCCCTTATTTACACCCTCTAATCACATTATATGCCACATCAACTTCTTCTTTTTTTTCTTTTTGCTGAAAAGAAAGACTTTATTGAAGCAAAAACAAGGCTAAAAGCAAAAAGATAAAAGATTAACTAGCCTCAACCCTTGGAACATTACTAACACAAGAAGGGCAGTGATTTCTTGAATTACATTCTTAATTCTCCATGGACCATGGCACATCAGTGCCCTTGCTCTGAACAGCTTTAATTTGATGCAAGTCAAGGAATCAACTTCAAAAATGACAGCTTGGTAATTGGATTGGGAAGCAATGTACACAGCCCATCTTAATGCCTCAGCTTCTGCTTGGAGGGGATTGATGGAGTTCACTGCTTTTGAACACGCAAGTAACAAATTAACAATGCCCCTCTCCAGTCCCTTACCACTACCGCTACTGCTGCTCTAGATTGCCCTACTGCTGCATCCACATTAAATTTGATTGTCCTTGTTTTTGGCTTAGACCAAGAGCGAGGTCTCAACTTATTCGAAATAAGTTTCCCACTAATTATTTCCCACTCATGTTCATGGATTATAAATAAGTTTGACCTAAATGGTATTTAAATATCGACTGTCCAAGTTTGGAAAAGAATATGTGGTGGCTAAGTTTGATATTAGAATAGATCATTTAGAAAAGAATCATAATAATAATAATAATAACAAAATTGAAAAGAGACATTAATAAATCGCAAACAAAATTCAAAAGACACCATTACACATACCTATAATAAATCACCATATACACCAAATGAAGAATTGTCAGTTAGTTGGGATTGTAATATTGTATGATCAAACGTAAAAGTTAGTAATCCACTCTTAATTAGCGATATGTTGATAAGGAAAATGCAAATGCATCAATTGACTTTTCACCAACTTTAACTCGATCTATGTCAAACTCAATTTTGGGATTGATAATAAATAAAAAGAGAAAAGTAGAAGAGTGAGAACAAAAAATGGTCCAATCTGAGATTATTTGTTAGTAGGAATGTGCACTGTAACATGCACAGTACACTCAATAGTTAGCACCAAAATACGGACTGGGGTGCCAAATAGAAATAGCAATGCTGAAATTGAATAAAGGAGACAGGTGAATACAAAAGGCGTGAAAATGAGTACTAAATTGGATAATGGAGAGCATATACAATAAAACAAGATTGTACGATTACATTCAAGCCTCCGCCTGACAAGGAATTGCTTATATTTGAATAGTATCTATATTTCTTATTTTTCACTAGTTTGTAGCAAATTGATTTAGACCTCAGCTGAGCTTACCCACTTTCATTTCTTAAATTTTGATTATTGTTTTGAGCCCATTTCTAAATAGAGTGTAGTCCTAATCACACGACTAAACTTTTCTCACTTAGACCGAACCCAAGTTATGAGGATTTTCTACAAAACTTTTTCAATCTCAATCCCTCCCATTGGACCGGGCAATGACCATGGCATGGCTCTTGCACAAATTTCGACATCAAGGGATTGGATTTGTTGTTTGATCGTAGAGTGTGGAAATGTGGGATTGGAAGTTATCAGTTCTATAATATGCAGGAAAAATAAATACTATCAATAAAAAAGAACAAGCAAATAGTCTGTTTAGTTAGGTGATTTAGGAATCTAAAAGTGGATTTTTAAAACTCAAAATGTCATTTTGCAACTCATAACTTTTTTACGAATGTCCATTTTAAACCAAAAATTTTGTTTTATAATATTTTATAAAAACACACCCAATATCGAAATTTGATAAACTATTGTTAAAGTGAATTTTTGCGTTAAATTCTCCATCTCTCCCTCTCTATAATTCTTGGAGTATAGTTGAAATTATATTCCAAACCAATAAAAATAAGTCGTTTAATATAAAAATTTATATATATATATATATATATATTAACATAGAGTATATCACTTCAACAATACTTTAAAACATATAATAATTACTCTTTTATTATTTTCAACTTCAGTATCTCATATTAAAATTTTCTCAGAAATGAAAAACATCTCACATTAGAAATAAGTAAAACAGGGTCAAATGTTGTTTACACTCAATACCCAAACTCAATTTTGGGAATGACAAAAAATAAAATAAAAAAGAGTGAAGAAGAGTGGGGCCGGGGGCGTGCACAGGCACAGCAGCACCAAAAATATGGACTGGACTGAGCTGTAACAAATGGCAGTAGACTATAATGGAGACAAAAGGGAGAGTCCAGCCGTTTTGGTGTGCAACACCCTCAACCTGCGCAGTGTACTGTGTACCAGTACCAGTACCACGGGGAATCAAACGGAATGGTATACGTGTATCAAATAATATTCAAAATTTTTTTTGGTGATATAGCCAGTATTCAACTATTTATATAGTCACAGCGCCTCAGAGTTTTACTCACTCGTATTAAGCCTTCTCTCTCTCACTCTTTCACTCACATTTCTCTTATTTCCTCCCTCCCTCCCTCTATCCCTCTCTCTCTCTCTCTCTCTCTCTCTCTTTTTCTCCCTCTCAAGTCTCAACTCATGGCAGAAGGAGGAGGAGGAGAATCATATGTTAGAACGGATGATAACGACAAGTTGCAATATGTCAAAAACAAATTAGACTCTTACGAAGTTGTAAAAGCTTTAGCAAGCATTGATAGCACCTCAACGTATAAGCTAAGGCTTATACAACCCAACAAACCATCTTCAAGCATCACGCCGTTTCAGCCATTGTATCGCATCCTAAAAATGGCTGAAACGGTTGATGCCTCCAAGATTCAGTTCTTTGAAAATGAATGCAAAGCAAACATTTTGATGGCCAGCGAAGGCTCCAAGATTTTAAAAGTGCATTCTCATTTCGCAACCGATAAAGGATTTGCTATTGTGCTTCCAAGTTGCAGATTTTCCTTGTTTATGTTAAGAAAATACCAAGCTTTCCTCAGTGGGTTTGAGGAATGGATGGCTGCCTTCATACTTAGTGAAGTCTTGAAAAGTTTGTGTCACCTTCATACATGTTACACCCACCATGGCTCTATTAATACTGAGAGCATCTATCTCAATTCAACCGGAAGCGTTCTCGTTGGATACCGTGCTTCTTTATTTAAAGATGCAGTTGTCCCTACTGCTTCATGGGTGGAACCACCGGAGGTCCGTCACGGAGGTCCTCACAACGTGTTGTCGGACGTATGGCAGTTCGGTCTCTTAGCATTGGAACTCGTTTATCCACCCGACACATGTCGAACTGGAGGAACCAGATGGACTGACCATCTCCAGAAGCTTCGAAACGTCTATGACTTGCCAAGCAAGAATGCCAGTGCGTTAATAAAGGGCAAATCTAAAGTTTCAAAAGCTTTCAAGAAAGTAAAGACAGTTCTTGGAGCAAAGAAGACGAAGGGCCCATTTGACGATAAAGGTAAAAGCTTATCAAGATCATTTGCAAAAATGATCTTGCAATGCTTGGAAGAAGATCCGAGAGGTAGACCAACGGTCCAAGAGCTCAGGGAATGGAAGTGTTTCAAGGGCTTAATTGAGCAGGAAGAGTTTTGGGAGCTTGTAAGAGGAGCTATAGCTCAAGAACCTGAGCCACAGGGTTCATACTCGTAAAAGCAATAGCTGAAGAATCTGAGTCACACCGTTCAAAGGCCCGGCCCAGTAATTGCAAGTCAAAAGTCCAAAGACATGTTCTCTCTTTCTTTTTTTTCTTTTTTTCTTTTTTTTTCCTTTTTTAATGAAGAAATCTTTTAGGTCGGGAAATCTTTGTCGTAGATTGTGATTTTTTTTTTCTTAAATTTTCCGTTGTTTAGCTTTCCTTCTTTTCTTTTCTTTTCTTTTTTTCCCTTTTTTTTTTTTATATAAAAAATTTGGTTTTTAGGAAGGAAAAAAAAAATACGTGATGTTCTGTGTAATGCTGTTTTGTTTTGCTTATTAATCTTTGTGTGAACCTGTCAAGACAGAGAGCATGAGAATTCTATTTTTCTTGTTTGATTCAACAGGTTGAGTACGCTGTAGCACCACTACACAGTGCACACCTCACCCTCACTAGCAGCACTCATCTATTGTTTTTTTTTTTTTTTTTTTTGTCTCTATTTTAATGTCCTTTCTTTTTTAAAACACTAAAATCAAATGTTGGACAAAAGGAGTGAAAATTTCATTTGTTATTAAATTTTAAAATATAACAATATGTTTAAATAAAAATATGGGATTTAGACAAGAAATAAATTGAGAATATTTGTATGTTTTGAAATTGAAAATTTGATTAATAACAAGAGGTCAAGAATAATTTTTTTTTTTTTTTTTAAAGAAGTTAACACAACAAATGAGAGAGATTTGAGAGTCTATGTGCGCATCATAATTGAGGACCAAAATAGGGTATTTGCATTACCAATATAAGTTAACCAAATTCCAGTATTAAAAATAATAATAATAATAATAATCAAGAAATCCCCATAAACAATAATTTCAACTCAGCTGTAAAGCTATGAAAAGTTTGTCCCTCAAAACTTATTTAATCACAAAAGAGGAAGACAGAGCAATTGCAAGGAGCTAAGACTCCATCTTGAGACAATTATCAGAGGCACATTAAAATAAATAAACAAAAGCCGTGAAAATCTCGTTCTTGTACAATATATGGAAATTGATTAACATCTAGTTTCTTTCACTAAGTGCTAATTGCAATGCGTGCTCTGCTTCCTTCAAAAATAAACGAGTCAGTTGCTTTTGCCCTCGTCTATATATTATACTAGACTTCCTGTTTTTACTCCTCAACTTCTGTTGGGTTATGGCTTCTGTCTCTTTGCTGCAGAGCCATGCACAAGAAAAGTACATTAGATACTTCAACAATAAAAGATCAAATGGATGAAGGTTAATGTATGCATTTCTAGTTGGATATTCAGCAAACAAATAAGGCCTACATTGAATTTTCAACATTCTTTCACCTTGAGAATTTGGTCATTTTTAAATTACTACATATGATCAGCATTGAAACTTATTCTTTAGAGCATTTTCTGGGATTTTTTTCCCCCCGGGGCAAATACTCAATTCCCAAGGGGTTTCAAACCTCCACCTCACCCACCACCCCATACTTATTTGGCCTGAAGGCCATTGGTGCATTTACTGCTTTAGCATATCTAAGTATTAAAAATTAGTGTTTTTTTTTTTTGCGCACACACGCACAAAATGAATTTTGTACCCACAACCTCACCCTTTACCCAATTTTATTTTCTTTATAAGTACCCTCCACCCAATTTATGGTAGAAGGTCCTGCCATTTTAGTTAGACTTCATTGACAACTTGACTTAGAAGACATTCATCAAGACAAAAAGATGATAATTCAAATTTTTTCATACATTGGTATTTGCAGCTTCTGGCTTTCAGTAGTATTGACTTCTTTTAGAAGTTCAATGTCACAGTCCTCTGCTCCAGAATTCTCTTCAAGATCTACCATCCTGGAATACAGAGAAATCATAGTCTCAGGCAAGTTAAAGCAAGCGGAGTGATAAATTAAATACAACTAAATACTAGTCATATTTACAATGCTGGAGTCATCAGCAAATTAATATTTAAAAGATAAGACTCCAGGGTTTACTTCATCTGGAGAAGATCAACAGAGCTCCAGAATCGCCACAAGCCTCCTATACTGCTGCACGGACTTCTGTATCAGATGGTTGCCTCTCCCCACCAGATCCAACAAGCTTCACAAAAAATCAATAGATTCAACTAAGGGTCAAGAACCAGAGGGAAAAATAAATTAAAAGATTGAACCAGTGGAGGATTCCTTTGGCTCTAAAATAACAAATTTCTGTCAATATGAATATATACCAATGACTTATAAGTAAGTAAAACTATCACCAAAGCACAAAGATTTGCAAATTATCTTTCGATCAAGCAGTTTGAGGAGATTGCTTATATTGACATCTGCATGTTTTTTGAAAAATAGTTTATGGTATAAACAATCATATTAAGATGACCAAAAGTTATTACACCACATTCAATTTTCTTTAAATAACTAACAGCATTCAATTTGTATTAGGATCCTCTCTATTTGTTATTAAAACAGACAGGGTCCACATTACAGCAAAGATTTAGTTATTTACAAATCTAAAAGCATAGTGGCGTCATATCAATTAAACTCAATTATCATTTCTTATATGATGGAATGAGATTTTAAAAAAAAAAGTAGTAAACCATTAGATTTGTGAAAATTTTAATCGCAAATGAAAGGATTTCAATCCCATCATTTCACCACCAAAAATATCTCAACATATGTTATCATTTGTCTTTCAAAGGAAGCCAGAAGATAAAATTATAACTTCACTCATCATCAAACTATCTATGACACTTCTGACACATAGAACCAAGTATGCCCCAAAGTGACCTAAACAAGGTATATGTGTCTTAAATTGTAAATTTATTAAGTGCATTTATAGTTTTATCAACTGCATTCGTAATATTGCATATTCTTTTTTTTTTTACCAATAATATTGAAGATTCTTGACAAAGGAGCATAGCTGGAAAGCTATTTATATCCACTTAGCCAGAGGTATAAGAAGGTCAGGCATCCAGTGGAAGGAAAAATTATATTAAAGAAACCGCACCACTTCCAGCATCGATGAAACCTGAAAAATCTCATCTTCCTGCAAGGCTATGGTCCTCAAGGCAGTTAAAAAGTTATCAGGAAAAACCAGCTTGTTTAAGTAAGAGGGCATCTTGCACTGACACTCCAACTGTGACTGCAAACTTGACAAATCCATACAAATAAAGTAGTTCCTGCATCAAATTCAAGGTAACAAATTTGTATTAGAAAGTTGACAAAGCTCTACAGTCTATGGTTGCTTAAAATGATATGAATCTCCCACAATTGGAGCCGATGTTTATTAAAAACACAGTTCTCCAAAAAGTTGGATGATTTTCATTCACCAAAACGGATGAATAGTAAGATAGTAGAAAGCAAGAAATGAATTTTCAATGGTAATTTTTTCATTTGACAGAGAAGTGAGTGCAATGTGGATTGGCATAGACACATTGAAGGTGCCATGATGAATTTGAATGAGTACAGGGGGAGGGGTTTTGGGGGTGGGGGAGAATTATAGGTTGAGAGTCTATTAAGTTAATAAACATGATACAATGCCAGAAAGAACAGACTAGCAAAAACAAAATCGGTGCAGCAGAACGCAAATATTTTGAGTGAGGCTTTCTTTCATAGGATAAATTGATTAAAAAAATCAGCTTTCATAAATGAACATGCCATGGCCAAGTCACAACATAGTGTAATATGCAAATGCTCTCATGAAAACATAGTAAAAAGCATATGATGAAGTGGTCAGAAAGAAATTTCATACTTTCATGCAAGAAGTATTCCATGCATTTTGCACAGATGTTTCTATAATATACATTAATGTTGAGTGTCATTCCATACCATTGGTAAAAACAAGGACAAAGGCAACCATTGTAGAAAAAAAAATGTCATCAAGAGATATCAAATGGCCATGGTTAACAGATACTCGCAGAAAACACACAAGTAAGAAAGTTTTAGGTGTTGACTCTCCCCCACCCCCCCCCCCCCCCCCCAAAAAAACCAAACCCTCTCCCTCTTCAGTAATAAGATTTACTCTATAAGAAAATACAACATACCTCATCTCCTTTGTTACCATAGCTAATGGAAATCTCTCCCTTGGTTTCAAAGGGACTTTGTTCAGCTGTCCAGTTGGGACAAAGAACATATGATTAGTCACATTCCCAGCTACTTAAATATAAACTGATGAAGGGAAACAACTAATTAAGAGATCATTAGCAACTGTTCTAGCCGCAGGAAACTATCATTGGAGCTCAATGTCTAAACTTAACACCCATATAATCAAAAAACTTACTACAAAATCAGGAGGAGGACTACCAGATAGAAGGTACATAGAGAAAGGAACTCCAGTTATTGATCCTGTTCTGTCAACTACCCAAGTTGCTGCAGTCTTCAAATCTGGGTGGCCATATTTTCAGCTGGTAAGTTACAGATACATATATTAATTTTACAACCCAAACCCAATTTATAAAAGCAAAACAAGCAAAAAAATGTAAGAGAGAAAATTTATATTTGCCTATTTTTTGGATGGTAAGAACTATTCTTATTGTTTCAGAACGCAACTATTGTCCAAAAGTTTGTAATCTTTGAACAGATTATGCCTTAATTGAATGTCCGAGCAAGAAGTGATTTCTAAGTTCTTACACTTGTCTAAGTGTAAAGCTTCACTGTGGATCCACAAATTAATGCTTAAAGTTAGTTCCATGCAGAAAGAAGTAATAAGCCAGTAGGGTAGAAATTATAAATTAGACAATAGCAACTTATCCAAAAAAAAAAAAGACAATAACATACCCTTGGATTAAGGTTGTAAGAATTTATAAAATTATAAAGGAAAAAGGAGGAAATCACCAATTTAGGAAAAACACCACCACCAAAAGAAAGGGATTGAAAAGAAAAGAAATAACAAAGAACTAGATTATTTTAGAATCGTGGACGAATGGCATACCATGGTTGCAAAAGTCAATGCCAGGGACAAGACCCTCCACCCAGATGGTTTCTCCTTGTATTGCTGTGGATGTCACTCTGTTGACTTCGCTATCTACATTCTGGACCCTACATCCTGATATGAGAAGGTCCAGGTATTAGTTCAAAAGATCATGTTACATTCGAGAAAGAATAGATCTGCCACCCAGCACATTGTTAAACTCAATATAAATGAGTCAGAAGAAAGGATTCATGGACAATGATTAGAGGAAAAGATAACCTTACCTTTTTCATCCTCTCCACTGGAAATATAATTAGTGCAAAGATCAGAATCTCGGGTAGTTGCAAAGTTACTGTCTTCCTCTTGAGTTTGTGGAAATACATAGGAATGTGGCAAAGGAATGTTCAGTGCACGAGTCCAAAATACAGAATTTGCCCTAGCACCATGATGATTGTGCAACGTTAAAAAATTTAAATTTTAAAAACACTATAAACAGACATAATTGTTTTTTGATAAGTCACTATAAACAGACATAATTAAGGAGAGGATTCACTAGATGACAAAAGATCACAAGAACAGTTCATTAAGAAGACACATACCAAAGGAATCTTCAAAGCACACCTCGCTGGAAAATGAAGCAACAAGAATAGTATAAGTTTTAAGTATTAGAAATAAATGAAATATTAAATATGTGTGTGTGTGCACGCGCACTTCATTAGTCTGAACTCATTAAATGTGTCATTTTAGATACCTCATTATTCCTAAGTGATAAGAAATAAAGAAAAAGCTGGTAAATACCCAAGTAAGTAGTAACCAAATTTACCTAAACATAAAAGATCATGAACTGAAAGTCGCTATAAAAACAGCATACAAAGCCTACATTTCTAAAGCTTACAGGCAGAACCATATCAATGGATCAATATTAACATTGATATTCAAAAGAGGCAGTGCATATAAATACATTTCATAACTTCCCGTCAAGTCCCTCCGCATGAAACAGCAGAAACTAGCAAGATTTTTTTTTTTTCATAACTTCCCGTCAATTATCAGAGGCACATTAAAATAAATAAACAAAAGCCGTGAAACTCTCGTTCTTATACAATATATGGAAATTGATTAACATCTAGTTTCTTTCGCTAAGTGCTAATTGCAATGCGTGCTCTGCTTCCTTCAAAAATAAACGAGTCAGTTGCTTTTGCCCTCGTCTATATATTATACTAGACCTCCAGTTTTTACTTCTCAACTTCTGAGGGGTTATGGCTTCTGTCTCTTTGCTGCAAAGCCATGCACAAGAAAAGTACATTAGATACTTCAACAATAAAAGATCAAACGGATGAAGGTTAATGTATACATTTCTAGTTGGATATTCAGCAAACAAATAAGGCCTACATTGAATTTTCAACATTCTTTCACCTTGAGAATTTGGTCATTTTTAAATTACTACATATGATCAACATTGAAACTTATTCTTTAGAGCATTTTCTGGGATTTTTTTCCCCTAGGGTAAATACTCAATTCCCAAGGGGTTTCAAACCTCCACCTCACCCACCATCCCATACCTATTTGGCCTGAAGGCCATTGGTGCATTTCCTGCTTTAGCATATCTAAGTATTAAAAATTAGTGTTTTTTTTGCACACACACACACACAATGAATTTTGTACCCACAACCTCACCCTTTACCCAATTTTATTTTCTTTATAAGTACCCTCCACCCAATTTATGGTAGAAGGACCTGCCATTTAAGTTAGACTTCATTCACAACTTGACTTACAAGACATTCATCAAGACAAAAAGATGATAATTCAAATTTTTTCATACATTGGTATTTGCAACTCCTGGCTTTCAGTAGTATTGACTTCTTTTAGAAGTTCAATGTCACAGTCCTCCGCTCCAGAATTCTCTTCAAGATCTACCATCCTGGAATACAGAGAAATCATAGTCTCAGGCAAGTTAAAGCAAGCGGAGTGATAAATTAAATACAACTAAATACTAGTCATATTTACAATGCTGGAGTTATCAGCAAATTAATATTTAAAAGATAAGACTCCAGGGTTTACTTCATCTGGAGAAGATCAACAAGCAATTGTAGAGCTCCAGAATCGCCACAAGCCTCCCATACTGCTGCACGGACTTCTGTGTCAGATGGTCGCCTCTCTCCACCAGATCCAACAAGCTTCAAAAAAAAAACAATAGATTCAACCGAGGGTCAAGAACTAGAGGAAAAAATAAATCAAAAGATTGAGCCAGGGGAGGATTCCTTTGGCTCTAAAATATCAAATTTCTGTCAATATGAATATACACCAACGATTTATAAATAAGTAAAACTATCACCAAACCACAAAGATTTGCAAATTATCTTTCAATAAAGCAGTTTGAGGAGATTGCTTATATTGACATCTGCATGTTTTTTGAAAAATAGTTTATGGTATAAACAATCATATTAAGATGACCAAAAGTTATTACACCACATTCAATTTTCTTAAATAACTAACAGCATTCAATTTGTTTTAGGATCCTCTCTATTTGTAATTAAAACAGAATGGGTCCATATTACAACAAAGATTTAGTTCTTCAAGAATCTAAAAGCATAGTGGTGTCATATCAGTTAAACTCAATTATCATTTCTTATATGATAGAATGAGATTTTTTTTTAAAAAAGTAGTAAACCATTAGAATTGAGAAAATTTTAATTGCAAATGAAAGGATTTCAATCCCTTCAATTCACCACCAAAAATACCTCAACATATGTTATCATTTAACATTTATCTTTTAAAGGCAGCCAGCAGATAAAATTATAACTTCACTCATCATCAAACTATCTATGACACTTCTAGAACAAATCACTTTTAAGAAAATAAAAGCACAAGTGATGAACTTAGGAAAAGAAAAATGTAAATTGATAATATAAAAAACAAAATGCCAGGTCTCACTTCGTCTGTTCATAATTTAGAGTTTCAAAAGTCCTCCGATATTGTCCAACAACAGTACAAGTCATGGTTAAACTGAACAAGTTCTAATTTCCAACTAAGTGTGCGTTTGGCTACCAATTAAAAAGTCAGCTTGTTTTACTATTCAGTTTATTTTACTATTCAGCTTATTTTTGCTACTATTCATAAGTTCCACTGCACTTTTTGGTACTATTTATAGGTCCTAATATTCAGCTAACTTTTACCTTTATCTACAGTACTTTTAACAAAAAATTTTCAGTTTTAGTAAAATAAGCAGATCCCAAACAGACCCAAAATAGCGATATTAGAATCCAATGATATTTTATACTAATTATATATACAATTTACAAGAAGGATCCTTAAATTTCACCTCTAATTGCGCATTCTATTTTCCAAAAATATTACTATGTTCTCAACATGAAAGATAGAGTAATGTATAATATACACAACGGAGTCTACCAAGTTTTTCTACTTTCAGTTTTCTCATTGTGCTGCACAGCAGTTGGAAACTTTAATTGCAAGACTTCTTTTACCACTTCAATCTGCTCTTCTCTTTATTGAACTCTACTAATCAATTCACCACAAAAAAGAAAGGGTTATCTAATCGGATCCTGATACAACTCTACGTTTAAAAGTCATCTTTTCTAGCCTATACCTTACAATTAAGAATATTGCCCCAAAGTGGCTTAATATTGCAGGGACAAAGTTTGGCTACAAACAGTGGCAGTAACTCCCACTAAAAAAATTAACACGGTTACATATTTTGAAAACCTAATGGCTGGATTGCATGTTTTTTACACACATGTCAAATTTTGTATCAATCGGATATTATTTATTATTCAATTCATAAACTTATTTTTTATGCATAATTTTAGACTATAAAAACTTAAAATTTAAACATCCGATTGATGACGTAGTTATTGATCATTGATTTTTTGAAAATTTTGCAAGTATGTAAGATACAAAAAGAAAATGTTATCTAATGGTGGATTTGTCAAAATTCGCATCCAATAAAAATATATTGTTTGGAGTTGTAGCCATTAGCCAAACTTTGTCCATATTGTAGGGTTCCATTTCCCCTACGGTCTGATCTTCACTTTACAAAACACTCCTCAACATTTGACCAGGCAGAGCAAGGATAAACTAATCCCAATATAATTAAAAGTTTAGGAGACAACATTGGTGCCTGACACATAGAACCAAGTATGCCCCAAAGTGACCTAAACAAGGTATACGTGTCTTAAATTGTAAATCAATTAAGTGCATTCATAATTTTATCAACTGCATTCGTAATATTGAATTTTTTTTTTTTTTACCGATAATATTGACGATTCTTGACAAAGGAGCATAGCTGGCAAGCTATTTATATCCACTTAGCCAGAGGTATAAGAAGGTCAGGTATCCAGTGGAAGGAAAAATTATACTAAAGGGACCGCACCTCTTCCAGCATCGATGAAACCTGAAAAATCTCATCTTCCTGCAAGGCTATGGTCCTCAAGGCAGTTAAAAAGTTATCGGGAAAAACCAGCTTGTTTAAGTAAGAGGGCATCTTGCGCTGACCACTCCAACTGTGACTGAGAACTTGATCCTCACCCTTATCATTCCCTTCAATTTTTGCTGTGCATTCTGAAAAAAATCCATGATCCAGCAAACTTCTAGGCAACAGACACCTCAGTTCAGCCTTCTGTAATCACAAACTAGATTTGTTGATAAAGCAAATTCTATTTTGGAGGATAATTAAAGCAGTCTGGAAGAGCACTTTCTGTGGATGATGCATCCACTGAAAAATTGATGAGTCATACAGATGATATATTAATGCGAAACCATATACCACAAAATCAAGAATGGATTATACCAGACCTGTGCTTCAAGCAGCTGGACCTTTGAATCAGTAAAGGGAACACTTTGGATTGCCTCCATGGGGTAATGGACCTGAGTAGTCATCAAGAAATTAATGATCTATGCACCAAGTCTTGATAGCTCATAATAATTTGCAAATTTGAGATTTAATACTATACATGGCTGTACATAGAGCAAAAGAACACAAGGAGGATCCACATAGACAACACCAAACCAAATGGTCGAGATAAAATTTCTTCAAGTTGAGTTTGAAATGGTATCACCACAATAAATTGAAAGAACTTAATTAACAAGAGCCACATGTCGCTTTTATGGCATTACCATGAGATAGTCATCGGGATTATTATCAATGACAAATCCATACAAATAAAGTAGTTCCTGCATCAAATTCAAGGTAACAAATTTGTATTAGAAAGTTGACAAAGCTCTACAGTCTACAGTTGCTTAAAATGATATGAATCTCCAGCAATTGGAGCCAATGTCGGATGATTTTCAATCACCAAAACGCGTGAATAGTAAGATGGTAGAAAGCAAGAAATGAATTTTCAATGTTAATTTTTTCATTTGACAGAGAAGTGAGTGTGATATGTGGATTGGCATAGACACATTGAGGTCGACATTCTATCAAATTAATAAACATGATGTAATGCCCAGAAAGAACAGACTAGCAAAAACAAAATCGGTGCAGCAGAACACATATTTTGAGTGAGGCTTTCTTTCATAGAATAAATTGATTAAAAAAATCAGCTTTCATAAATGAACATGCCATGGCCAAGTCACAGCACAGTGTAATATGCAAAAGCTCTCATGAAACATAGTAAAAAGCATATGATGAAGTGGTCAGAAAGAAATTTCATACTTTCATGAAAGAAGTATTCCATGCATTTTGCACAGATGTTTCTATAATATACATTAATGTTGAGTGTCATTCCATACCATTGGTAAAAACAAGGACAAAGGCAACCATTGTAGAAAAAATATATAACTCATCACAAGCAAGAAAGTTTTAGTTGTTTCCTCTCCCCCCCCCCCCCCCTCTCTCTCTCTCTCTCCCTCTTCAGTAATAAGATTTCCTCTATAAGAAAACACAACATACCTCATTTCCTTTGTTACCGTAGCTAATGGAAATCTCTCTCTCGGTTTCAAAGAGACTTTGTTCAGCTGTCCAGTTGGGACAAAGAACATAGGATTAGTCACATTCCCAGCTACTTAAATATGAGCTGATGAAGGGAAACAACTAATTAAGAGATCATTAGCAACGGTTCTAGCTGCAGGAAACTATCATCCGAGCTCAAAATCTAAACTTAACACCCATATAATGATAAAACCTACTACAAAATCAGGAGGACTACCAGATAGAAGGTACATAGAGAAAGGAACTCCAGTTATTGATCCTGTTCTGTCAACTTCCCAAGTTGCTGCTGCCTTCAAATCTGGGTGGCCATATTTTCAGCCAGTAAGTTACAGATACATATATTAATTTTACAACCCAAACCCAATTCATAAAAGTAAAACAAGCAAAAAAATGTAAGAGAGAAAAAAAAAATTTCTATTTTTTGGATAATAAGAACTATTCTTATTGTTTCAGAACGCAACTATTTGACCAAAAGTTTGCGATCTTTGAACAGATTATGCCTTAATTGAATGTCCGAGCAAGAAGTGATTTCTAAGTTCTAACACTCATCTAGGTATAAAGCTTCACTGTGGATCCATAAATTAATGCTTAAAGTTAGTTCCATACAGAAAGAAGTAATAAGCCAGCAGGGTAGAAATTATAAATTAGACAATAACAACTTATCAAAAAAAAAATAGACAATAACATACCCTTGGATTAAGGTTGTAAGAATTTATAAAATTATAAAGCAAAATGAAGGAAATCACCAATATAGGAAAAACACCACCGCCAAAAGAAAAGGGATTGAAAAGAAAAGAACTAACAAAAAACTAGATAATTTTAGAATTTTGGACGAATGGCATACCATGGTTGCAAAAGTCAATGCCAGGGACAAGACCCTCCACCCAGATAGTTTCTCCTTGTATTGCTGTGGATGTCACTCCGTTGACTTGGTTATTAACATTCTGGACCCTACATCCTGATATGAGGAGGTCCTGGTATTAGTTCAAAAGATCGTGTTACATTCAAGAAAGAATAGATCTGCCACTCAGCACATTGTTAAACTCATTATAAATGAGTCAGAAGAAAGGATTCATGGACAATGATTAGAGGAAAAGATAACCTTACCTTTTTCATCCTCTCCACTGGAAATATAATTAGTGCAAAGCTCAGAATCTTTGGTAGTTGCAAAGTTACTGTCTTCTTCTTGAGCTTGTGGAAATACATAGGAATGTGGCAAAGGAATGTTCAAAGCACGAGTCCAAAATACAGAATTTGCCCTAGCACCATGATGATTGTGCAATGATAAAAAATTTAAATTTTAAAACACTATAAACAGACAATTGTTTTTGATAAGTCACTATAAACAGACATAATTAAGGAGAGGATTCACTAGATGACAAAAGATCATAAGAACAGTTCAATAAGAAGATACATACCAAAGGAAATCTTCAAAGCACACCTCGCTGGAAAATTAAGCAACAAGAATAGTATAAGTTTAAGTATTAGAAATAAATGAAATATTAAATATGTGTGTGTGTGCACGCGTGCTTCATTATTCTGAACTCATTAAATGTGTTATTTTAGATAGCTCATTATTCCTAAGTGATAAGAAATAAAGAAAAAGCTGCTAAACGCCCAAGTAAGTAGTAACCAAATTCACCTAAACATAAAAGATCATGAATTGAAAGTGGCTATAAAAACAACATGCAAGCCTACATTTCTAAAGCTTACAGGCAGAACCATATCAATGGATCAATATTAACATTGATATTCAAAAGGGGCAGTGCATATAAATACATTTCATAACTTCTCTTCAAGTCCCTCAGCATGAAACTAGCAAGAGTTTTTTTTTTTTTCCTTTGCCTTCTTTGTTTGTTAGCACAGTTGAAATGATTTAACTGCAATGTAACTGTAATATTTGAGTGCAACTTGCTTGACATAAATACAATCTAATTATTTTGATTTTTGAAGCACAAACGTTCTTGCCTCCAATTTGAGATAAAATGGGCATATCCACCACCTAATCCAGAAACCAACTTATTGGATGATGAACATCAACATGCACATCAGCAAAAAGTCAAATACTCAATGAAGATGACTAAATAAGGCTTGCCAAGTACACCCGTGATTCCTAATTAGACCATGTCTAGAGTCTATGTTGTAGTACAAACACATTGCCCATTGACTTTCTCTAGTCAACAACAAAGACTTAGTTCCAAAATTTGAGGTCAGCTGTAGACCCTCAACAGATTAGATTGGGTCGGGCTCATGAATTCTTTTCCTCTGTTCACAATCTTCAAAAATGCAACTTAAGATCATTGATTGGTGTAACATGTGCAAGAGTAGCAAGGAGTCAGTTAATCATCTTTTGCTTCATTGTATGGAGGCACAAGATATTTGAGCATTCGTCTTTACCCTATTTCAAGTTGCTAGGGTTATGCCAAAGACAATGGCTTAAACGCTAAGCTGTTAGGAAGGGAGATTTCATCATCATAGACATTCTAAAGCTTGGAATGAAGTACCCATGTGTCTTTTGGACAATTTGGGGTCATCAGAACAGTCAAACTTTAGATGGCATCAATCATCCAAACCAATTCATTAGGCAGAATATATTGTATGACTAGATGAATGCTTTGGGAAATAGGTCTTGTCATATTATAGATTCCTAGATACTCTAAATTTGACAGTGTACCTTTCATTTATCTCTTCTTAATTTATTTGAATAAAAGTATACTTATAATATTAAATTAAATTAACAAGCTCAAAAAGACCTGTTGTGCAGGGTTATTCTTAGTAAGTAATAAAATCCATTAAAAGTGCAAAAAGAATGGATGCAAATGAAGTACATGGGAAACATACACCTGCTGTCTTGGTATATTAACTTTCTTAAGGGCTAAACATTCAGAAGTTCATTAATCTGAATAATGCCTTAATAAGCTGAGTGTGGGTCCTCAAAACATAAAACTCATCCAGCTGACCGATCAAGAATGAATGGTTAGTTGTTACAAAAAATTAATTCATGGCATAGGTTATGTTAATGATTTTTTAACTAGTTGTTACATATGCACCTAGTGAGTTATATTAATGATATATAAACCAAATAATTCACTGTGCAGAAAATCTGGATTAAACGTATATAAGTTGGTATGATAAACCACTAATGCCCAAGGACTGGATTAAACCTATTAATGTACTTCCAATAATATAAATGACCACAAACCTTTCTGAATCCCCATCAAGTGTTAAAAGTTTCTTCACTAATGGCTTCACTTTGTCATCATATAAAGTCTGCAACTTTTTCTTCTGCACTTAAACCTATATTTGGTCACATATGCTGAATGGGGAAATTCAGAAAGCCTACTTCATCAAAAATAAAATGTTGATAGGTGACACCAAGAAATCATATCAAGCCAGACAAATACAGAATGGTTGTTTAGGATACATAGAACAGTTTTGGTAAGATTTACTACTTGTTAACATAAAAGGTGGAATACGATACAAGAGAAAGCATATAGATCGACATTCCCTTGTGAATATCAACAAACTATATTTAACTTTTATGATGAGAGAGTTGCCTTTACAAGTGAAAGTGTCAGTTCCATAGATTGTACATGTCAAATCAGAAGTAAACTGAATGTATAAGCACCACCATGGACATGTCAGGATAACATGCAAGAGAAATGTATCACTGTGTTTTAAACATGATTATCTGTACAAATCTATCATGTTAAAAGGGGCCATAAAGTTACTAATGATCAAGGTTTTTAATAGTATTTTTTTCTTTATCGATAAGTTACACACACACACAGTGGGTCTTGAACCCACAACCTCACCCCTCCACCTTGCTCTTACAAGCGGAGGAAGTGGCTTTTGAGCTAAAGATTAGAGCAATTTTTGATAGTGATACTTGCATAAATAAAACATCCATTTTCTTAGATGAGATCATTTTGGATTAACAGATCCCACCAATGTCCAAAATAAAAATAAAAAGATCTAGCCATTTGGTATTAGTGTTAGAAATGCTAACTGGGAATTGCAAGTGCATGCCTAATTGAAGTAAAGCATTCATTTTTTCAAAATCATGTGGTGAATTTGAAAAAAGAAAATAATAATGGACAATATGTCAGTCAAGTGATTAACTAATCATTTAAAAAATTTTAAACATAGCATTTTATACAATTTGCTATAAAAATATTGAATAATGAGAGTAAGGCTAGCATAATAAAGTTAATCATATGTTCAACTACTAATGAGTGGCGTGCAAGAGATCTACTGGTCATATAAAATTTAAGCATAGCATTTATATAATGTCATATAACTGCTATTTGATAATAGTTTAAGACTAGCATAACTAAAGGAAATCATGTGTTCAACTACTACTGAATATAAAATCCTGGTGCTGGTGCTATGTGGATTGTGTAGTCCCTTTGAATATAAATACTAGAGATCAGACCTTGCAAGTGCCTGCTACCCAAACGATGTGTAGCAGACTTGAGTGCAAAAATCAGCCCCTCCAAAAATTGGAGGTAAGATTGCCTATTAACCACATCTCCCATACTCCACAAAAGCAGGAGCCTTGTGCTATGGGTAAGACATTTTCCTCCTCTTCTAGAATTTATTATGAGGGGTTGAATTTTGTGTAGCATATCACATTGTAAGATTGGTATTTGTATAACAAATCAAGGGCCCATATAAATAGAGTTAAGATCTAATGGTTTATCCATTTATCTTTACACACACACACACACCCAAATTTTTAGCTTGTTTAAAAAACACACTTTAGGCGCACTTTTTTTAAATTCACTTCTCTACGTGTAAAATGCTTAAAAGAACTTCAGCTGGTGCTTTTCGGTTTTCACTTTTAGAGCACTTGAGTGCGATTTTAACAACACCTAATTGGCATCCATGGGACATAGAGATGTACCCAAAAATCATTTTACCTGCAATTCGGTGGCCCGATACAACGTGGTTCCCTTTAGCTCCAATAGCTCATCATCAGTAAACCAAAGTGGATTCCCAAAACTGGTTGGAAGCATATCAAGGTACCTGATACAATCACCCACCCCAAATGAATTCAAACACTAAAAAGGGGGAAAAAAAACAATTGAGGATTCAAAAAAAATGTGCACTTTATACATACGGCTTCCATGAAGAATTTTTACGGAGGCGCTCCAAAGTTAGAAACAAATTCATCAGGAACCTGTCATCTACTTCTCCATCTTCAAACATTGCTCTGCATTCTGGCCCAAGAAGAGAATCTTGCAACACTCTCATAGGAGTTATTGCTAAATCAAGTGGAACAACTAATAGAACACCTGAAATTATTTTCAAAATCAATTTTTTTTATTCAAAATCTCCTTCTATGGATGCTACGGAAAAGAGTCGAAAGTAACAGTTTAACTAGTAAATGCTTGCCCTGGTGTATAAACTATTTGACCAACATAATCATTCAATATTTTGAAAAAACTTCTCATCACATACACAATACTCTTGCACATGGGAGTTTAGATTCTTCCCCTAATCAACAACAACTCAAGTAATTTTGTCACTCTTCAAATGAGGGAAAAAAATTGGTAATGATTCATTATAATTATTATCCAACAACCAATTTCCTTGCTTCTACGAGCAATTCAAGCAAACCAAGATACCCCACCAAATTTTGCACCTCAAAATCCAGTTTTCACCATCTGGGTCCCATTAAATCAACATTGTCACATTGAAAAATCCACTTTCTGTTCCATAATCAATTCCTTTTCCTACATGTCCTCAGCAAAGAGAGTAGAATAACAATATAAAATATGTCTGCGTGACTGTGTATTTGTCATAATTATCGTTAAAGTGAGCTTAAGCTTTTGGGACAACCAGAAATTTATCAGTATTACATTACAATTACAAATGAAGCAGTAGAAAGTTAATGGGAAAGTAGTGTGAGTTACCATCAGAAGCTTGATTGGCGGCCGAGAAAATACCAAAGCCTTTGGAATCACAGTGCTTAATCTTGCAACCACGTAGTTCAACTCCGTTCACCTGAAATTCAATTCAATTCCCAATTTTTTAGCAAATTATGGTTTTTTTTGGGGGGGGGGGGGGGGGGGGAGGGGGGGAAGAAGACGAGAATAAAGGAAAATGGAAACCTGTAACCACTGGAGAAACCGTTCGAGCTTGGCTTCTTCTTCTTGTTGTTGGGTAGCCATGGCTGTGTGAGTGTTAGTGACTCTCTGTGTTTGATTGGTTTTGAAGGGTTTAAGCTTTTCGTGGCGTTGAGTTCGGACTTCAAATACCAGAACCAGGGATTTAAAATGCTCTGCCACGGCGTCGTTTAACTTTAAAACCAATACAACTGCCTTCACTATTATTTAGGGGTTATAAATGAACTAAACTGATTATGGATGACGCTGATTTGATTTCAACTAAAACTTATAAGGAAAATTTAATGGGTAGACATTGATTAAAGAAATATTTTTAAAAACTTTTTTATAAGAAAAGAAATAAATTGCTTCTCAAAAAAAAGAAAAGAAATAAATTATTGATTTTTTTGTTACGGTTTTCAATATTTCTCACCAAAACTTTTCTAAAATTATCCATTAACAAATGTTTTAAAGACGCCTGTTAACAAAACCCAAAATTATATAAGCAATTAATTTTTTTAACACTTTTTATATTTCTCATAAAAGTAGTATTAAAACTTTCTTAAAATTGTCTATTTATAAATGCCTTAAGAATATCCATTAACAAAATCCAAAGTTCTATGATTCAGATCCTCTAGATTTCCTACGGTACTCTACCAAATAGATTTCCTTAAATCTTAACCATTCTTTAATGATTTAATGGTCAAGATTCTGGCAAATCAACATTCCACTAATAATAATCTTAATTATTTTGTTTACAACATTATTTTATTATTTTAAGAATATTGTTAAGGGAATACTGACATGGCAGAATTTTGACCATTAAATCATTAAAGAGTGGTTAAGATTTAAAGAAATCTACCAGTAGAGTACCCTAGGAAATCTAAAGGATATGAATCCAAGTTATATAAGCAATTGATTTTTTTTTTTGACACTTTTATATTTCTTATAAAAGTAGTATTAAAATTTTCCTAAAATGGTTTATTAATAAATGCCTTAAAGGCATCTGTTAACAGAACTCAAATTTATATATATTTGTTTATTTAAAAAAGAGTCAAGCTCAGGAATAAGTTAGTTTTTTTTTTTTTTTTTATTCGTGAGAATGAGATTGAATTAATATATATATATATATATATATATATATATATATATATATATAACCAAAACTTCTGACTTTTGATTGACTTCTCCACAATTTTACACATCAGCATTTTTTTTTAAATCTTTAAATTTGATTTATTTCTTTCTATTATCTATGAATACTTGGCAGCTATGGCAGGCATGAACTCAAAGAAAGTCAATGATTAAAAAAAAAAAAAAAACTTGCAAAAGATAGAACCTGAAAAGCTGCTGGAGCATTTGACATTGTTTATAAACCAAATCTAAAAGTAGAAGAAGAAGAAAGAAAGAGGGTGTAAAATGTCTTCAATCTAAAAAAGAATGAGAGAAACTGACAAAGCGCACATGAGTTTATGGATCTTAAAATGTAGGAGTTTTAATTTACATATTTATCCCCATTAGTTAAAACGTGTACTTGGGTATGATAAGGGTATTTTAAACATCAAAATTAAGGAATCCAAGCAGGAAAAGTGTAGTATTGATAACTAAAATCCATGGGGATATTTGAGTACTAGCATAGTAAGGGCAGACAATATAGTAAGTTGACACATGTTTGAAAGGTTTTAGCAAACTAGCATATCGAATTTTAGAAACTCGAGTTCTATATAAAACTCGATTCTCAAAGACTTGTTTCGTACTTGATGAGTTGGACAGTAATATGCCACATAGATCTCAAGTCTTAAAGACTCGAGTTCTACAAATCAAAACCGAGTCCTTAAGACTCGATTTTCTTAAGGAAAAACGATTATACCACATAGATCTCGAGTCTATAAGTCTCGAAATTTAATTAAATTATACTTGGATCTCGGATCTTATAGACTCTAGTTTTGCTAGGCAAAATTTTATAACACACATATACGCATCAGTCACTCAACACTCTCTCACCCATAACACTCAGCCTTTAACACTTAGCCTCACACTCCTCAGTAACTCATTGCCTCACTCACCCATAGCTCTGACACTTCTCACACCACATTGTCTTTGATCTCACACCACATTACCTCTCTCTGTCACTACTCCTCTCTCTCAACAAATTTATATCTCAAGTAAGGATTTTTTGATTTAATTGTTATTGTAGTTGGGTATTATTTGTTGTTGGGTGTGGGTTAAAGAGTTTGACTATTTATTTGGTAAATAGTTAACACAACTTAGTTAAGATACCAATATTGTGAATTATAGAACTTTGTTTTGTTAGTGTAAATTTTTTGAGTATTTATTTGCATGGTTTTTGTTATCAAAATTTATTCATCATTTCTAGGCTCTTATCTTTATCATGATCTTACAAGGATTTTGACTTTATTCGTCATTGTTTTGGGTACGAAATAGGTAGTGAATGAATTGTAATGAAATGGGTATGTAATTCATGCCATTTGAATGGATATGAAATGGGTGTGTAATGAAATGAGTGACTTACTCATGCCCTTCGAATGAATTGTAATGAAATGGGTATGTAATTCATGCCCTTTGAATGGGTATGAAATGGGTATGTAATGAAATTAGTGACTTACTCATGCCCTTCGAATGAATTGTAATGAAATGGGTATGTAATTCATGTCCTTTGAATGTGTAATGAAATGACTTTTTTTGTATTGGATATGAAATGAGTATGTAAATGTTATGAGTATGTAATTAGATAAAATGTTGTATACTTTTACAAGGATTTTGGCTTTTTTTTTTTTTTTGGTATTGGGTATGAAATGGGTAGTCATAGCATGGCGGAAAAAAGATTTGGGTATGAAATGTGTAACAAATGTGTAATGAAGTTCATGCCCTTTGAATGAATTGGAATTTGTACTTTGTGTAGTTTGATTAGACAAAATGTTTTTTAACTAACATAGTAACTTGACTCTAACAGGTTCACAATAACTATCATTGATATAATCCTATACCACGGTGGTCCGCTTAATGGTCCGCTTAAGAATGCCAATGCGAACAAGGGATTACCATTTGAAGGGCTGGGTGTAAAGTGCTATTATACCCAAATTGGTCGTAGGTTGAAGACCCTTGATAAATTAAAGATAATAGTTATGGAAGAATTGTGTGTGAATCCTATTGTGCACAACATACAAATTACTTATCATATGCCACATGAAGTCCTGAAGCACCGGCTTAATTACAAGTATATGGCAATAAAAACAGACAAACATGTAAAGATCATGTTTGACAAGTTGGAGAGAATACTCGAAGTAAATGATATTGAGTTGTACATATAGTTGGAGCCGCGTGCAAAAGTTGGTATCGAGGAAATCCAACAAACAACCACAAGTTTACAGGTTACAATTTCGGATGCTCAATATGAGTATTCTACACATGTAGAGGATGATGATGTTCATGATGACGATGACGATGACGATGATGATGACGATGACGATGATGATGATGACTATGTTAATGAGACTGCCATTAACAGTGAAGATTTTGTCGATAGAGATGAGTATGAAGAGAGGATTGAACGAGGGGACTTTGGGGACTTTGAGATGAACATTGAGAGAGACATTGATGACGATGAGATATTTGACTGTAGTGAACCTGATGCAGACAACCTCAAATACTTAACCAAATAGGCAAAAAATAATGTGGATAATAATAATAATAATAATCTTTATTCAACATAACCAAACAGATTTTTTGTATATTATTACCTGACCCGACTGCATTCTAACTAATTGCTCGCAATAGTGGACTAACGCCATGCCGGATGGCCTACTCTTCGAGCTTGGCACCCATACCCACCTACAGTTACAAGCAAATAACATAAGATAAGATAACACCACCTAGTTACTAAGAAGAGTACATTGCATAACACACTGAATATCAAGAAAATACTTACTTAAATGCAAGTGAAGCTTTTGGCCATGGGCCATAATCACATCCAGGTGGGGGCTCTATCTTCAAGCACAAGAATGGCAACCTCGCCTATACCCAATACTGGACCAATTGCAACACCCCACCAATCTGCAAATGATTTTTATGGCTTGCCCAACACAACTCTCTGTACAACCATGTCAGGTAACCACTACCCCAACTATACTGTGGCGGATCATGAAAGTTCCGCAGGAACTCCAAGAATATCATATGCACCCTATCTCCCGACTTGTCCATGAAAATCTTATCCCCTAGTAGTGCTAAAATATAGCACTGGGCATACTGATGTATCTGAATCTCCATTGTATCATGAGGCAATGGCTCTGCAGTGCGCTCAACAAGGCTGCTGGTGAGAATTCTTTGCCCCACCAAAGTTTTTTTGTCATTCGCCAGACTCCAAAACCAAGCAACTCCTCGCACAGTCGACTCCAATCCCCCCTACCAGTTGGCCCAACCAAGACCTCACTGTCTATAGGAAGTCCTAAAATAACCTCCACATCTTGTAGGGTGATTGACATCTCACCATGCGGAAGATGGAATGTATAAGTCTCCAACCGTCATTGCTCAACTAAGGCCGATATTAGGCCATGATCTAACTCTCTAGACAGGGCCTTAAACAATCCTTCTAGCCCTACCAACTTGATAACGTCTATCACTTGATTGTCTTGCATCGATATGTTTGCCATCTCCTTAGAGCGACCACGACATTAAAGTGGGCCCAGGTCTAGCAAAATCGATAAAATTATAGCAATTGTTAGAACTAGATATACAACTTTGAAAAAACTTGCTAAAAGTCAAAAAGAACGTAAAAATTAAAGCGGTTGTTAGAACTAGATATTTCACCTCGCCATTCCAAATGTTAGTTGATCGATGATTTGGTTATTGCTTCAGCAATGAAGTATTGATGGGACTAGGGCGCGCGATCTTTGGCTCCTTATTGATTCGAGGGTCTATACTACAAAGAGTGCTACTGTGAGATCATTAATAGTGTGGGGGCAAATAACTTGTTGTCATTATGTAACACCAGTCATAGACTAAAAAAAACCTTGGCTTTATGTTTTATAGAAAAAAACTTGGCTTTATATGTACACATAATATTGTACATATACAGGATTACCTACCAAATGCAAACTTTTAAGTTCTAGCAAGAGGAAAAATAATAATAATAACAACAACAATAAATGCCAAAATAGAGGAAATTTAGGGATCAGGACAAGCTAAATTCATTACATACAAGAAAAAAAAAACGAGGACGGTATATAAGTCATTGTAGGAAATATACAAAGCATATCATGAAACTCTGACATGTTCTAAGTTCTAGCAAGAGGAAAAATAATAATAATAACAACAACAACAATAAATGCCAAAATAGAGGAAATTTAGGGATCAGGACCAGCCAAATTCATTACATACAGGAAAAAAAAATGAGGACGGTATATAAGTCATTTTAGGTTGCAAACGAATTAACCATTGAAAATTGTCCACATAGGTGTGAACACAGTACAATATGAAATAAACTCTATATAATTTAAAATTGTAACATATTTCTATCTTTCCCTTCAAAGAATGTAATATATTAAACTATTTGAAGTAACAAATTAAACAAGGATGTTTGGAAGGATAGCAAATTAAATTCTTAGTCCATAGTAAACCACAAATGCAAATGTTGTTTCACTTAAATGGATTGAGATTTAATTTGTTGATATCGATTGAGGGCTTAATATGGGTTAAATGATTTGTTATTTTGAAATTACATCATTTAATTTGTTACACTCCTAAACTATATCTATTAGGATGATTCCAAGATATTGGTTATCAAAGTTGAATAAAGATCTCATGAACCACATTAGATGCTTCTAAGATGTTAGCTATCAAAGGTGAATAAAGATGTATCTAAAACAAAAAAAAACAAAAACAAAACAAAAAAAAAAAAGGTGAATAAAGACCTAACGAATCACATTAGATGATTCCAAGATGTTTCAATACCTTTACTCCTAGTCCATTAGTAGCGGATTAGTCTATTTGGACTTTAATAGGTAACATCGCTGGTCTTGCCGTGTCTTTTACTAGTTTTTTTTTTTTTTGGTCAAATCCTTTACTTGTTATTCTTTTTGTTGGGTCAAAAGAATTTGTAACAACTTTGCACATTTCAGGGCTAACGTCAAGCAAGTGGATCAATTTGGCAATCAATTTTCCATCAAGAACTTACATTGTAGGAAATATAAATCATTGTAGGACACTATAAACATGTTATTCATATTTTATTATGTTCTATATTAGCATCTTGTTTCATAAGAGACTCATCCCCTATAGTAAAGAGTCCAAAATCCAAATACATAGGTACATACCAAATCGACAACTCCAAACCAACCAACCAATCAAACTCACCAGCAGTCTCACAAAATGAATATCAAGATGGCAATAGCTTAGAGAAATCACAATTTAAAGGGCTCAACACTTTGAATAGGAAAGAAAGAAAAAATGCTAGACAGAAAAAATATATCATATAATTGTATTCTTGACATTAAAGCCACAAAGTACAAATTCCATCAAATAAAATATCTTGAACCAAACACAAACATTTAAACATGCTTTTATTCAAAAACAGAATAACTAGTTTTAGAGCAGAACAGATTAACAAAAGACCTAAAGAAAGCATACTTAAAAGCCACTTCCTATAGGATCAAATAACCTAACAAGAACTATGTTGGGGATAATACACAAAGTATTCAGAAAGAACAAAATGAATAAAAAAACAAACAAAAAATAAATATTTTCTAGCAACAATAAACCCATACTCAAATTTATAACAATAAACCAATACTCAAATTTCTAACAATAAACCCATTCTTCAGAGTATCAGTTCTCTATAAATGAACATGCAAATGAGAAAACATACCTTCAAACTTAAAAATATCTAAACTTCTGTTGGTAGGGACAAAAGGGATTTTGAAGGTATGGGTGAGGGGATCGTCTGAAGCCAATTGTGAGAAAAGAGGAGAGCGTTTGAGGGTGAAGGTAAGTTTTATTGCACGCCGAGGGGTTGAGGGTGACTGATTTGGGTGTTTGAGTGAGAGTGTTTGAACTTTGAGAGTGTTTTTAAGAGTGTTTTGATTAAGAGTGTTTGAGTGTTTGAGAGTGAGGTGTTTGAAAGTGGCTGCGTTTTTGGTTTAGACTCTTTAGAGTGTGCAGATTTCGAGTCTTATAAACTCGATTTCTATATGGCTAAATTTGGTCAATGTGGAAAATTTGTCCTCGTAAGGGTATGACAAACACCAGAAATCGAGTTTTAAAAACTTGAGATGTTAGTTTCCAATATCGTTTTGAATTAGTTTCCAATATCGTTTTGAAACGTAACAACTAACGAAAATGTTTGATATTTAAGGCCATCTGGGAAAAAAAATTTATAAAATCCACGCTATAAACCTTTTGAAAACCAACTAACTATGAAAAACCCACACGCAGAACTTGCAATCCCCAATTTCTTCTCCATTATCGCTCACAAAAAGACGACTTTTGCTCTAACCTAGCCCACTCTCCTCTGGCACCAATTCAACCAGAGATATCCTATTTGGACAAATAGGTCGCCCTCTCTCTCTCTTTCTCTGAAAAATCCATTATTCAAGATATGAAGGAAAATAATATTTAGCATTTGTTTGATTACTATTTGGTATTCAATTTTTTTTTTTTTGGGATTTCCAATCTTCATATGCTATCTATATAGTTTATATGCTTGTAAGGGTAAAGGCCCAAATTTGGTATTGGACATTGGCCAAGAACATGGGTGATCCGAGGACGATTAAACAGTAGCTAGTGGTTTAAGCTCAGACCTCCATGAACATGATATGACTAGGAGGGTGGTCCGAGGAGGAATACCTCCTCGGACAAGCTAAACACGTACCAGATATGGATCCCATTGATCAAAACAACCTTTTAGGAAGCTCCAGTGATAAGAACGTACACCTCGAGTGTACCAAAAAGTGGAAGCTAGGAGATACCTAAGGAAAAGTTGTTACCACCACATTTAATGCACTGCAACTACTTTTCTGACTGCATTTATGTGGAGAAGACTCCTGAACAATGCTGTCTTGACTACCACAACTCACAAAAAGCCAGAAAGGGTGTCTGATGGGATGGGCACTCAAGTGCTGGCTTGGATGATCAACAAATGGAAGGCCAAAATCACTAGGAGGGAGATATATAATGTAAGAGACCCCTAAAAGAAAGGGGATCGGAAAATCAAGAAAGAAACACTGTAGCAATCTAGAACTAGACTTGTAAAAATGCTTCAAAAGCAATAATATAGAAGAATCAGTCTTCTCGGACTTGGCCGAGGACGTTTTTTCTTTAGAGAACGACTACAATCTTTCTTCCTTTGTCATCAAAATCCATTGACTTGTTGCTTAATTCATTAAAGTCTAATTTTCCAACTCATTCTCTACAAATTTATTGTTTTTGGCTTTTTGGGCTTGAGTCCATACACCATTTGGACTAGGAGTTCAAATCAGGTCCTTACAATGCTAATTTCAATGCATTCAACAATCACAATGGTAATAACTTCTAGAGCGTTTTCTCGTGAGTATTTTATTTGGTTTCATAGAGAATGAAGGAAAAGTAAAGTGGAAGCAGACCAGCAGTAGTAGAGATAAAAAAATTTGTGTCTGCTGTATTAGTTATTTGGTGGTCTAGAGTTCCTTTTTATTTTTGGGATTTGTCTGCCCTCTGTTTGTTTGCTTAGTAAAAGTGGAGGAAAAGAAATAACTTTTAGTCTTGTGTTTGATGCTTATTTGGAAGTTAATTGTGTTACTGTTGACATTTATTCATTTATTTTCCTGTTTTGTTTATGAGAAAAAGGTTGAAAAAAATAATCAAGCAGGTTCTTTTTGGGTGTTTTATATTTTATTGTTTTTGAAGAAAAGAATACTTAAAATTAGAAGGAAAAAATAAATAAATAAAAATTCACCACAAAGTTGATAGGAAGGCCGGCCAAAACGACTATATGGTGAAAGTTGTGTAACATGATGTTGCCTTATAAGTTTAACTTAACAAATTTTAGACCAGGTTGGACTTAAAGTGATGATGCCTTCATTCCTTTCTATGTGTGTTTAATTTGTTATCCTTACTAGGCACATTACTAAAGGCATAAGAATGAGTGTAATGAGAGTCAACTGATCACTGAAATAGCTTTGTCTAGCTGAAAAGTAGTTTTTTTTTTTTTTTTTTTTTCTTCTTAATATGTAACTATTTATTTGAGTGCCTTTCTATTTTTTATTTGCTTTTGAGAGGCATTGAGTAGAGTTGGATATTGCAATTGCTTTGAATGTACTGATGATATTAACTTGAAGTCTGATCACTTTTGTCCGACATTCAGTTGATCTATTCTAATATTCTTTATTTACCTTGAGTCAAGGCCTAATTGCTAGTTTGCTACATCTTGCAAAAAAAAAAAAAAAATCTGAGTTAACTGTAGTTACTTTTTTTTTTCTTTGGATAAGTTTGTCAACTGTAAGTATTACACTCCTATATTTCAATATATGAGGGAAACTATTGTTGTCACATTCGATTCGAAGCATTACTAAGACTTTACTCCAGATGTTACTGTATTCCTGAATACTTAATTTTTGATAGGGTGCGAAATTGAGGCACCTAACATTTGTTTTACATACAAGCCTCCTACAGCTCATCAATGTCAAGTTTGTAGAAGGTGTGTTTTGAGGATGATAGGTAGGAAATTATTATTAACTAGGAACATGATCAAATCTATTATTATAAGTTTTTCATTTTGTTGCCAAAACTATGTCCAAGATCGTCACAGTTTGTGGATAATGGTTTATAATCATTCAAAATAATCCTAGACAAGCTTGGGCTATAATGCTCATATGATGACTAAAGCAAAGTCGGACCAATTTTGTTTAGGCCTATTTTGCAAAACGAATCTCTCAAACTACTACTACAACACCCAAAAAGAGAGAGAGAGAGAGGAAAATAAGATTATATTTCGTTAGATGTTATTGTTAGTAGCATTCCTGTGCATCACAAATAAATTTATAAAGGATTTATAAATTTTTTTGCTTTCGCAAGTTTAGAATGGAGTATATGGATGTTAGGAATTAATCTTATAGCTTAAAAAAAAAAAAAAATCTTATAGCTATCATCAATCTAAAGGAAGATAATATAAAATGATAACCAAAAAAAAAAAAAAGTTCTTGAACATTTTTTTGAATTATTCCGTGCATCGCACGAGTTAGCGACTAGTATTTATATATATATAATATTAATATTTGTATTTATAAATGTTTGAAATATACTTATATAGACTTAAAATCTGCTTTTATAAATTTTTAAATAATTTCATATGATATCAAATTATGATTTGTAATATATTGATGATATAAATAGTTTATATTGCAGTACAATTATATACAATTTTAACAATACAAGATAGGTGAATATAATTTTTATAAGCTCATAAATAAACTCGTGCTTGAAATAAATTTAAATAAGCCACTACTTGCTGGCTACTCTAATCTTGAGATTTGTGGACAAATGATACTTTACCCTTGGAGTTTATATAAATGAGTTTGAATCTTTTTATTTTTAAATGATATATTCCATTAGAGGTATTGAGTAAGAGAGTATTGACTTTTCAGTTGGATTTATAAAAACTCCATTAAAGTGTCACATCCTTGGGAGTTGGAAGAGTTTATTTTATGAAATCTTAAAGAAAGATTGGTGTAGTTTAAATTTAAAAATAAAAAATAAAAAGTAAACTTAATCAAATGCCTTTTTAAGCAAGCTAGGTTCCGGCCATTATAAATCCTAGGAAAGTAGTAAGTAGTAACTATCCTAACCATGTTAAAGGTCTAATCAGTGTTGGGTTTGGGTCAATCTGGTAGGTGCATCAACTATGCTATGGAACACGCAAGGGAGTAATGACAATTGACAAACAAGAGACAAAGACAACACTGAGATAAAGACAAACAAATCAAACATTCATGAGGCTCATCCAGGCCCCAGGGTGAGTTTGTGTTATAAAGAAAAGGCTCCAAAACTCTTTCAACACCGTTGGAGAAGGTTGGAAGCTATTGAGAATAATTTTTGTCGAGACAGGTAATGGGCCCAACGTTACAACTTAAAACAAAATGTGTACCTAAACTAGGATGCTGAGCATCTTATTTAAAGGTCCCAGACACCTTCATTAGATAGTGCATATATCGGTTTATATGACAAGTTGATCATATCATTCTATCTTCTAAGAAAGGCGTAAGTTACAAGATATTAGCTTGAAGACTATACTCTTACGCAATAATTGGCTGCAAGGTTGGATAAAGACCGTTACCCACATTGTTACGTATGCATGTTTTGAAATCGTGTCTTCAACTCACAATTTCAATTCAAAAAATGAATATGTGTCGGTATGTGTAACCAACGCTACCACCCTCAGTTGAGCTATGGCCCCTACCCTTGGTGAGTTACGCACAAACAAGTGCCAGGCAAGCTTGCTCATCTGCAAAAGACAGCTTGGTCAGGCGACACACAAAGGGCTTGAGTTGCAGTTGATCATAGACGTCCTTTATGGGTCAAAAAGTAACCCCTAGAAAAATTTACCCCTACCATTTTTTGAATAAATGTGTGGTCGAGAGTGGTGTCCACCGTCCACGTATAATCTCTCTCTCTCTCAACATTTAGATTTCCATATGATGAGCATTCAAGTTGGGTTGTCTATAACTTCTCTACTTTGAATCTTCAAAAAGTTATTTTTTATGGTTTAGCAAACTAATCAATACATATACACCCACATCCCATATTCTCTGCTATTCAACTACTCTATTTATATGTTCTTTCTCTATTCTTTTTTCTTTTTAGTTTTTTTTTTTTCTTCATTAGTTGTTTCCAGCAATTCAGTACCATCTCTATTGTTTCCACGGTTTCACTTAATATATTTTTTATTGAATGTGAAACATGACAAATCCATCATTAAATTACATTTTCTTCTTATATCTTCAATATTTGCAAATTTTCTAAAATATAAAATAATAGCTATATCATCAATCAAATATTAAATTTTATGTTTTTGTAGTATAAAATTATGCATAAAAAATAAGTTTATAAATCGAATAGTAAATAACATCCAATTAGCTTTAAATTTAACATAAGTGTTAAGAACATGCAATCTAATTGTTAGATTTTCAAAATATATAGTCATATTAATTTTTTTAGTTAAGAGTTTTAACTATTGAAGTTTTGTAGCCAAATTTTGTCCTATTTCAAATCAATTAATTTTTTATATACACTTTAGAAAAATGACAAAATTTAGTTACAAAATTTGTTGTAGCCTAAAGCAACAATTTTACTCAATAAAATAAGCATTATTACATATTTTGAAAATCTAACAATTGAATTACATGTTCTTTACACTTTCAATACACATGTCAAATTTTGTGTCAATCGGATATTATTTACTAAATGATCTACAAGCTTATATTTTATACATAATTTTAAACTACAAAAACTTGCAATTTAAATAATTTATTAATGACATAACTATTAATCTTTAATTTTTTAGAAATTTTGCAAGTATGGAGGATATAAGAAGAATGTGTAATCCAATGGTGGATTTGTTAAAATTCATCTCCAATAAAAATATATTGAGTAAAGTTGTAACCTAAGGTTACAACCAATTTTGTAGCTAAATTTTGTTCTTAGCAAAATAACCATATAAGTTCATCTTAATAAATATTTAGTACACCACCTATAGATAATTTATACATAATAAATCAATTAATTACCCCATTAATACTCTTTTTAATGACACATAAAAAAAAATTGGCAATACATAAATAGTTAAGGGTAAAATTTAGGTACAGTTCTTAGGTGTTATTCCTTAAATTCACTTCTTAAAATTCAATCATGTGGTTGTACTTAACTAAAAATACACTCTCATTCCATAAGAAAAAAGCCACATGATTGAATCTTAAGAGGAAACCTAAAAAACAACATTTAAGTATTATACTTAAGTTTTGCCTAATAGTTAAAGTTGTTTAATTAAAATATTAACATTTGCATTAGTGAAGTTATAAATATTTAATTGTTTTGACCAACTTAAAAGCTCAATTATTTTTCATATTCATAATTGCAAACGTTATTAAATTTGCTTCTGTCTTTTTGTTAGTTTTTGTTTCAATTGTTGATAAAACAATGGTGTCATGTTTCAAAACAGTTTTTTTTTTTCTCTCTCTCTCTAATAATAAGTGTTCCAAATTGATTATTTTCTATATAATTTTTTTTAAACTATATAAAATTATTTTATATAAATAATTAGTAAATCATTATTGATAATTAATACATAAAAATAAATATATTTACCTCATTAACACATGATAATAAATTCATAATTTTGACTTAAATACAATAAATTGTAAGGTAAAAAAAATTAAAGAAAGGGTATTTGATTCCTTTTAAACAAGAATGCCATATGGCACAAATTCCTACTTTTGTATATATAGATGGGGAAAATAAAAATAAAAATCATGATGGTTTAAGCTTTAAGCTATAAAACTAGACAAATTAGAGGGTTGTTAGACCATACTTATTCGGACAGATTTGACATATAGATCCTAATGCATGTAGTCTAGATTCTAGAATGGGATTGTGATTAATTCTGGATAAAATGAACGACAACTTCCTCCAAATATTTCACGCTTCTACTTTCTATAGGGTCTTTGTGACATGACTAGCAATGTCACCCACCGCCACTGCTGTATGCCAAGTTTGAAAATTCCAGGTTATTTAATCATGATCATGATTGAAGAAAAAATAAAGGGTATGTTTCTTGTAGCTCATCAAAACCGATATTTGGCGCATATGATGGCCATTTTAGCAAGCAAAGGCAATTGGGTTTGCTAAAACCACTTTTGCCTTCTGCTTATTGTTTGAAGTATTTACTTAAAACCATTAGCACTCAATGAAGTTTCTTGTCCACAAAAACACTCTCACTCTATGACAAATAATAAGCAAAAAAAATTACCGAAGCAAAGGATTGCTATCTCTATAATAGGTAGTGATTGATTAGGAGAGATTCATGAATTATTTGAATACCATTTTAAAGAAATATACACACTTTTTTGAGCTATGAGTCTTATGGACGTTATTAAAAGCATAAAGCAAGAAAACGCACATAATGAAACAATGAATTTAAAGGAAAGGTCATTTTCGAGTAGCTTAGCAAAAAAAAGAAGGTGATCCACGTAATAATATCGTGACCCTTTTCTTTAGCCCCCAACTCCTCCCCCCTTAAAAAACCGCCAAAACTGACCTTCACAGTTCTCACCTCTCACCCCAATTCCCACACTAACCTCCCTTCTTCTTTATATAAATTTACAAACATCAACTTCTTGTTCTCTCCAACTCTCTCTCTCTCTCTCTCTCTCTCTCTCTCTCTCATGGCTTCCAAGCAATCAAAGAGGCTTATACTTGTGCTAATATCTATAGCTGATGCAGCCTCATGGTGTTGTGCACTTGTTTTGGTAGCTCTTATATTGCTAAGCTCTTTTAGGGAGACCAACCCCAACACTACTTTTGAAGCCAGCAATAGTGACCAGCAGCACTTGGTCTTGGACCGACCATGTGATGAAATTTATGTGGTTACAGAAGGTGAAACTCTGCACACAATCAGTGATAAGTGTGGTGACCCTTATATAGTTGAGCGCAACCCACATATTCATGACCCAGATGATGTTTTCCCTGGACTTGTTATTAAAATTACTCCTTCGAATCCTAGGAAGATGTTAAGGTAGTTTTGTTGTTCTGTTGTTGTACTTGTACATATATATATATATATATATATATCTGTTCGTTCCTCTAGTGGGATTCTGTATATTTTCTCTTTAAGAGATTGAAAGTTCTTCTTTTTCTGGTTCTGTGTTTTTTGCTTTTGATATCTTATCAATCAAATAGATACTAGAGTTTGAAATCACCAGTCTGATGTGCAAATTATCATGGGTTCAGCTTTTTATATATTTTTTGGGGTTTAATTTTCATGTATATATGTATGAAGGTTTATTACTTAATTTATTTCCTCCCCACCCCCTTCTATTCTGGTGAAATCCTGTTTGATTCAAGTAGATATCTATCCTAGCACATATATGAGAATTTAAATTTGAGTGAGTTCTAAGAGAAAGAAAATCTTTTAGCGCTTCGATTGTTTCATTCAAGTTATCATGATTTCTTAATTTAATTGTCTCAAAATATTTCTAGATACGTGTGTTAGAACAATTTGTTTTTCCCTTCTTCTTTATAATAATCACTATGCTATCTATTTCTCGTTGTGGAAGATAACAGTGTTTTTTTTTTGAGGAGGAAGATAACAGTGTTAGCACTTAAAAAAACCAAAAACAAAAAAACACAAAAAAAAAAAAAAAAAGTGTTAGAATAAAGATACGTGATGGAATTAAACATGAACCTATGGACTGAGAGCCGCACGAAAAATAACAATGCCTTGTACAATAATATTAGAAAAATTGATATACAAAATTATCAGGTTATTTAAGAACCTCTCATTTTTATATTCTAAAAAAAATTGTTTTTTTTAAGAGATCCCTTCTCTTTTAATTCCTTTATTTTCTTCCCATTTTTAATTTTTTTAGTCACATAGAACATAGCCCCGTGTCCTATATTTTCCAAATCTACTAATTAATATTGTTATAATAATGCTATTATCACACACAAATACATACTTTTTATCACAATTCTTTTACGTGACACGCTGTAATTAGTCATATATTCACAATTTTTTACCATAAATTGTAGCAAAATGTATACGCTTACGTGGGGTATACTAGTATTAAAGATATTGTTATTATCACTGACATTGTGTCTAATCCTTGTCATAATTAAAACACAGGAAAATATGAAAAGTAGTCCATTTCTTGGTTTAGTACAAATGGTGGAAGGTGATTTTGAGATTTTCCACTATGAGAAAACCGAATGATTAGACACTTGACATAATATAACATTATAACTTGAAACAAAATTACATGTAACCTAATTTGGGAATGCAAACAAAATCACTCAAAATTGCCATCTGTCCCATATTCCACTCTTCAGGATCAGTAGGGGCAAGCAATCAAGATAAGGTGATATATGTAAAGTTTGGTGAGTTGGGCAATAACAGAAGTTTTGTGTGGATAATCAAGAGAAGGTGATATATGCAAAGTTTAGTGAATTAAGCAATAACAGAAGTTGTGGATCCTTAATCATGACACACTATCATGGGTGAGGTAAGAAAGTAAGTGGCAAGAGTTAAATTCATTCTATAGAGCCTGGATTCTGAGTTTTTAATTACAAAATTTTCCACACAAAAAATGACATAATTTCTAATTTGACACGGGCACCACAGAGTAATGATTATTTATCACATGCTCCTTTTTGTATATTTTCTTTGAAATCGTAAATTTTAAACGGAGTGTGTACGAAGTGTACAATAATGAAACATCTGCGATTCTACGGGCATTAATTTTTTCTGTTATAAAAGAAAATTAAAAAGGACATCCCGCATATACCAATTACCAAACTAGGGTACCATGAGGCTGAGAGGCTTTAATAAGTCTTTAACTGGCCCAAAATTCTGAAATTGAATTATTGCAAAGCACAGAATTACAATAAATACCGAATTTATGGAATCAACTACCAAACTATCAGGCATCAACTGCCGTAATAAAGTTTCTTTTTTCTTTTAACATAATTTGGGTATATATTTGACTATACAAACATTGAGACCTAACTAATATATATATCAGACTAAGTTGTCGTTGCCATTATGCGAGGTTTGACAAAAACTTAAGAGGCCGGTACTGGTAGGTATTGAATTCAAGTCACATAATTCTGCAATTTTTTTATAGTATGGCACACCCTTTTATTCACGCTTCATTTCAATTGCTTTTAGTTTATTATTTTTATTTTTGATAAACAAAAATATTTAAAACTCTTCGAATATCTAATTATTTTTCCGAGTATATATAATTCTCTCGTTCCACATATACCATGTTATGTGAAGAAATCCCTTGAATATCATGGATATCATAAAGTTTCTAGTTGTAGTGTATATGTTTTTGCAATCAGGAAGCTCAATTGAGCTCCACATTATTAGCCCGTTGGGCCTTTTGTTTTTTCAATTATTGTGAATACTCAGCAAAAAGATATAGGGCTAGTGCTTGGGCCCTGTCTCTGTTGCTAGTCCTTGGGCTTGCCTTGTTGGTCGAGGAGGTTACATGGCAAGCATAACTTTCTAGAAGCTTAAAATAAATTTCTGATCTAAGGCCTAATATTAAGGGTCCGTTCGGTTGGAGGAGTGGAAAAGTGGGAAGATGGAAAATTGTGGGAGGATGGAAAAATGGAAGGATGGAAAATATTTAGTTTCCCTCTTGTGTGTTCGGTTTAAGGGGTGGAAAAGTAGGAGGGTGGAAAACTCTTTTGTTTGGTTGGAGAGAAAAAGGGAAGGATGAAAAATGTAATTTATATAAATTGACTATTATACCCTTGTTACATATTATGTAAAAAATAGATTTATTTGTACCCATTAAATAATATAAAATTTACAACATCATATATATAAATTTATATTTATATTTTTATTATTATAATGTAAAAATTAATGTCATAAGAAAAAAAAACCAAAAAAAGAAGAAGAAGAGAACATCACGTTGAAAAAAAAAAAAGAAAAAAAGAAAAAGAAAAGCATGTCACGTTGAGAAAAAAAGAGCACGTCACCTTGAAATAAAAAAAGGAAAAAAAAAGAGCACGTCAGGTTGGAAAAAAAAAGGAAAAAAAAAAAAACACAGAACATCACGGTGAAAAAAAAAAAAAAAAAAAAAAAAAAAAGAGAGAGAGAAGAGAACCTGGGAAGGGCATTTGTGGAAAAGTGCTACACTAACACTTTTCTCCCCCAAGTTTTCCTCCCAATTTGGGAGGAAAAAAAATGTGGGCCCGGAGATAAAACTTTTTCTCCAGTTTTCCTTCCTTCCTCAAACGAACAGTGGAAAACAACTATTTTCCTCTCTTTATTTTCCATCCTCCCTATTTTCACTCCAAACGAACGGGGCCTAAGGGTCTGTTTGGATATTGTTTATTGTGAAAAATTGAAAACATAGTAACAAAATAATTTTTAAATGTATAAATAATGCCGTAGAACCTAGTTTTAATGAAAATTTTGCTGAATTACATACTTGTTGGTCTCGTGAACAATGCACAGGATCCACTATTTAAAACACTATGAACTGTTTTCAGCACAATCCAAACTAACACTAAAAGTGTTTATATATATATATATATATATATATATATAAATTTCCAATCTCAGCTCTTGAAATGTAATTGAACTTTGCAATACTCAATCTATATATATATATATATATATAAATTTCCAATCTCAGCTCTTGAAATGTAGTTGAACTTTGCAATACTCAATCAGTCTTCAATGATAGTTGTAATGTCCCTAGTGCTTTGTTTCAATTTCCAAACTCCACCAAAATTAGGGGTATGCAACCAACCCGCCAAAACCGACCCGACCCGACCCGACCCAACCTACCGGGTGGGGTCGGTTTTTAGGGCTTGGTGGATTAGGTTGGGTTACAAATTTTTTTTTGATAGCGGGTCGAGTTGGGGTTGGGTCATAAAATTTCCGCCAAATCCAACCCAACCCACCCATATATTTAATATATATTTAAAATATATTATATAATTAATAATTTTTTTTAAATAACTAGCTCTTCCTATCCTATATAAAAACCAATTAGTTCACACAAGCCCTAATAAATTACTATTGTTGTTTAGTCATTAGTGTTGTTTGCTTTTAAGGAGTTACGTTGATACTAATCTTTGGGTTTTTTTAATATATTTATATTTATATTTTTTTATACTCAATTAAATAATAATAATAATAAATTTGTCCAACCCATGGGTTCAACCCGACCCATGTGGGTTGAGTTGGGTTGGGTTGGACTTATGTGATGGGTTAGGTTGACTTGGATTTTTTTTGACCCACCATGGTGAGTTGGGTCAAAAACTCCTCTTAATCCGACCCAACCCAACCCATGCACACCCCTAACCAAAATGACAGCTTCTCTGTAGCATTGCCTTCAATTCAGGTTGTATAATCTATAAAATCCTCCTCAAAATTTTTAGGATTGAACTGATGTCTTTACTTTTGGCTTGCTATTCATTATAAATCAAATTGAATCTAATTATTTTATATCTAAAAATATAAACATTTCAAAACTATAATTTTACGAAGAAAAAAAAAATTATATCACTACAATTTATATGTTGAATAACTTGAACAAGAATATAATAGGCCAAGTGGTATTTTTCCTAAAAACTTCTAATAAATATAATTATATTAGTATTACAAATGAATAAATTTTCAAAAATAAAATAAATAAAATAAAAAATTGGGGACCAAGTGGATGAAGGGTAGTTTAAACTTTAAAACTAGCCAATCAAGCTTTGGTTTCATGAGAAAAATATTCTTCAAAGAACATCATTATTCCGGAGTTGAATAATTGCTTGGGTTTATCTAGTACTAACCATTAGGCCTAACTCCTAAATATTTATTAAAAAAAAAGAAAAGAAAAAATTCTTGGCAAACGAAACGACAGCCATCAACAATGATATTTACAAAAAATGGTTTTTGGGCCACAAAGTAAATGAGGCTTAAGCTAAAATTAACTCATACGAAGAATTCAATCATTTTTTTTTTTTTTGGCAATGACCCTTTTGAGGTCAAGATTGAAAACCTTGAGATGTTGATTGCAAAATCTATCTTAGATTTCCCCACTCCCAGTATTTTAAATAGGGTCCGGTTAATATATATCTTTAGGGTATACATTAATAATCTATTTTAAAAAAAATTTTATTGAAAATTAAAAAAACTGTCATCAAAATTTAACAGTTTAACTTGCCCCACCATTTCTTAAAAGTTACTGTGACTTTTGAATAGAGTTATGGTGTTGCCTTTGTATTAAAACTCATTTCCCTCTCCCTCTTCCTCTCCCTTTCCCTTGTGTGTGCGCTTGTTTCTCAAAAAGAAAAGAAAAAAAAAAAGAATGGATAATTGTCCCACATTACTTAAAAGAGTGCGTTATGTGTAGTATAACTTGCTTCACTTTCACTTAAAAGTTACCATGACTTTGAGTGGAGTTGTGATGTGCTTTTGTATTAGCACCCATTTTCCTCTCCCTTTTATGTTTGTGTTTGTTTCTAAAAAAAAAAAAAATTTATTCAATTCCCAATAAAAAAAATTTCATAAAATTGTTACTAACATTTTCCTTAAAGATATACATTAATAAAACTCTCACACACACACACACATATATATATATATTTCACATTATTCACTTTTCCACTTCCACATCAATTAAATCATAAAGTCAATAAAAACTAAAAATATAACATCGGTGATAAGACTAGACGAAAAAAATGTCATGGTAACAATTATGATGATGGGTCCAGAGGTGGTAGTACAGTACATCAAATGAACAATGACTGACTGGTCCATTTTCGCAATGGACCCTACCAAACTTTAGGAATCGACATGAGCCCTTAAAAAGACAGGCCCGAAATTGGCAGGATACATATATGGACCATGGGTTTGGCTTTGCTCAATCACATAAAAAATCAAAGTGTGTTAGGCTATACTTGGCCACTCAGAGAATTCATGGGAAAGCTGCTCAACGGAGGAGTGCTGTTAGGTATATACTAAATAATCCACTGGACGTATGCATTGCCGCGTTTGTTTGTTTGTTTTTTTTTTTTTGGAGAATCATGTATGCCACGTTAAGCTGGTCACAATGTTTTGGCCTAAAGATAAAAACAATCGTGATAAAATAAATATTATAGGCAAAAATGTAAAATTGACCCTCTAACTTTCACTGTTTTTCATTTCAGTCCTCTAACTTTCAGTTTTGTTAATTCAGTCCTCTAACTTTCAATTTTTGTCAATTTAAGGCTCTGTTACAACTCAATTATTGTTGCCGTTAGATATGCTTGAAACAACGCCGTTTTGCTTTCTTTTCTTTTTTTTTTTTTTCTTTTTTTTTTAATTCAAAATTAAAATAAAATAAGAAAAATCTAAAAAAAAAAAGAAAAAGAAAAAAAAAAGGGAAGGAAATCAGAATCCTCACTGCGATCGTTAAATCTCAGCCATTGATCTTCCATTCTGATACGCAGATGAAGAACACGAGGAAGAAGAAGAGGAGACCTCAAGTCTCTAATCCAGTCGCCAACGACAAAGGCGGCGTTGTTCCGACTGCTGAAGAAGACGAACAAAGTAAGATCTTCAAGGCCTTAGCGGAGGCTTTCTCTTTGGCTTCTCTAATATTCCATTTCCCACTTTTGTATACTGGCTCTCCCAACCATGGAAGCTTTCAGCTTACTCAAGTACTGGCGAGGCAGTGGTGGTGGTGGTGTTAACATTACTGGCATTGGAGACTCCGGTGTCAACACGCGCACCGCCGGAACCACCACGATCGTCGCCGCCGTTTCTCAAACAGACGACGAGAACGAAGACAACAACGATGACGAACCCTTCTTCGACTTGGAGTTCACTGTTCCTGACGAAGAAGAGGAGGAAAACCAAGGCAAAGAGAACGAGAACGAGAACGAAAGCGAAGTAGAAGTGCTAGAAGAAGAAGAAGATGAAGATGCTGATAATGATGATGAAAAAGAAGACGACGAGTTTGACAATGGTGGTGGGGAAGAGAGAGAGTTTAAATTCACGCTCTCATCTGGGTCTAGTTCTGGGTCCTGCAATGTTGACCGCGCGAACCCAAACTGGGTAATCTCCAGTTCCTCGTGTTCTTCATCTGCGTATCAGAATGGAAGATCAACGGTCGAGATTCAACAATCACGGTGAGGATTCTGATTTCCTTCCTTTTTTTTTTTTTTTTTTTTTTTTTTCAGATTTTTCTTATTTTATTTTAATTCCGCATTAAACCAAAAAAAAAAAAAGAGAGAGAGAGAGCAAAACGGCATCATTTCAAGCATATTTAACGGCAATACTAACTGAGTTGTAACGGAGCCTTGAATTGACAAAAATTGAAAGTTAGAGGACTAAATTGACAAAACTGAAAGTTAGAGGACCGAAATGAAAAACAGTGAAAGTTAGAAGGTCAATTTTGCATTTTTGCTAATATTATAAGTTGAATTTCTTTTGTATTAAAAAAAAATCGTTAATCCCTTTCAAAAAAAAAAAAATCGTTAATATCAATTTTATTATACATAGAAAAATTATTTAGAATTAAGTCAATTGTTGTTGTTTTTTTATATATATGCTGAATCATGGATAAGAAAACCACAAATCTCATACTTGATTTGATGATTTAAGTCCTACCACTAATAAGTATGCTTTTTTACTACAAATGAATTCTACCACTAATAAGTATGCCTTTTTACTAAAAATGAATTCTTTTCTCTAATGAGTGCCAGAAAGCTGCACATGCGGCATGCGTAAATATTGAAACCACTTATCTTACAGCTGATAGGATTTTTTTTGTTTTTAACAGAATTGATAATTAGATTTCTCCACTTAATTTGCAATTTGTTTTTATAAATAGTCAAGATATATAAGGTCCTTTTAGCACCAGGAGGAAATAAAAATCTTTCATGGCTAGTTTCATTCATGTGCCTTTTAGCATTTAAAAAATAATAATAATAATCTTTTAGCATTTGACACTACTCTCGCATGGAAATTATCATCAATTTATATGGCTTATTATAATACTTGCTTTATGACCACACTTGCAAAATCTGGAGTCTCTCTCATATGATATCGTTTCAGCTTATAAATTTCCATTTCCTAACCATGTCGACATCATGGATAAGAAACCCACTACACAAACCCCACGGCAAGACCCACAAACACCACGGTACAAACTCACACCCACGGCATGACGCGAAACCGATGACTCACTATACCCACGGCATGACCACGACGCCGATGACCCACCACACCCACACTCACACGGCAAAAGAAGAGACCCTCACACATTAATGAAAAGAGCAAGAAAATGAAAGATTAGAGAAAATGAGAGAGACAGATGAACAGAAATAAAAGAAAATGAAGAGATAAAATAAAGGAAAGAAGAAAGAAAAGAAATCAATAAAATAATTAAAGTAGTGTGGACCCAGAATTTTTTTTTTTCTTTAAGCTAGAGGGTACAATTATCTTTGGCTGTGCAGGGTAGTAAAAAAGCCAAAATTTTTGATTATAGCTCCACCAATGGAGCCTCATTTTTGCATTTAGTACCACCAGTGCTCTAATTATATTGACTGAGAAATGGATAAATTTCATGTCAGAATTTTCTAAATGGGGCCACATAAAAAAATGAACTTGTGAATGTATACAGAGGACAATAAGCATATGCGGATATGCCATTAAGGCACTCTCTAATGTGAGGCACTCTCTAATGTGACATTGACCTCTGAATGATTCTTGTCCGTAGTTAATGAAGGCACTCTCTAATGACATTGACGTCCAAAATACGTTGCAATACAAATATTCGTTCCCATGCAACCATTAATATTAGTTGTTGTTATAATAATTTGCTTTTAGTTAATTTCCATAAATAAATAAAAATACTTTGCTTTTAGCTTCCCATGTGGACTTCGTATATTTGTTGCAGAGCAAAGCCTATTTCACACCACACTTACACATATTTGAAATAGAATAAGTTATGTAGTTGAAATTAATATCTCTCCATGTGTAAAGTGCACAGATATTTAGAAGGGAAATTATTCAAACTGATAAGTTAACAGCATATTACAATTGTTTATAATAAAAAATACACATACACCAAAAATTTGAGTGTATATATAAATGAGTAGACTAGATATTTCCTTTTGTTGAATTTTCTATTATATATATATGTATATGTATATATTTGTATATGTATATATATTTAAATTCTTGCTTTTTTTAATTATTGAAGTTCTTTCTTTGTAGTTATAAAAAATGCTTGATTATTTATGATGGAGCAAAGAAGAAGGAAAATACCGCACAAGCAAACAAGTACCCCGCCGACACCTTTACTAGTGCACGTGAAGACTGAGATTTCGATTAGAAAATCATGGTTGTTTGTACCATATATAGTTGAGTTGGAATACTTGAATAAATTGTAGTATTTTTTTTTTCTTGGGGTTGGCCAGTAACCATTTTATTCATTCATTAATTAGCTATTTATATGTATTGGGTGGAAAATCCTTGTTTTATTTATGAGCCTACAATATCTATGTGAACCTACAGTCATTGAAACTCTCTCTCTCTCTCTCTCTCTCTCTCTCTCTGCGCTTGAATATTCACAGCAAATTGGGTATTTATTGAACCGTTAAAAACTTAGTGAACTTTGCGTTCATAACCAGAGAGTTCAGACTTCAGAGTGGTACTGCTATCCACTGCCTTTGCATGCGCATGTAAGTTTTGCCTCTTGAAGTACGTACGGTAAATATATACTTCAACTTTATTTAATTAGTAGCATTCATGAAATTAAGATATCTGCAGCATGCCATTCTCACAAGCTTAGGTTTCTTGTGTAACTATTATAATCTCGATATGAGATTAATGCCTTTGAGTCAGCACTATGTATATAGTACTTATTTTTTATATTTTCGTAGCAATTGAAATTTGCACTCAATTTTCTCAAGTTTTAAAAGTCACCTGAATCACCTCAGGCCTCTTTTTGGGCTAAGATTACCTCAACTTTATGAAGATTAGAACCTTAATTAGTTTCAATTAATCTCTTAAACAGTTCTCAAGTAGACTTTTTAAGAGGTTAAGCTACGTAAGTTGAAGAAACTTTTGGCTCCATTGTGTTAGTTTGTTCCAGGTACTATAGCAGCTTAATTTCCTTTCATCTTGAACTAGTTTTTCATCAATTTTGATTTACCACTCCTCTAGTAAGTGGGAATGGCTGGAAATCCACCAATGCATACTACTCAAACTTTATATAAATTTGGATAAGGTAGGGCCAGAACTTTGTAATACTATACTCTAAAGGGAGATTTCTCTTTTCTGCCAATATATGTAAATTTGGATAAGGTATAGTAGGGCCAGAACTTTGTAATACTATACTTCGCAGAAACTGGATTAATTTCTAAGTGAGTAACACAAGCAAGATTCTCTATTGATTCAAACTTGGTATCCATGATTAATATATGGATAGAGAAGGAGGGATTTTTTTTTTTAAAAGACATATATTACTTGTGACAAATTTTTGATATGAAATATTTATTTTATTTTTTTAAGAGATGAACATGATTTATTTCATACCTTCTTTTATAATTAGAAACTGATGGCTATGCAAGCATCAAAACTTATGTTTCAGTTTATAACTCTACGAATTTAGGAACTTTTACTTGCCGATGAATTATTTTGATCTGTGTCATTTAAAATTAGTTATATTCCTTATGTTATACAATAAAATTTTAAATGACATAATACTCAAAAAAAATAAATAAATGGTAAATTACACCAAATTTAAGTTTATTGAAATGACCTTATAACCCCTTGGTTTATCATTAATACCATAGATTTTGTGAGAAACAAATAGTTCTTCTTCTTTTTTTAAGATAAATTTAGGAACCTAATTTTTGCTACAATTTATTGAAGTAGCTGATTGTGAATGGTGAAAAAAAAAAGTAGTTGGTCCCATAAAAAAAAAAAAAAAAAAGTGATTGGTTCTACCATTCACAATTAATCACTTCATCAAGTTGTGAAAAGAGTTGTAGCAAAATTTATGTCTCTGAACTTATTGTTTTAAAAAATTAATGCTCTCTGTCTTTAAACTTTCTTTCTCATTGGCTTCTCAAAAATAAAAAATTTCTTTCACATTCAATTAGTGTAGATTTCATGGACACTAGATATTTTACTACTATTAGCATCACATACTGTAAATGATGCATAATAAAAGTAATGGTACTCTAATTACAACCTTTTATCTTATAAAGTTTTTTAAAAAAGTTGTCTCTAGCATTGCTCTTTCAAATTGAGTATTCTTTGCATATATGATAAATTACACCAATACTCCTTAGCATTGTTGTCAAAATTGCACAAGGATCGTAAAAATTGTAGGATCACATGTACGATCGTGTAGGATCGTATAAGATCGTAGGATTGTATGGGATCATACCGATCCTACCAATCCTACCAAAACGTAAAAATCAGTATTTTTTTTTTTCATCTTTATAAGTTGTAATTTGTAATCTCAAGACTAAGACATTGTACTTCATAAATGTATCAACTAGGTGGTGGGACTCATATGGAGATGACTTTCTTGAATTAAAATTTTTTGCCATAAGAAGTTTGAGCTTAACATGTAGCTCTTCAGGTTGTGAAAGTAATTGGAGTACATTTGGAATAGTAAGACTAAATGACTTTGGTATATTATCCCTCAATTGAGAATTCTTTATTAAAATTGGCACAACTTTAAGTACACTAGAAAAGGAGAATATTGTTTAAAAAAGAAAAAAAAAAATGAATGAGTTGGTATTTGTTATGTAAAACTTGAAGATAAAAGAGAAAATACCTAAACCATCAAGTGCAAAAGAAGAAATTGGTTTGAAGAACTTGTCTTCGAATGATGAGTGGCTAGCAAAGGGTGTCGACTAGAAGATGATGGTACAGATTTTGATAAAGATAATGAAGTAACATTCTAATGCCTTCCTTTATAGATTTAAAAAATAAATAAAATAAAAGTTACATGTGTATAATGTGAATGTGTGATCACTATTGTATCATTTGGTTATCAATGTTAGGTGACGATGAGGGTTCAAGAGCTGCTGCTGAAGGAAAAAGTATGCTAGTTTTTTGTTACTTTGTTGGTTTCTAATTAAACATTCACTGAACTTTTTAAATACATTGCGTTAAAAATTAAATAGATTTGTTTCACTAGTATAGACGTAGCAATGTAGAATATGCAAATTACATCATATGATCAAAATTTTTATTTTTTTATGGAAGATTCATAATTTACGTGATTATTCAATATATACAGTCACTATCAATGTGTTTTTTTATTCAAATATGAAAATAGGTAGGATGTTACGATCCGATCCTACTATCTACAATCCTACCTACCTCCTGCAATCCTACGTAGGATCCCAATTTTGACAACCTTGCTCCTTAGGTTTCACGAAATGACACTCTAATTCATGCTATCTCACATCATAATTACCCTTCATAAAATCTTTTGTTTTTTTTATAAAGAGTTTCAACCTATGGCATCCGCTCATGATAATATCTCTTTATCATTAGATCAAGGCACCAATCAGTTTTTGGTGTAGGTGGGGATTGAACTACAGTTGAGTTATACAACTATCAGAAACTTTACCAGTTGAGTTAACTGGAACCCACATAAAATATTCTATTTAAAAATAAGATTCCTACTACTCTTTATTTGAATTTTTTTTTTCATTTATACAAAAGGTAAAGGTGTCTTTTCATTTATTGTTTAGGTATATCTTTTAGAAAATAAAATATTCTATTAAAAAAGTCAATAGTATGAGCTTATTTGTTGTATTTATCATTTATACAAAATTCAAGGGGAATGGCATTTCCTATAAATGTTTTTCGGAGGTATGAATTAGAAAAATGACACGTGTAAAATCTGAAGGAAATTGGTGTAATTTACCTTTTGCATATTTATATTTTATAGATGCCATACTTCCCAATTCTTATATACCTTCCTTTTTTTTTTTTTGAGAAACTCTTATATACCTTCCTATACATATATAGTGTATTGTAAATTCTAATTGCTAACATGTTTCTTTAGTATAAAGTGTGCAAACACGAACAGCGAACTCTAGAAATAGCCAAATTACTGACACAACTATTCTTACACCCAATTCTCTCAATTGGACATGATATTGGTTATGTGTTTAGATTTACTATTATTCAATTCCATTTCGCATGGGAAAGTGAAACAGACTTGATGAAAAAACGAAGATTCTCTTGACGGTAGGATTTGTCGCATGTAACCTATTACTATTATGCAATGCAAACGTTTGGACGTGTCAATGATTCCATACCTATATACCCGTTCTCGTAATTTGGTTTTCCCAACCATTTCAACTAGTTTCGCGCGAGTTACTGTTTTCTTTCTCTCACTCTCTCACTCACACACACACTATCTCTCTCTGTCTCTCTTAGTGCTTAGCAAAGTTAGCGAACCAAATCCAAAAGTTCAGTCTTTGAGACACATATTGGTCTTAGTCACTACTTAAAAAATGACCAACATGTAGAAGGAGAAGTGGGTTTTCCACCTCTGGATTTTGTTAGTGATTCTACTCTCTCTTATGAGCAAATTATTTCTGGGTTTTTGTTCTTTAAGCATTCTTAGAGCTTATTGTGGTTCTTTTTTCAGCATTGTTAATGTTAAGGTTTTGTTTTCAATTTGGTTGTGTTGTTGATATCTGGGTCTGTGCTTTATGTAAGCTTCATATTTCACTTATCCTTTTCTTTCATTTCCTTAAATAAAAATTAGAAAATAAGATAAAATAAAGTTTTTTTTTTTTTGATGAAAAGATAAAATAAAGTTTTTTTTTTTTTTTTTGATAAAGAAGATAAAATAAAGTTAATAACTAATACAGATATATTTTTTTTAATTATTATTTTTTTATGTCTCTGAATCAGTGAATCTCACACACTCACAAAATGGGCAGTCGAAGGAGCATTTTTATATTATGTGCATTTTTAACTTAGTGAATACCAAAAATAAAGAAATGTGAGAGAAAGTCAAAGGAATTTTGAGAATGATAGTGAAGAGAAAAGAGGGTACAATACAATACAAAAAAGAAAAGGATTTGATTTTTTTTTTTTTTTATAGGAAAAAGATATAGATTCAAAAGATTTGATTTGATTAGTAGCTTCATTAGGATTATTTATATTTTAAAGTTTTTCTTTTGTTGTTGTTGTTGTGTTTTTTTTTTTTTTTGTTTTGGTTCCTCTTATTGTATTCACTTTCTATATGTACTCACTAATTATCAATTAATCTGTATGCATTCACTTTCTATATATGGTTTTGAACAGAAATCAAGTCCATTATATTAGAAATATTAGTGATAAAGAGTACGCAGAAAGAATATGCTTATTGGTAGCAATCCCAATTGATGTGTATCAGTGAGTAAGACAAGCAAATCATTAGCATTTAAAGTGGAAAGGAAATGCACATTGCAGGTTTCCATTTACTACTTTGACATATATATATTAGGCTTCACCCTTGAGAAACGTGTCCATAAAATTGTGTTGCATTATTTTTAAGTCATCAGTGTCTTTTGTGTTGATTATACTCTATTACAGCTTATTAATCCTTTTCCTGGGAGATGGTTGCCTTTGGAAAGAAGCTGAGAGAGTCACAAATTCAAGAATGGCAGGGGTATGTTTTAGTTACTTTCAGCCAATGTTTAAGGTCTAAATGCTGTTTGCTAAGAATTAGGTTTTGGTCGTGCCTCGTGTTGGACAAATGAGTGAATTCCAGTAGGCAATACATTTTGTTTGGCTGTAATCCATTGCCTCACTGAATATGTTTTCTTTTTAATGGAACTGCTACCTTAGTTTTCTTTTTTTAAATTAAAACCCTTGTTCTATCAAGGGCCTTGAAACAAGTTGATTATGAACCTCTGATGGCGGTCCTATCCTGCTTATTGGAAACATTTCCAAGATATGTCATATTCTATGTTAATCTTGAGATTTTTTTCAAAAGAGGAAGTTGTTTCCACTACTTTAATTTAGTGTTAATATGTGGAACACATGTATTTGAAGCCACTAATGTTTGTTGATTATTTTGCTCCACGAAAAGTAGAGGAACAATTCCCTTTGTTGACTTGACTTGACTAGGTAATTCTTAGTTTCTGGTATTCTAAATTGTTCAATTGAATGTCATACTTACGTGATGCTTGATATATAATACAAAAAGAAGGTTGGAAATGAAATGGTTATTTGAATGAACCCAATGCTTCAGAACTCCTTTAAAATCCAGTATAATGAAGACATTCATGTGCATCAATTTCTATGACCATTAGCAAATTGTTATGTCACTTGTTACATGTAAATAATTATTCCACAAATGAATCCTTTTTCCCCTATCTCCATGCTATTATTTGAATTTTATCAAGTTTTCTTATAATTTGATTCAATTCTATTCAGATACTACATTAATTATAAATTAATGAAGAAAAAAGTCAAGCGATACACACAACAAATTGAGGTTGGAACACAAAATCACCATTTTGTTCTGAAGGACTTCTCAAGACTGCTAGATTATCAGGTAACTTTTACCTTGCATGAATTATGAATAGCACCCCATTTACATGAATGCTGCAAAGTGAGGTTCAAAAATCCATGAGCAGATGCAGGGTCACACTTGGATAGGGAATAATTTAAGTCATGTTTTTCACTTTGTGCCATACAGTTGATCTCAATTTGTGGTCTTCTAAAAGTACAATTCATGCATTTGTTTTAAACTGACTTAATTTTACTACTATTAGAGGCTGAGATTTCAGTGTATCCCATCAGCAACATGTTCTTTGGGTTAGCATACTTGACTCAAAATTTTATCTTGATTCTCTGATTTTGAATATAAAGAATATTTGCATAGTTTTCCTAAGAAAGTTCATGCTAATATATTGTGTAGTTGTGAATTATGATGATGAATGGGTTTGTAGATGCTTTGCATAATTTGTGTGCGCACGCGCGTGCGAGAGAGAGAGAGAGAGAGAGAGAGAGAGAGAGAGAGGGAACTTCTCTTTTTAACAAAGACAATCCATAAAGATTCATGGATAATGCAGGTCCTATACTCATTTGTTAAAACTGATTACCAAATTTATGTCATCTTCGATTGTTTTTGGATTTCAGATCGAAAAAATTGTCCTGTTCCTGCTGGAAAAACAAGGACTGCTTGCTACCAGGTTATCCAATCTTGGAGAGCAGCACCATGCTCTTATACAACAGTCAGATGGATCAAGAATATCTGAATTGCAAGAAGCATATAGAGCAGTTGGACAAGAACTTTTGAGGCTTCTCTTTTTTGTTGAGATGAATGCTATTGGTATACGTAAGATATTGAAAAAGTTTGATAAGAGGTTTGGCTGTAAGTTCACTGACTACTATGTCAAAACTCGTGCAAATCATCCTTACTCCCAGTTGCGACAAGTTTTTAAGCATGTGGTAAGTTGACCAATTTAGAATAAATGTTGTTATTTTTAGTACAATATCTTAATTTTGAATAATGCTCTGGAAATTTTTTCTTGGTCTCCTTCATAGTTTTGGCTTTGAGTTCTTTTCTTGTTTGTTAATAGCTCTTTTAAGGCATAGATTAACTTCTACTGTCTCTATGTGTGAATGGAAGCATTATCAGCTAGTAAATGAATTGCAGGGTTTCGGCGCTGTTGTTGGAGCCATATCTCACAATCTCGCAGACCTTCAAGACCTTCAAAACAATCAGGGGAACTATATTTCAATATATGATCAACCTGCTTTTTCCCACCCGGTTTTCTCTCATCCCCATTCAAGATTATATGCAGTGTTACTATGTTTGTCTTTTGCAACGTCATGGTTTATTTTCTGAAGTGTTTATGAAGTTTCTGTTGAAATTCAAAAGGCATGTGCTGGTTATAATTCCTTTTCATTGCTGGAATGTCTTACATCTTTAAAAAGTATTAATTTTAAAATAATTTCAAGATGGCCGCAACTGCAAATCTAAGCATTTGACTGAATTTACAGAAGATAAATCTTTTCTAAGAGCTAATTATTTAAGCAAGACACTAATCAACATATAGAGTTACTCAGGACTGCCTGCTCTAGGTCCATTCATTCCAAAAGTTTAAACTAACAGGATATAGTGAATTTAATCACTTAACTATTACTCTAACTGGGGTTTAAAAAACATAATCATTTTTCGTGTTTTCCATGCATGTTTTAGTCTTGCGAAGAAGTGGGTAGGTGAAAAGGAGTGATTCCAAATCCACTTTCCATAACTTGAAACCTTCTTGGGAGGTTAGACTTCATTTGATATTTTTGTGATAGGAGCTAAAGTCCAATCATTTTATCCCAAATCCTTACATACCCAAATATCTTAATAAATCTAGAAGGAGAAGTTAATATGGAAAGAAAAAAAACCCGACTCAAGTTGATGATGTGATCACATGTCTACATAACTCAATAAAAATTTAGATTATGCAACACATTTAAAATTGAAACAGCCAACATTAGAAGTTTTTCTATATAAAAAGGTGAAGTAAAAATATGAAGTATTTAGTATTGAAACTTTAGAGGTATTGTTGTATGTTTCAAACTTTGTTAGGTATTCAACTTGATTTTTCACCACAAAACATTGTTTGTGGATGCAGTCATATTATTTTAACATATTCTGAAAAATGACTGCAGCATGTGATGCTAGTTGCCTTTTTACTGGTTTTGCAGGATCCTGTCATTGATTCTATTAAATCAGCTGTAGACAGGTTATCAAACTCAGCAAATTTCCTTCACTTCTTGGGAAGACATGCATTTATTATGGAGGAGGAATTACCAACTCCATCTGAAGATGAGTGTTTTGAACAAAGATATCATTTTATGTCACTTCTCTTGAACTTGGCAAACACATTTCTGTACATGGTCAACACATACATTATAGTCCCAACAGCAGACGACTACTCCTTGAGCCTTGGAGCTGCAGCAACTGTCTGTGGTGTTGTGATTGGGTCTATGGCTGTTGCTCAGGTGTTTTCTTCCGTTTACTTTAGTGCATGGTCTAATAAATCATACTTGAGACCACTTGTGTTTAGTAGCATCGTCCTTTTTGTGGGAAATACATTATATGCACTGGCTTATGATCTTAATTCAATATCCGTTCTTCTGATTGGTCGCCTGTTCTGTGGGTAAGCAATTTTTTTATTACTCTCATTACTTGAGTAGTGAAACTTACATTTGATTAATAAGTAAGCTAATTGTTGTTGCATGTCATACTCAATGTTAGTAAAAAGTTTGCTTTTACAAGTGGTTTAGGCGTATTCTTTATTCTTTCATGTGTATAATTGAAAAAGAAAACTTGAATTTCAACTGGATTTATATTTTATGGATTTGAGCGTGTACATGACCAAAACCTCATTCAAACTAATATATATAAGTAATCAAGTTTGAAAAGAATACATTTTATTGGAACAAAATAAGGTAGATTTTTCTAGGGGTAACAATGAAGATGAATAAGGGCGCTTTTGGGCTCCACAGGAGATGAACATATGTTGTTAAGTTTTAAATATTGGAGCCTCTATACATTACAAAATTCAGACCCTTAAATTTATTTCATCCTTTAGTATCATAAACTGTAGAGAATATGATTCCTTAATTGCAAATACAACTAGTCATAATCAGGTTGTGGTTCTTGTTCTATCTCTTGTTCCTTATTTTCACATTTTTATCATATGAAAAGAAAGTAACAGATATCATACTCCTTAGCAAATTAATGTGGTACACTTTGAAGGTATTTAGATCTTGAGCAGACTTTCAAGTGATAGTGGGATGACAAGTTGCCTAGAAATACCATATTGTTGATATTGGAACTTCGTATAACAATGCCGCTTTCTTGCTATTTATTACTGCTGCTTCTTGGGGTTATAACACCCAATCACTGTCCCAAATTTTTGTGTCACTCCGAAGTTTTAATTAAAGTAGTTTGAATAGTTTATACATGCATCTGGATGCTTATTATCATGGATACTACTTCTTTCTTGTCCTTTTCAAAAGCATGCACTTTGGTTTCATTTTATTAACCAATGGGGTCATGCTATACATTTCAGGTTAGGTTCTGCAAGAGCTATTAACCGGCGCTATATCAGTGATTGTGTACCATTGAAATTGCGAATGCAGGCTTCTGCAGGTTTTGTTAGCGCAAGTGCACTTGGAATGGCGTGTGGTCCTGCTCTTGCTTGTTTACTTCAGACAAAATTTAAGATTTACAAACTCACCTTCAATGAAGAAACTTTACCTGGTTGGCTTATGGCTCTTGCATGGCTTGTCTACTTATTGTGGTTATGGATTTCATTTAGAGAGCCCCATTGTGAAACTAAAGAAAATCTTGTGCCGAACAAAGCTAATGCGGGTACATCAACAAGATTGTTCATTTTGGCTAATTATAATGGTTTTCTATTTCTTTCTTGATCATAACAACTCAGTATATACCTAGTACTTTTCTTAACCTACAGTCTCCCTTATCTCTTGAATTACTAGTGATGAACCTTTCTGCCTTTATCATACACTGTCTGTCACTTTAGTATCATTTGAGCAACAGCCAATTATAATTATACATTCCCTCAATCCCACTTGATATTATTTGGTATGAAATTACATGATTATTAATAAATAAAAGGTTAGATATAGAGTTTTTCTAAAATGTGCATTACTTTATCTTAGGGGTGGCATGATTTTTAATAAGAAATCTTGTTTGCTTTTTATCAAAAGGTAAGGGGAATATAGGAAATTGAAGAATTATGAATTTTCACTAGAAAGTAGACACGTAGGAATTCCTAGAAAATAAAGTAAGACATTTTGATTGGGATGAAAGGAGTGTAAAATTTCTACGCTTTTTTGTTCCATCTACCTAACAGTACACTCAGTTTGACATGGGCTTGGGTAGTCGAATTCGATTCTGGCATGATTGTTGGCGCGGGGATCAACTTTTGAAGTTGATGTTTCCTACATTGTTTGAAACTGCTATGGATAAGAACGCTTGAGTGGCATCATTATTGGAGGGATGGGAGGAGGAGTTGGCGTGTGGAATTCATGAGAAACTTTAATGATTGGGAGATTGATGGGGTGGCTTCATTTTTCCTTCTATTAGAATCCCATATTCCCATTAAGGGGGAGAATGAGATGGAAGTTAAAGAGTAATGGGGATTTCACTGTGCGATCTTTTTAAGAGACATTACAGGACTCATCTTCTATGTATTTCCCTTGGAAAACCAAGTGGAGGGTCAAGGCTCCTTGAAGAGTTTCCTTTTTTGTATGGACAACGACTTGAGGGAATATTCTCACTTGTGAGAACCTAGTTGAGAAGGGTTACTCATTAGTGAGTTTGTGTTTAATGCATCGTTGTAGTGGAGACACTGTGGAGCACCTTTTGTTACATTGTAGTGTAGTTTTTGGGTTGTGGAGTTTCATATTCAAGTTGTTTGGGATTTAGTAGGTTTTACTAGAGAAAGTTTTTGATTTATTATAGGGGTGGCGGAGTAGGGGACCTAATACCTGGAATCTCATTCCTTCATGCTTGATGTGGACTATATGGGGGGAAAGAAATCAATGTACTTTTGCGGATGTGGAATGCATGTCAACTCAATTGCAAGCATCATTCATTAGCACTTTCTATGAGTGGTCCTTTGTATTGGGTCTCACAAATAGTAACTCTATTCAATCCTTCGTAGAGTCTATTCACATGAAGATATTTTCTCAATTGTAATTATTTAGACTACTTTTTTTTCTTTTTTCCACCAAGGAGTCTCTTTTCAATAAAATTATTCTTATCAATCCAAAAAAAAAAAAAAAAGGCTTGGGTTCTATTCATCAAGTGCACTCATGTCCTTTAGATGCCAATCCCTCATGTTTAGTACAAGTTGATTCTGGAAGGGATCAACTAACTGCCTATTGTGTTCTGATCCACTTTGTTTACTTTCGATCTCTATAGTACAATGAATCTTTTCAAGGCAAAGCATCATATCATCTGGCTCAGTTAACAACTTAACATCAACTGTGTAACAAAATCTTAAATGAATTTGGTTTTAATGCTCTCCCTGCATCAGGAGAGGTGGGGGGCAAGCTATCCCATAATAGTAGGGTTGGGCCCAGCTGCTTGAAAATAACATCTATAAGAGTCAATTTGCTTCATATCACTAAGTACTTAAATTTTGTTGGTAATAAGTAAAAAAAAATTTATATGTTTACAGGCATGATTTTTTTCTATGAATTGTTTTGTCTTGTCTAGGACAATTAGCAAATGTTACTGTAGAGAATGGTTATACACAACCATTGCTAATGAAAATAGAAGCTGAGCAACAAGATGAAGATGAAGACCAGGAACGTGATGATGCTGAAGAAGATTCTCAGGAAATTCACAAACCTGTCACTTCAATTGTGGTGGCATATAGATTACTTACACCATCAGTCAAGGTTTAGAGTTCATACCAAATTTCATTTACATATTAAATAATATATGTTTTTAGTTGATGCCATTTCTGCCAACAGCAATTAAGAAAGTTGATTTTATGCATCTATACCCTAATGCCAAATTTCATTTACATCTTTCAAACCCTGATTTCTATATATATTTTCACCCTGTAGTTTTCCATATCTGTGCAAAGTATATGCCATCCAAAAAGATTTATGAGCAGTGAGCACTCAATTTCTATGTTGTGGTAGAAGTCATACCTGTTTAATTTTTACATGTGAGAGGTAAAGTCAAAGAATTGTTAATTTCTTATATAAAGAAAATAATATGATATGTTTTCCTGGTCTATTAATAGATAATCTTTTACCTTTTATTACTTTAAAAAGCTACTTGTTATGATTGCATCAAAATTCATGCACTAATATTTTGGAAACAATATAAGTACTACCCATAATTGAAGTTCTGATCATTCCATCAAGGGGAGGAGAGTTATATCACATTAAGCATTTTCTAGATGCCTCAACTTTGTTGGGGCACCAAAAGATTTGGAAATCCCTAGAAAATAATGGAAATAAGTATATAACATTGGTAGGAAGAGATCGTAAAGTTTGTCTTTAGTGGTACACTTCAGTCACTTTCACTTCGTGGGGAAATTAATTCATCCAGGTTTATCGAAGTTTAAAGGACAAACTTGTTATTGTCATTCTAAGTTTTAGCTTTGCTGATTTTTGGACAGATAAGTGAAAAGTGGAGCTTCCAATCTTTTTTCACTAAAGTTTTTTTGCATCTTTCTTCTGTACCTTTCCTCAAATTTTCATGCTTACTGGTAGCAAATCTGCGTCATGTCATTTTGGTTTATATCTCTCATCTGAGGTATATTAGCACTAAACTTTAATATGATCTCTTCCTTTCCAGGTTCAACTGTTTGTGTATTTCATGCTCAAATATGCCATGGAGATTGTACTTGCTGAATCAAGTGTCATCACTGGATATTATTTTATTTGGCCAATCAGCAGAGTGGCCATCTTTCTCGCATGTCTTGGTCTAACAGTGCTTCCAGTAAACATCATTGTAGGAAAATATATGACCAACATCTTTGAAGAAAGGTATACCTTTAAGCCTTGCAGTAGCTCCTCACTTGGAAGCCTTGATTTTTTGATTCCATTCCAATTTATCTACCTCCCCACTTCACATCTTTGTACTGTATTTGTCATCCAATAATTGTGCCTTAGATTGTAATTCCCAATCATGTGCCGCTTAAATGAATAGTGGATTCCGATGAAAGCAACCATTTCTGTATTACAGAAAATCCTATTGCTTAAAATCATAAATAAACACCCCCCCCCCCCCCCCCCCACAAAAAAAGATCACGGCAAGGGCTTCAAAACCTTGTTGCTTTAATATTGTAAGGTAACCTTAGACTGTAGCATTACCTTTTGCTACTGGAAATTTTTTATTGGCAAATGTCAGTGAGACACTTATTTATCTACAGAAAAAAGGTAAGACACTTACAGCATCAAGGTTTATAATCTAATGAGCAATGAAATTCTAAGATTATAAATTTATTTACTTAAGGAATTGGATTTGATTTCACCTTCTCTTGGTAAATAAAAGAAAGTGAAAAAAGAACAGAAATTCTGTATCCTATTGTCACTACCCAAGTACACATATTGCCTTCAAGGATTTCTTTGTGATTGAATGGTCCTAAATTGAGTAATTTAGGGTGCTGAAGTATATGAAATATAACTAAGGGTTGTCATCGATCCTAATTTTTCAGGACCGACTAGTAAGAAAATTTGATGATTTTATGAATTTTCAGCCAACCCCAAGTACATCTTCAATGCTCTTTAGAGCATAATTCTTACGGTTTTCTCATTTCATATTATGAGAAGTTCTAGTCTTCTGCTTATGATTTAAATATATTGTATCCAAATAATATCAGCTCCATATTTATGGTCTAGATTAGTTTATCTTTTATCACAGCTGATACATATTTCTTCTTCGACTTTTTTCCCTTCCCCTATCTCTTTTCTGGTTGACCTGATTGTAGGCAAGTTCTACTGGCATCTGAAATTATGGTGTGTATTGGAATCCTCCTAAGCTTCCACATATTCAACCCTTACTCTGTCCCTCAATATGTTGGCTCCGCCCTAATCACATTTGTGTCAGCTGAAGTCCTTGAAGGTAACTATTGCTCTTTACATATTTAGAAAACATAAGTTAGTTGTGCAAGGACTATTTGCTTGTATGTTTTGTTTACACTTTGCATTATAAGATACAAATCACCCTTATTGTGTAGCCAGAACCCTGCTTATCTGGAAAATTTATTTATGGACTTAAAATTTTGGCCTGAAGGCTGAAGTTACTCATTGACTAAATTAATCACTTGTAGTTCTGTGAGGGAAAAGAATTAAGTGGATTGGATTAGGTCTGAGTCACACTGCAGATTTAAATCAAAGCTGATGCCTTGCCCTTGATATGATATCATAAGCAGCAGTTATAGTTATTTGTATTGATCACATTTTGGGGTGGATGTTTCCTTGTTTTGCTGAGAATGTTAGATCCCATTTACTGGGGGCATACCTTTCCTGGACTATAGCTTGGTAATTGTGACATAAATTGCATCTTTTGTTAGAGGATGCTTTTGCAGTTTGCACATGATTTGGAATCTCATTTGATTGACCAATCCAGGTGTGAACTTATCGCTCCTATCTCGTTGTATGTCATCAAGGCTTTCCCGAGGGACGTACAATGGTGGATTGCTTTCCACGGAAGCTGGGACACTGGCTCGTGTAGTTGCAGATGGTACGATAACACTGTCTGGTTATTTGGGTGAGAGTAAACTATTGAATTCCACCTTACTTCCTGCACTCCTGATCTGTGTCTCATCCATCATTGCCACCTGCTGCACCTATAACTCTCTTTACTAATACCCTTTCCCTCTAACATGTACGCATATTGTATAGTAGAGCTGAACTTGCTTATGCGGCTGATAATGGAAGCTTTGAATCTATCATGTTATGTTTCCCATGGATGTGTTTCTATTTGTTTAGGACCCATTAAAGTATGAAAGAATAGGCTGATTATCTATCCCTTCTCTTCTTCTTCTTTTTTGTTTTTTCCCTTTCTTTAAGCAGCTACTTGTCTATGCCAGAACTATCATATTTCTTCTATTATGGACCTAGCTGATCATAAAAGTGCACAAGCATTACAGCATTTACCAGAAAATTCATCATCTTGAGCAGCTGGACAGGGGTGCTGCAGCCCTTGCTATAGCTCTTGTAGCTGATAATTGTAACCTCTTTTGCTAGTATATAATGGGCCATTATCTCTGCTCACATCATTTTAATACATGGTCCAAGCTCATATATTCTCAATGGAGAATTGAAGGATTGTGGTTTAGAGGGCTAATAATGGACTTATTTGGGCTTCACATAGTGAGCTTGGAGCACTTGAATAAGCTAAAGGCCCATGAGTTGGCCACAAGCACAAAAATAAAAACCGATTAGAGCTAATGTATTTGCCACAAAATCAAAATCGTTAACCTAAGCTAAACCAAATAGGTTGGCTGCATCTAAATCTACTCCATCTTGTTTCATTTTTGTCTTTTCTTTCTTATCTTTTTCTTTCTTAGCTTTTTCTCTTTTTTCACATTCCGTAACATGGTATCCATATTTCCTACACTTAATACAAGCAATAGGTATGTCTATAAAATCTTTCAATTTTAGTAAGTAGCATTTTTTATCTTTTAGGTGATTAGGTAGATTATCTATCAAGGCATTTTCACCACATCCCACAAATTTAGCAAGTTTCTAAGGGGGTTGTATCCCTTCAACAAAGCTCAAAATGTAGGATTGGTCAAAGGTTTGCCCAAAATAATCATTAAAGCAGCTGATCCTATTATCCAACTAAAAGAACAAAACTCAAGGTTTCCATATATGTTTTCTAAAATCCAACAATCAAAAGCCTTAGTTCTTAACCTCTTATGGAGAGATGGATGCTAAAAGTTTTCTTAATCCATTATAAATCCCAATGACTGAGGCAAGAATGGATCAACTTCCCTCCATCAATTCTATCTAATTCTCACTCATATTCACTACTCCAATTTGGAGTATATACAACATCCTAAATAAATAGTGTTTGTGAGTATGGTGGCGCTCGTAGAGTCATTTCTCTCTCCTTCATCGCATCCCTCAATCTCCCCACTTTGTTATGTAGCATTTTGAGGGAATTATTTGTATAATTTATTCAATACTTAATAGAAATCCCCTTTGTCCTTATTATGAGCATAACCTCTTGCATGATATTTATTTGCCATGCACCACTAGCCTAGATGTGATACTATAGTGAGTTGTGGGCTTAACCCCTTTTTATTTTGAACTTGGGTTGATTGGGCCTTTATTTATTAGCCCTTCCAAAAATCGACTCAAATATTATGTAACAACTATACTATAATTTCTAGTTTTTTCAAGAATCTTACCTAAATTAGATGGCTTCTTTGCTTTAACTAAAAATTAAAAGGGATAGAAGGAAAAATGAATACTGAAACTTTTAATTTGATAGGAACTTTACCATTAACAAATTAGTACTCTGAACATTAGAGCTTTAACAATCTCAACTATTAAATTTTCAATTGATGGTTGAAAATATGAAATATTGATCATTGTCTTACTTATCAAAAAGAAATATTGTTTGATTTTTTTTTTTTTTTTTTTTATAATTAAACTGAAGTCTCAAATTGATTTTCTCCTAGATTTCAAATGACAGCATCCTTTCCGATACCTAATGTTTGCAGTTCAAACCTCTCCTTTCCTCTCCCCCATTATATCTCTACTTAGTTGTGGGGAGGGGGGTTGAGATTTTCTCCTGCTTCGAAAAATCAAAAGGTTGGTGCTACTCTACAAGATGGTAACCGAAGTGTTAAAATTCCATTACCTGTTTAGTCCTTCACCAAACTTACCATTGAGGTATTGCGATTGAAAGTCTATGGTAGCATTGAATATGACAAAATGATAATAATACTCTACTGTAATATAATCATGGTGACGATCTTAACTTTCAATATAACATTCCCTTAAATGTGGAATATCAATTTCATATTATTTGGAGAAAAGGCTAACATTCTTGAGCAAATAATTATTCCAACTATCTTCTCTCAACGTTCTGACTTCAGATAAGTACTTTTATAATTGAAATTAAATGTAATTTATTATAGTCATTGTTTTTTTTATATAAAAAGACTTACATTATTTGATATGCATTTATCATATAATTTTTGTTATTTTATTTTTATTATTAATTTTTTTATTAAAAGATAGAATTTTATTATTATTTTTAATTCTATAAAAATACTTTCTTTACTATATATGTCATTCTTATGTAAAGGTGTCCACGGGTCGATTAGGGTAGGATTTGAGCCTAACCTGCAACAACTCAATGACATCAGGTTTCCTGCTAAAAAACCCAAACTCATGGGTTGAGTAAGATCATACTTAGTGGATGACGGTTGGGTTAATCAAAGCCGATGAAGAAGTTGGTGGAGGTTTTGCTTAGCGGTGACCTATAGTTTGAGTGAAAACCACTGGATCTTTTCCAAAACCACCACATTATCCTTGAATTTAAGCGAAAACCTCCATCTTATAGCTGGATTTAAGCAAAAACGAATAGATCTTTACTGAAATGAACAAACACCATAAGATTTTTGCCAAATCTAACTGAAAACAACCATTTTTCCATTAGATCTGAATGGATCTGGGTAGATTTGACATCCTTTCAATGGTTTGGTCCGTTGGATTGGGTGGCTCATGTTTTGGAGAAGGCGATCGCTAACATTGGTTGTTGAAGTTTAAGATCTGTCACTGATTGCCTCTCTGCTCTACTCAAACAGTTTTGGTTCAAGTGGCTTTTAGTCGGACTGTTTTGTTAGGCCTCGATTGGGGACGGACAACACTATTCTTATGCAAATTGCATACTACCAATGCATAGTTGCATACTACTAATAAGTTGAAACTATCTCTAAAAAATAAATTATATTATTTCACTTTTTGTTTATAAGACATTGCAGGAACTCCATAGATCGATAATATGGTGGATTTTGGTTTTATATTATAAATCTATATTAATGACTTCACCTTTGGGTCATATTTGAGCCTTTAATTTTTTCATCATGATAAGAGACTTTATAATTATTTTTTTTTTTTTTTGACTTTATAAGTTATAAGCTAAGTAGAAGCCACAATTGTAGTCGGTCCATTCCCACTGCACATTAGCACACGCCCCTTATAGTGCGCCGCATTCAAAAGTCCATACTATTCTAAAATCTAAAATCTAAACCAAAACAAAAAGTCTAACTAGAATCAAAGGGAACTTCTGAGTTCCAACTTCCTCGACTTCGATTGGTACTCTGTTGTTCCTCTCCTTTCTTTCTTTCTATATTAACAAATTCTTAAACTTCTTCTTTTCATTTTTTATTTATATCCAAAACTTGAAACCCCCAAATCCAATACTTTAATATCTCTCTCTCTCTCTCTCTCTTTCTCTCTCAATTTCTGGGTTTTTTTTTGGAGTGAACAAGCAAAAAAAAAAACAATGGGTACAGATATACCAGAAGGAACGTTACAGAACATAATGGAGCAAGAGTCTCTGAAATGGGTATTCGTGGGAGGCAAAGGTGGTGTGGGCAAGACCACCTGTAGCTCCATCCTCTCTATCCTTCTCTCTAGGGTTCGCTCCTCTGTCTTGATTATCTCCACCGACCCCGCTCACAATCTCAGCGATGCCTTTCAGCAACGTTTCACTAAGACCCCCACTTTGGTTAATGGCTTCTCCAATCTCTTCGCTATGGTACTTTTTTTCCACTTCTACTTCAATTTTATTTATTGGGGTTTCTGGGTTTTTTTTTTTGGTGGGTTTTTGTGGGTGGTTCAATGTAGACATTTAAATTTCGAGTTTTTGATGAATTTGAGAGATACCCAGATTTCAAATTAGCTTCGTTTGGTTGAATTTCATCTTGATTTGACTATAATGTGGTTCTATTTGATGGATTTGGGAATATCCAGTTCTGCTTTTCTATAGCTCTATGGACTACTTGTAGAAAATTTACATTTTTTTCTTCTCTTGATTATGTAGGATAAATTCTCTGATAGAGTGTTTCTATGCAATGATGAAAACTGCTGGTTTGATAATTGCTATCTGAGTTATTTGGGCTTTTCTCTAAGGGTAAAACTTAAGTACAGTCCCTTAGGTGCTGTACCTTCAGTTCCCCAATTGATTGTATTGACTAGTGCGTGAAAATATATTTGTTTTTTTTTCTAATGACAATTAACTTTTCAATCACGTGGCTCATTGGTCAATGCAGCCAAATGGTTGAATTTAATTAGGGAACCTAAGATACAACACTTAAGTAACTGTATCTAAGTTTTATCCTTATTCTAAAAAAAATAAGGATTTACCTGAACCACCATATTTGGGTTTATATATCTTTACAAAATAGCTATGTACTTGCATTTTTATCTATTGTTCATGTTGTGTTTTTAGTGAGTTAATGTTTGGATGTTGCATGTATAGATTATGTGATCTCATTCTTTAGGTATGGTCCTTTGTAGGAGGTGGATCCTAATGTTGAAAATGAGGATGTGGGCAGTTCCGATGGAATGGATAGCTTGTTTTCTGAACTAGCAAATGCAATTCCTGGAATTGATGAAGCTATGAGCTTTGCAGAGATGCTAAAGTAAGAGTCTTGTTTCCTTTCATTTGATTATATTGGACCTTCCAAATTCATCAGGTCATTGTTCCTCACTTCAGTTTCAAGTGTAACTGATAATTTTTACGATCACTGTAGCTGTACTTGACTAATGTCGAGGTCTTGGTGGACTCCAATTTGATTGAGATAAGTAGGTGATTGGGGGTCTTGGAGGACTAATGTCTGCGAATTGGCTCTTCATTTGTACCAATTATAGGCATTCATCAGGAGTTCGCTGCTAGTGCAAATATTTTTGTGCATTTGTTAGAGTTGAATAGGCTAACCATGTCAAAGATAAGGTCTCCTGAGGAAGTGGCTCTTCTGCCATATAGTCAACATTTTATTGGTTGGTTGATCTATTGAGGGGGTGAATGCAGTGATACAAGTTTTAAAAGTTTGCTTTAAAACTTGGGTTACATTACCATGATATTGACCCTTTTCTCACTTTATGAATTAAAGCTATCTTCATAGAACTGGAGTCTTAGACAATTTTTAGGTTGTAAAGGAGAAATTTAATTTAATATTTTATTCAAGTTGTTTGCAAGAGACCTTGAGGGTAACTTCTGTTAACCATATCCAAGTGTATATAACATTTTGTAGCATATAAACTAAAATGAAAATGAAGACATTAAGCATATTTATGTGATACATTATTTGCAAGAGTACCCAGCAGGTCACAGCCTGCATCAATTTTGAGTGGCCTATTGATGCTTATGCATCTCTTCTTTTTTGAAACAATTATTTATTTATCAAAAAAAGGAAACAATCACCCAGAAATTTGTGCTCTTTTTTTGTGGACTTCCTTTAAATGCTGTTAACCTACTTAATTTATTTCATATATTTTTCTGATTTACCTGCATGGACTAACTTCTTGCAGATTGGTGCAAACAATGGATTATTCTGTTATAGTATTTGACACTGCCCCAACTGGCCATACACTGCGGCTGTTGCAATTTCCATCAACCTTAGAAAAGGGTCTCACGAAAATGATGTCCTTGAAAAATAAATTTGGTGGCGTAATCAGTCAGGTATGTTCTTTGTATGATAGAGCATAATCCTACTCTCTCAATGAATTTGGAACTATTTGTGGTGTGTATGGCACAGAAATCATTGGATTTGGCAACCTGAATTTTATGTATTCTCCTTGTTGTGTTAGATACAATTGTTCTGAAATCATCTCTAAAACCAGACCCCTTTGCTGGGCATCTTTAACCATTTCTGTTGCAATAATGGAAGAGTAGAAGTAGGTCATGTTGCTTTTGCAGTTTCTATTGTTAATTGTTAGGGTTGGAATGACGCAAACTCCTTGCACCATCCCTTATGTGTAAACTTCTAGTAGATGTGAATTTGGTTTCATTACTTTAAATATTTATTTTGCTTGTAAGCTAGAAATGGTTCAGTTTATAGTATTGATATATCTTTGTTGGTGATGTTAATGATGTAAATGGTAAGCTTTAAAATTATTCATGGCAGATGTCCCGCCTTTTTGGTGTTGAAGAAGAATTTGGTGAGGATGCAATTCTGGGAAGGCTTGAAGGCATGAAAGATGTGATTGAACAAGTTAATAAGCAATTCAAAGACCCAGTAAGATCACCTTATTCATATTTCATTTACTCTTCTCTATGTTAAATGAAGATCATTTCATTATTCTTTTTTGCAGATTTCCAATTATTTCTGTTGAATCATGTATGTTGTGAAATTTTATAAAAGTTGAAGCCAGACTTTAAATGCTTAAGGTTTTTAAAGCTAGGGTTCTAAATTCATCAAGAGGGATGTGTGAGCTATAGTTTTGAGAATGGGTATGGAGGGCTGGAAGCTTAGGAGGAATAGGAAGTCGAATGAGAAATTTGTATAAAGTGCTTAGGAAGCTTTTGTTATTATTGTTCATGAGCTTCAGGGTTCAAGTGATAGCCTAGTGGTAATGGCATCCTTTGTGGTACTCACCTTTGGTAATGGCATCCTCTGTGGTGTCCCATGTCTGTTGTTCAAACCCCACCTCCCCCTCTCCAACTATCTACCCATAAAAAAAATTGTTGTTCATGAACTACAAAGTTCCTAGCCCAAATATAAACTTAAAATGGATAAATAAATAAACTTTGGATAGTTACATCAGCTGCATAGATAAATTACCTCCTTCCCCCTGTCTCGGATTTTTTTCTTTTTCTCTTTAAAGATCTACGTGATCTCAGCATCAACGATCATTATTGTTTTTATGAGCATTACTATAGGTCAAGTGATGTATTACTCATTGCTGATATTAATGGTAATTTATTAACTAATTTAACCATGATTACATTCTTTCATCAATAATAATCTGATAATCTTTACAAGAGGGAAATTGAAACTCTTGGAGAAATAGACTATTGGAAGCACAACGCTGTCATAGATATCCACTATACAAAAACTGTTTCCATGAATTGGTGTGCCCTTTTTATGTAATCAATACAGCTGTTTATTACTTATAAATAAAGGGTGTTTTTTGACTCATGGCTTCTTGCAGTAACAACGAAGCATGATTTGCAATTCTACTGAAGCATGATTTGCACCCCTCTGGTGCCTGCAAGCAGTTGCATTAACTATGGGTGTGAATTACTTTGGCACTTTTGCTGATATTTTATCCTGTGGCTACTTTCTCCTTTGCAGCAATTGCTATGTTTAGGAAGTTAAGGTGTTTTAATGACATCAAAATTGACCTTTTACTCATTCATTTTGAGGAGACTTAAATTCAATGAGACATCTGAACCTAATGATCACTAGCTTGCGAATTGCTCAAAGCATCAAGATTTAAGGCTCAAATAGTCATTAGTCATTACAAGCTAATACACTATATAAATGTAAAAGATGCTTTTTTTTTTTTTTTTATAACTTTTTTTCAAGTTTTTGGTTCTTTATTGATATGATTTCTGGATAAATGATTTTTTTTTTTTGGGATCAGCAAGTGAAGAGCTTTATTAAAGGAAAAAGTATAAAAATATGTTGTTGCTACCTTACTTATCAAAAAAATATATGTGTTGTTTCTACTTTATCTAGATGTATGCTAGACATGGTTCTCCCTTATGTTTTCCTTCTTAAATCTAGAGGAGTTAAAAGCACTAGGACTTGTGAGCTTTTTGAGTTGCCAAAACTTAATCAATCAAGTTTGCATTTAGTTTCTGAATGTTTTATAGTTATTTCTGAAGCACTTGATCTGATGTTCCTTGTTAATTATGACTCAAAATTATATTGAATGTCTGATTGTTTTGTAGTTATATCTTAATGCACTTGTATTTCCCTGTTGGCAGGACTTGACAACCTTTGTCTGTGTTTGCATTCCAGAGTTCCTCTCTCTTTATGAAACAGAGAGACTGGTCCAGGAACTCGCCAAGTTTGAGATAGATACACACAATATTATCATTAACCAAGTACTTTATGATGAAGATGGTGAGTTTACATGTTCTCATACTTCATTTTACCTTTGGAATAATTTTTTTATTAGAACAAGAGTTATAGATCTATTGGGCTCTTTCCTAATTGTAGACGTAGAATCCAAGTTACTCAAAGCTAGAATGCGGATGCAACAAAAGTACCTTGACCAGTTCTATATGTTGTATGATGACTTTAACATCACCAAGCTCCCATTGCTGCCAGAAGAGGTAATTTACAATGCTAAAAAATTATAAATCTTTAAAAAGAAAATATCTTATTTTGAAATCATCTTTTCACTTGTCATACATTAAACAATCTTATCAGGTGTAGACGTATGGTCTAACAAGTCGTTAATTTTCAAGACTATTGATGATCAATTCCAAATGATTTTAGATCGTACTTGTGGAAAGACATGATGTTTCTATTTTTTCCAACATACATTGCTCTAAGTTGAACTCATGTCATTCTTACACATCTTTTCTCCAAATTATTACCAATGCTAATTGCTGAATATATTATATTTTCCTTAAATTTCTTGCTTGTTTCTTCAGGAGGTATCCTCCTAGCTTGTGAATTCTTAGTTGATCGTCTTACCAAACTGAGAACCTAAATCTGAAATTCATTAATTCTACACGGGGTGTAAAAAAATTATTTTTACTTATTATTATTGGCCCTTTTGACATTTTTTGATTTGTAGGTTACTGGCGTTGAAGCTCTGAAAGCATTTTCATGTCATTTTCTGTCACCATATCAACCTTCCACCGGCACAGTGGAAGCGTTGGAGAGAAGGGTATCCACACTAAGGCAGCAGCTGCAAAATGCAGAAGCAGAACTAGAAAAACTGAGAAAGGGAAAACAAAAGGTCTGATGATGCTCTGGTCAAAGTATGGCCTCTGTTGCATTTTCCTTTCTTCATTCTTTTCAAGTGACAATCAGGTGGCACCATACCGCGCTTTATGCTGCCAAGAGAAGTTCATCTTCCGCTTTAGTTTTGGTTAATGTTTTCTGTAGCTTAACTAATTTATAATTTTTTACATGAACCTTTCAGATATAATAAATGGTATATTTTACTTTCATTGTGTGTTTCACCCAGTGACAATGTGACATATCAATCATGTGATAAATGTGATCAATGATTTTGAAAGTATGGTTCATTTATGATTTTCTTATCTTATCAAGAACTGTCTCTACAATGGTAAATTCCTCTTCTTTTCTCTTTTTTGTGGTGATAATTCCATAGTCGGGAGTGGTGGTATTTGAACATTCGACGTCTTCATTGGAAACACAGTTTTCTGTGGCATTTTGTTTCTCTCCTATTTGTATCTTTTTTAGGATTTTAGTAAGAGAACTCATCCTATTAACATTTCTTTCATCATTTACGGAGCTGAGACCAAGACACTCTAAAAAAACAAGAATTTCAAGTTTTGATGCTACATAAAAAAATGTGCTCCTCCAACGCTTGTTCTGTTTTGTCAAAGTGGAAGGAAGTAATCTTTGAAGGCAATTGTTTTCTGCTACGTAAGTAATGTAGTATAATAGTAATAATAGTATAGCTTTAAAAAATAAAATAAAAATAAATAAAAGCAAATTAATGGTGAGGGTTATGCTATACTTAAAAAAAGAAAGCATCTGGAATGCGCTTATTGTTTTCTCTTAACCCTTCAAGGTAAATAGAAAGAGGATCGCTTGTGAGTAAAAAAAAATGTTAAAAATTTCATCGAGAAAGAGAGGCTTTGAAATTTTGCGGCTTGAAAGAGCAAAAGCAACCAAGATGGATATCCATTAGCATAATCCTTGTAGCATAAGTTACAACTCCAAAGCTTACTCATGCATCTGCCTTTCTATCTTTGATTAAGAATCAATTGTTTAGGAAAAGAACTAGGACAACTTGTCATATTTTATGGAACAAAATAAAATATAGGTATGAATGAGAGAAACCAATGAGTTTATGTTCCTTTTAATAAAAGTTGTGTTCCATTTTGCTTCCTCTGTTTTTTTTCCAACACCATATCCTAATAATTCCCAACTCCAACTCCACATCGAACTGGATGTCGATTTATTAGAAGAAAGAAGTGTATTTCTCAAAAAAAAGAAGAAGAAAGAAGTGGAAACAATTAGTTGCTATAAGAATGCTAAAATAAAGAATAATATCCAAAGTTGGAGACATATGTCAAGCATTGTTGAGATGGCCGAGTTGGTCTAAGGCGCCAGATTAAGGTTCTGGTCCGAAAGGGCGTGGGTTCAAATCCCACTCTCAACAATTCCTTTTCTCTTTTCTCTTTTTTTTTTTTTTTTTTTTTTTGAATTATTTATTTATTTTAATTCGAATCCCATCTATTATTATTCCTGGAGGAACAATTTTACATTTTAAAAACTTCTAAAATGACTTGGTAGTAATTTGTTATCTTGTTAATCCTCTTTCTAAAGAGTTTAGTATTCTGCATAGTTAATCAGGTTGGATTGCAAAATAGTGAAAATACTGCAATCAAGAACAGAAGAAATCTTTTTTAGACTCTGACGATTTAGAAGTCACAACACAACACTGATACATTACCCTCTATTATTTGGTCCTTGTTTTTCCATTAGCAAACCAAACCTTGAATCTCAACAAAATAGAATAGAATCCATATTTAGATTCTGCTTTGTCCCCCCTTAGCCTCTTAACTTAAAGAACATTCACATCAAGTGTTAAAATAGCTAAAATACTATTCACACCAAAAACACTAAAAAACTCACTATTGTTGCTAGATGGTAAACACAAAAAACGTTATTTAAATATGAGAGAGAGAGAGAGAGAGAGACCTGAGTAGTAAAAGAAAGAATATTAAGTATATTAGGTATATTGTAACGTGAAATGTGAAAAATATGAAATGTTAAAATAGATAAAGTCTCTTTTTGAGTCGTTAAAAGCTAAATTTTTAGTAAATTTGATGTGAATGCTTTACATTAAGTGGACCCAATTTGCACTAGAATCTAGATTCACTGCCGCCTTAAAGAATCTACCTCCAAGACTCCAAACAGAAAGTCTATATTATTCTTAAATTATAGGCATTGATCTCCTACAAATTCTTAAATTTATAGAGATAAAATGGAAATGAAAAACAGATCATTTCAACAAATCTACTTGTCAACAAGAGAAAATGGGCAGTAAAATCAACAAAACAAAAAAAACCTCTTATAACTTGTGGGGCGACTTTGGGGGGGTCACTTTCCTGAATGCTTCAGTAATGAATATCAGCAAAGTACACAAACAAGGCTAGGATGCCAAAGCTCTTAATAATCTCATTAAAACAATTACATTATCATCTAGTACACAACAAAATCATCTCATCTAGATACTATCCACCGTGCAAGGTTGAGATGAAAACCACCACATCCTTCTCTTCTAGGGTTGTATCGAGCTGCCCACTTAGCTCCCAATCACAATCATTCACAAGGACAAGAACACCAGGTCTCCTGCAAGACAAACAAAACCTCTACGTGTTTAATAAGGATGTTTATGACGATAGATTGCATTAATTATCTTACTTATAATCCTCTCCTTTCTCCAGGTACTCCCCTTTATCACATCACTAATATTCATCACCCTAAAAGTGTTATTACCCATATCTATTTCATAGCAAAATTTTGGGGTAAACTATGGATCCTCAACAGACTACTCAAGATCAGCAACATGTATTCTTTACCGCCTCTCAAGCGACTCTCCCATTTCATCCATAACTACAATTTCATAGTTTTGGAGTGTATGTGCACACACCCACCTTCAAGATTGAAATTTAGAAGCAAAATTTAACTTACACAGTATCTCCTTTCATGAACATTTCAGGCCTCTCCTTGATCAAATTAGTACGAACCCAACCGAGCAAATCTTTCATTATTAACTGACAAATGCAAAGAAAAACATATTGATGAGTCTGCTCACACTTTGAGCTTTTAGGAAAGCATCTATTAAAACTAGAAATTCACCTTTTCTGCACCCTTTGGCATATCAACATTGACGTTATGGACCTTTACAGAGTCACAGAGAAGCTCCAATCCCCCACTGCCAATAAAATTAACATTGCATCCATTCCAATGAGACATAAAATGTAGACAAAGATTAAAAGCAATCAATCATGTACAAAGTTAAAAATTGGAACATGATAAGTAAATTGATGTCATAAAAGAACCTAAGACATGCCCATATGAACCTTTTAACTGAACACACTGCACTGCTACAGTACTTGCAAAATCCCAAATCTTACAAAACAAAATACCCATCATTTTTTTTTTTTTTTTTTGAGATTACAAATATTGAAAATTTGGAGAATAAAGAAGTGGGTTTCGTTTATTATGCAATCTTTTATCAGTAATCAATAAACACTTGACTGAGAGAGTGAAAAGTGGATTGAAGATCAATTTTTTATTGAACACTAAACAAAAAAGGATTCATCTTGACAAATTCATGTTAACCTTAAAACACTCAAACTTATAAGCAGATTAAAAAAATTAAAATTAAAAAAAAAAAAAAAAAAAGAAGCAGTTGTTATTAAAGTCATATACCCAGGTTTTGATGTAAGATTACAAAACAAAAGGAGCAATTACCCGAATTCGAGAGTGAGCTGCATTTTTTGAATTTTCTCCTGTGTTGCAAAAATTGGAAACCCTAGAGAGAATGATATTTTTTGTATGGACGCGCCTTTTGTTTTGGCCTTGTTGTAGCGTAGGATCTAGTCAGATAACACGGCGTCGTTGCTCTCTATTTGGGTTTAATGCCAACCTGATCCGACCCGACATACCTCTCTCTTTCTCTCTCTCTCCACGTTATGTGATTTAAAAATTAAAAAAAAAAACATTGTCAATCTACCTTCTTCTTTTTTTTTTTTTTCTTACAAATGGTTTTATAATAATATTAATTCATTAAAAATTATTGAGCCGTGTAATATGCTTAATGTTTCATATAATATGTTATATTCTCTCTCTCTCCATGTGATGTGATTTTTAAAAAAATACATTGTCAATCTACCCCTTTTTTTTTAACAAATGGTTTTAATAATTAATTCAATGAAAATTATTAAGTCGTGTAATGTTATGTTACTTAGTCTATATATATATATATAAGGCTAAAATACAAAATTGCTCTTCTAACTTTCTTCAGATCTCATTTCAGTTCTCTAACTTTGTGTTCATTTATTTCAGTCCTCTAAATTTTAGATTTATTCAATTAAGGTCTTTCTGTTAACTTTTGTTAAAAATTTTGGAAAAAAAAATTTTAGAAAATATTTTTCAATCATTAATTGATTTTTTTTTTAATTTAAAAATTTTGAAGAAAATTTTATAAAATTGAAAAATTAACAATAACATATAACAAAAGTTAATGGAAAAACCTTAGTTAAATAAACTTGAAAATTAGAGGATTGAAATGAACAAACACAAAGTTAGAGGACTAAAATGAAATCTGAAGAAACTTAGAATGTCAGTTTTGCATTTTACCCTACATATTAATAGGTAAAGCTCATAGAAAATTTAATTAGAATTTGAAATTAAAATCCAACTTTGCGCCATGTGTCTAAATTTGTGTAGGAACCACACCATAATTATCCACTTAAGTTTTTTAATCTTTATTCCAAGTGAGTTAATGAGTGCAAAATGCTAAGAATCTAATATTAATGAACTATAAATTAAAAAAAAAAAAATCACCTATACTCAATACAAATCATCACACATCAAAGATCACCACACATTCTATCTCATTAAAAATTTTTTAAAAAATGATCATAAGTAGTATTAAATTTGGATAAAAATTTTAATATATGACTTGTAGGGACCTAGTTCGGGCACTTTCCTCCTGGGGATGAGTGGACCCAAACCCAGTTAACCCTATACAATAAATTTATAGATAGTGGGTAGAAGGACTAGGCATTAGTGAAAGATACAACGGTTAATGTGGGTTTACAAGATCATCAAGTGAGATTTGGCTAAGTTTTCTAAGTGGAAGTTCGTCCTCGGCCCAGTCCGAGGAGCTCTTCCCTGAGTGCTAATGAAAATAGGGGTTGTCCCCGAACCCTCCGAAACCCCGAACCCCCCGAACCCTGGGGATTCATTCTATTATATAGTCCTATTCAGCTCATCTCTGCCGTCCACTTGTTGGTCATCTGAGCCTGTGTCTGAGGGCTTGTCCCATCAGCCGCCTTTCTAGACCTCCTGTTAGTTGAAGTAATCAAGGCATCACTGTTTAACGGTCAATTCTTTATTAATGCGGCCAAAGTGTCAGTTGTATGCTTTTAATGTGGGGATGATACTCCCCTACAGATTACTCCTTCGCCATATTCCCCTGTCCGACCCTAGGTACTTGTCTTTTTCTTTGGTATGCTCTGGGAGGGTGCTTTTGGTGGGGCGCCGACCTTCCCCTCTCCAATATCAGCCGGCTGAGGACATGGTCATCCTCAGCGATGCTTCTTGACAATTTGGGTCTTCTCCGCTCATCCTCGGATACTACATTGTCCTCGGCATGGGCCTTGAGCCTGATATGGAGTGAGCCGGGGTTGCCAAATCTTTGGGCCCCACAATAGCCTCTCAAAATTCTGTTGCTCGGCTCGTCGGGCGGGGAGGAGGATTTTGATGTTCTCGGGGCCTTGTCCTGGCCTGGCGAATCTTGTTTTCCTGTCAGTACCAAAATCCTTCCAACTGCTCAGGAGTGCTCCTGGCGTTTCGATTCTTGGAGCGCGTCTTCATTAAATTTTGGCGGCCCTGTGTCCTCCACGTTCATCGGTGTGATGATGAATGGACGGTAGGGATAATTCTGACTTAATGGGCGGGAAAGCCCGTGCGGTTACTTTTAATTGGGGGTATAAATACCCAATCGAATTGATTTGCCCCTTCACTTTTGCATTCAAGAGCTCTTGCGCACATACGCTGAACTTGATCAAGCCTCCAATCGACCTTACACCTCCTTTCAACATAAAAGGCCTGTCCAAGGAACCTTTCCTCATTTTTGTAAGTTCTCTTCTCCTTCCGGTTCATACTTTTCCGCCTGAGTTCCTTGTCCTCTGATTCTTTTTTCTCTCTCTTTCATTTTCCCTGAGCCCCTCGTTAGTTCTTTAGGATGGGTAGGTTTAAGAAGTTAGTTGAGTCTGAGGAGGCGATGGAAAAATTCGTTGCTGATTATAAGATCCCTGATACAGTGGGTTTGAGGTACTGTGGAGAGGGGGAGTGGAGCATTAGGAGAAAAGAAGGTGAGGTGGCGATTCCTAAAATTGCCTTTTTGGAGGATGGTATGAGGATCCCCATGGGGCCAGTGATGAGGGATTATCTTAGGCACTTCGGCTTATCTCCCACCCAGTGTGCCATCAATGTGTTTAGGATCTTAGGCTACGTGGATGCCCTGAATGAGAAGATGGGGCTAGGGTTAACCCACCACGATATAAACTAGTGCTACAACCTCCAGTGCCTTAAGGGGAAGTCTTATTACATGAAGACGAGGGACGATAGGGTCCGGCTCATCCAGTGCCTCCCTGAGTCTAGCAAGGGTTTGAACAAAGACTTTCTCATTGTGTCTGGAGAATGGCACAATGGCCTTCATTGTCCAACAGTGAATGGTACACCAGGTGGGGCATTCAAAGTAGGAGAGGGTCTAATTTCTTGTGCCTTCGCGCTCTGCTTTGCTTGGTTTTTAACAGGAACTTGTTTTCTTTTATGCAGATCCGCACGCTTTTGAGCGTCACTTCGGCTTGGTCAACAAGGAGGATTTGCAAACCGTACTGAGGTCGGAGATTTTTGTGAATGAAGCCGACAACCAAGTTAGAGCTGCTCATGAGATCCTAGGATACGATCCAATTCAAAAATCATTCTCGGCCCCAAAACACGTGATCCGAGCTAAAGATCCTCGGCTGCATAAGATCAACATAGTCGAGTATGGATTTTTGATCCCCGAAGGATCTCCCGTTCCTGAGAGCGTATCGTTGGTGGGTACCTCTTCATCACCTCAAGTTGTAAAGGCTGAAGGGGGAGAGCCAGGAGAAGAAGAAGTAGCTGACTCAGGTCCGTCCGAGGACGAGTTTGATGTGTTCAACCAATTCTATTCGCCCGAGGACCCTCCTGGCAATTTGGGTTATCCCAACTTAGCTGAAGCAGACTTTTTATCCAAAGAAACCTCTCCCCGGTCGAAGATGAGTTTCAAGAGGCGACCTCAGACAAGCTTGCTGCCCTGATTGAGGGGCAGCCGGGGAAGGATGCGCCGGGAAAGTCTCCTCCCAAGCTTCCTCCTCCCCCACCCCAACAAAGTTTGCCATCTGGGTCCAAGCCCACTAGTCCTCTACAGAAGAAAGACAAAGGAAAGAGGCCAAGGGGGGGCGAAGAGTCTGATCCTTCCTAGGGCGATGACGACGCTCGGCAGCCATCGAAGCAGCTAAGAGCAAGGCACCGAGGTCAGGAAAAACAGGCCACCATCCAGCTCGAGGCCTAGGCTTGGCTCCCTGCCCCCATGCTCTATGGGAAGCCCTTGATGGACGATATCTCCCTTGGGGACCCTCGAGGGAGCGAGGGTGTGCATGTGGCTGACGCATTGGGGAGGTCCTTGTTACTCCCTGCGGACATGGCCCAGCTGGAGGTTCTGAGGAGTAAGGAGGTCTTCCTTGGCCTCAAACAATATTTGGGCATGGTAAGTTTTCTGATCACTTGTGATTCTCTTGACTTCCTGTTTCTTGGCTCCTTATCTGTTGCGCATTGGTTTTAATTGGCAGACTATCCAGGCTACCTTTAAGTTGGAGGGTATAGCCAGTAGCCAAAGCAGGGTCGCGAACTTGGAGCGTAAAAAGCTGCTAGATGTTGCGCGAACCCTCAAAGTCTCCAAGGTCGATCTTTCAAAGGCGAGGAAGCAGTTGGAGGAAATGAAGAGGGCTCGAGACATCGCCGAATCAGGCCTTGCTAGCGCCCAAAAGTAGGCCTTAGATCAAACGGAACACCTGCTTAAGGCAGAGGATCAGTTGAGGGTCACCAAAGAGGAGATCGCGACCTTGGAAAAGAGGGTGCTCGAGGCAGAGGGGGCCAGAGGCGTTGCGAAGTCTGCCAGGGATGAGGCCTTGAAAGCCTAGGAAGAGGCTGAATCTGCCAGGGCCGAGGTGAGGCTTCTAAAGGCAAGGCTGCGCAGAAGGCCTACGAGTCAGGGGTAGCTGAGACAGAAGCCACCCTTAAATCTTAAGTGTCTGGGGTATGCAGACTATATTGTTCCCAGGTGTGGAATGAAGCCTTGAAACAAGCAAGTGTTGAGGCTTCATCTGACCTGTGGAAGGTAGAAAGCGTGTACTACCCTCTTGCCATTCGTGAGGCAGCTCTTCCCAACTCTGAGGCCGAGGTGACTCCTGAGGGAGTTGGGGCTGTTCCTGATGAAGATGCCTCGACTGCTACCACTTCGGACGAGCCCGCCAAGGAAGCTGATCCTCCTGGGGCCGTTGAGACAAGTAAGAGTCTCACTGCGGATGCGCCCTGGGAGGCTGCAAACCCCTTAACTGATGTCCAAGCCCCTCACGTTGAGGAGATATCTCTTCCAACTGACCCTCCCCAGGCTGTAATCCCAAGGGAGGGTTACAAGGACCCTGAGACCTCTTCTACCCAGCCCCCTAAGGGGAGAATTGAGATGGAGCTGAAGGAATGATCCTTCCTGGCGCATTCACTTTGTTTGTTTGTTTATTTTTTAAGCATTGTAATGGCACTTTTGCCTTGTGTAGCTCTCAAAGATTCAATGAAGTGCATATTTTATTTTCTTTTATTCGTCCTGTTAATATTATTACTTACTTTCTTTTTTTTTTACTTGCACAATCCTGACTTTAATTGTGCTTCAGCTGACCACACCGATGGTTATAATAGCGTATGGAGGTTTATGCAAATGGAGACCTACCTCTCTCTTGTTTTTAATTTAGAACCGGGATTGGTCGAGGTCACCAAACCCTTTAATTATTTAATAAGTGTTTAAAGTTATGGAAACAGGGGAACTCTCTAGATGCGGGTCGGATCAGGACCAAGTCTATCAAACCTTAAGATGCTTTAAGTGATGCTCATGGGCTTGGTCTTGGGATCCCATCGTAGGAAAGGTCACCATCCTCTGCAGTGCTCATTACTAGAACTAAAGTGGTCAGCCTCGCCGCAGGTTTGGGTCCGCAGATAATACAAGACCTCGATTCTATCTAGTGCTTAGATCCTCCTAAAGTGACTAGTTTCTCCATAGGTTTGAGTCTGAGGACTATGTAAGACCTTGGTTCTGTCTACTACTTAGTTCTTCTTGAAGTAGTTAGTTTCCCCATAGGCTGAGGACCATGCAAAGTCTTGGTTCTATCTAACACTTGTCTTCTGAAGTAACTAGTTTCCTCATAGGTTTGAGTCCGAGGACCATGCAATAACTTGGTTCTGTTTAGCACTTATCTTCTTGAGTGACTAGTTTCCCCATAGATTTGAGTCTGAGGACCATGCAAGACCTTAGTTCTGTCTAGTACTTATCTTCTTGAGTGACTAATTTTCCCATAGGTTTGAGTCCGAGGACCATGCAAGACTTTGGTTCTGTCTAGCACTTGGAGTTTTCTTTGCTGCTTAGAGTGAGGGAGCTCATCCTCAGCGTTGGGGAGTCTGCCCTTAAAGTGATAGCGGCCTTGAGCTTGCTCCGCCGAGAGGGGACCCTTCTTCGGTCTAGCTCCTTGGCCCAACGGACCATTTCCAATTACAAGGTGTCTTTTGGGCTATTCGAGTAACGCGCTTGACGCTTTAGTGCGCGAGGCGTATCCTTATTAATAACCTTGCTGATTTACGAGGATCTGGCGGTTGGTAAGCTCTTTGGAAATTGGGCGGAGTTAATACCTCCAGTAATTCTTCTTTAGGATTCTGTGCGGGCTGGTTTTCACCAGCTCTTGCCTTCTATATAAGGTATTTTGGGGTAATCTTTTCTTCAAATTTCACAAACACTTGGGTTCAATAGGGGCTCAAGGCTCTTCGTTTTCTGGGCATTTTCAAGGGCCTTGCCAAAATAGTGACTTGTGCCTGAGGAGATGGAGTGGCCCTGGAAAAGGGCAATGACAAGGAAGCCGAGCCCCTTTCAGGAGTCGAGAATGCCACCTCGATCCTGGACGACACAGTGGAGGCGAAATAAGCATAGGCCAAATATACTCATTCTTTTCAACCTAGCCAGAGAGAGGACTCCCGTTGCAATTAGGAGCGAAATCTGAAAGGAACATAACGTCTCTCCTCTGCGTGTGGGTCCACCGGCCTTCCAAGCTGGTAGTGATTCGCCAGCGCCCGGTCGTCGTGGGACTGGGAGAGAATCAAAGGGAAACCTTGAGATGGGATCATCAGGCGCCGCAGCTTCTTCTTCCTTCTCCTTCCCAGTGCCGCCCATGCTAACTTAGGAGCTGTGGACGGTCTTAGAACAAGCCTGTCTCCGCCTCTTCCTCCATGCTTAGCTTGGCTTTAAAACAAGCCTGCCTAAGCCCTTTTTTTTTTTTTTTTTTAGTTTTAGAACAAACCTATCTAAGCATTTATCTTCGTAGTTAGCTTTAGAATAAGCCTGCCTAAGAATTTTTTGTATAATGTAACTTTTCTTTACTTAATAAAGAAATAGCCACATTTCGTTTTTTTTACTTCTTGCGTCTTTCATTTCTTTGTGATGATTGCCTTCTGAATGAGTACGTTGCCGTTGTTTGTGTTATTATTATTTTTTTTTTGTGAACTTGGAAGAAGTGTTGTTACTGATCCTTCTGCACCAACCGTCGCACTCGCTAATCCTCAAGTCCTTCCCACAGACGGCGCCAATTGTAGGGACCTGGTTCGAGCACTTCCCTCCTGGGAATGAGTGGACCCAAGCCCAGGTAACCCTATACAATAAATTTGTAGAGAGTGAGTAGAAAGACTAGGCATTAGTGAAAGATACAACGGTTGATGTGGGTTTACAAGATCATCAAGTGAGATTTGGCTAAATTTTCTAAGGGAAAGTTCGTCCTCGGCCCAGTCCGAGGAGCTCTTCCCTGAGTACTAATGAAAATAGGGGTTGTCCTCGAACCCTCCGAAACTCCGAACCCCCCGAACCTTGGGGATTCATTCTATTATATAGTCCTGTTCAGCTGATCTCTACCGTTCACTTGTTGGTCATCTGAGCCTGTGTCTAAGGGCTTGTCCCATCAGCCACCTTTCCAGACCTCCTGTTAGTTAAAGTAACCAAGACATCACTGTTCAACGGTCAATTCTTCATTAATGTGGCCAGAGTGTCAATTGCGTGCTTTTAATGTGGGGATGACAGCTCCCCTACGGATTACTCATTTGCCATATTCCCCCGTCCCTGGGTACTTGTCTTTTTCTTTGGTATGCTCTGGGAGGGTGCTTTTGGTGGGCCGCCGACCTTCCCCTCTTCAATATCGGCTGGCCGAGGACATGGTCATCCTCGGCGATGCTCCTTGACAATTTAGGCCTTCCCCGCTCATCCTCGGATACTACATTGTCCTCGGAATGGGTCTTGGGCCCGATATGGAGTGGGTTGGGGTTGCCAAATATTTGGGCCCCACATGACTTATTACGTTTACTTTAAAAAAAAAAAAATTATTTGACTAATTATTTATATTTTTATGATAAAAATTATGTTTAATTTTAAATGTATCCATACATATGCATGTGTTACATGCTATTTTTGTTTAAAATAATTTGAATAATTATATATATTTTTATAATAAAAATTGTGTTTAATTTTAAATATATCCATGCGTTTGTATGGATTACATGCTAGTTTCACATAATATATCCTACTCTCTCTCTCTCTCCACGTGATGTGATTATTTTAAAATACATTGTCAATCTACCTTTGTCTTACAATGGTTTTAATAATATTAATTCAATCAAAAATATTGAGTCATGTAACATTATTTAAAGTTTCACATAATATATCCTTCTCTCTCTCTCTCTCTCTCTCTCTCTCTCTCTCTCTCTCTCTCCACATGATGTGATTTAAAAAAAAAATACATTGTTAATCTCCCTTTCCCTTTCTTACAATGGTTTTAATAATATTAATTCAATCAAAATTATTGAGTCGTGTAACATTACTTAAAGTTTCACATAATATATCATATTCTCTCTCTCTCTCCACGAGATGTGATTTAAAAAAAAAAATACATTGTCAATCTACCTTTTCTTGTCTTACAATGGTTTTAATAATATTAATTCAATCAAAATTATTGAGTTGTATAACATTGTTTAAAGTTTCACATAATATATCCTATAAAAAAAAGTTTCACATAATATATATATATATATATATATCTATCTATCTCTCTCTCTCTCTCTCTCTCTCTCTTATTTAATGACAACAAACTTATTGAGTAAAAAAAAAAATATATCAATTGAGCTAACTAAAGTGAATGCATAGCTTTAATCTTATCATCAAGATTAAAATAATGACATTCAAAATTAGAAAAAGTCAAATCTAGCATCTTGAAGTCCTTACTAAATAAATACTCTTTTGTAATTAAAAGTGCTTAGGGTTCAATTGATATTTCAATGGTAGTAACACTATTTGCGATTCCCAATATCTATGATTCTTTTTTTTTCTTTTTTTACTTTTTTTGCGGAATACAATATCTATTATTCGAACCCTTACTCTCCACACCCCAAATATCTATCTTAAAAAAAGGTGTTAAAAAGACTATGAAGACTATGGACACATATGTTAAGGAAACAAAATTATATTGTGCATGTAATAAATATATATTATTTTAAATCTAAGATGTTGACTTAGTAGTTCTTGAGGTCTTAGGTTTGAAACTTCTAATTAGCGTTTTAGCGCCACTTCAACAGGTTCCTTCCTGCTATAAAATAGTGTGTGTATGGGATGAGAAAATAACACACACCCATTTGAATAGGTATGTAAACTCTCGTTTATAAATAATAATAATAATAAATATATTACTTTTTCAAAATTTAAATTTACATTACTTGTATTAAGCAAAAATAAAATGATATTATGGATCGAAATAAGATATCTTGAGTATTATTGACACTTAATCTCAAAGAGGTACAAATTGTAATTTCTTTATGGTGAGTAATAATATTTAAAGATTTCCAAAACGAAAGAGAAGTGATACTTCTACAATAATTTCACAACATTTTTACAACTAATCCTATATGGTAAGTTGTTATTGGTTACAATTTGAATTAAAAACTTAAATTACATTTTTACCCACCATAACAGTCAATAATAACCTATCACTTAGGATTTATTGTAAAAATGTTGTGAACATAATATTTTTCAAAACGAAATGGGAGATATACGAAACTACAAATGAATTAGTTAAAAACTTAAAATAACAAAATTTAGTTTTTTTTTTTTACCAAATTTAAAAAAGACAATTTTCACCAAACAATTTCCCAACAATACGATTTTTAATAAATATTAGTTGAGAAAATGCTGATATTGGTGAGTAAAATAGTAATTTAAGCAATAGACTCAGATTAGAACCGATAACAACTTGTCACCCAAAATTTGTTGTAAAAATATCGTGGATAGACCTATTGGGCACTTATCTTATTATTTTTATCCAAAAATAAACTAGAAAAAAACTAAAGACACTTAGCTGGCTGTGGTATGGATCCCCTACAGTCGGGATCTACAGCAGCAAGTGTAGAATCATTGTACATAACAACTACAATTGCAAAAACATATCATCATTAAAACACATCACAGTATCGGACGGTCGTAAACTTTTAAGATCTTATCCAATGAACGGACAGATCTAACAACCTTAAATTAACAAATGACATAAGTTTACAGCTCACAACAACCGTCACTCTCTCTCTGTCTCTCTTATTATTCGTAGAATCATATGGTCATTGCTCAGTTTTGAAGTTCTCAATTATCGGGCTCCTCAAAATCTAATCATAGACCAAAAACAAGGTTTCACTTTTTGTTTATTTGGCTTTCTGGGTCAGGGTCCAAACGGTGAATAAGACCAAGGTGGTGGTGGTGGTGGTGGCGTTAGCTTAGTGAGCCAGGGGTTGAGTTTGCAATCAGTGCTGTGAATTTCTTTGTTTCTGATATGGAGGCTTATAAGAGGTGGGTTAGGCGGAACAAGGAGTATGTGCACTCGTTGGAGTCTCTAGCCAATGTGAGCCCCTCTCAATTCCTTGTAATTTCGTTGTTTTTTTGTTTTGGTACTTTGTCGGTTGTTACAAATTTAAGTACAAAGTTTTAATATTTAATTGGGTATTGGATTTTTTGTTGTGTTTGGCTTTGTGGGTTTTCGTTATTATTGCTTTTGATATCCATGGTAGCTTGATATGTGAGAAATTCCGAGGAAAAAAGTAAAATTTTATTGCGTTTGAATATTTTGAAATTATGAATTATCTCATATGGGACAATGAAAAAAAGTAATCTTTAAACTATTTTTGGACATGGAATTGAAAGAAGTAATTGTGTTTGGGTATCAAGGTGATGTTATCTCATCTAGGCCAATGTGCGTCCTATCAGTTAATTATAATTATATTATCTGTTGTGTTAGATTATAAATTTAATTGATCAATATCTAATCTTATGCAGTTTGTGGGTTGTCCTTACATGTTTTTGTAGCTCCAAGATGGTAAAAAAAAAAGTACAGAAAAGGGTTTATCATAAACTGTTTTCATATGATCATATTTTGTTTCTTACCTGACTATTGAAATTCGTGGGTTAGTGAAAACCATAGTGAAGAGTCCGAAGCTTTGTTTAGTGGAATTTTTTGATGTGGTTGATTCTGCTGAGGGCTGAGGCTAAGCATATGGCTTCAAAAAAGGTCCTTGGTTTCTCAATTGAAGCCATACATCTGGAAGCCATGTAACCATTTATAAACTGAGAAGAAGAGGGAGTTAAGTCAGTCACCATCCCAATTAGGCTCCTCAACCTCAAGCCTGATTTTGTGGCCAGCTCAGGTTTTGGGCGAGAAACCTTAGGTGGAGGGAGGGAAGATTATTGTTCACTGTCTGCCCCAAGAGAAAGAATAGGCATGGATAGGTGTTGTAGCCAGAAGCCCAACCTACGGAGATTTCATGATAACAGGATCAATTTGTAAGCTATTTGAGGAATTTGGTCATGGTGATGCTACTACTAGCCTTAAGCTCCCAAAACCAAGCAGGAGTCCTAAGGAAATTGATTTAGTAAGTATGGCTGGGTATTCATAGCCTATAACGGAGGATGGGATGCCCATGGGGCAGTGAAAAGAGAGTCAAAAATAAAGAAAAGAAAAGTGTTGGTTTGAGGCTAAAAATAAGTTTTAGTAGCTACTAGCTTCTAGCAATAGAGGAAGTGCTTAGGAGCAGGGAGCTGATTCAGGAATGGAGGATTGTAGCTCAGGTGAAAAAAAGAGAGGGAAAAAAAGATGGATACTCAATGAGGTTGAGGGCTTGTGATTAAGGATCTTCACTATATTTCTACTCATTATTTACCTCAAAATAAAAGGATAAAGTCACGCTCATTTTTGTGAGTTGCTGGTTAATAAGCCATATAAACTACATGCAAACTCATTGCATAATCTGATATATTACTAATTGACCTATACTTTCCCCCAATTTAATTAATTTGATTCTCTTGACATGTTCTCTAATTATCATGTCATCCGTGCTTGCTCATGAATGTTGAAAACATAACTGATCCGATCTTTGTTTAGCTGTTGGAGCTTTGTTATCTTATTTAGGTGTTGAAAATCTTTTGCAGGGAATGACATGGCTTCTTCCTGAACGGTTTTCTGATTCAGAGATAGGACCAGAAGCAGGTTTTGTGAAATTTTGGTAACCTTTAGCTTCTCTTATTAGCTTAAATATTGGAAGGAGTTTTTCTCCCATTTTGGTTGATGTCTTTTTGAGAAAATGAAGGGATAGAAACAAAAGTAAATTTCATGGAAAAAGATAATTTAAGCTGGCCTGTATATATATATATTTTTCTTCAGTCTGCATGTAATGAAAAGTTATAGAATTGTTATTTTTTTTTCCTATCTTTTGGACCTGTTGGTTTGTCTATCCATTTTATTTTATATTCTTTTACAGTATAATTTTGTGTTTTTCAAGTCTAAAAGACAATTTAATCCCCCAAAATTTACACTTCATACAAGTTGTCAATCTGGCCCCTCACATTGGCAAGCATGGTCAATCAAGTCATTTTGCTAGCTAATGTACACGTTTATTGTTAAATATATAAGATGGGACCATTTTGGACCAAAACTTGATTTTCAACAACTTTTTACTACAACAACAACAACAACCCAAGCTTTAGCCCCCAAATTTTGGGGTCAACTATGGATCATCAATAGACTAGTCAAGGTCGGCCACATATTTTTTTTCCCTCATTCTATTCTATCTAAAAGTCGTACTTTTTGTTACTTAAATAAAATTTCTATCAATGTTATTTTTGGTCTTCATCTACAATTACCAATTAACTCACTTTTTCTTATTAGTGCATTAATCGCTTTCCTTTGAACATGATCAAACCATCTCAAGGGACTGTCCTACATATTTTCATCTATGAGGGCCACCCTTATCTTTAAATAAATTTCCTCACTTTGAATCCCATCTTTCCTTATATTTCCACTCATCCATCTTAATATTCTACGCAAATTTCCTCATTTTGAATCCTATCTTTCCTTGTATTTCCACCCATTTTTCTTCCTATTCTATGAATATGTTGCTTCTTAACAAGATTTCATTTAAAAGCAAAAGCATAGATGGTCTTGTAGCGATCTTATAAAAATTTTCACTTTAGCTTAATCGGTTTTCTTTTACTTATCCGAAAGCGGTCGTGGTTTCGAGGTGAGTGGGTATTATCATTCTCTCTCCCCTTCTATTGTCATATCTTGTGGAAAATGGAAAATGGTGTGGCAATCGAAGGTTCCTCCTTAGGTAGCTTTTTTCTCTTGGACTGCTTCTTTAGGCAAGATTCTAACTACAGATAATCTTTGGAAGAGGCATATTGTTGTACTTGAGTGGTGTTATATTTGCAAAAGGTGTGGGGAATCTGTAGATCATCTCCTCCTTCACTGTCCTATAGCATATGAGATGTAGAGTATGGTCTTTTGCTTGCTTGGTATTTGTTGGGTGATGCTGCAGAGGGTAGTGGATTTGTTGGATTCTTGGTCATGCAATTACAGGTGACATTGCAATATAGATATATGGAGGATTGTGCCGCACTGTTTGATGTGGTGTATCTGGCGGGAATGGAATGCTAGAAGCTTTGAGGGATGCGAATGATTCATTCTTGAGTTTAAGTCTTTTGTCTTTTTTATTTTTCTCAAATGGTGTTTAGTTTTATCATTTTTTTCTTGTCTTTCCCCTCCTGTTTTGCTTGATCATTGTAATTTGGTTTCTTGATGTTTTTGCCCCTTTAGTATATTTCCTATGTACTGGGCTGTGTTTTTTTTTTTTTAATAAAATCTTTTTGTTACTCATCAAAAAAAAAAAAATTAATAGGTATTCTATGATCATATAATACTCTTGATGTGTAAACAAGTTCTTAAAAAACATATTTTTTAAGTCACGTAATGAGGATAAAGCAAATGGGTCAGTGAGGAACTGCAATTTCTTTATCGTTACCAGGATGGGGAAAAACCAGAAGATGATGGCACTAAGAATGAGAGTGATGATGTGGATTATGAACTTGGCAAATTCGAGACTAGACCTTTCTTTGTTGGCAACGTGGGGAAGGGGATTGTATATGGGTAGTGATTGGTTGGTGTTTGAGGAAGAAGTTTTTGACAAAGGTGATGAGAAGCACTCGGAGACTCTCATTGTGCTTGACCACATGTGCATCTTCTATTCCTCTTGGCTTGAGAGGGATTAGCTTGGAAAGCATTTTGCTTGTACTCTTCCTGGGTTGAAGCACTAGTCCCAATGACAGTTTTGTTAAAATTTCAACCACATGTAGCCCCATTCAAAATCATCCAAGCCACCACATATCACATTAACCACCATACATGACCTGAATCTCCTTCTTAATTCCAGCCAAACCCACACCCAAACATGCTGCCGACAGCCACTATCAATATTCACCAAACCAATTCACAGTTGCGAACTTTACACAAATCCATTTCAACGCTGGTCAGCCTGGTCCTGAGGGGCCAAGGAAAGGGAAAAGGAGAGTGATTTTCTGATTTTTTGAAGAAGGGGAAACTGCATCGTTTTATGCTGCAAATGCTTTTCCTCTTAATAAGCCTGGAAAAAAAATGATTCTTTAAATTCAAAATTTATATTAAAAGGGGTGTCATGGACACTAAAGGAAGGGTTCAAATTGCTTGAAGACCCTAATTGGCAGGAATTCACATAAAGGGCCAAATTGACAACTCGTGTAAAACTTAAAGGGACTTAATTGTTATTGAACCTTGTTTTCTTTGTGCTATATACTGATTGGTGCTTTGTTAAACAATTTGGTGATCTTCTGCAGTAACTACTATTTTGGGCATAATCACTGCTATCAATGAACATATCATTGATACGGCTCCTACTCCAATGCACAGAGGCTCTGTGGAGCCTTATTCATTTCCTTATACATTATTTATATCTGCGCTGAAGGACTTGGAAACATTAACTGAAGTTGTGGCACAACATTACTATGGAGATGATAAGAAATGGAATTTCATTGCTGTTACAGAGGCTTCCAAGTAAGCAGCTTCCAACAACCCCCCCCCCCCCCCCCCCCCCTCCCCCTTTCCCCCCAAAAAAAAGCTGTCTTCAGTCTGCCACTCGTTATAATCTCCAGTTAGGCGTTTATTTTATGAGCGCATTTGTCTATTTGACTTATCATTGGGTGTTCAATGAATCTCAGGGTGCTAGTTAGGTTAGCCTTGTTTCGGAACAGTGGATATAAGATGCTTCTGCATGGAGGGGAGACACCAAATGTTGACAAGCAGCCAGATGCCTTCAGTTCTCAACATGAAAATGGTGGTTTCACAAAGCCTGGAGGGCAGAGTGAGTCAGATTACTTAATGAACAATCATGCACAGAATCTAGAAGGAAGAGCACTGTCTGCATTAAACAGGTTCGGAGAAAATGCTAGGATGGTTTCAGAGCCAGTATGGTTGCGCAGGGTTCAGCAACAACATGCTATAATGGAGCCTCCAAGTAACTATTCATATAAAATTAAATTAAGTGATTGGTTAAGATGATGTGTTTCATTCATAGAATATGTTACAAAAATAATATTCTGTTGTTACAGGATCAGTGGTTCAAAGGCCAACCATTTCCACCATATTGTCTGAAAAGGGTCTTCATGGGGCTTTATTTCTAGCAGGGGAAATGCTATTTATCACAAGACCACTAATTTATGTTTTATTTATCCGGAAGTATGGAATCAGGTCATGGATTCCTTGGTTGCTTTCTCTGACTGTGGACTTCGTTGGGATGGGCATTCTCTCAAAAGTTACAGAGTCGAGCAGTCTTAGAAAAGAGCAACAGTTTCATCTTTCAATCTCTGAAAAGAATGAGGTTTGAGTCTCTCTGAATCTTACCATGTAGACTTTATAGACATTTTGGGTGCATCCTGCTCATCAGTCTTCTGCATGAATCTAGCAATATGTATTCTTTGGAACTGACTTTTTGGTTTTATTGTTTAGTCCTTCATGAGTAGAGTCAATGCTGAAGTGTTTTTTGATATAGGTTAAAAGAAGGAAGCTGTTATTGGCGCTTTACCTTATGAGAGATCCTTTCTTTAGCAAGTATACTAGGTACTGATCTATTTCAGTATTTCATTCTTAATCTACACGGTTTATTTGTGTATGACGTTTCTAAAAAGGAGAAATTATAAGAAACAAGACCATAATTGTCATATATATGGTTTTGCTATCTCAGGCAAAAACTTGAAAGCACCAGGAACGTCTTGGAACCTGTACCTATCATTGGATTTCTTTCAGGTGCTTTTCATATAGTTTTTCACTTTCAAATTCTTTTTTATGTAACAAAGTGTGCTACATTAATAGTATACTCGCATCTTTCTCATTTTTTTTACGTATTTCTTCATTTGCAGAGAAAATAGTTGATCTTATTACTGGAGCCCAAACACGATACACTTACATGTCGGGATCATAAGATGGAAGCACCAACTAGTTACCCTTTCTTACAGTCCTATATTTTTTGGACCTATTACCCAGAAGGAACAAAAGCAACAAAAGAACAATTTTTGGATGAAGTAATCCTCCAAAATACAATATGAAAAGCACCAGGGTGAGCTTTGGTGTCTCACACTCTTGCTTTGGTTCAAAATTTTGTCCCCTCTGATTTGGCCACTGGTGATAGCTTAGATCCTCACAGATGTATTCTTGTGAGTTCCTTATTTTTTATTGTTATTTTATTTTCAGGCCAGAACATAAGTTGGTTTTTTATTTTAGGGGGTAAAGTTTTCTTGATCCACTGTCAATTTGGACAGTATATTTATTATGAACCTCGAAAATCCATGTACAAGTTTGGATGGAGGAGGTACCTGGGTTTTGGATGTTGTAATTCAACATGACATCATTCGTTACTTTTCTTACTTCTCAATAGTATAGTACAATTGGTTTTCGAATATCTTTCCTTGCATATATTCTGTTTGATAAGATTTTTTTTTCTTTATAATCATATTATCTATTTTTCTGAAAAATTCTTTGTTCCACGGTCAAGTTGCAACCTTTTTGTCTAGCACAAAAAGCATTGCTACTCGTTATGCTGGTGTTGGTCTTCTTGACATGTGACGTATAATTTGTCAACTCTATGCCTTTGTAAACTGTTGTAAATCATGCCTCTCTTGATTCCTGCTGGATATTCCTTTGATTGAAGAAAGCATCTGCTATAACAAAGGATATTCTTTGATTGGGCCAAAGATTATCAGTTTCAGGTTGAGTATATATAATTCAATAGTTACAATAATTGAGAAGGTCATTTCAAAGAATCTTGGTTCTTCTATCAAAGAAAAGACAATGCTATTGAACTATACGGCTCTTAAGAAATTGAGTCGTTATTTGATAGGCAAAAAAATGTACAAATGAGGTTCACTTGAAAGGGTAGTGTTAACGGGCAATTAAGAAACTACTTTATGTCACATCATTGTACTTTATGTCAGATTATTGATTAATTTTATGGAGCGTAGAGCTAATAAAGCTAATTTTTTAAGTTTTACTTATTACTTCAATTATATTTTTAATCACTTTATTAATTTATACTAATTTTTTTTTTATTGAAGAGACATTACAATAAATAATTCTTAACGGACACTTTACGGTGACGGTTAACATTTTTCATAAATTAAATGTTCATTTCTTCTGTTTTGGTTTTTTATTTTTATTTTGCTCAAGTCATAGCTAAATCCTAACTTAACCCCATCCATTGGTTGGTTGGGTGAGTATCGTTGTCATTGTTTACTATTATTATTATTATTCAAAAAATCAGCACTATAAAAGTGAGTGCAGGTTTGGCTGATTAGCTTACAGTTTTTTTTTTTTTTTTTTTTTTTTTTTTTTTTTTTTGATTCTCAAAAAAAAAAAAAAAAGCTTACAGTTTTTTTAAAGTACAATTGAGAGAGAGAGAGAGAGAGAGAGATTACATATAGCACCGCAAAATAGGAATACGTTATACGTTAGCAGTAGTAGAAATAAACTTGAACAATATTGTAAGCAAATTGTATGCAAATGATACTGCTAACTCCACCAAAGACATACCATTACATCTATTAACTATACAAGGAATTAGCAGTAAATTAAAATGCATATAAGGTTCTTCAATTTTTATTTTTATTTTTCAAAATCAATATGGAACGACGTGGGACACTTGCCAATTCCATATGAAAACTGTGGTGAGCAAAAACAATGAAATTATTGTCTCAAAAAAAAAAAAAAACAATGAAATTATGGAGTGTAAGCTTTAGCTAGACCTAAACATAAGCCCCAAATTAACTTCCAAAAAAAAAAAAGCTTAAAATACCAGTTGCTTTGAATTATTTTACATAATTTTTCAAAAAAAACACTACAGCTTTTCAAAAGTTCAATAATGGTATGATTTAATTTTCAATTAAAAATCTGGTCCCATGAGCCGTGCCCCCCACCAGAAAGAAAAAAAAAAGTGAGATATTACTTTCAAGTTTTCAACAAACAAAAAAGGAAGAACAAAACAGTGCATACGTGCCACGAAGAGTTGGTGGTGGACAAGTTAGTGCAGGAGTTATTAAAACAAAAAAAAATGTGGGGGTCCCATCCCATGTACCAAAAAACTAAAATGGAGGGATCAAGCCAAGCCAAGCCAATAAGAGGGTCCCCACCTAGAAACTAAACTTGGACCACTTTTGTGCAAGTGGGTACCTGTAGTGGCCTACTGGCAATGGTCATGGTGGGTCCCCACCCCCATAGTCATAGATGTAAATGTGGATGTGGCTGTGGCTGCGTGTGAGTGAACGAGGGACCGGTAAAAATGGTGGATCCCACCCCCGGTTGTATGGTCCATACGGACCACACCACACCACAAAGTGCACGCACACTCGTAGAATCTGGAAGTAGAACCTAGATGCCACCACAATGGAGCCCCCACCAGGCGAGAGTTAAGCCGTTAGATTAATAAAAGGGAATTAGATCCCACCAGTTTTTTTTTGTTTCTCACAGTATTTTTTCAAAACTTTCAATTAGAGGTTAATTTGTTCGCGACGGGTGGGTCTATAACGGGATAAATCGCTTGCTTAAGGAGTGTTTTCAAAGTGCTGGTGCCTGGACTTAAATTAAGGAACTCCTAGTCAAACTCAAGACAGCCACTTTAAGATCAAGTGCCCAACCACTTGGCCAATTCCATTGGGTTGATTCCACCAGTTATTCTCTAGAAAGTATGGACACTTCATTTAGAATCTTGTACTTATATCGTATTGAAGTCAAAAATTGCTCGTATTTTTATATCATATTCATTTTCGTACCCGTACCCACATATATATAATTGTAGAATCTGCTCTCTAGAACCTAGATGCCATCACAAAGGGCCCGCCAGAAGAGAGTTGAGCCGTTTGATTAACAGAAGGGGATTAGACTCCACCAGTTATTTGGTAGGTAGAAAAACACTTCATTTAAGATATTGTATCCATATTGTATTAGTGTAGAAAATTGTTTCCGTATCCATACCATGCCCGCGTATCTATATAGTTTGTAGAATACGTAGATGCCATCACAATGGGGCCCACCATAGGAGAGTTGAGCCGTTAGATTGGCAGAAGGGGGATTGGACCCCACCAGTCTATTTGTTGCCGTACACAACAGGCTGCGTGTGCAGCCTTTATATTACAGCGGAATCCCCAAGGTCAAGATGAAGATGAAGAAGTGGGTCTCACAGCTCTCACAAATCACAATCCATGCACGCGTAGGCGTAGGGTACCTAACTAGCCCATCACCGCATGTTTTTTGTTCCCCGCCATTGTGGGCATAGACTTGCCCTATACAACAACAAAGCCACGGCTTATTTAGAGTGGCTGGGTCACACGTACACGTATACATACGCGTTCACATCTCATACTAGCCAATTAGATAAAAATAACTCCGACCCACCTAAGAAAACAAGAAAAGGACAAAACTGAAAAATGTTTTTAGTGTTGTGCAAATAATTGCTGATTTCACTTTCACATTACCCTTTTTCTTCGTTCTCAAAAAAAAAAAAAAAAAAAAAAAACATTACCCTTCTTTTTTTCTCTTTAACGTGGAGCAATTCAATAACATGTTTATTTTATTGGATGTACATAATTCTCACATCCCACACACATTAAATTATTTTAAATAGGGGTGGAACTAGAATTTAACCGGATCACTTACACAATTGAACCAGTAAAACTCAACGGGCTTTTTACAACTCAAATAAGTTGTTTTCATCAGACCAATTTTGTTATTTCAAATGAAAATTACTTTTATATGTCCATCGTAGTACCATTTTCTACTTCTCTACTATTCAAAATGAGACAATTTGGTAATTTGTTATAGTTAACAACTTATTTGTCAATCTATTTATTTGTTTGGCAAAGACATGTAATATGATTTTCATCTATTACATTTACATGTCTATTTATTTGAGAAGATATTCATCTATTTATTTGTCAATCTAGAAATTAAATAAGTGTATTTTTTAAAAACATGTAATAGGATTTTATTTAGCAAAGACATGACTGAAAAATCTTTTAATTTAATGTTTTTTGGTGTTGTTACTTGTAGAACCTTGATTTTCAATTATATTAGGTGACTAGTTTTTACGAATTTAGACTTAATTTTAATTACGAATTTAGACATGCTTAGTTTTTTCAACTTACATTTTTTTTTATGATTTCTCAATCACTTTTGTTATATATGTATATTTTTTATTTTTTTTTCAAATTTTTTTTTTTATCTTATGACTTTGATGTTTCATTGCTTGAACTAGTGACCCAGTAACCCAACTCTTAAAATCGGATTAAATCTTATCTGAGTTTAATGACTATGCTTAGTGTAATAAACATAGCTAAATTATTTTATGGACATTAATCAATTAGAATTTTAGAATTCATTTTTTCACAAGATCTGTTGAAATTTATACAAAAAAATTCCAATAATAAATAGATTCTTACTAAATTATGTTTGGTCTTCTCTAAACAATTAGGTTTGGTCTTCAATAAAATATTGTTTGATCTTCTCTATGAATTTTCAACTTTTTTTATTCATATGTTTTGGTATCTCAAAACAAAATCTAATCAACTTTAATTTCATTACGTACTCACTCTGTTTAACCCTATATATTTACATGCAATTATATAAACCTACTACATAATATCCTGATTGTTTGTTTTTTAAACGCAAAACGACAGCAAAGTCAATAAATATTGTGCATGCCCTATTTATTATTATATATATATATATATGATTATATATTTTGTTGTATAATATTTGAGACAAAATTTTTGGATTAGATTATTTAGATCTGTATCAGGTAAGGTTTCTGTTTATATTTGATTTATAAGGTATATCTTATTAAATTCACACTTTTCCTGTACACAACAAATTTTTTCAATCCTCACTTATCAAAATTGATCTCACACGGACCTCACTTTTAAAAACAATTAAAATATACCACAAAGTTTAAGCAATACAAATACCTGCAATTAATGCTCCTATTTGTTTTTTTCTCTTAAAACAATACTCGTATTTGTTTTATAGGTAATCTCCATTACTCTTTATTGTTAATTTGATTAGTTTGATCGTTTGTGTGTTTGAATTTAATTTAACTTTTTTGAGGAGACTGTGTTTAAAAGTTGAAACATGAAAAAAAGAGAGACATAAAATATCGTGTCATGTATTGTCGTATTCCAATGAAAAATATATAAACCATAATTATTTTCATAATGTTTTTGTTACATTTATTATGAAATATTATACCCCATTAAGTTAAATAATTGTTGCAAAGTATTTAGAACATCGTAACTCCACTATCTTATGATTGTTTTTCCATTATGTATTTATGTCGTGATTAAAGTATTATTTAAAATTACAATTATTTAACTCCATATAAAAGACTATTGCCACATTTAAGATGTCTACCAAATACTATCTTTTTAGGTATAGAATGTGAAAATGATTGATAGCAACATGCATAGAGTGAATATTTTATATCTTATTTTGTGCGTAAAAATGACACTTCCTTGTTTGAGTTTTTACTCTATGGTATAGTGCAGATGCATGGAATGATGGAATATATATAACATATGTGACTTTTTTTCCCCTATTAATTAAGCATAATTGACAATAGCCTTGTAATTTAATTAATTTGCATGTTTTAGTGTTTTTAAGACATTAAGGTTCAAATCCATGGTCCCTTGGAAATTGGAATGAAGTTAGTCAAGCTTTTCATTATTATTTTTTAATATTAATTTCATTATTTTTTCAGTATTTTTACTTAATTAAAAAGTTGGACCTATAAAGGGCTATAATTGACTTTAACATTGATATGGGGAATTTTATATGGACAATGTACCACGTCATAGTTGGATAAAAATTCATGCTATCCAAGTTGCATAAAAACCTTTTTCCTTTCTTTGAATTCAAGCTTTTAATACGGAATTGAGGTCTTGAATTGAAAACTGATAGCCCATTTTTGGGTATGAAATAGTTAAAATCTTGATTAATTTGGAAAATCTAATTTGCAACTTTTTTTGGACGCAATTAGTGAGTTTTAATCTTGACTTTGTTTTTATCAAATTGACGTGTTAAATATTTTTTTTTAGAGAGTTTCAACTTATTGCATCAATTCTTGATGTTAAAAAGTTTTATTTTTTATTTTTTGATGTGTTGAATATTAATTTAGAACCTTTGATTATTTTTTTAAGGGAACCTTAATTAATATTTGATAGTTAGAATTATACTAAAAATTTCCTTAGGTAATTTAAAACAATTATAAAGTTAATGTTTGTATTTTGATAATAATAATAGTAGGAAATAGGAATAGTTATAATCTATCTATACCATATGAAAGAGGGTTTTATATGATTCAAAAATACCATCATTAATTAAGGGTAAATTTATTTTGAAATAGAGTCATAAATGTCAAATAACAAATTTCATTTTGAATTCAAAAAGAGAATTCCTAAAATTTAGAATTTTTTTCCCTTCACGTTCAAAAAAGAAACTACAATTATCGCTTATCTCTAAAGTTTATCTTTTTTATTTGTTTGAAAAATAAATAAATATTTCTAAATTATAATAGATGCAATTTATTAACATTTATCCATAAAAATAAAAGAGCTTCTGAGCACCTATGTAAGCGCATGCTTAGAGGATAGTAATAATAATAATATTTTTAGGATACATAACCATTCTTATTATAAAGAGAGAGAGAGAGAGAATTTTATTGGAAATTGATTATTATTATTTTTTTCATAACTTACTTGTAAAGCAACGCTTTTATACCAATATCAGCCAAATGCCTGACTAATAAAAACGACAGTTCTCCACAGTCCACAGATTTACCAACTGCTTTAGTGACAATTGAAGCCATACTTTTTATCTCGAACAACACTTTTTAAAATAGTTATACCAACGAATCCTTAGTTTATATGGCGAGCTATGCTTTAAGATCCCTTTAATTTTCGGATTCAAAAAAAAGAAAAGAAAAAGAAAGATCCCTTTAATTTTCTACTCATTTCTTTTTCTCTCTTTTAGTTTCCTTCTGTTTGGATAAAATTTATGACCACGTCTGTATCTTTTTTATTAACTAAAAAAGAAACGTCTGTATTAGTGTATTAGGATTAGGATTAGAGGTATTATGTCTACTGGTTCCAGATTATATTAATAATAATTACTAGATAAATATCCACATAGTATAGTTATTATATTTTTACTAAAATTACAAAATATATTGCTAAATTTTTTCACTATAATAGGTCATGAGATTACAAATTAGGAATCAAATAATCAATGCTACAATAATATTAAATGAATTTCCACTTTGCTTAGATAGGTATCCATAAAATAAACTCATTGATACACACATATCATTAGCATCTATTTAACAAATTTCTTAAGGAACAGGCTTGGCTCTAGTAATCCTGTACACTAAATTTGTTGAAATTTGGACAAGTTCAAATAATTGTCACATGTACATATCTTAATTGGTCTAGTACATTGAAATATTGAACCCAACCGTTGCCCTTTTCTTATGTAACAAAAGCTGAAATTTTAGAATGCTAGAACATTAATGTATTATTGAAAAAGTTACAAAACCAGTAGTAATGAAACTCTTCTAAGATAAAAAACCATTTTACATTTTACCCTTAAGTTTAGCTCCAAGACTTATTGGCTTTGATTGGATTAGTGAGTGTGAGTGAGTAAAATTTTGGAAAAGAGATGGAACTACAACAAAAGGACCAAAAAGCGATGAGCCCTTGAAAGGTGACAACTAACAAACACCCTGCAGCTTTAGTCCTGACCAACTCAAGGCTATAGGTTGATTATGGGAAAAAACTTAGATAGTCTTGGAGCAGTGCTCCAGGCTCTTACAAAGTGGGTGGGCCCCAGGGTGGGACCCACGTGTGGGGCCCACCCACTTTGTGAGAGCCCGGAGCACTGCTCCGGGACTACCTAAGTTTTACCCGTTGATTATGATGACTATATAGTTTGGCCTTCAGTCTAAGGCTTAAACCGATCCCAACAATAGTCATGAATATTGGACCAGAGAAGGTCAAGCATATTATATTTTCTTATTTAATATTGTATTAGCATTATTATAAAGTTTAATTGTATTAATATTACATTTTTATATAGAGATATGATCCTCATGAATCTTATTAGATTTAACATAGAATTAAACACAATCATTATTACACTTTTTTTAAAAAATTATTTTGAATTAAATGATAACCACATCTCTGAACATTCCTATTCACAAGTATCACATTTACAAGAGTCTATATATAAAGAGATATGTAAATGCAAATATTTCATTTTATATTACCCACCATTACACGATTCATGACAAAGATGAAAGTATGGGCCAAGTTTCAAAAATTCAAGCCTAATAGTAGACTCATAGACTGACCTCATGAAAATACCCATCTTTGAACATGATTTCAATTCAAAACATGAAAACATATAAACGTTTAATATGGAGAAATAGTGGGAGACTAACATTGTTCACAAGAATATTCAACCAAAACAATATTCATCTTATAATTTATAAACTCAAACACCAAAAATAATATTTGTTAAAAAAAAAATCAGAGAATTTGTTGGGTGGCTCATTGGAGTCATCACCACCTTTGACCGAAAACCCAACAGATAAATCCAGTGAAATGGGAGCCACCACGTGTCGTCATCGAGTGAGTCAACCGGGTTTTGTGACTAATAGACAACCGTAGATTTATTAGCCCATGGAAAAAAAAAAATGAAAATACTAGGCCAAACATATCAATCAAACCACACTTCATTTCCACGTTATATATTACGAACGGTGCTTTCTCCGTCTCAACGTGTTATAGACTTCGTTTATATCCATCTTCATTCCCCAGCTACTTTCTCTCTCTCTCTCTCTCTCTGGTTTCTCACTCTAATGCGTAAGCTAAGACAAGAAACACACATAAAAGTAAAACTATTCTTCCCTTAACTTTCCCGAGAAACTTCGCTATTTTTTCCCAGCAAAAACATTCCATTTTTTCTCGCAGTTTACGTGGAATTCTATTTCTCTTTCATTTACTAGGTTTTGGACTTTTGGGTCATACATGGCTATGTTTCAAAAACAAGAGCTTGAAGAAGAATACAGAGGCGCCACGAGAGCCGTTGATCTCAGAATCAACGAATTCAGCGGTACACAAGAAGCGGGACCCACGTCGCCGCCTAAGCCGAAGGAAGAGCCGGACTCGGAGGACGATGAGGAGGAGGACATGTCACGTGCGATGCAAGTCATGCCAGTAGCTATGCACGTGCCTTCGGGAATTCCCGTGACCAAAGCGGTGGCTAAGAGAGGCTCCACCAAGGACCGCCACACCAAAGTGGAGGGTCGCGGCCGGAGGATCAGAATGCCCGCCACGTGCGCCGCTCGGATCTTTCAGCTGACCCGAGAACTCGGCCACAAGTCCGACGGCGAAACCATCCGGTGGCTCCTCGAACACGCCGAGCCCGCCATCATCGCCGCCACCGGAACCGGTACCGTCCCCGCCATCGCGATGTCTGTTAATGGGACTCTCAAAATCCCAACCACGCCCGCTCCAACGTCCGACCCGAAACCCGGTGACCCACCCGTTAAGAAGAAACGCAAGCGACCCGCCAACAGCGAATACATAGACATAAACGACGGCGTTTCGGTCTCCTCTGGGCTCGCTCCAATATCAACAGCAGCAACAACAACAACCATGCCTCATATACAAGCGGTGCCTCAAGCTTTGGTTCCCATGTGGGCTATACCATCAAACGCCGTCGTTCCGGGCGCGTTCATTATGGTCCCTCCGATGACGTCAATTCCCGGAGCTCCGAACCCGGCTCATATATTCACATTCCCGGCCGCAGCAACGCCTTTGATTAACATTTCGGCCCGACCCATAGCGTCGTTTGTGTCCTCCATGGCTAATAATATAGCCCCGCCAGTTCAAATCCAAGCCAGCTCAGCAGCTTCGTGTTCAAGCTCTGCTACAGCTATTCCAACAAGTACAACAACAATTGCTACAGCTAGTGCTCCTATTTCTACCACTCAGAAGCTGAGAGACTTTTCGTTGGAGATTTACGATAAACAGGAGCTTCAGTTCATGTCTCAGTCTTCGAAACACTGAAAAAAACCACCAAAACCAAAAAAAAAAAAAAAAAACCGCTACTGAGTGAGAGAGAGTCTGAAACTGAAAGTGTTTTCTGTGTTTTCCGTGTTTCTGTTTTTGGAATTTCATGAAGGGGGGAGCACGTGCGCACGTGAGGCCAGGGAAGTGTGTTTTAAAAAAAAAAAAAAAAAAGTGGAGGCACGTGTGTGGTGGGGTTGATACTCAAAAACTCAAAAAATGTGGGCCCCCAAAAAGGTGGGGGAGTGGAGGTGGGGGCCAAAAACGGGACCGTTTTCGCACTGTAATCTATGTTGCGTTGCGGCCTTCGCGGTTGCTGGTGGTCCCTACTCTATTTCTGGGGGTGGGTTTGGTGGTCCGATCGAGACGAGTGGGGTAAAGTATTAAAAAAGCTTGGAAAACTGAACACGTGTCACTCACTTCGTAGTACAGGGGGTGGGGTACCCTATGTTCCCACTTGGAGCACGTGGGGTCCCATTTTTTTTTTTTAATTGGGGTGGGGGGAAGGGGGGCCAACCCCAAGTATAATGTATGGGCCTTTTGATTGCGTTTGCTAAGCAAAACGTGATGATGATGGTGGTGGTGGGTATCAAATTCAGAACCAGATGCGTTCTTCCATATATATATATATATATATATATATGCATGTTGCGTAAGAAGATTGAATTGTAAATTGTATTTTTGTTAATTAATTATTACTCACTGCAAATTTTTTTTTTTTTTTTTGAGAAAACTCACTGCAATTAATTTCTCATTTTCAGTTAATAACACATAACACGTTGGAAGCAATGCGATGCATAGCGTATGGAAATTTTTATTATATATAGGAGTATATCGTAGAACTACTTTATTTCATTCACTTTTGAATTTTTGTTACAGAAAATGTGATATAATCGTATAAGGTTACACTTGCACGGCTAAAAGGAAGTATACTTTTTCTCTTAAAGGACGTTAATTTATTACTCAAATATGGAATTTATTAATGTCAAATATGCACGACATTCTAAATTTAATAAGAAAAGTTTGGTGTAATTTGTGGATAAGAATCCTAACTAGTCACAAAAACTTGAGATAAAGATTCAACATAGTGATTTACCACCAAAAAAAAAAAAAAAAAACCGTAACGGTCTTATGGAATAAAGAGGAATATATTTTTTTTGGTGAATAAGAATATTCCAAATGTTCTAATACTTTTCTGATTATGCTTTGTTTACTAATTATTGCCAATGGTTTAGAATGTCAAAGAATTTTAGAATAGTAGCATGAAAATTAATAAGAATAATGTAGAACCTAAAAAGAGAAAAAAGAAAAAGACAATCACCAAGTTTTCATTTCACTAAATTGAATCATAATTGTTAAATGTTGTCGCATTCTCTCAAGTCTCAAACAATCACACACACATTTATAAAAAAGAATCCGATATGGCTTGCAATGAGTTGGTTTTAGTAAGTGTTAGATATATTATGCCCCAAGTGGCTCAATTCAATTGTAGGCCTATGTACTTGTAGAACAAGCATATTAACCTTAGGTTAGTTTATGATTAGCTTAGAGTTAGTTAAGTATTCTCTAGTATATAAACCTTACATTGGGTTCATTGTAATACAAATGTTTAATATAATATATGTAGCTGTCAAAGGCTTTTTTATTTTAGATATAGGCTATTTGGTTGAACCACGTAAATCTTTGTATGTACTCTCTTTCGTGCTTCCGCTTAGTATAGGTGCCGCATTTTTCACTCGCCTCTAATAAAAAGATTTTGATAAACTTTTTATCAATGAATTTGGAGTGAACTAGATATCAAAATTTTAAACCTGTTAGAATTTGTATTCATCTAGTTATGTATTTAAATTATTAATTTTTTAATTTAAAAAAAAAAACTAAATTTATATATATTTATAACAGAAGTATAGGTGTGAGTGTGACTCTAACCCGATCGGCCTACCCCAATTTCTCCAATCTCTACAAAACGGTTTGTATCATAGGAGAAAGTAAATGCAGGGCCAGGGGTGGTGTGTAAAGTGGCCCAGCCACTTTGGGAGCTGAAAATTGGTCATATAGGCAATAGCCATCGACAATGGCGGACCCATTGGAACACGTGTTGGGCAATAACCATAATGGAATCAAACACCAAACCCTTTTTGTAGTTTTAACTTTAATCTAGGAATAAGTCTAGGGCCACACAACTTATATCATAACTCGTTCATGTGGCAAGTTGTAGTTGGTGGAGGGGTGTCTCTATATAAACCCACCACTATTACCTTTTCACCAACCACAACTTATCATATGAGTGAGTTGTAGTACAAATTGTGACACTAAACTTATTCATAATCTAGTCTAAATAAACTAGTGAAAAATAGTAATATCTAAGCTGGGGGGTCCAAACTCTAAACTCTAAACGCAAAACCTCATAGGTAGAGGTTATGTGGGGACAATTGTGGACGATGAAATCAGATCAGATCAGATCCGAGGCCTACAGTGTGTATCTAAGTTGTGGTGGCCAAACGACCCCAGTAAAAAGATGGGTCCACACACAACACATATAGCTAGTTAGACAGCCTGGATAGGTGGTCCACGTGTACGGTTCATGTTGAGGTTTGGTTCTTGTTATCAATGCGATGGATTGGTCGGCCCCACCTCCTAAATTTTTCTTACGCAATGCTTATTTAATTTAATTTAATAGCCGTTATTGTATTTATTTTACCCTACAACTACAAAGGTATTAGTACTATTCCCACCTTACTCATTGGCGCGTGTTGGACTGTCAATTTTTTGTTTTTCATTTTAACTTATAATTTGTATAGCTACCAAGAAAGTGAGAGGAAATTTTCATTTTTTCAAAAGAAGAGAGAGCGGGAGGATTTGAATCTAAACATCTTGGTTGGACGGTAAACCATCGTTTATGAGTTTCTTAATTCTTATATTATGACAATTGACAAAATAATAATTTATTATATTTTAACTGATAATTTCCTCTAAAAAAAAAAAAAAACTTAACTGATAATAGTGAGTGGTACATAGTTGTAAAACAAAATGAAAAATTTTAAATTTAGTTGATTATAAAATAGATATTTAGAATTCATGAATTGATTTTTTTTTTTTGGGGTAATACATTTAAGAGAATTGAGGTGGATAATTATGTGGCATTCATGCCATTGAAAAAACTATTTATAGACCAAGGAATTGCGATATGATGCGCATTTACAATACAAGTACCACTAGGGCAACCATAAGATTCCTAAAGGTATAGTATAGAAACTATAAATCAAAAAAAAAAAAAAAGTCCTTTCAGCAGAATATTTTTCTTTTGAAATGGAGATAATCGTGATCTTTAAAAATGGACACCCAAAGCTTATTAAGACATGGACATATCAATATTCTTTCTTTATGAGGAAGGAGTTTGAGTACATAAAGTAAAACAATGTAAAGCATTTTTCTTCTTATATCATATTTATGCTTTGTGATTTTTTTGTAAGTTTTAATTATCTCAATTAATAAAGTCTCTGATAGTTGTATAAGAGATTTGAGGTTCAATTTTCGCTTATACAAAAAACTGATTGATGTTTTAGTCTAATGATAAAGAACTATAATTTGGAAAGAACGCTATAAGTTGAAACTCTCTTTTAAAAAAAAAACCTTTGTGATATTTTTATTCTTTTGCTCCTTCAATCTAGAAAAAATTATCTCTTCTGCAAAAAAGTCAATGATTACTTGTTGTATGTTTTTTAGAAACAATATTTACTTATAGTTGTTGATTTTGACAGGCATATTAATTTAGTTAATGGCTAGTATTGTTCTTAGCTTTGAAAATTTAAGTAAATGTCATTATCTTTTTTTTTTTGAATAAGAATAAATATTTTATTACTCAATCATGGCTATATCAGAAGCCATAATACATTCTATACTTCTTTTACAACAGGTAATAAACCAGTCCATATTTTCGTACCCTTTAATTCTTTAGCTAGTCTTGTAATGCATATGCCTTACTATTTCTTGGTGTTTTTACATGTACAAAAATATATCTGTCTAGATTCTTAACCTTATTCACATATAAGATAATGTGTATTTTTTTTTTTAAGTTGTAAGAAAAAATATAAATGGTTTCAAATTACAAGAATGGAGATTTTTGTCCATTCTTATAATTACTCTCATATTCTCATGTTTGAAAAAAACTTACTAAAATAGTAATTACCCTCAGAACTTATAAGTAAACACAAATACTAGTAGTAACACTAAAAGCACTCATAAGTAAAAAAAAAAAATTATATCCTTGTCAATGATCATTATAAAAGCACTCACATTAAATTAGCAATCCGATTAGTTGAACTAAAATTTGCATGTTGAATCTCAAAAACTACCACAAAAGACTAATTAGTCAAATACATGCTAGCTACAATAAACCCATTTTTAAAGTGGATTAAGTTCTTTCCCATCCCTCATCCAAGGTATGTCCCTCCACCACAAAAAAAAAAAAAAAAAGGTTGAAGAGAATATCTTTCATTGGTAGGTTAAAAATAAAAATAAAAATTACAAACTACACCCTTAAAGTTTGGGAGAGTTCGGATTTTACATCGTGAAATTTTAGAATTTAATTTTTACCCCATAAAGTTCTATTCTATTTGCATCTGTAGTTTCTTTATTCATATTTTCAGTAAAATGACATATAAACTTGCTATGCATATTTGTTTATCTAATAAAATGATGCAACATGATAATTTTTGCAACTTAAAAAAATTAAAAAAGTGACATGACATAATAAAAATAACGTGGCATCATTTTATGAGATGAACTAAACAATCATGAAAAACTTACATGGCACTTTCGATAAATATAGATAGAGGGGCTTCAGATGTAAACAAAATAATACTTTAAGGAGTAAAATTCAAATTCTATTATTTCAGAATGTAAAATCCAAACATTTTCGAACTTTAAAAGTTTAGTTTGTAATTTATATATATTTATCTAATGGATTTTCTCTTTAAGGTGTTATTTTCCAGGTGAACCTTACGGATAAAAGGTTCTTCAAAAGTACCATCATGTGAGAGAGTGCTGGTTGCACCCAATTGTGGCGCGTGGAACTATTTCTTTTTAGCTGACCATCAATGTTGAGATGCTTATCACCATTCACTACATCAATGGGGAATGTAGGGCCCAACCCACCACCAGTATGGAACCCCATATGTTTGTGGGCCATGGTGGCTTATAGTGATGGACCATTCATGCCCGTTAGATAATAAAGGTTGAAGACAATGGACGGTCCAGATGATCTCAATTGGAATTCAATGTTATTTTATTTGGCCGCTTTTTCTCAAGCTTTCTTTTGTGTGGGGCTTTGTGGGGCCCATTTCTGTTGGCCCGTTCCAGAGGTGAGGCCCAAAAATGGTGGGTGAATTGGGTACTAGGGTCCACTTAGAAGTCGGTGAGAATTTGGAATAGGCCTGGGCCCACATTACAACAGCATACGCAATCTCATCCAATGGATTACATTAAACATATGTTATATTAATCGTTTTCTCTTTTTAGGTCAAGCTAAGGCTAACCAAAAAAAAAAAAAAAAAAAAACAAAAAGATTTTGGGTTCTTTACAAATTACTTTCTTTTGGAGGGGTAAACAAGAGAGAATTGTATTTTACAAAAAAAAAAAAAAACATAAATGAGCACAAAGGGCCTACATTCAATTAAAAAAAAAAAAAAATGCAAATTGTGCACAAAAATTATGCTTTTACGGCCTACAATTGAATATAATGTATAAAAATATATATGTTTTTTGGGAAATAGACCAGGGGGCTGGGGACAGGACATAACCAAGCAACTAGATAAAGAAATTGTGATAAAAGTTCGAGATTTGCAGCCATGATTCTCCTTATTCTTTTTCACCTTCTTCAAGCAATTCATTTTACACTAAACATTGTTAAGAATTTTTAATTATACTACACAAACGTGCAGGTTAGGTGTGGAAAAACTTCTCCATCGTGATTGTGACTTGTACAAGTATGGCCTTTTCTAACCTTTATCTATTTAGTGCTGGTTGAAAAAGGCTACACAAAACATCCAAATTCTCTCAACAAAAAAGACATTTGAAGAATAAGTGGTCATGATTTTCGGAGGTTGTGACTACAAACCGAAAACATCATGTTTTGCATTTGTTGTTGACTTGTTGGTACGAATTAGATCCTCAAAATGGAGAAATTATACGGTTCTCATTGTAGACCATGTCACTTATCTACAATTTCACGAAAAAATTTTCACTTATTTAAAATTATCGAGTCAACTTATGATTAAACAAAAAAATTGTTAAACTAACTTAACAATTTTAAATACGCGGAAGTTTTTGAGTGAAATGGTGAACAAGCAACGTGATTTACTATGAGAATGATATAATTTCTCCTCAAAATAATCTCCCCAGTAAAATATTATAGTAAAGTTGTCAATTCCAAGTCGTTTCTTAGTCCAAATGTTTTGCACAAGTCTTTAAGTTTGTACTTCCTCAAAAAAAAAAAAAAAAGTCTTTAAGTTTGTACAAATAATCCTCATGTTTCACTGCGATCCAAATTCAGGTCAATTTCAATCTATTTTAGCCCTTTCTAACATTTATTTTCTTCCAAATTATGTGCAAAAGTCAAAATTCTTTGAACATTTCTGGATTGTCTTAGTTTAGTCACTAGTGTATCAGTTTGTGAAATAGGATTTTATGGACTTCTTCCTTATTATGTAACGATATGTTAAGAATTTGTATTATTAGGCCAGATCAAGTTGTTCCATTTAGTTTTTATTTATTTGATTGATATTGTGAATTATTATTGAATTATATGTTTTTTTACATTCTTAACATACATATTAAATTTTGTGTTGATTTGATGTTATTGACTATTTGATTTATAAATCATTATTTGTAAATACTTTAATGTTAAAAAAGAAAGAAAGTATTTTACAGATGAGATAATTATTGATATTCGATTATAGGGTGTAAGGAGAGAATATAATTAAACGGGTAACTTATTAAAATAAAATCATCAAATAAAAAGTTATTAATAAAAGATGAGAAATGCTAACAAGCACCATGCGGCGCTTGTTAAGATTTTCCCATACAAGTTTCACTTAAAAAAAAAAAAAAGTTGTCAAAAAAATTGCCAAAAAAGATTAAAAAAAAAATGCCAAAAAAATTGTTGTTACCAAAAGTTGCCAAAAAAATTGTTGTTAACGGGCACCTTAACACAACCCATAAAAGATACATCACCCTTTGGGTTTAAAAGAGAAGTGGTGGGTGATTGATTTAAGGGCAGGTTGATTAAATAACACCCTCATCGCCCACACAACCCCCACCACACCCCCCCCCCCCCCCCCCCCCAAAAAAAAAAAAAAAAAAAAACACTCCCCGAAACCTCTTTATGAAACTATTAAAAGTGTGAATAAGGTGGAGAAACAAAGCCCACAACTTAGATCTAACCGATATCCAACATATATAAAAATATTAATAACCCCAAAAGTATAATTGTTATTGAAAAAATTGTGTTATACTTTTTTCGAGAAGATATATATATATTTTTTGTTATACTGAACAAACTAGAGCGATCCTTGAAATGAAATTCAAATAAAAAAAGTTTAAATATTAGCATTTATTCATTTTGTTCCAAAATACTAATAATAGGAGTTGTATCTATCTATTCTATTATTTAGTTTCATTATTTTGCGTACTAAAATATTTTTACACAATTTTTTTTTTAAATAAGATAGAAATTTTACTCTAACCCAATTTAAATGTATATGTGTGTAAAACTCCCTCCTGAAGACTTGAACCCTGGCTCTTACCTCCCACACCGCACGAGTACTTATACTTGTGAAGTAACCATCACACCAAGAATGTGCAGTAGTATCATTACACAAATTCTTAAACTCTTTAAAATACCCCTATCTTTTAGTTAGATAATTTTAAATTTAAAAACACAAACATATTAAAATAGTAATTTAGGGCCTGTTTGATAAGGTTATTATAGAAACGTTGTTTGTATTTTTTGAAAATACGTGTGGGTGAAAAAATGTGTGAAAATACGTGTAATGTTGTTTAAATAATAAAAACTGTTACCCGAAATACCTTACCAAACAGGCTCTATTTAAAAAAAAGTTCAAAACTTTTAGGTTTTCAAACTTTTATCAACTCCGATTAGGGAAAAATCCTAAAAATTAAAGACAGTGCATCTGTCTCACTTTAATAGTATAATAAAGAATTGAAATGGGCCTCAGAAGAGGCCTGTTTATTCGAAATAGTCATGGTGGTTTACAGTTTGGACCCGTGGCAAACCATATATATATGGTTGGTGTGGCAGCCTTGACAGGGTAAGGTAAAATTGATGAGAACCCAATCGGCCCAAACCCGACAGTACTACCCGCCGAAACACAGGTTCTCTCTCTCTCTTCTCTGCTCTGCCATATTGGATTTTGTTTCTTGTTCAATCCCTCCATGTTTTTGTGCTGGGTAATTTCTTTTTGATGATGTTTGTGTATGGGGCATTGAATTTGAGGGACTTTTGTTCTCAAAATTTGTCTTTTGAATTGTTGCTCACAATGTGTTTGTTAGAATGCTTGAGTGAATGAGGATTGTTGAATTTGTGGGAATTTGGACTTGGTGGTTGTAGACTGGGAAATCAAATTATGAGTTTCCTTCTTGTTGATTTTAAAAATTATTCTTATGGGCTGTTGTAGCGTGGAAAATCAAATTATCTCTTCCCTTTCTGTTGATTTGAACATGCTTTCAAAAGTTGGTTTTGTGGGTTGGTGTCCATATGTTTCAACTTTCAAGTTTTATTCACAGAAAAAGTTGTGATTTTCCATACAAGCCAAACATTGGAAAGTGTTTTTCAATGCATTTTTAGGAATGCAATTATACATTGGAAAACAAGTAGCTTTTACACCGAAATGAATGGTGCCAGGTGGCTAAGTTTGCTTGCCGGTTCCCTGGTAGCTGATTGAAGAGAGATGGCATGCCATATGGTCTCTTCATTTATTTTGTATAGGGACCAAATTAGGAAATTACAATTTTCAGCCCAGAAATTCAAATATGTGCTAAGGACCAAAGTGTGTTTTTACTTTTTAGGCTAAAAATGTGTAAAAATAAATTTTTGAATACTATTTATTGTGATCTCTCTGCACATTATCGAAAAACACCGTTGAAGTGTATGTGAGTCTTTGTGAAAACTTACTGACATGTATCCCAGAAGTTTTGCCAACTTTGTGTTTGTTTATTCCATATGCTATAATTTTGCTGTACTTCCTATCAAAAAAACATGTTATAATTTTTTTGTACCATTTTGTGAACACCTTTTTAGAACTTGTTTATTGAAGTGGTTTTCATTGTTTGGCACCAATTTCTGCAGGACAAATAATTTCATTCGCCATTGAAAATTTTATTGTTTTAGTAGATTTTGCAAATCAAACTGAAAAGCTCTTAGTTGAAGTAATTAATGGGTGATGCCTCATTGGTGGAGTTGTCTATTCCAAAAGATGTCCTCCAACCATTGTTCAGTGCTTCAAACTCATCTTCTTTGGAAGAAACCTTAGAAAATCTAATAGAAGCTTCTAGGACTGATGTTGGCCGCTCGGGCCTTGCTTCCAAGAACATCCTTCCCATAGTTCTTCAGCTTAGTCAGAATCTCCCTTACCCTTCTGGTTGTCACCTTCTCTTATCATCTTTGAAGCTCCTCAGAAATCTGTGTGCTGGAGAAGTTGCAAATCAAGATGCTTTTGTTGAACAAAATGGAGTTGGTGTTGTTTCAAATATTTTGATTTCTGCTGGGCTCTTGTCTGATCCAGATTATGGGACCATTCGTATGGGTTTGCAGGTTTTGGCCAATGTTTCTTTGGCCAGGGAAGAACATCAGCGTGCTATTTGGCATAAATTTTTTCCAGATGAGTTTGTTGCTCTTGCAAGAGTCCGTAGCTGGGAGACTTGTGATCCACTGTGTATGGTTATTTATGCTTGTTGTGATGGATGCCCTGGGTTGGATGCAGATCTTTGTGGTGACTTTGGTTTGCCTATTGTGGAAGAAATTGTAAGGACTGCTTGTGTAGGTAAATCTGGATGTCTTTTTGCTTGTAAAATTTTGTTTTAATTTGACGTGATCTGTATTTTTTTGAACTACATTTTTGTGTGTCCTATTTTTTCTGGTGTCTTAACAGCTGGCTTTAGAGAGGATTGGTTGAAGTTGATCCTTTCCAGAATCTGCTTAGAAGAACCTCACTTTCCTCCATTGTTTTCGAAATTATGCCTTTTTGGTGCCTCTTCAAATGGTGAAGACATTGAATTTAGAAATGATCTTTTTTCGTCCGAACATGCGTTTCTTTTGAAGATCGTATCAGAGATCTTGAATGAGAGATTAAATGATATTACTGTTCCTAATGAATTCACATCATGTGTTTTTGGGATATTCAAGAGATCTGTTGGAGTTACTAATTCTGTGTTGCAATGCAAGTCTGGTCTTCCAACAGGCTCGACTGCAATTGATGTTCTTGGATATTCGCTCATCATTTTGAGAGATATCTGTGCTGGCAAGAGGAGTCTGGGAAGCTCAAAGGAGGATGATTCAATGGATGCTGTTGATATGCTACTATCTTCTGGACTAGTAGAAATGCTTTTGTGCTTGCTTGGTGAGCTTGAACCCCCGACCATAATAAGGAAAGGCCTCAAACAAGGTGAAAACCGAGACAGTTCAAGTTCTTATTCATTGAAGCCTTGTCCTTACAGAGGATTTAGGAGAGACATTGTTGCAGTCATTGGCAATTGTGCATTTGGAAGGAAGCAAGTACAAGATGAGATTAGACAGAAGAATGGGATTCTTCTGCTTTTACAACAGTGTGTTACTGATGAAGATAATCCATTCTTGAGGGAATGGGGCATTTGGACTGTGAGAAATTTATTGGAAGGGAGTACAGAAAACCAACATGCAGTAGCAGAGTTGGAGCTTCAAGGATCTGTTGAGGTGCCTGAATTAACTGGACTAGGTCTTCGAGTGGAGGTGGATCCAAAAACTCGACGTGCAAAGCTTGTAAATATCTCATGAAAAAGTTCCAAGCTGCAAAAAGAGCTTGGCTTGGCTGGAGCTGATAACTGTGTAGGATGAAATTTCATGCTCATGCATGATATGAATTGGTGTCAGGTTTTCATTTACTAGTTCGTAACTCCACGCAAGCATCATCTTTTCTCTGATTGTAGTCTCATGTTTTGTGTAGAATGGGAATATTGAGGATGAAGCTAATTTATAGAGAACTTTTGGTAGATACATACATTAGAGCAAGAGGTGGATTGAATTGAGATATATCTTTAAATCTGTACTGTCATATCTAGTTCTGTTTACTGTCTCTAGATTTTAAAAGAAAAAAAAAAGTTTTGTTTTGTCTCCGTTGTAAACTGTCTCTATTTTAAGAGCTTGACGCATCTCTTTCAGCTTTTGCGTTAACAGAAGGCGTAGAACTCTGTGTGTGTGTGTGTGTAGTGTTTGACTGGGTATGTATCCTTGTTTGGAGTTGTCATTTGCTGTATTGATGTTGTGCCTTTAGGACGTTAAAACTTGCGGTGAAGTTCATTTTTGCGAGTTTGCATTGCTAGGCTTCTGAAATATTAGCTCTTAGCGCATGAGGAAATTAGTGTGCTACAGACAACAAAATTACATTACTTCCAGGGTGAAAGCAGTCATAGCCCATAGGTAAGAATATACCAATTTAAGGGAAAGAAAAGGGAACCATGATCCAAATTTCTGGCAGTTTGCATAAGCATATCTGGACTTCTGAAATATTAACATGCAGTACATTTTTATATATAAAAAAGTCACAAACAACACATGCCTTAATTCCAAGATAAAGGGATAAAATTGGGGTCCAGTCATTACCTAACATTGTGAACTTTCTTCTTCCCTTATCATGAACCAAATTTCTGGGCAGTTTGCGTAAGGCAAATCTGGACTCTCTGAAATATTAACTCGTAGAGCATGAAAGAAAAAGAAAAAGAAAAAGTGCCACCAACAGCACAGATATCTTACTTCTAAGGTGATGGTTGTCACAGATAACACAATCCTAATTTACAGGACCAAAAAGGAATGAGCAATGAATAGGAATTTCTTAATATTGTGATCTTTCTCCTTCCCTCATCATGACCTGAATGCTCCAAGAAACAGGAGTTTTTAGAAAGAAGTAAATTCAATGGCAAGCTGCATCTAAAAACTTATCAAGCTGTAAAGTTTCAGAGTGAATTGTAACCTGTAACTTTTTTCTCTTTTTCAAAGAAAAAAACTGCACTTGTATAAACTCTTCCCTCTTACCACAAACTTTTTGTTGGAGAGTTGTAAAGAATGTATACTTTCAAACATTTCAAGTTGGACTTTGAACACATACAAAAACCTGACTGATTCTTTGTGTGAGTATATTACACTGAAATATACAATAAACTACAAACAAATTGCAACACTATACTACTAAGAGGAGGAAAATGGAAAAAGAACTGTACAACATCGTGAGGTTTGGACATATGGGGTGTGTTTAGATACCGTTTATTTGCTGAAAACAAAAAACTTATTGCTAAAAATACTGTACCAAAATAATTTTTAAAGGTATGAATAGTGCTGTAAGACCCATAAAACACTGTTGCTGTGTTTGTTGGGGGTTGGCTGGTCCATGAACAGTGCCATGGGACCAGCCAAAAAAAGGCAAAACGCGTGTTCATCCCTGGGCAAACCCACACATGACATTTAAATGTCAAAAACTTGATCATACTCTGTAATTTCTTTCTCATCTAAATTTGCTAGCAAGTAGAAGCTAGATATGAGCTGCTCAGATAGTTAGATTCTCCTGAATGGCAAGAAATGAACCAACTATGCTTCCTCCAACATCTGGGAAAGTTTCACATCCAGGAAGGGGCCTCACCTTGCCCTTTCGATCAACTTCAACAGGGTATTTTAATAGGTGGCCTGTCATCTCTGTGATCTCATTGGCTGCAAATTGTTTCCAGTTCATCTCTCCCAGCGATCTTACTCTTCTCACACAATCAAGAGACTCTGGTTGTTTGAAGTAGTTTTCAGTAAATCCAAGATGTTCTGCCCATAATGACATCCTATATCCATAAATCTATGAAACACACATTCACATGAAACAGAAAGTCAGTTACTGTAAGTCCATTAAAAAACCAGTAAGAGTGATGAAATAGTAGCATTTAGGACAGCAACAAACAAATTAAGTTCTTTCATATCTCGTAAAAGTTTTACTACTCATTGTTTTTGGTATATCTATAAATTTCATTACTTTTTGTGGCAGTACCACCTTTCTTGGAATTGACACTACTTTGTTTTGCATATCAGTCCAATCTAGAAAATTTTAAGTAACTTTACTGAAAAAAAATTCATTCCCTGGTACCCTCAGCTTTGGAGAAAATTCTTGGCTGGGAATTACCTTATTGAAAGATGTATTATTTGGTGGATTGGTCTTGTATGTGCAAATGTATGGCTGGAGAAGCTGATATAGCAAGCATAGAAGTTCTTTTACTTGCAATACAGCTCCTCTTTGTTTAAAATTGACCATATGGAGGGAGAGGAATAATTGAACATTCAATGGTGTGGAGCTCTTTGTTATTGGGTTGAAGTCATTGAATTTGAGATTGTTGTTCGAGTGGTCCTGCACCCTTTGGTGAAAATGACATGCATTATGTTGCAGATTTTATTGATTTTCTCTCTATGGGATTATAATCTTTTGATTATGTAATTTTTTCAGGAGAATCCTCTGTAATTTTTCACCCTTTGGTTAAACAAGAAATGATATTCATTGGAACATCAAACTGCTCAAGTAAGTTAAAGAAAAAAATGAATGCATTTACTGTAGGAAACAGTATTCACTCCATCACTGTGGTTTAATGAGTTTGGTACATTTTGATTGAAATCACAATGTCACAACTGAAAACTTTTTCAATGTGTGCCAGTGTAGGTTCTCTAAAAGAGAAATTTTTTAAGAAATGTCTATGGTTAAATAAACCATTGATTATGTACCCAATTGGAAAATCACATCACACTGTTTAAAGATTGAAGCTTGATTAAATTTTATGGATGTAGGCCTTCTTGCTTCCCCTAGATCTTATGTCCATGTGATCATGTTACTTACATAGTAACTGAACTACTAAATGATTTTTTTGATATTTTTACATTTTAAACAGCAAAAAATTATCTTTTATTTTCAAGAAATCTAAAATTTTAAGCTGTTCCTGGTTAATTCCAAAATATTTCCAGTTCCATACAATTGAAAATGAAGAGCCAAAAGGTTTCAAAAAAATCTTTTTTTTTTTGAAGAGCCAAAATTATATCAGCTGAGGATACAACAATAAAATAAATGATTCTGTTGAGTGTTCAATTATGCTTAAAGATGGTCCTAAAGTTTGAGATCCCATGCAGACATGGAATTGTTGTATTTCAATGTTTCTGTTACCATGAATGCTTTTCTGGTATTGCAATTTTTGTAGAAAGTTAATAGGGTTTAAAAGTTATTCATAACATCCAGGAACTACATAAACTACTACATGTAAAAGAAGCAGTTCTTTTTATCAACACAAATAGCAAATCAGTTGCTGCTGAATAAGCTTGTCCCCGATATCTTTCTATTTCAACCAAACAACATTCCAGTGAAAAACATAATCAGTTAATATCTATATCTAAACTTTCAGACAAAAAGATATACCCTTCCCCTGAAAAACCTTGGAAATGAATCTTCCTAACCTTTTTATGGCAAAGAGGAAAGATTTTATTTGCTTTTCCCAGAATTTGTTTAAAGTGAAATGCTCTTTCTTTTTTTTTTTTTTTTTTTTTTTTTTTTTTTTTTTTTTTTGAGAAAGGGAGGGGGTGGGGAGAGGATATCAACATTTGAGAAAACATAATACTTTTTAATTTTTCTCTTTTTTGTTTTGATATGTTTGTTTGTTTTTTTTGTATATTAACAGTTCCTTTTTCTGTAAATAAATTACCACTGTTGAGTTTCTGCATTTGAATGCAAAGCCAAAAAAGAAACTAAGGTTACCTGTCCATGCGGATCAGAATATTTTCTTGCCCAGGTATGGTTTGGTTGATATGCTCCCATTGCAATCTCAGTGTCTCTTGTGCCCTCCATGGAGCGCTGGTTGATGTTTGCAGAACCCACTATTATGTATTCGTCATCAACTATCATGCCCTTTGAATGAACATAAATCATAAATCGTCGGTTATTTCGACTCTGTGCCTGGCAACACCAATATACAACACATATATAAGTACATTTACTGAATAAGAGCATGTCTGAGACTCTGAGCAACCAGAAGAACTACAGTTAGGAATGTTTTCAAGGATCAAAGAAGTATCTGGAGTTCAAACATGCTCCAGAAAAAAGTTCAATGATTATATGTACATTATATAATATATGTATGAAACATCACATACAGAATCTGAAAGATTCTCTACTTATGCACTAGAAGAAGGTCTCTCCTGTGAATAAGAACAAGTGGTACTAAAACTGATGGCTAAAATATTAATCACTTTTAGAGGAAGAGAGACCTGAGGAGTGTTAGCTGGAGTAGGACTTCCAGGCACTGTAGTGTCATATCCATCTATGGCTTCACGGTTGCCGAGGCAGAAGAAGTTCAGATAATCTTGTGGTGAGTATGCTTCCTCAAGCCCAACCTCCACCAAAGCCTTGTAGATGGTCTCATACATCATTTGCATTGTTTTATTCTGCAATAATCAATAATAACTCAAGATCAAGAAATGCAGTAATCAGCCACTAAAAAATGCTATAAATTTTACTAGAAATGGGGCCATTTGATGCCCGGTCCATATGGTTAAAAATTGATGAGTCCATTTTGGAATACACATTTCTATAACACTGAAATGAGTCCTCTTCTTTGGATCCCCCTCTTCTCCACACCCCACCCCCCCCCCCCCCCCCCGCCGCCGCGCTGCCGGGGAGGGGGGGGGGGTGGGAGGTCCTGCTTCTTTTCAAATCTATTTTTGGAATAACGGAATAATGCAGTATAAAGATAAAGCAGAAACAATAAGAATCCAATATTTTCTGAATCATCTCAAAAAAAAAAAAAAAATCTTTGAATAAAATATCTCTTCATATAAACTATCAAAATTCCATACTGGAATCCTACATATGAAACAAATCAATTCCTATAGAGAATGTTCCTTGGTCCCACTATAGAATTCAATGAATTAAGAAGTTTGATATGCTGGAGTGAAGCTTCCACTTTCTAGAATCTTTTATCCAGGAAAGATGGAGGGTCATGGGTGGGTGGAGAATTGTGTATGCGTTAGAAGCATGAGAGCCATATTTTGTAGCAAAACAATTTGGTGACACAGCCGAGGACTTACAGGAGAAAAACTCCTGTTTGAAGTCCTCATGGTAAAAAAAAAAAAAAAAGAATCTCTAGACTGGCATTTACAGAAACCTGCCATTGAGCTCTAGCTCAAACACTACCATCTCATAGCATAATAAAGGGTGGAGTAAGATTGTAGGTTCAAATCCATTGGGTGTGTGTGTAAACTTACCAATGAAAACAATGGCATTTACAATTTTCAAATAACCCCATCACAGACCCTCACCCCCAAGGCCGTGCCAACTCTACCTTAAATGACCAAAGTATATCTTTCCTCAAACCAACAAACAAAAGATACATATTTCTGGGTAACAACAAAAACTTCTTTCACCCTGTAAGTTACACAAATTAGCTTGAATAGAATTGCTGCATATGAAGAACCTTCTGGCAAAGCTTTTTACTACAAGGCACTTAGCTAATTAAAGATGTGAGGATGAAAGAGATAGGGAAAAAGATGAAAAAGGGATACCAGTAGGGGTCTATGTCATTCAGAATGCTAAGTATAATAGCAAAAGCCTTCCCTGGCTGAACACAGGTTTCAATTCTCAGTCACTAATTGGAACCTACCTGCCAATATAGAATCCTCTGAGTAGCAGCACCAGTTGGAGCACCTTCTGGCCACATTGGGATAACAATATATACAGCAAATCTCTCATTTGCTCTAATTTTCTCAGCAATCTTAAGGGCAATTTCCATTGGAATCAAATTATTAGCACCTGCAGAAAGGCAGTATGAGCAAAATTCAGCAAACAAAACAAGAAAATGAAATCGCGAGACACCTTATTATCCAGTAAGTGATTTCCCAGGAAGATAATAGCACAAAAATGCAGTCATTTAAAATGGTGCAGCACAGTGAGAGTATTTTGTCAAAAATAGTAAATAACTACATATAACACCTAATATAATCAGTTCTAATTCTGCCAATCCCAATTTGTGACTTGCAACTGATTAGCTATTGAAAAGAAGTAAAGCTCTTTTCTTGACTTCATCACCATTCTTTTTTCATCATCTTTCTTAAATACCTGTGTAAGTGCCTTTATCACTGAAAGGCAATTTAAAATTTTAATTGATTAGTGTCTATTTCTAGCTATCCATTAAGTATATGCCTAGGCTAAACTTGACCAAACAATGGAAATGGTAGGTTACTTGTTATTTGAACCTCCTTTATGCACGTCCAACTTTCAGATTTTAACTGTGGACCTGCTATTCACTGAGAATAAATCTGATTCCATTAACTTTAACCTCATACAAATGCACAGCTCATGTGGATTTCTGTTGGTTGTGGAAATTATGACACCATCAGACAGCAACAAGTTCTAAATTTTTTTTTTTTTGGTAAAATAATTTAATAAATATATTTTTTTGTTCTAAATATTTATAAGATCAAAGATATTAGTTCCTCTACATATCATGGCTATCAGTGTGATCCATTTATGTTAAAATTATAGTTTTCTCACCTATGTCTTTATGTGAACTCCAATTGTACGAAGATCCAATGAAATACTGGTTCTCTATATAAATGAAATGCTGGGCAGCACGAATGGCCTTTACATATGCCGTATGTATGCTCATGTCAATCAGCAAGTTCTTCCCACACACCAGGTTCTGTTACAACAAAGTAATTAATTAACTTTCAGGCACATGAAAAGAGAGAAAGGGAGGTAAACTGAAATTGGTGAAAATTCATAAAGGTAATCACTAAGTTTCACCTCACCTTGCTTGTGGCATCTCTTGGATTCTTAGGGAACCCTTTAACAGAATTTGAATCAATAGAACGAAAAATCTGCAGTTGCAAACCACAGAAAATGAATAAGATAATTTAATCAATAAGCTAATACACACTACAAAAACAAGTTGCGAATCAAGACTCCTTTTCAACCTGAGCCAAGGCTCTAGGGCAATTAAGACCATCTTACTTGAACATGCCAAGCTTCTGGATCATTATCATTAGTCCAAGGAGCATCTGAGAGTCCAATTATCTCCGGAATTCTTTCTAGCCTGAGCAACATATCATCATATGACATTTTCAGTTTTTTAATCCCACGGGGTTTTGCAGCCTTAAGCCAGCGGTCCTCAAAGTTAGTCAGGACATCATATGCTGCTGGACCATCAATTCTAGAGTGCAAGTCATGCCATGGCTCTCGTGGACAACCGGCAGTGTTGCCCTGTTGAGGTAATAACCCACCATATAAAAACGTGGTTGATTACTTTAAAAGACAACTGTAAATTAAAAGTATTACAATATTTGTTGCATATGTTTGCAATTTTATCGGAAGAAAATTTTATATTAATATAGCATTTCCATATCCATTTAGCTGAACATTCCACCAAGATTTTCAGTTGCTTGACTTCAAAAACTAAATTCAGGAATTTAGGATATTTGTTGCATACACTTGCATGTTATTGGTATAATGGCAAGTACATTTGTTCAAGCTGTGTTTCTATGCACCTTCCAATGACTAAATGGGATCAGGATATCATATAGGTTTATGCCACAATATTCCACATGTTACTTGCAAAATTTTTTCTCTGGTTTCAATTTCTTAGCACTTGAAATGAGACTAATTTGCCCCCTGTATCATATCACAGGTAGGATCTCATGATACAGTATAGGGTTTGCTTTTTAAGTCATTAGTTCTGGTACTAGTAAACACACATCTCAACTCTTATAGAAGTTCTGTGCATTAATAACAAAAGTTATCAATGTGCCAAACAAGCAATATGGTACTGCAGAACTATATAGCTACTGACAGTTGTTCAACCAGTATTAGGATAGGGATTAAGAGATTACCGCGTAAGTAGGATTGTGATAGTCATCCTTGTGGACTGTTTGTAGTGTCCTAAATATAGGGTGCTGTGGAGTATCATATCGCCCATCACATAAATCAAGTCCTCCAACAAAAGCGATGATTTTTCTTCTAAAATTTCCAGCATCGGCATCCACAATTACAGTTTTTTGATGGTGTGTATAGATTGTTTCGACTTCCTGATAACATGAAGTAAGAATAAATTCAAACTTCAACACCAATTTCCATAACAAACCAATTACAGTTTTCTTGTTTGGATAAGTCCAAATACAGTTATAGATAAGGACATTTACATAACTGACGGTTTTTTCATGCTCTCAACTATAAACAATACAATGTTATATTTTTGAAAATCAATGCAAGCCATACATTACCAGATAATAGTATTAACAGTTAAAACAATAAACTTATAAAAAAAAAAAACAGTTAAAACAATAAGAAAATTGTATTATGCATTTAGCCCTCACTTATAGCTTAGTAGCAATGCAACTAGGATGATCCCTTTATTTACTATCTGACACATCAAAAAGCTAAGATATCAGTACCAATGTCTGAAAGATTTACTTTGAGCATCAATATTACATGCTAAATTCTTATTCAGTTTTTAAAGCCACCAGGTCAGACAGCTCACAGTCATATCCACTTTAGGCACCAAACCTCAGCTAGGGTCAATGACTAGATGGTGGATCCACATTTAGTGAACCATATTGATTATCAAGAATGTAGGACACAACCTCTCTCTCCCTCTTCACCCCCCCCCCCCCCCCCCCCTCTGGATGGAATGTATGGTGCAGCATTTATATTTCCAAAAAGGCTGCTATCCTCTGGGATCCAACAACCTAGGAATTCTAGATCATGGTGTTGAACAAGTTCGAAACTGATTCAGAAAATGAAGAGCAATGGTATTGTGTAGTATGAAAAAGAGTCTAAAAGTTTTTTTCCCTTTTAAAATCTAACCTTTTGCTTGACCCAGCTATGTCTCTTTCCCGCTATGCGGGGACAAAGTAGCACTTGAACAGAAGAGTGTTTGAAGAAACGGCGAGTTTCCTCATCATGGGTTTGCATGATTCCATCCTGCATATAAATAGGTTTATTAGCAAAATATATCTAACAAAAGTTTTCTGATTAGAAAATATATGACAAAGTAACACTTATAAAAAAAGGGAAAGTAACATTCAAATTGGTTTGAGAAGCACATTTTATGGCGCAATGTAATAAAACCCAAGAAATCATGGCTTATGCTAATAAGCTTACCAAGCTCCACTTAAGAACTGAACATAAGGAAATATAAGACATTACACATGAACACAAGCATCAATACATGCCAAATACAGTCTAATGATTGATTTATGCCCAACTCTGATAGAGTGTAACTAAATGATATATTTTGATAAATATGAACCAGAAACTAGGGCACATTATAGACTAAAATCCCATAATATGTTTCAAAAGGTAAGTTACTCACTGTTTGGTAACCCAAAATGTTTCTTGATGTAGGGTCATCCCAAATAAGAAGCAGCACTCTCACTCCTTCTTGAGACTTGGTTTTCAGAAGGTCTCCTAGGGTGTAATCTGTAGCGTTACCAGCGTCCCGAACCAATCTAACTTTGTGCCACACTGACCACCCTGTAATGTAAATCAAACGACTGGCCTGACGTATGGCTTCAAAAATGTCACGCCAACACTTCCCATGCACATAATCCATCCCTTGATCAAGCTTCACATTTGGAAGGGACCCATCAGGAACATGGGCATCTTGATAAAGAGTTACCGTTCCACCTTTCCTGAGAGGAAAGTATGTTCCAGGAACCCCATGGTAATCAGGGCCTGCTCCCACTCCATGATGATAAATGCTCAATTTCTCAATTGGGGTGTACTGAATTGAAAGATTCAAGGTAGCTCCAGGCTTACAAGGCTTCCCATTATTATTCAGGATTGGGTAGGTTCCTTCCACCTTTGCCCCTGAGTATATCTGTTCCACTGGAATTGCCACAACTCCTATAAGCTGTGACCCCACAACATCACTATCTTTAACCACAAAATGCACTTCGGCAGCTTGATGCGCTACAGGAACATAAAAATGTTGCTTCCAATCAGGGTTTTCGCTATTGCTAATCACAAAAGTCCTCCCAATTACAGCATTTGATACTGAGATTGAAACATAAGGATCACTAGTGATTTTACGATTCATATGGCCTTCAATTTTGTTGCTCACGTTCCCTGGTAATCTTGTAAACACATCCCCCAAAGTTTTATGGAACATGTCCATATTCGGAAGGTTATGTGCACGATAGACCCAAATATCCAAATTCCCATGTAAGAGCAACACCTTCAATGATCCTTTATTCTGTAGTGGCACAATCTGCAAGGACTGACTATGCTGAGACCCATTGAATGAGCTTGTGTCGCCATGAACAGAATGATTAGACAAATCAGACTGAGCTGAATAAGATGACCCATAACTGCTCGAAAACGAGTTAGAATGGCTATAAAGTTCCCCCGGTTTATCATACCTTGCACTAGGAGGGGCACTTGTCAATGGTGACACTGTAGGCGCTTGGTGTGATGCAGGGGCAGTATAGTGATTATCGGACAAGCGCATATTACTAATAAGATCATCCAGAGGATATGCAGAAGGGCGAGAAGGGGTGGAATCATTGACACTATAAACATCTGAAGATGATCCAGTTCCTATGGAACTGGAACTGTCCTGCTGGTGATAATTAGAGAAGCTATTGGCACGAAAAGGGACTTCGGCCTGGCTTTCGGGAGGTGGGTATGGACCGGATTGTTGATATGGGTAATGAGAGGGACCATATTGGAAACTACTATGGTGTTCAAGGGATGGTTGAGGAGCACAATGGGGAGCTGAAGCAACAGGATATGGATAGGGATAGATAGGTGGAGGATGGTGATAATCTAAAGGGCCTGAATGAGAGATTGAAGATGGTGATGGTGGTGGAGGATGGTGATAGTCCAAAGGGCCTGAATAGGAGGTTGGAGATGGTGATGGTGATGGTGGTGGAGGTTGGTGATAGTCTAAAGGGCCTGAATAGGAGGTTGAAGATGGTGGTGGCGGTGGTGGGTATTCATAAGGGTAAGGCTGTGAGGAATTGTGTTGGTAAGGATAAGCAGGAGTATGGTATGGATCAGGATTTGGTGGTGGTGGGTATGCAGAAGTAGGAGGAGGAGGGTATGCATAGGGATTGTGGTGTGGATATGAAGATGATGAACCATAATTATCCATCAACAAAAACTAAATTTTGTTTCTTTACAATGCCAATTGATGAATAATCGTTCTTTTTCTTGTTCTTGAATCTTACTAACACAATATACTACAGAAGATATCAACTGGGTCAGAATCAAACTGAAATATTGTTGACAACAAACCGACCACAGAGACAAAAGGAAGGGTAGAAAGAGACAAAGGTATCAGCTTTTTGAGGATTATGATTGGAAAACGAGTTTATATTATTAAAAGATCAAAACAAACGTAGAATCGAAAATGGGATTTGATTCTTAGCGACGAAAAATTCAACAACAAAAAAAGAAAAGAAAAAAAAAAGAAATCCCAAAAGCTCAAAAAATGAAGAGAAAGTCAAAAGATATAGATATGTTAAATGGAGAGAAAGAAAGTGATACCTTAAGGAAGTTTCGAAGGAAGAAGAAGAAGAAAGAATTAAGGACAGAGTTTCAGAGAGAGAGAGAGAGCTGGGAAAGAAAACTCCAACTGAAACTGAAAAAACACTCTTTCATCGTATTGACGTGTGCAACGGCAACACGGAGAACCGGTATATTTGGGTTTTTTTACCTGTCTTTTTTTAATTTTCTCTCTCTACAATTCACAACTATACCTTACCAGTTCAGCCGGTTGCAGTTTTAGTTTTCAATCCTACGTCGTACCATGTTTGTGAGGGAAGCCGCCTAATAGTTTTCACATTTTCATTTTCTGTCTCCTTTTATTGATACAGATAGATTTTGATTTTGATTTTTTTTTTAAAGTATAAGATTAGGTATTAAAAAAATGATGATTTTGTTTGATGGATTTTTGACTGCGTATCAAACTTTCGACATAGAATTTAAAAATATTATATCTACAATATTTTCATAATAAATTTTAAGTAACAGGTTATTATTAGCTGTTACAAGTGAGAAAAAAGTACTAATTTAAGTGAAAAATTTAAATTCAAACCAGTATTAATAATTTTTTACAAATAGTTTGTTGTGAAAATATAGTAAATCTTAATACTTCTCTATAATTGATAGGTAGAAATATTTCTTAATGGCTGGTAAACGTTGCTTTCGCAGCCAAAAGGTCAAATTCAAGAAAAAAGAAAAGGGCAACAGGTCATGAATGTTCGAGAAGTTTGAAATGAAAATTATACAAAGGAAATCTAGTAATAGCATAAGGTTGACCACTTGTCGTATGCGTCAGAATTTGTGACAGTTTGATCGGTTAATCTCATGTATGTACAAATTTTTTTTTATTTTTTATTCTCAAAATTTTTTTTTTTTTTAATCTTGTATCTTTTTTGTAAATTAATGTTTGTCAATTTTTAATAAATAAGAAATTAAACCAGAAGGCTAATCCAAGATAAATTTAATCTTGATTCTTGCCTTCAATGCAAGTTTATTGCTTTAAATCAATGCTTGGAAAATGTTGTTTATTTATTAAAAGCAAAAAGGTTTAAGGGATTGACGTATTTATTTATCAAATTCAATGCTTGAATTCTTCTAAAAAAATATATATATTTTTTAATTCTTGAAAAATTGGCTCACACTGTATTGACCCTAGGAAATGTATTACCCAATTTCTTGACTGCCTTTTTTGGATTTTTTTTTTAAATAATTATAAAACACAAACAATATCATTAGTTAGGGAACGTTTCAAACTAATTGCATTTCTAACAATTCGACTTTAGAGGAGTCGATTTCACTGTTCATATCGCCTATTTTTGCGCCACGTAGATAAAAAATCGAGTACGTTGGACTCACTTCTTGTTCACAGAAACCGACTATTCTGGAGTCGATTTCTATACAAAGAAATCGACTTCAGTGAAGTCTATTTCTATGCGCAGAAAACGACTTCACTGAAGTCGATTTCTCTGTGTAGAAATTCAAAGAACGTCATTGCCATCCCTGAAAAAAAAACCTCACAACCAGAAAAATCAAATCCAAAACGGAGTCGTACCTTGATCCGATCCGATCAGCTTTCGCCGGGGTTTGGTCAGAATCGGCGCCTGGAGTTTGTTCTTCGTGCTTCGCCGTCGGTGTTGCTGGGTTCGTCGAGGTCTGGTGAAATCGGCGCCTGGGTTCGTCGGGGTTTGGTGAAATCGGCGCCTGGGTTCGTCGGGGTTTGGTGAAATCGGCGCTTGCCGCCTGCGTTCGCTTGCTCGTGTAGCCTTTTCTTCGTTTGCTGGGTCGCGCCTGGGTTCGTCGGCGCCTGGGTTCTTCGTTTGCTGGGGTGTGGTTTGCTCTAGCAAGAAAAATCAGCAACATTGTGAGCATTTGATTTCTATACAAAGAAATCGACTCCAGTGGAGTCGTTTTCTATACGTAGAAACCGACTTCAGTGGAGTCGGTTTCTATGTATAGAAAACGACTCCACTGGAGTCGATTTCTACACAAAGAAGTAGACTTCGCTGAAGTCGATTTCTTTATCTGCGTGGCGCAAAAAATAGGCGATATGAACAGTGAAATCGACTCCTCTGAAGTCGAATTGTTAGAAATGCAATTAGTTTGAAACGTTGCCTAACTAATGATAGTGTTTGAGGAATTTGGTTATAAACCAAATAATCCCGCCTTTTTTTGATATCTTTCTCCCATAGGGTAGAAAACTTAGAAACAGTGAAACTTAGAAATAGTCCATCCTTTAAAAGTATTCATCAGGAAGTGATTCAGCTCCTTGCTGGGACGTTGAATCATTTTTCAATTAAACGCGTATTCCTATTGCACTAAATACATATCATGAACTTGGAATTTCAATACATAAATAAAAACTTTTCATTTTCTTCTTCAAAATACTTCAAGGTCCCAACTTAAAAACCTGCACTAACTTCAAATTATTGCCAAGTTACTGCTATCGGACTTCTAACAGTATAAAATTCAGACATCCAAACTAAAGACCCGAAAGAGAAATTACTCGAAGATTTTGTTCTTCGCAATGCATTGAACCTCACATTGTAACTCAATTTCTCACCCAAGTTTTCAAACTTCAAACACTTAGGCTCAACGGTCACTGATACTCCGTTAGGTTCATCCACTTGCACCACATAAGTACTCATTGGGGTCCCAACATTTGTCACTGTCCTCTTGTAAGTCACACTAGTGTTCGAGGCATTTTGATCCAAAAGCACAGCAAAAGAAGGGTAGTTTAAGTCACCAGGCTGAAGAAATGCATTATTAGGACAAGTGAAATTCCCCCTTGATAGTAAAGCTATCTGAGTAGAGTTATAATTTAGGCTGCACAAATAATTTAGGTAGTCCTCAGATGTGATATCATAGATCAGACCTGGATCAGATGCACATTTTGGGTTAACATGGCCTGAGCCAAATGCGAAAGGTGTGGCAGCCTTAGAGCTATTAGAAGCAATATCTGCTATTGGAGCCCTTTTGCTGTTTAGTACATAAGCAGTGGTCATTAAAGCAGATTTGATAGCTGCAGGTGACCAATCTTTGTGTATAGATTTAAGAAGTGCAGCTAAGCCACTAACATGAGGACAAGACATTGAGGTACCTGAAATTATATTGAACAGTATTCTTCTTTTATCATTCTTGAGTAAGGATGGGATAGTCTTGGGTGGCCAAGCAGCCAATATGTTCACACCTGGTGCAGTTATATCCGGCTTGATCACATCCTGTCCAACCAAACTTGGTCCTCTAGATGAAAATGCTGCCATTACTGGTGCAATATTGCCGTAAACTGTCCCTCTGAACATAATTGAAGCTGTTGGATTTTTGTTCAAGCGCACATAGTTCTTGATGGCTTTTCCTGCAGAAGCTCCTAAAGAAGTGGCTGGCAAAGTGTGAGAGTCAGCAAGCAGCTCCTCGCCATAAATTTCAACATTAAGCAATAGCATTCCAGCCCCTCCTGCATTTTTTACTTGCTCTTCCTTTTCCGCCCGGCTGTTTATTCCTTGCTCACAAGCAACAATCTTTCCCTTCACAAGCTTTGGCACTAGGGAATCATTTATACAAAACTGTGCTCCTTGCCCCCCTGCAGTGCTTGCATATACAAGTGGTAGTTGCTTAGTCCGCTTGCCAGAATATAAAGATGACCCTTCAAAAGTTTTGCCATTCCCAAGCTTCACTGTTGTTGGAAAGCTTCTGTCAATATAGCTAGCAGCGACGGTCATGATCCATGGTGCAGCATTGCTAACGGACGAACTACACGGTCCTGAATTGCCTGCAGAACAAGAAACAAAAACCCCATTTTGGACTGCCCCAAATGAGGCTATTGCAATATTATCACTATAATATGGCTTGGAGAAACCTCCTAAAGAGAGTGACAGCACATCGACTCCATCAGCTACTGCACGATCTATGGCTGCCAATAGATCTGAATTAGTACAACCTCTTCGCCAGCATGCTTTGTATGCTGCAATTCTTGAAGTATAGCTCATACCACTAGCCAAACCCTTTGCCATGCCTAAAAAGTTTGCATTGTGCACAAGATTTCCAGCAGCAGTTGAGGCAGTGTGCGTCCCATGCCCATTGAAATCTCTAGGGGATCTATAATCCATTGTCTCATTGATTCTTCCAACAATGGTCTCGTACCCTTTGTAAAAGGCCCTTGCACCTATTAGTTTCTTGTTGCAATTTGCAACTGAGAACTTTGTGCCTTCCTCACAAGTGCCTTTCCAACGAGAGGGCACTGGGGAAATGCTTGAGTCCTTGAAACTAACATGTTCTGGCCAGATTCCTGTATCCACAATGCCTATTATCACATCAGAAGCCAATATGGGAGCATTCCAAAGTCCTTCGCCAAGATGTAGGCCAAGAAACTGAGGGGTATGAGTGATATGAAGACTTAGGATTTCATCAGGAGTGGCAGAGAGAAAGCCATTGAGTCTTTTCAAGGATTGAACCTGTTTTGTGGAAAGTTGGGCAGCAAAACCAGAAATGGAGGTTTTATAGATATAAAGAAGCTCAAGGGGTGACATATCTTCTTCCTCTTGAGATAAAATTTCATGCATGGAGTCCATCATCAATTCGTACCATGGTTTGGCATTGCCTAGAGTATGATCTGATGCTGTGATTTTGGTCTTGTCCATGTGAATTATGTATGTCTGTTTGTCCATTGAGGCAATTGAAGTTGTAGCCATGAATGCCAGAAAGAGCAAGGGTGTCCAAAGCACCATGATGACTGTGAAAGATCAAAAGAACATGGATTTGTAAGAGCATGTTTATTGGTAAGTTAATTACTTACTATGTGAAAGAACTAATTCAGGAAAAAAAAAAAGACAAAATGCGATTCATGTAGTTGAATATATATTCTAGGTAGATGAGTATTAGTTGAAAGCTTATTTATTGAAAATTTGACAAAGATACAATTAAGCTTGGAACATACTATATGCTTTAAAAATCTGTAAATAAGTAAATAAATAAAGATACTAAAAGAAAAAAAAAGTTAATCTAAACTCATATAGACTTGAATTAATATAATATATAAATGTTACACAAGGTCCAAAAGGAGATTGACCAATGGAGGCTCTAAGGGAAATGATTCTCTCCATTTCATGATTTTGATTAAATATTACAAAATTCAAAGGATATGCGTCATCTAAAATTTTAAATAACATAGCACCATTTATGTGGTTATATATATATATATATATATATATATATATTATTTTAAAAACCATAATCATGAAATAATGAGACGATCTTATTCTGGCCAACAAGTGACATTAACTACATGCATAGGGGAAATCACACTGGTGACACTCACTTTGTCCTAAAGAAAAAAAGTATTACAAATTTTACATAAAACGCTTACAAGTTGACAAATGAACATCATAACAAATACACTTTTAACCTTTTGTTTTGTTTTGTATTTATTGGTTGATACGTTAGTTTGTAAGATTAATGTAGTAAACTTTATAGAACCTCTAGCATCATTGAAGACAAAAAGTAGGTGAGTGTTTGTCAAGTGGGTTGGATTTGAGGGTTTTTTTTTTCTTTCAACCAAACCCAATCTTTTCGAGTTGAGAAATTCTCAACCTAGCCTAACCCACCACATATGTTGAAATTAACCTAACTTGACTCACATGGGTCAAGTTGCTCACATGGGTCAAGTTGCTGAGTTAGTGTGTTATGTTTCTATGTTTCATGCCTTATAAAAAATTGAGTTTTTAAAAACTATATTAGGATTTTTTTTTGTAAACTATTAAAATTCACGTAATATGCCTAAATTATATTCCAAATTTTCAAATTCATCATAATGAATTCTCAAAATATTAAAATAAATCAAACTAAGAAAAAAAAAATTAAATAAAGATAATGAAATAAACTTTTTTATATATATGTATATATCCAACGCAATTTGAGACTCAAAATAATATTTCAACCCATCAACCTACGAAAAACTAACTCGAGATGTCAAGTTAATTAGGTTGGATTAGTTTTGTAGGGTTTGTGGGTAGGATGCACATGTCTAACTTAAAGAAACAAGCCCCGACAAAACATAAAGAAACAATAATAGACAACTGTCCACAAGACACCCATTAACACCCTTTTGTGCAACTCGACCCCATTTTCCTTAAGAGTGGTGTTTATTACACACACTCTTGCACACAAGCAAAACTTGAGCTAAAATCGTGAATTTTGTGTGTGTGTGTGTATGGATTGTGTGCAGGAGTGTGTAACAACAATTACACATTGAGAGTAGAAACCAAAATCATAAAGAGAGCAAAGGTACACTACCTTCCTTTCTGAACCCGAAGACCAAGAGAATGAGAATGAGAATAAAAATGTATAGGACGAGGAATGGAAAGAGGATCTTTTTATAGGTGAGTAAAGGTGATTTCACTTAACAACTTGAGCTCATTATCATATAGGAATAGAAAGTATATCTTTCCCATTGAGGGAAAAAATATCAATATCACCACCTTTTTTTACATTCGTAAGTGCACGCTTTCAATTGAGAGAGACAGAGAGGACAGGTAAGAAGCGTAATCAGCAATCCAATTTAGCAAGATTCATTGCCTAGGAAGGTAGCCACTAGCCATGATTATGGTGTAAACTAGTTGCATTAGGCCATAATTAGGAAGATGATACAATGTTAAATATTTACATAGTTCTGTCAAAATATGGGAATTCAACATAGATTTGTGTAAATATGGGAATTCAACATAGATTTGTGTAACTATCACTTTTCAACATTGGACTAATTACTTGGAGCTCGTCTAGTTGTGCATTCAGAAAAGAGTTTTAAAATTCTTTCTGTTAAAAAAAAGACAGTCTGGTTAGAGTTTTTGAAGTCTGACAAAATTCTTCTGTAGTCTTTTAGGAAGCAAGGGTCAAAATTTGGAGTTTTAAGGTGGGGAATTTAGAACTAATGTTAAAGTTGTATTCAGCATTCACAATTTATTAAACTCTCAAAAACTCTAAACAAATTTTCAGTTAAAACTCTTTATCCCATAAACTCTACTACTAGAAACTCCATGTCTACAACTACAAGTGACAACAATATTATTGCAATACCACTAGAAACACTCATACTTTTTAACTTTGCTATTGTTTGATACAAAGATAAAGTACTAAAATGAAGGGTAGGGGCTAGAAATAGAGTCCAAGCCCACTCCACCCACAAGACCACACCAGCTAGCTCTATTTTGGGGAGCCATATGATTCTAGGCATACATGGGTTGGCAGAGAATAATTAATAATGGCCTTTTTTTACTTTTTAGCCACTATCTTAGACTTTCTTTTTTGTGTTTCATGCGCATCTGTAAGCTTTCATTCCAAGGGAAACTATGCACGTTATGTTGGTGGATAAACAAACACAAGCACAAACTCGAATCCTCATTTGTGGACAATTTTTTATGTGTGTTTTTGAGTGAGCTGTGCTGTGATCCAATGTTCATGTCATCACTTTTAGTGTCCATTTCAAGTCTGCCAGACTGCCACTTCTAGAGCCAGCTTAGTGGAACTCGAGTTCCACGTAAAATATTTTATTTTAAAATACCACATCATACAATTCATGTGAGCGCCTATCTACTTAAAACTCGAGTTTACTAAACTTGATTTTCACTTGGAACTTGAGTTTGCAAACTTGAGTTCAAAAAATGGCTACATAACTAAATAATTTTGGGAATAAACTTTTCAGTATTTTTTTTAATAGCAAAAACTGAATATTTGGCAAAAAAACCCATATATAATGGTGCTAATAAATGCTACATTTACCGCATGGCAATGGCAGACAGTGACACCATCTGAAGATTGTAGAACAATGTGTTTGTCATCTTAGGAATACATCAAATCCGAGTTTTAGATCCCATTTTCAATGCTTTGCATAAATCTTGAAATATGCCTATCTATTACATTAATGTTTGGCACACAATGTAAACTACGCCATTAGACATTAGGGATTAGCCATTAGCTTGGCCAACCTGTTCTTTTCTTTTCTCTGTCGCTCACTCTGGTGGTCCAACTCTTTTATTAAATATTGTATCCACTTGATTGTGACATGAAGCTTATTTCAGTCTCCATTGATTATTTTTCTTCCCTTCTGATCTTATGTCATTCTTTCTCTAAAGCTGTCAGTGAGTATTGAGTAATATGATGGGGGTGTTCGGATTCTTGTCCATGAAGCAACTAGCAAGGTGGTCCTGCTCTCAGCCAAATTATAGTGAAAATGGGCACTTAGTAGTACGATATTATTCTACTTTCAAAATATTGTATAATTTTTGAATAGCCCAACCCGGCAACCCCATTTAAAACCCAAATGAGCGTTTGGATGTAGAGATCAATGTATTTGTTGAGATCATAGACAGTGGGGAGATGGAGGTAGAGTTCGAACCATCGGAGCACCACAAAGGATGTTATAACCATTGGACTATTACTTTAACCCGCCAATGTATTTCTATTACTTTATTCATACAACCAAAATCCCAAATATATTCATACGCAGAAGGGAAAAAATAATAATTCTAAAACTTTTCATCTATGTGCCCAGGGGCAATGCCGATTAGACCAACCAGAGAATCTCAAATTAATACCCAAATTAGTTTCAGGAATAATGTTAAAAACATTGTAAATCAAAGACAGTTCCAATGCAATCGGACATTAGAGGTTCTAAGCCATCACAATGCTACCAAATCAGAAGCAGATTCTTTGTAGCTCAACTGACATCTTTAGGAGTTTCCAATAGAAATGTTTATAGTACAAAAGCCTCCTCCCCATTGTAACTATTGAATTAAAAAAAAAAAAAAAAAACTTCAATATTTACTTGTTTCATCTCCAATAATTATTTCATTCATGTGATGAAATCCTTTCCTTGCCTTTTCTACCCAAAAAAGGCAGTCATTGAATTTGTTCATTAAGAACCTCCCAAAAATGAGATAATCAATCTCCATGAACTGCCCAAGAAACAAAATTTACACGTCATATACACTTAAATAAAATTAACAAGATCTTACTCGCAAAAAATTCATGATGGTCTGAGAGCTAATTTGCAGCCCTGGGATCTTCTTCGTCCTCAGGTTCAATCTTCTGAGTATGAAAGATTTGTTTTAAGCCTGATAAGCAGTAAGCAAAACCCAGGACAATTAAAGCAACAAAGCAAGTAAGGTAAAACGCGAACAACAATGTGGCTATTAAAGGGTATTTCTCGTTTGAACTTTTCATGTCCTTCTTAGAAATCATAACCATACCAAGGAGTGCAAATACAGAGAACAAATATATACAACAACTGAAAGCTGTCGTTAGGCAATTCTTCAGCTTCGGCGGCATCTTGCTATGCAATTAACCCTGGCTTATTATATGTACATACCAGGTTGTTGGCCCTTGAAATTGTTTAAACACCTACAAAATTTTGGATCTTGAAGAAATTTACATCTCCATCTCCAACTTTAATTTGTGTTTTTGGGATTCAATTTGGTAGGGAGGAGGAAAAGAAAATGAGACTTTGGGGTTTGATTTCAATAAATATGATTGGATTGTCGGAAATGATGTTACAATTGTTCATTGTGATGCTGTCAAAGACTCAAAGTAAGCCTAAAACAGAGGCAGTAACTTCCAAAGTTGTTACGAAAGCTAGTTTTGCTTAAAGCAGCAATCCGCATTCACATTGTCCACAACTGCTAGTTTGTTACAAATTGGAAAAAGTGGACCTTGACTTGGATGCTTTATTAAATTGAACAAACTCTGGAGTTGATCAATTTAATAAAGATCAACTCTGGAGTTGTATTTGTAGGTGTATATCGCTTGCAGATTATGTATTTGACCATTTCTTGTTATGAAGCTATCTCGGGGCCACATTACATGGTAACTGACAGAGTAGTTCTGCAAGAGAGTTCCAAAATAAGGCAACGTATGCATGTCTTATCACATACCAGCCTGTACAATGTATGGGAGTGGCAATTTGCATTTGTGCATTGTCAAGATAGGGATATTCCAACTAGGAAAAAATCTTGGGTGAGACGGGTGCATGCGCCTATTGTCTCACTAACATGTGTGGGACCCACATGTTAGTGAGACAATGGGTGCATGTGCCCGTCACACAGGATAACATCTCTTTAAGCATGTTAGAACATCCGCAGTGGGCTTTCCATATGTTAAATGTTAGATATGTTTGGCATACAAGCCCAACAAACACTCAGCAATTGGGAGGCCATATGGCAAAAGCTATTTTTTTTTTGAGATTTTGCTACAGTATCATCTCAAATGTAAGATGGTACTGTAGCTGTATGGTATAAAATTTTTTTTTAATGCTTTTTATGCCAGGAATTTCTCTCTCCTCCCTCCTTATTTCTGATCTTTTCTCTCTCTTCGTTCTCTCTTTCTCCTCTGCTCTGTGCTTTCTTCAGACCCAATACTCTGCCCCTCTCTCTCTGATAAGTTTTAGATGCTTCTCTCTCTCCGATGACCCTCTCTCTCTGATAATGATTCCAACGAGCATCCGTGCTCCGATCCCTTTACCGATTCACAGGCACTGATAAATCCAACCATCTAGATACCCATTTCACTTTTCACTCCATTAAGATTTGTGGGTTTGGATTCACCGATTCAGTCATCCCTTTTTACCGATTCACTCTTCACTCCGTCGGTCTCTAAAATCAAATTAAAATCAAAAGCCTGGTAAGATTTTGAGTTTTTGTGTTTATGTTTCTTTTCTCTTTCTGCAAGAAAATTTGTGTTTGTGTTTTGGTTTTGATCAAATAATTGCTGTTGATGTTTGCAGAGGTGGGATTCAGCTTGGTTGATTTTCTTTGCATTTGGTTCTTATTCACTCTCTCCCCGTCGGTCTCTCACTTTGCTTTGCTTCAAATTTGGGTCCTCAAAAGAAAGGTACGGAACCCAAACCCAAATCCCTTCTCATCTCAGATCCCTTATTTCTTCCACATTTTGATATCATCAATGTTTTTGTTCTAAATTCCTATTGTGAACATGAAAATTTTGTTGTACTATTCGGATTTTGTAAAATGCTTGTTGATTTATGCATTATTTTTTTGTAGCTCGTAATGGGATTTACATAAAAGTGGGTTTGCATGTGTATTATTTTGCTTCATTGATAATTGGTTATGTGAACTTGATAGGGAAGATTTTAGAATCGTGCTTGAAGACCATTTGGAGTCTTTCTTCACCTCTTCTCTCTTTCTCTCTCTGTTCATAGTCTCTGCCGCCTCAAGATTTTTGACCCCATACTACTGTTAACAGCATGTAGTTTTCTTAAACAACTAAGTCAAGTTAATGACATTCTTTCTTAATAACCTTTGTCTTTTCTTCGTGTTATTTATCTGTTCTTGGAGGACTACTGTATGGCTATGACATTGGTGCTACATCTTGTGCCACAATATCTATAGTGGTATGCTTTTAATGTAATTTTGAACTGTAGTGGCATTATATTCATCTGACTTAGCTTGTTTTCATTCTTTTGAATGAAAATTCTCATTTAAGAGTCAAAAAAGTATATTTGTGTTTCCTTGCTTGAAGGACACACTCTAAAACTGCAGATTAGATAAGATAAGCAATTATTTTTTGACCCCATACTACTGTTAACAGCATGTAGTTTTCTTAAATAACTAAGTCAAGTTAATGACATTCTTTCTTAATAACCTTTGTCTTTTCTTCATGTTATTTATCTGTTCTTTTAAAGTGAACTCCACACTAACTGTTTTAAGTTCCTTATTTAAAAGGGATGAGTACAAAAGAAGAGATAACACGATGGGCTAATATGTCACAAATGGATGATGATTTTTTGGCACCACTTTTAAGTGAGTCTCAAAATACTTCAATGCCCATCCAAGAGTCTTGTCCGGAAGTTGAAATTGTCACCCCTAATCCAACAAAACGTGGTGGCAACTTCAGTGTAGATGAGGACAACCTCCTTGTCTCCACATGGCTTAACATTAGCGTGGATGCCGTGCAAGGTATTGACCAAAGGATTGCCAAATTTTGGAGGAAAATTTGGCAATACTTTTGCGAGAACAACACTTGCGGAACCACACGTTCTGCTTCCTCCCTCCAAAGTCGATGGGGAAATATTAATAGGGAGACAAGTAGGTTTGCTGGTTTCATGGCTAAAATTGAAGCCCGAAATCCAAGTGGTGTGACTTACGAGGACAAGGTATAAAATGTATTACAATAGTGTCACAATAATAATTTCCGAATAGTTTCAAGACACTAATTATTTTATTTTATTTTTTTAAAATTTAGTTGAAAGATGCAAAGGAACTATATAAGGAGTCACCAGCTCAAACAATCGGCAAAAAAGCACCTTTTGCATTTGAACATTGTTGGGTTGTGTTGAAGAACCAACTAAAGTGGAGTATGCCTAAGGAAAGATCAAAATGGCTCCCTCAAACTCCAAGTTCAGTTGATCAAGTTTGTAGTAATGATGATGACACAATGGAGGTAGAGAGACCAATTGGTAGAAAAGCCGAAAAGGCTAAGCGAAAGAGAACAGATGGTGATAAGGGTTTTGGGGATTATTTGGTGAAAAAAATGCAATATATGCAAGAAACACATGAACAAGACAATGAGACTCTTCGCATCAAAGCGGATAGGGTTCGAGTGTGAAAGGCCACAAACTGAATGACCCCTTGTGATTTTAAACTAATTAATTAATTAAGTCAAGTTATTAATTAATTAATTTAACATGCAAATACGTGGCAGCACAAACAAATCACCGAATAACAAAATATGCAGCGGAAAATAAAAGACACGGTGATTTGTTCACGAATGGGGAAAACCCTAACGGCAAAAACCCCACCGGGTGATTTCAGGTCACCACTCCCGAAACTCCACTATTATCAAATCAAGCGGTTACAAGTAAAGGAATCCCAAGTACCTTACCAACCTACAGTTGAACCCTTACCCCAATACCCAATTGGACTTGATCTGTAGCGACAGTTCCCTCCTTTGATGCACGGCTCCCAAGTACGTGACTAACCAGATGCGCGGATCCCAGTACGCGACTTCAATCACCAACTTTAGAATGAGAGGTTGGCTGCAGAGTTCTTCAGATCATCCTATGCATGAAGATCAGGAAGATGCTTGGTCACAAAACCCTAAGGTGCACAATACACAGCAACTTCTTGAAGAAGATGATCTAGGTTAAGAACTTCGTCTCAGAGCACAATTTGCTTGAACAAGGATTGCTCAATGCTTATGCAACTTGTGTCTATGTTGACGGCTCTTAAAACACTCCTTAAATATGTTTAGGGTTAGAAGAAAAGAAGGCCCAAAAACACATTTACGGATCCCAATAAAATCAGATCAGAATTCTGATTTTCGTAATTCTCGACAGCTAGCAGGTGTCGAGGTAGGTGTCGAGCAGGTGTCGAGCTTTAAAAATTCTGCACTTCAACTTGCTTTTTCTTGGACAGACTTGATGACTTCAACACTTGATCTTGAAACATAGTTTCTTGAAGTATTAAAAACACCTAGAACTACCCAATTACAAGTAGAGTGCGTTTTGTCAAAGGATTAGCCAATTTACATAAATCATGACATATGTTCCTAACATGTAAACACATATGTCCTAACAATCTCCCCCTTTGGCAATCCGTGACAAAACCACAACAAACAAATGAACATATGAGAGAAGTCATAAATCACTCAACTCATATTCACTTGTTACATACAATAAAATCTATCCTAACACAAACTCTTGAAGAACTTTGCAAAAAGAGAGTTTATGGCAAGTAGACTTTGACAACCTGTATTTCTGAAGCACTTATAAACAAAACTCATCAAGGCATCTTGTGTGAAACAGAAATAATTAGATTGCATACAAGTATAAAGAACATGTGTATAAAGAAAGAAAAGAAACAACACATGAAGAGATAGATGAATAAGGAAAACATACATCCACATATATAGAAGATAAGTACAATGTATGTAAAACTGATATACAAGACTAATGTATCTATAAAGAAGGAAAAGAAAAAGATACATCTAAAGCCTCACTACATCCCTCAAAAAGTAAGAACACTCCCCCTATCAAAATGTCCTATACTAACTCTCCCCCTAAGATGACTACTCTCATAATCCCAAAACTACTCCCCCTTTTTGTCACGAGTGACAAAGGGTAGAGTGTCATGTAGACATCTCATCAGTAGAGCTAGCATCTCCATCATCATCTGAAGCATCATCGTCATCACTATCATCATCATCATCCTCAGCATCAGACTCTGAAGCAACTGGAGGAGGTGGTGGAGAAGCCTCAGATGCAAAACCACCCATGGTCGCCTGCCGTCGTGCAATACGACCAACACGAACGTTCACCTGATACAACTCAGTAGAGAGTGTATCAAGGCGAGCATCCATGCGCTGCAGCTGCGCCATAATATCTCCAAGGGATACATCGCTGGAGGAAGGAAGAGAAGTCGATGTAGATGGAGCAGATCTGGATGGAGCCGAACGGGAGGGCGGAGTGAAATCCGGCTGTCTCGCCCTGAACTGTGCCTGGCTACGTTTTACGGTAGCGGCATCTATGGCAGAGATGTGTGTGAAGTGGTCGGAGACAGGGAAAGGGATGGAAAAATGGCGTAGAATCCTCGTGATAGCGGAAGGAAAGACAAGCTTATCACGGGACGCCGCATCTAAATGAACATCTATGATAGAAAAAATGAAGTGAGAGGGAAAATCTATCGTGAGATGCTCAAGTAGAGAAAGCAAGAAACGAGCACGAGGCTCTGTGATAGAGTTATAATGGGAGAGAGGATGAAGTACAAATGTCATCACCATGTTAAGGAATCTAGGACCTTTAGCAAAAGGTCTACATGATGTGTACATATGCTCACCCCACTCAGAAGGGCGCTCACAAAAAGCAGAAATGAGCTCATCCCTGGACACAGTCCTCAGTCGCTCACAGGTAGGATAGTCAGGAAACTCTATCCTAGGAACATGAAGCACATCCGCAACCAGCTGCGGTGTGACTGCAATGCGCGTACCTCGAACGCGAGTGAAAAAGAGAGGTACTGAACGATCAATCCCGTGCATGTTGGAGTAAAACTCCTGAATCAGCACGAGAGGACAAGTGACCGGGACGTCACACAGTGACTCCCATCCCCTACTGTGAATGACAGAGGGAAGGTCAGTGTCGGCGAAGTCCGCCAGAACAACGTGGCGTTCCGAATGAACACCTCGTTTAGAGAAGTTCTCAGTAAATGCCTTGTAGGCATCTCCATCACGGAACCGAAGATTATGAGGAGCATGATCAGAAGATGAAGAAGCTCCAGAACGCAGAGGGTTCCGAGCCGGAGTAGATTTACGTTTAGGTGCCATAGATGCAACTAACGTAAAAGAAAAGAAAAAGATAGAGAGGGAGACAATCAGAAAAGTCCCAAGCAGTTCAAATATAACAGTATATTGAACAAAATGAACGTATGCATGGGAATGCATGATCATGTGACATGCTAAACAATAAAAACATCATGGGCTCAGCCCAATCCAATCCTAGCAGCACACATTCAAGAGTCACACAACTAAATGCATGAAAGTATCATTCTAATGCACATGGAATGCAATGTATGATATTTTAAACACTTTTTATTGAAATCCCAACCCAAAATTTCAACAAAAACTCAAAGATTTTGAAAAACCCAAAGTTTTCAAAAAAAATCCCAAAACCTAAGTTTGAAACATGATATGCATGAAAAACAAAGGAAAACAAGATCATACCAAGTGATTTGAAGCAAGAAAGTTCGAAAATCAAGTTGGATGAAGGTTGGAGAGAAGAAAAATCGCTTCAGGAACACGAACCGCCTCGGAGAGATCGAGAAAATGAAGGAGAAATCGCGATCGAAGTATATATAGGATCTCCAGTAAATCTCGACAGCAGAGGTGTCGAGAGGTATCGAGATGCTGTCGAGGAAGGTATCGAGAGAAAAAGCCTTCGACAGCTGAGGTATCGAGGAGGTATCGAGGTACCAAACAGCTCAACCATCATCAGAAGCTCGATCGATCGAAGAGGTGTCGAGAAGGTATCGACCAGACAGAGAGTTCTCGATCGATCCACCAGGTGTCGAGGAAGTGTCGAGATTGCGATAAGAAAAAGCTTTAGAGGCTCGACAGCTGACCAGGTATCGAGGAGGTATCGAGAAGGTGTCGAGCCAGCTTTGAAATGCAGTTTTTCGAGATATGAAAAACACAGACAATATGCAATCAAGACATGCACCTCAACCATGATCCAATCAACATATAAATCTCTCAAAAATCATCTCTCAATGAAAATTTTAAGCACATGGATCTCCCAAGAACACACACACACACTAAACAAGTCTAACAAATTTTATATTTCAAAAATAAGTCATGACAGTTTAGTGAGCATACAAAAGCACATGTAAACCTTTGTGATGGCCAAATCACATTGTACCTGCACATGTATCAAAAGTAGCAAAGAATATTGCGTGTTGTGTGTGAAAAACATCGCAAGATTGCATAAGTGTATATATGTTATGACGATCTGAGATATGAGAAAATAACTTTAACTCACACACAATCATAACTGTTTGATGGGGACTATCACCTTTGAGGTACATCCTATAACTCCCACATCTCCTAGAATACACGCTTGCAACCATTTTTAAAAGCATTTTTAATCTTTTTGCTTTTTATTTCTTTGCATATTTTCTTTTTAAGCATATCATACATGGGCTTATGAGAAAGAAAAGAAATACCCATTGATATTTGACATTTCAATTTTGCTATGCCTAAGCACACAAATGTCATTGACATCACACTTTTGCTATGCCGAAGCATACAGATGTCATTAATGATTGGCGGGTAACAGTGGTGAGATGGTTATTTATGCCTTTCTCTTAGGATTTTCTAGTCCTACCCGTCAAAAAGAGTGATATTAGTGTTAAGTCAAAGAAATAACCTAATCTTACTCATCACAAACACGAGCCACAAAGCTCACTTGCTTAGTTGTGTATAAAGATGCTCATCTAAGCTACAAGAGATACAAAGTTTAGAAAACTTTGTTTCATTGGCCATCTAAGGTACACAAGTACCAAAGTACACAAAACACACACTGTTTTTGTATTTTTTTTTTCAATTTTTTTTTTAATTTTTTTATTTTTTTATTTTTATTTTTATCAAAAACAAAATAAACAAAACTGAAAGTAAACACACAAAAACATGTTAACAAAGCAAAACAATGCATAAAACTAGATGCAGATGCAAGAGGAAGAGAAAGAAAAGAGGGAAATCAATCCATGGAGATAACACCAATGTTTTGACGAAGGAATTCAAAACGTTTACTGTCAAGAGGTTTGGTAAACAAATCAGCCTTCTGATCATCGGTGTTGATAAACTCAAGAGTGAGAGTACCATCTTCGACAAGCTCCCTAATGAAGTGATGTCGAATCTCTATATGTTTGGTTCGAGAATGTTGAACCGGATTCTTAGAGATATTTATGGCACTGGTATTGTCACAATAGATAGTAAGATGATCTTGACAAATACCATAATCATGAAGGAGTTTTTGCATCCAGAGGAGTTGTGTGCAACAGCTACCAGCAGCAATGTACTCAGCTTCAGCAGTGGATAAGGAGATGGAGTTCTGCTTTTTGCTCATCCAAGAGACAAGATTATTGCCTACATAAAAACAACCCCCCGAGGTACTCTTCCTATCATCAGCATTCCCAGCCCAATCCGCATCGGAATATCCAGCTAAGACATTATTAGTGTCCTTGCTGTACCACACACCGAACTCAGCGGTAGTTTTGACATACTTTATAATTCTTTTTAAAGCAGTCATATGTGATTCTTTGGGATTAGCTTGATATCTAGCACACACTCCAACACTATAGCTAATGTCAGGCCTACTAGCAGTAAGGTAAAGAAGACTACCTATCATGCTTCTATAAAGAGAAGGATCAACACTCTTGCCTAACACATCTATAGTGAGTTTAACATTGGGGCTCATAGGGGTACGAACAGAACTAGCAGAATCCAAACCAAATTTTTTCACAAGATTCTTAGCATACTTAGATTGAGATAGAAATATACCTGAATCTTGCTGACGAATCTGCAGTCCAAGGAAGTGAGTTAGCTCTCCAATCATGCTCATCTCGAACTCGGCTTGCATGAGCTTTGAGAAGTCATGAGCAAGTTCATCCTTAGTTGATCCAAAGATAATGTCATCAACATATACTTGAGCAACTATCAACTCGCCATCTTCCTTTTTGATGAAGAGAGTTTGGTCAGCTTTTCCTCTTGTGAACCCATGCGACACCAGATATTGTGTGAGTCTGTCATACCAAGCTCTAGGGGCTTGCTTCAACCCATAAAGTGCCTTTTTGAGATACAACACATGATCAGGAAAGTGTGGATCAACAAATCCTTTTGGTTGAGCCACATACACATCCTCTTTAAGTAGCCCATTCAAAAAGGCAGTCTTCACATCCATCTGATAAAGCTTGAAGTTCAGTTGGCATGCTAAGGCAAGCAGAATTCGAATGGACTCCATACGAGCAACTGGGGCAAATGTTTCATCATAGTCTACTCCTTCCATTTGAGAGTATCCTTGAGCCACAAGTCGAGCCTTGTTTCGAATCACATTGCCTTCTTCATCGGTCTTGTTGCGGAAAATCCACTTTGTACCAATGATGTGCTCGCCCTCTGGTCTAGGTACAAGAGTCCAAACATCATTCCTCTGAAACTGGAGCAGTTCATCATGCATTGCTTCAACCCAACTTTCATCCTGTAGTGCTTCCTCCACTTTCTTTGGTTCAACCTGTGACAAGTAGCAAGAATAAGACACAAAGTTAGCAACGCATTTATCAACTGTTCGTTTCCTTAATGTGAGTTCATTCAAATTTCCCACAATAACTTCTGGAGGATGATTCAGTTTAATTCTGGAGGAAGGTCCTTTTTCCTGAAGAGATTCAGACTCAGGTGAAGTCGGGATTTCTGCTGACTCTTCCACAACACTGGGAGTACCAGGAGCAATAGGAGATACGGGTTCTCGGTCAACAATGTCTTGAACTTCCGTAGGTTTAGGGGGAAGAATTTCCTTGGGAAGTTCATTACTGCCTTTCTCAGAATTAGACTCTGAAGACTCATCAATGACTACATTAACAGTCTCCATAACCTTCATGGTCCTTTCGTTGTATACCCGATAGGCCTTGCTGGTAGAAGAGTAACCCAGAAATATGCCTTCATCACTCCTAGAATCAAACTTTCCCACATTCTCTCTATCCTTGAGGATGAAGCAAGTACTTCCAAAGATTCTGAAATACTTTACATTTGGCTTTCTACCTTTCCACAACTCATAGGGAGTCTTTTTGGTACCGGGTCTAAAGTACACCCTATTCACTGTATGACATGCAGTGTTTATGGCTTCTCCCCATAGGTTTCGAGCCACATCTTTGTTATGCAACATGGCTCTGGCCATCTCTTGAATAACTCTATTCTTTCTTTCTACCACACCATTCTGTTGAGGTGTAATAGGTGCAGAGAATTCTTGAGATATACCTGATTTCAAGCAGAAGGATTCCATGTATGAGTTCTCAAATTCTTTACCATGATCACTTCGAATTCGATCAATCTTCAAACTCTTTTCATTCTGCAGTCTTGTGCACAAGGCCTCAATGTGCTCAGGAGCATCAGACTTGGATCGAAGTAAGATGACCCAAGTGTATCTAGTGAAATCATCTACCACTACCATGATATATCTTTTACCACCAAGAGACTCAGTTCTGGTTGGACCCATAAGATCTAAATGTAACAATTCCAACGGTCTGGAGGTAGCGGATGCCTGAGTGCTTGGATGCTTAGCTTTTGTTTGTTTTCCAAGTTGACATGGTCCACAAACCACATTGCTCATTCTACTGAGCTTTGGTATCCCCAAGACAGATTCATGCTTAGAGACAATAGATAGATGCTTGTAACTAGCATGTCCCATTCGTTGATGCCATAGATCTTCATTTGGTAGACGAATACTATTACACACTATATCAGCATCAGGAACCAATCCATAACAATTGTCCAAAGTTCGAACCCCACTGATGAGCTTCTTTCCGGACTCATCCATGACAAGACACTTTCCTTTTGAGAACAGTACCATGAAGTCTTGATCACATATCTGACTTATGCTTAGTAGATTCACCCTTAGTCCTTCTACATAGAGAACATTTGCAATGTCTGGCAGCCCTGGTAGAGATATGATTCCTTTCCCTTTAATCTGTGACTTGCTTCCATCACCAAAGGTCACATTACCTCCTTTCTTAGGCTCGAAGATCTTGAAGAGAGATCGATCTCCGGTCATGTGTCTTGAGCAACCACTGTCAAGATACCAAAGGCATGTGTCCATTACTTTAAATGCAGATTTCATCATGAAACACACTTCATGCTTGGATGACAAATCATAGGGAATGGTTCTTTCTCTCAACTGCCTTCTACTAGCTAAGCCTTTAACTTTTACTCTTCTCAGACGAACTCCTCTGCACATTTTCATTCTGAGACAGTCTAGTTTCTTCTTAGCCAAACTGAGATCTTTTACCATAGTCATTACAAGTGAATTCAAATAACTTTTAGACTTGTGTTTTCTGAGACACTTAAACAAATAGTGATTAGAAAAACAAGATGTATTTGAAAGCATAGATCTCTTAAAGCTGGTCATAGCCATGACAAACAGGGGTCAATGGATCAATCACAGCAAAGATTAATAACTAATCAGAGTGTGCCTGCTCTGATACCACTTGAAAGGCCACAAACTGAATGACCCCTTGTGATTTTAAACTAATTAATTAATTAAGTCAAGTTATTAATTAATTAATTTAACATGCAAATACGTGGCAGCACAAACAAATCACCGAATAACAAAATATGCAGCGGAAAATAAAAGACACGGTGATTTGTTCACGAATGGGGAAAACCCTAACGGCAAAAACCCCACCGGGTGATTTCAGGTCACCACTCCCGAAACTCCACTATTATCAAATCAAGCGGTTACAAGTAAAGGAATCCCAAGTACCTTACCAACCTACAGTTGAACCCTTACCCCAATACCCAATTGGACTTGATCTGTAGCGACAGTTCCCTCCTTTGATGCACGGCTCCCAAGTACGTGACTAACCAGATGCGCGGATCCCAGTACGCGACTTCAATCACCAACTTTAGAATGAGAGGTTGGCTGCAGAGTTCTTCAGATCATCCTATGCATGAAGATCAGGAAGATGCTTGGTCACAAAACCCTAAGGTGCACAATACACAGCAACTTCTTGAAGAAGATGATCTAGGTTAAGAACTTCGTCTCAGAGCACAATTTGCTTGAACAAGGATTGCTCAATGCTTATGCAACTTGTGTCTATGTTGACGGCTCTTAAAACACTCCTTAAATATGTTTAGGGTTAGAAGAAAAGAAGGCCCAAAAACACATTTACGGATCCCAATAAAATCAGATCAGAATTCTGATTTTCGTAATTCTCGACAGCTAGCAGGTGTCGAGGTAGGTGTCGAGCAGGTGTCGAGCTTTAAAAATTCTGCACTTCAACTTGCTTTTTCTTGGACAGACTTGATGACTTCAACACTTGATCTTGAAACATAGTTTCTTGAAGTATTAAAAACACCTAGAACTACCCAATTACAAGTAGAGTGCGTTTTGTCAAAGGATTAGCCAATTTACATAAATCATGACATATGTTCCTAACATGTAAACACATATGTCCTAACAGAGTGGATGCGCAAAGAGCTAAAATTGAAAAGGGAAGAGCTGATATTGAAAAGGAAAGGCTTCGTCTTGAAACTAGTAGGGAGACGTGTAGGCTTGATATTGAAAATGAAAGGCTTCATCTTGAAACTATTAGGGAGGAGGGAAGAATAATGACCTTGGATACAAGTGGCATGAATGACAAAGAAAGACTTTATTTTGAAAAACTCAAGGATCAAATCCTTGCAAGACAACAATTAGGGTAAATAGTTGGGTTTGACCCAAGGAGATGATGTCTTATCATAACTATATTTTGGTAGTAAATTATATATGGGTTGGGGTTTGGCATATGTAGATGATATTTTGTTTTAACCTTATTTTGGTAGTGGCTTATTTTAAGTGTAGGTTTGGAACATGTAGATGATGTATTGTTCCAACTTGATCAATTGGCAGTAGGTTGTGCCACTTATGTAATCACATCATTTTTGCTTATATGAAAAACTTATGTCCTTCCTATGTTTGATGATGTATTTTTGCTTATAATAAGATTGATTAACTAAGCTAGTGTTTCAATTTCTTGATTAATATTTTAGTACATGAATGAATATTGCAATTCAATGAACATTCATGTACTAAAATATTTTGATGTAGGGGATAACTATACTTCATGTCACAGTGACCCTTTTGTGAAACTTGAATGTATTGCTACATACTTCATAAATTGGTGACCCACTGACTGGCTGTGTCCCTTCATAAATTATTGAAGTTTTCTACCCTTCACAGTGACCCTTCATAAATTATTGAACTAGCTGGCTGTGTCCACCTTTTGTGACCTTGGTTAAAGTTGGTGACCCACTGACCCTAATATTGCAGTTTTCTACTAATTGCTATGCAATTTTCAGTTTGCACTAATAGTATTATAATTATTTCTGTAGGATAAAGGATTTGAGAAGGCAAAGCCAATAATTGAAACTTTGAAAACTAAAGGAGCTTCTTCAGTTGGGGCTGCAGGCTTTTGCTGGGGTGGTGAGTTTTTCTCTATTAATTCTTTTTTGCTTTCTTTGTGAGTATCTTTATACAGCATTTTTTTGACAATTTTGTTCCACCCAAACTCTTGAAACAATATGATGAGGCCTTAACTTCTCAATCTAAGGTAGGAAGATCAAATCCTTGTCTAGATTTATTTTAATTTTTGTATATCCATGTAATAATAAAAACACCCACATCGGATAAATGTCCTGTCAAATTCAGTTGCCAAACATTGACAGGGCTACCCAATTAAAGTTAATTAGCACAAAAAAAAAAAAAAAGAAATTCATTGTTGCATGCTAAGATAACTTAATAGTTGATGGAATTATAACCATCATTAGTTCTCATTACAGATTTAAAACAGAAAACTTAAAAACCTTAAAAAGCAAGTAATTTATTTCAGGACCTTGCTGACAGAAGAAAACAAACTCAGACCATCGCACAAGAAGCACAAGTTTTTACTGGTACTGGCTTGCTAGTTTACCCTCCTTGACAATGTAGTTTTGTGAAGGAAATTCTTCACCCTTGAAGTACCTCTCGAGCATATCCTTAGTTCCAGCAGCATATCGTAACTGCACAAGTTCCATTTAAAATTGGTGGTGTTTAACAGGAAATTGAACAAATAAAAAATTAAACATAGGGGAAAAGAGGACAAAACATACCTGTGCATCAATGGTGGTACCAGAAATATGAGGGGTCATAGCATGGTTAGGCATATAACGCCATGGGTGGTCCTTTGGGGCAGGTTGAGGGAACCAAACATCACCACTGTAACCTGTAGAATTAGAAAACAAAACAAATCCGTTAGCCCTTTTTGTATAAGCTGTCAGAAACCCATATTATCAGGTATCAATAAAAAGGAACACTCAAAGAGAAAAACATAAAACTTATGTTATGTTGTAAAGAATATAATAATGCTATATTTTAAATTACAACTAATAGGTTTCTTCATCCATTAGAGATTTGTTTATTTTTGGCTAGTTTTTGAGTTACCTGCAACATGTCCACTAGGACAAGCATCAGCAACTGCTTGTGTGTCCATGATTGCTCCTCAAGCATTGTTAACAATTAGGACTCCCTTCTTACACTTTGCAATCCTATCTTTGTCAAATAAACCTCTGAATCATATTAATCAAAATTCTCATTAATTTGAATTGCATTGCATAGCCCAACATAACGATAGTTTATAAATGAGATGAAATATGATATTCAACTACAAACATATTCAAATTGTATCACAATATGATATTTAACAAAACTGAGAGCCTTGTAAGGTCATGGATTCATCAAGTAACGCATATTACAAGTGATAAAGAATGAGTTGCCTTGAAAGTTAATGCTTATTAATCGATTTACAGAAATTCCAAACATAAACCAATAAGTCCTGATTATTACTTATGATGCCCCCTACAAGAAGGTTCTCTTTAGGATTTGCCTATCATTTTTTTTTAGGATAATTCAAGAAGGATCAAAAGAGTTTAGGATAGTGTTAGATTGATCCATCACTGAATTAAAGAAAGAGAAGTTGCACTTAGGATTGTTGCACTTAGGATTGTCAGTCAAAGAATAGACTTTCTTCTTGGTTTCCTTCACATCTAAGAGCCTTTTTCCATCTAAACGTGAAACAAGTGCACCAAACACAATTAAGAAAACAAGGACCACACTGATGAATTTAGCCATATTATGAGAGAGAAAGAGTGAGTGAGTGAGTGAATGAATGAATGAGAATGTGGGTATTGTTGTTTGTGAGGAAAGAAATGCAAAGGAAAAAAAGGTGTAGTGGGGAGAGTTTTCTAAAGGGTAGGCCTTGTATATATAGGGTGATTGAGAGAGAGAGAGAGAGAGAGAGAGAGAGAGAGAGAGAGAGAGAGAGACACTGTTATTACTTTGAGCTTGAAGACGTATATTACTCTCCCAAGAGGGCATCCCAAAAGGCAAAGACAAAGTGGAATTAAGCCTATTAGCCATAGCCACAAGCAGAGAAAGAGACTGTTGCCTATCTCTCAAATTCAATCCCATTCTATAATGTAATCTTTGCTTGCTTTGCAATAATTGTGATAATTTCCTAACACTTTTGTCTTCAAGGTTGTTTCTATGGGTCGCTCTAGGCTTCACAAATTGCTTCTTGACGACTCAGACGAGGATGAGATAATGAGGCGAGTTCTTAAGGGTTCAACATCACAATGCAAACGTCGTCGGTATATTGAACGTGATCGTTTGGCAGGCCATAAAAGACTTTATCTCGACTACTTTGCCGACACACCAATATATCCTCCTAATTTATTTCGGAGGAGATTTCGGATGAGTCGGTCTCTTTTTCTCCGTATTCAATCTGCAGTGGAAACTTATGAACCTTACTTTATCCAAAAGAGAGATAATGCCCAAGGCTTGGTTTATCTTTTCTTCAAAAGATAACAGCTGCACTTAGGATGCTTGCGTATGGAGTGGCAGCTGATTTTATGGATGAGTATGTGCGGATTGGAGAATCCACTGCAATAGAAAGTATGAAAAAATTTGTTAAAGCGGTGGTTGATATTTTCTCCAAGGAATACTTGAGGTCTCCAAACAACGAAGACATTACTAGACTTTTAGTCAATGGGGAAAAACGTGGATTTCCAGGGATGCTAGGGAGCATTGATTGCATGCATTGGAAATGGAAAAATTGTCCGACTACATGAAAAGGTTAGTACTCTGGTCACATTTGTGAGCCAACTATTGTTTTGGAAGCTGTGGCATCATATGATCTTTGGATATGGCATGCATTTTTTGGATTACCTAGGTCAAATAATGACATCAATGTATTAGAAAGATCTCCTATATTTTCTGAGCTCGAACAAGGATGTGCTCCTGCAGTTAATTACTCAATCAATGGCCATGAGTATACAATGGGATACTACCTTGCCGATGGCATATATCTGAAGTGGTCAACATTTGTTAAAACAATTCCATCTCCACAAGGACATAAGAACAAATTATTTGCAAAAGCTCAAGAGGCGAATAGAAAGGATGTAGAGCGTGCATTTGGAGTGCTTCAAGCAAGATTCGCAATTGTGCGTGGGCCTGCAAGATTTTTCTATAGTGAAACGCTCCAAGACATCATGAAAGCATGCGTAATTCTTCATAACATGATCATTGAGGATGAGCGAGATGTAAATGAAGCGGTGGAAGAAGATTATGAGCAAATTGATGACAATCCTACTATACAACTGTCACGGGAGAACACAAATGAATTTACGGAGTTCATTGAAACCCATCAATGTATTCGAGATCAAAATATTCATTCTCAACTCCAATTAGACCTCATTGAACATTTATGGCAATTACAAGGGGAGTTGTAGGAACTTAAGTGTGTGAGTTATGCATATTGGGTTTTATTGTAATTTGATATATGTACAAGTCTTCTAAAGACAACATTGATAGTTATGTATGTGGATTGTATTTATAGTTATGTATGTGGATTGTATCTATATATATGTATGTGGATTATAAAAGTTGATAGGTTGAGTACATTGATATTTGATAGGTTGTATGTATATATATATGTATGTGGATTTTAAAAATTGGCAGGTTGTGTGTATATATATGTATGTAGATTTTTTAAGTTGGCAGGTTGAGTACATTGATATTTGGCAGGTTGCATTTATATGTATGTATGTGGATTTTTAAAGTTAGCAAGTTTGAGTAAATTGATATTTGGCAAGTTCTTTCTCAAAAAAAAAAAAAACGAAAAATTGGCAGGTTCTCTGTGTGTGGTTGTTGAAATAGTTGGAAAGAAATTGGCAGGTTCTGTGGTTGTTGAAATAGTTGGAAAGAAATTGAAAAGAAAAAAAACTGGCAGGATGTATGTGTTGGAAAGAAATTGCCAGGTTGTGTGTGTGTGTGTGTGACGGCAGGTTTTCTGTGTGTGTGTTGGAAAGAAATTGCCATTGGCAGGTTGTGTGTGTGTGTGTGTGTGTGTGTGTGTGTGTGTTTTGGAAAGAAGAAATTGCCAGGTTATGTGTGTGTGTGTGTTGGAAAGGAATTGGCAGGTTGTGTGTGTGTGTGTGTGTGACGGTAGGTTCTGTGTGGAAAGAAGAAATTGCCAGGTTGTGTGTGTGTGTGTGTGTGTGTGGGAAAGGAATTGGCAGGTTGTGTGTGTGTGTGTGTGTGTGTGTGACGGCAGGTTGTGTGTGTGTGTGTGTTGGAAAGAAATTGAAAAGAAAAAAAATTTGGCAGGTTGTTGAGGATATTCCAACCGTTGGACTGGATGAATTTGAAAAAGCAGAATAGTTGAATTTGAAACAAAAAAATGATGGTTGGAAAAGTAATAATAAAGAAAGATTAAAAAAATAATATTTTAATAAAAGGATGAGATATAGAGTTTTGGGATGTTGGGTGTATTGTAAAATGGTATGGTATAATAAATAAAGTAGCTTTTTGAGATGGTAAAATAAGATAAGATATAGCATCCGGATGTGGATGCTCTTAGTGAGACAATGGGCGCATGTGCCCGTCTCACAAGATAACATCTCTCTAACTACATAGATAGACATAAAATCCACATATTTAATGATTGCGTTAAGACCACTCAAACCTACCACAATCTATTTATTAAGCAGGTTGACACAATATGATCCACGTAATATGTTTAATAAGTATGTGTTTTTTTAGTTCGATAGTAGAGGGAGGGAAGATTTAAACCTTTGATGTCTCTGTTTAAAACATTAGAAGGTGCCAACCAGTTGAGCTTGTAGGCTCTTGGCTAAACAGGTCTTATTAGGTTATCACATGCATAAACAGATCTTATTATATTGGGTTGACAAGAACACGATTGGAGGTGTTCATGGGTCGAGTTAGATCGGATTTTGGGTATATATGCTCGCTGCTCAACTTGACAACATTGGATGTTGAAGTTCTACACCTGCCACCAACTGCCAATTCTGTCGAAATTGAACGCCATATGCCTTGTAATTCCTTTGGTTAGGCCAGATAAAGTCATTTCTCTTACGGTATGTGTCGTCATTGTCGTGGAGCTCAAGAGATCTGTTTGAGATCTCACCAGTTCCAATAGAGATCTCGATAGACCTATTAAGATCTCCACTAGATTTGGCAGAGATCTTAACACATCTATGAAGAACGACAACAAAAGTTGAAGAAGGTGCCTTACAGTGAGGGGAGGAGGAGGAGAATGTCAAAGTTTTGGGTTAGATCAATCCAATTGGGTCTCAGACAAAGAAACCTGCCAATATCAAGTTTTCTTGACAAAGACCCTCCATCAACTGCCACACACTTGAAATTGAGCAAGTTTTGGATAGGTTGATTTCAGGTCGAATATATTTCTCGAGCCTGGATTTGAGTTTGGGTTGGGCAACCCTAGACACGACCCAATACAACTCAATTAAAGTATTAATAGTATATAATCTAAACATTCTTATTTCATTTCAATGAAGTTCAATCCAAATTTAGAAATACACAATGAAATGAGAGTTTTTTGTTCTTCCATATTTTGGGTAAAAGAGTTAGGAACTTTAAGGTTTCTTAGAAGAACTTGCCTATAACCGTTGAAATTTATTTAATTACTCATTTCTATATTTATAATTTGAATATTTGTTAATCAAAAATGACTTTTATTTTATATGGATTATATTGGTTTGTGTCAAAATGTGTAAACTCATCTTGATGTGAATAATCATTTTGGGTTGGTTGCAACATAAAAATGACTCATTTAGTAATTATATTGTCAAAATGAGGCAAATGACTCTAATATATATTTATGCTAATCCTACAAAAAATCATATTACATATGTAGACTGTGTCAAACGCTCTGCCATTGAAATTTGACATTGCCGCTCTTAAAATTTTTACTAATCCCACAAATTTTACATCACTATATATATATATATATATATATATATATATATTTATGCTAATTCTGCAAATTTTAACATCTGTATATTTATGCTAATTCCACTCTTAAAATTGTAGTACATCTATATATTTATGCTAATCTCGAAAATTTTAACATGGCCACCCTTAAAATTTTTGAAGAATTAGTGTATTACTATAAAATTTACTTCAAAATTGTGCCATTGAAATTTGAAGATATATCTTTTCTTTTTATTGACAATACTAGCTTGTAATCCCATGCATATGTATGGATACACTTAAAGATATATAATAAGATGCATAATATAATTTATATATATATATATATATATATATATATATAAAATTTAAATACTATTAATAGTCATTTTTATATTTTTTTAACTCTTTAAAAAAATTTGTAAGGATATTATTAGGTATAAAATGTAAATTGTCCATTTTTTTTTTAAGATTATTGTGAAGCACTTTTTATTTATTTATTTTTTACTCGATTCATTTATTCTAGACTCTTTAATTTTTGTACTTAATAACTCACTTGGATGAATATTTATGATGTGGTCCCACATCTATATATATAATAATAGGTAAAACTGAGAGAAAATCTAATTAGATTTTAAATTGGAATTTAACTAAAGTTTAATTTTGCGCCATGTGTCCCATCTAATCTAAGTTTTAGATTTTTATGCCAAGTGAGTTAGTTCAATGTAAAAATTGGATTTCAATTAGAGTTTAATTTTACAAAATGTGCCCCATCTAATTTACGTTTTTTAATTTTTATACCAAATGAGTTAATTTAGTGTAAAAAACGAAGAGTCCAATATAAGTAAACCATTAAAAACATAAATTTTGAATGATTTTATATTTATGAGCCCTTTTCTTTGTAGAACTAAAAATAATTCGAGTTTATAAGTCATCTATATATATATATATATATATATATATATAAATAAGTAAAGTTGAGAGAAAATTTAATTAGATTTTAAATTGAAATTCAATTAGAGTTTAATTTTGCGTTACGTGTCCCATCTAATCAAAACTTTTAAATTTTTGAACCAAGTTAGTTAGTTCAGTGTAAAAATTAGATTTCAATTTGAATTTAATTTTATGGCACATGTTCCATCTAATCAAAATTTTTTAATTTTTGTGCAAAATGAGTTAATTTAGAGTATAAAATGAAGAGTCTAATATAAATAATTCATAAAAAACATAATCATATATGTAACACTATATATAAATTAGAGGAAGAGAGAGTTTGAATGATTTTATATTTATGAGCCTTTTTTTTATAACTAAAAACAATTCATTTGGCACAAAAATTATATATATATATCATATTATATATAATAAAAGTTGGGCTTAGACGCCGTGGTTACGCCACGTGGCTTCACCAAATTGCAGAAATTTTATTAAATTTTTAAATTTTTAAAGAATTAAAAAGGAATAGTATATTACCAGGACTTTAATTTGTTCTTATCATTAAATAAAATTAGATTAACATTAATTTAATTTAGATAATATTTATCATCTAATTAACATTATTTTTTTATTTGTTAGGATATATTTCTTAAATTAGGGGATAATATTTAACATACAAAAATTTAATTTAGATCATATTTATCATCTAAATTTTCAAAATTTTAATATTATTAAATTAATATTAAAATTGAAGAAAAATCAAACAATTTTTTAAAATAAAAATAAAAATTAAATATTATGTATATCACTGTACCCTATTATAATTAGGATTTCTAATTAACGTGTTTGTTGTTATCCCATGAAAAAAATGGAATAAAAAAGGTCATATTTTTATGGATAGAATGAAAAAAAAAAATGTTGATATCAACATAATGTAAAAAAAAAAAATAATAATAATAAAATAAAAACACGTGAATGAGGCAATAAGGATATAAGATAGAGTTAGGGTGGCATTTGATGTGAAATTTAAATCCTATTGAAAATAGAATTGTTAATCAATGTGTTATATTACCAAACTAAAAAAAAATAGAATTAAAAAAAAAAAAAAAGGTCCTATGAAATCATGAATAGAATGAAAGCAAAAACCACAAAAAAAAAAAAAAAACGTGATTGATCTACAAGGAAATAGGATATGAATTTTTTTATTAAAACCTAATTATCAAATGTAGAAATTTAAAAACAAAATAAAATAAATACACAAAGAACAAAACTAATTTATCCTAAGAAGTGATAAAACAATAGAAGAAAGGTTGATAAGAACAAATAATATGTTATATTTATCTAAAAAATCATTGTAATTAAAATAAAATAAAAACCCACAAAGAAGAAGAAGTTGTTATCAACATAACTTTATCCAAAGAAGTTATAAAGCAACTAAAGAAAAGTACAACTAATTTGTAATAATCTTTTCTAGAAAAATTGTACGGTTTTGCTATCTTAAAATTCTATATCAATCATCATGAAAGTTAGGTATAATCTAAATGTAATTTGTAACATTAAGATGGAAAGGTGTTGGCGTGTGAGTGTATTCCCTTATTTCATCCCCCTTCCCTTATATATATATGTGTGTGTGTGTGTGTGTGTGTGTGTGTTTCTCAAAAAAAAAAAAAAAAAGATGGAAAGGTAAGGAAATTTGTGTTATTAATATGTTCGATCTATCACCCTATCATAATCTCAGTCCAACAACAAGCAACAAAGGTTAGTGATTCTCATACTTATTTTTTTTTAATTGGAATTGAAAGCAAATTCTTAGTACTTTTGAAATAGTGTTGTTTTTCATTATGGAGTCAAATATTGTTGTTTTTCATTAGGGAATTGGATCTCTTAAAGGATCGATGAAATTCATGTTCCATTTGCTTTCTTTTATATAATTTTAGATCTATTATTTTATTTTTATTTCAGTTTTGTCATAGGAAACTCTTAAATTGATATTAAATTCAAAGGTTGTATAATATACAATTCTATTTTTAATTTATTTTAATTTTCTTTCTGATTTATATTTTCAATTTTAGCTATTGGTATGTGTTTCATTCCATTTGTTATATGTTCTAATAGTTTTTTCTTAAAATTTATTTTCGATTTTTTCATAGGTGATTCCAAGCAAGCATCCTATAAAATTGTTGAAGACTCCTAAATTGACATACAATTCAAAGGTTGTAATCTATGTTATTCTATTTTTTTAACTTAGATTTTAATTTCTTTCTGATTTTTATTTTCAATTTTAGTTATTGCTATATAAATGTTATTTTATATTTTCTTTTCTTTTCTTTTTCAATGTTGTCGTAGAAGATTCCATGGGTTCTAAGATTGTGAAGACTCTTGACACTCAATCCCAAGGATGTAAAGAAAAGGTAGTATAGGCTTTTAAGGTAGATTCCCATTTTATTTCATTGGTTTTTATTTTTAATAATTTGATAACTACACCAAGGCTATTTTTTGGGGTTTCATAGATTAATGCATTGATTAACTTTTTTTTTCTTTGTGACAAGTGTTTAAACTGTGTGGTTAATGAAAATTAGAAAAATATTACCAATAATTTACTCTACATAAAACACTATCATCTAAAATATAAATTCTTTTCAACTATAATTCTATTACTAAATGTTTGTGGCAGTTTAAATAAATTTAATTCAATATATATAATAAAATTTATATACTATATACCATATTTGCACAAAGTTACATATATTATAAAATTAATCCAGTTTATCATATGGCTCACTTATTATCAATATGATTATAATTTAAGACATTCTCCCCTCTCTCCGTGTGTATGTTAAAAATATTTAGTATTCTAAAAAAAAAAATATGATTATAATTTATTTCCATATAAATTTTAAATAAGTCGTGCATCACCCAAGTATAATACAATGTAGAATTTTGACTACATCATCGAGTAGGCTAAGAGTTGTGATACTCAATCAATTCTCTTATATTTTATATATATATATATATATATATATAGAAAATGGAATTTTTATTTTTTTAATGCTTATACATTTGGATAGCTTATAATTTGTGAATTTTATGTTGATACTAATTTAATGCTTAAATATTAATTTATATGGACATGTTATTTTGTTAAATGTTGATATTAATTTTTATTGTTTAGTTTTATTGGACAATTGGTACAGTTGAAGAGAATTATGAATAAAAATATTTCATTTAATTTATTATTTCTCAAATGCATTATTATATATTGTATTTAATAAGTTATTGACCAAAACCGTGCAACGCACGGGCATTCAACTAGTATATATATAAAATTGAGAGAAAATCCAATTAGATTTCAAATTGGAATTCAATTAGAGTCTAATTTTGCGCCATGTGTCCCATTTAATCTAAGTTTTAGATTTTTGTGCCAAGTGAGTTAATTCAATGTAAAAATTGGATTTCAATTAAAGTTTAATTTAGCGACATGTGTCCCATCTAATCTAAGTTTTTTAATTTTTGTACCAAATAAGTTAATTTAGTACAAAAAAGGAGGAGTCCAATATAAGTAAACTATAGAAAAACATAAATTTTAAATGATTTTATATTTATGAGCCTTTTTCTTTGTAGAACTAAAAACAATTCAAGTTTATAAGTCATATATATATATATATATTAATAAGTAAAGCTAAGAGAAAATCCAATTAGATTTTAAATTGAAATTCATTTAGAGTCTAATTTTGTACCACGTGTCTCATCTAATCAAAACTTTTAAATTTTTGAACCAAGTTAGTTAGTTCAGTATAAAAATTGAATTTCAATTAGAGTTTAATTTTACGGCACATATTCCATCTAATCAAAGTTTAATAATTTTTGTGTCAAATGAGTTAATTTAGAGTAGAAAATGACGAATCCAATATAAATAAATCATATATCTAACACTATATATAAATTAGAGGAAGAAAGAGTTTGAATGATTTTATATTTATGAGCCTTTTTTTTTTTATAACTAAAAACAATTCATTTGACACAAAAATTATATATATATATATATATATATATATATATATATATATATATATATATTAATAGGTAAAGTTTAGAAAAAATCCAATTAAATTCTACAATTGAAGTCCAATTTTGTGCCATGTGTCCTAAATTATTTATTTTTAGAGAGTTTTATTTCTTAATTTTAGAATCAAATATGGAACCATATCATAAATATCCATTCAAGTTGGCTATTGTGTACAAAAACCAAAGAGTCTAGAATTAATGAATATAAAAATATTTAAAAAAACGGACAATTTACATTTTCTACCTAATAACATTCTTTCAAGACTTTTTAGAGAATTAATATATATATATATATATATATATATATATATATATATATATATATTGTACGGACCTGGTTCGAGTACTATTCCTTGGGAACGATATATATATATATTGTAGGGACCTGGTTCGAGCACTATTCATTGGGAACGAGTGGACTCAAGCCCAGCTGGCCCAATACAATAAATTTATAGAGAGCAGGTCAAAGAACTAGGCCCTAGCGAGGGTTGTACAATGAAGCATGGTAATGCATGGCTCGATTGACAAGAATATAAATTGAAAGTATGAAATTAGGCTCCTCGGCCACTTTCTCTGATAGTATCTCTCTTATATCTTATCTGGTACTGGGTTACAAAGACTGCACAAGCACTGTAAGCATTCTTCTCTCCTCAAATTGCCGTCCCCCTTTCTAGAGGACTTATTATACTTTATACCCTCTTCTGGTTAATCTCTGCCCTCCATCTGTCGATCATGCATGTCATCATTCCAGTGCCTATCCCATCAGCCACCTTCCCATCCTTTCTGTGAGTTGTAGCAGCTGAGGCGGCACTGTTCAGGGGTCACTTCTCTATTTAATGCGGCCAGATCGTTAGTTGTGGGCATTTAATGTGGAGGTGACAGTTCCTCCTGGGATTGCTCCTCCACCATGCCCCTATGGCCAACCCGTTGTACTTGCCTTTGTCTTGGATTGCTTTGGAAGGTTATCTCTGAAGGCACTTTGCTCTTCCTTTCAATGATCCGTGTGGGCCGAGGACATGGTTGTCCTTGGTGGTATTCTTGGTGAATGGAGCATCCTTGACTCATCCTCGAACACATCTTTCTCCTCGGCATAAGTCTTGGGTTTAGCATAGAGTGGACCGGGGTTACCAAATTCTCTAGCCCCACACACACACACACACATATATATATATATATATAAGAATGACTATCGATAATATTTAAATTATATATGTAAGATTATTATACTATGCATTTTAATGTGTATCTCTTAAGTATATCCATGCTTATGCATGTGATTACAAGCTAGTTTGATTTTAAAATTAAGAAATAAAATTCTTTAAGAATAAATAATTTATGATACATGGCACAAAATTGGAACTCTAATTTAGAATTCTAATTTGAGTTTCTCTCAGCTTCACTTATTATATATATATATATATATATATATATATATATTATGTCGTTCATATTTTCCAACTATTTCCTTACTTCAGAGTTTAGTAAGAAGGAATTGAATGATTAGCATTTTTTTGATTTGCCATTGTGAGAGGAATACTCATTCTTTTAATGAAATAGGAGTGGAATACCAATGATATCCATATTTTAAAAGCGATAAATAGAAGGTGAATGATACTAATAAAATTACATATTTCTTCTGTAGGGACTCAATTTGTAATGGACTCATGACAATAAAATTTGTAGAGGGTGGGTAGAAGGGCTAGGCACCAACAAAGCAAGTAATGGGTGATATGAAATTCATAGGAATAATGGCAAAGGAATTCGACTAAGTGTTTTTGAGGATAATCACCGTGACCTTAGTTAAATGTTTATGAGGATCTTTATAACGATTTTGGTTAAGTATTTGTGAAGATCTTTGTGATGATTTTGGTTGAGTATTTGTGAAGATCTTTGTGATGATTTTGGTTGAGTATTTGTGAGGCATGCTCGTCCTCGGCTCAGTCCGAGGACCTTTTTTCTTAGATCTGATAAACACAAGGGTTGTTCTTGAATGCCCTAAAAGATCCTCCCCCCTTCTTTTGGCGGTTCTATCTGTTATATATCTTTGTTCAGTTCATCCTCTACCGTCCACTTGTTGGTTATCCAAACTCTGTGTTTAAGGGTTTGTCCCATCATCTGCTTTTATAGGCTTTCTGTTAGTTTCCAGCCGCCCTTACAGGCCTTCTATTAGTTGAAATGACCAAGGCATCTGGGTTTGCTGGTCACTTCGCCATTAAAGCGGCCAGAAGGTTAGTTGTGTACATTTAATGGGTGAGTGATATTTTCCCTCTATCAACGTCGGTGCGCTGAGGAGGTGGACATCCTCGGCTTCTATATTCTCCTCGGTGCGGGCCTTGGGCCGGATATGGAGTGGGCTGGGGTTGTTTAAATATTTGGGGCCCCACAATAGCCCCTCAAAATTCTGCTGCCCGACCTCTCGGGCGGGGAGGAGGATTTTGACTTTCTCGACGTATTTTCGCGCCTTGTTGAGCCTTACCTCTCTATCAGTGTCACTGTCATCTCAACTACTCTTGTAACTTTCTTTTGGCGCAAAGGGCCTGTCCGAAGAGTTTTTCCTTACTTTGGTAAGTTTTCTTTTCTCCTTAATCTATAATTTACCGCCTGAGTTCCTTGCTAATTCTTCTAGGAGAGGTAGGTTTAAGTTTGTTATGCTTTTAGTGCTCGTCTTCGTTTGGTTTTCGCCCTTAGCTGGATTCATTGCTTAGCACCCAAGGGATCGGCTTTGTCATAGGTTTGGGCCTATGGTTAGTATAAAAGCCTATTTCTGCCCAGTGCTTATATCGCTGGATAGTGACTAGTTTCCCCATAGGTTTGAGTCTGAAGACCATGCAAGACCTTGATTTCTCCTAGCACTTAATGTTTCATGCGGGAATGGTTTTTCTGTTGGCCTGAGTTCTTGGACCATGCAATGTCTCTGTTTTGTCTAACATTTAGTTTTCTCATTTGAAGTATCTGGTTTCCCCAGATGCTTGAGTCCGAGGACCATGCAATGCCTTGGTTCTATCCAGTACCTAGTTTTCTCATTTTAAGTGGTTAGTTTCCCTAGAGGCTGGTGTCCGAGGACCATACAATGCCCAGGTTCTGTCTAACACTTAGTTTTCTCATCTGAAGTATCTGGTTTCTCCAGAAGCTTGAGTCCGAGGACCATGCAATGCCTTGGTTCTGTCTAACACTTAGTTTTCTCATCTGAAGTATCTGGTTTCTCTAGAGGCTGGTGTCCGAGGACCATACAATGCCCAGGTTCTATTTAACACTTAGTTTTCTCATCTGAAGTATCTGGTTTCCCCAGAGGCTTGAGTCCGAGGACCATGCAATGCCTTGGTTCTGTCCAGTACCTAGTTTTCTCATTTGAAGTATCTGGTTTCCCCAGAGGCTTGAGTCCGAGGACTATGCAATGACTTGGTTCTCATCTGAAGTATCTGGTTTCCCTAGAGGCTTGAGTCCGAGGACCATGCAATGCCTTGGTTCTGTCCAGTACCTAGTTTTCTCATCTGAAGTATCTGGTTTCCCCAGAGGCTTGAGTCCAAGGACCATGCAATGCCTTGGTTCTGTCCAGTACCTAGTTTTCTCATCTGAAGTATCTGGTTTCCCTAGAGGCTTGAGTCTGAGGACCATGCAATGCCTTGGTTCTGTCCAGTACCTAGTTTTCTCATCTGAAGTATCTGGTTTCCCCAGAGGCTTGAGTCCGAGGACCATGCAATGCCTTAGATCTGTTCAGTACTTAGTATTCTCATTTATTTACTATCTTATCTATTTATCCATAGCCATTTAATTTTACATTACTATAATCTATAATAAACATTAAATAAATACACTTTTCAAGCAAAATAATAACAAACGTATGCTGAGATTGGGGTAGGAGAAGACCCTGCTCTGTTCTGCCTCTTCATTTGGCGTGACTCTTCTGATTACGAGGCGTCTCTTGGGTTGTTCGAGTAACGCGTTTTGACGCTTCGGTGCCTCCTCGTTAATGAGGCGCCTCCTCATTAATGTCAGTTGTGGATTTACGAGGATCTAATGGTAGATAAGCCCCTTGAAATTTGGGCGAAATTATTGCCTCCGGAAATCTCTCCCTAGGATTTAATGCGGATTGGCTCTCACCAACTTTCCGCCTTCTATATAAGGCGTTTCTGGGGCTACCTTTTCCTTCACACTCGACAAACATTCATCTTAAACTCTCCCAAAGACACTGCCTAGGGGTTCTGTAAAAAATAGCATTTTGAGCCCCTCCAAATGAATTGGCCCTTGGAAAGGGCGTTCCCGAGGATGCTTAGCCCCTCTCAGGAGCCGAGGATGGCGCTCCGACCTTGGACGTCATGTTAGGATTGGGGTAGGAGAAGGCTGGAGATTCTCCTTCTTTTCAACCTAACCAGTGGTGGAACCCTCCTTGCTGTCTGGTGGAGGATCCAAAAAGAACGTAACCTCCTTCCCTTGGATTTGGGTCTGTGACCCTCCAAGCTGGCAGCGATGGGGCTGGGAGGGAAACCAGGCGAAACCAGGAGGTGGAACCACCCGGTGCCGTGGCCTCTTTCTCCCTCAACGTTGCCTTCCTTCATTCTTTTCCGCCTCTCTCCTCCTCTTTTGCTCCTCAACCAGCTTTCTGTCCTTCATTTCCTCTTCTCTTGCTTCACAACCAGGCTTGTTTTCTATCTTTTGTTCCTCTGCCAGCTTTGTTAGGCGTTTCTCTTTGTAGTTAGCTTTAGAACAAGCCTCACGGGCATCACTTGTAAGAGATGTAACTTTTTCTTCATATATTAATAAAGAAGTAGACTTGTTTTGTCTCTTTTATTTTTCGCATATTCTTGTTTCTCGTGATTGTTGACTTCTAAATGAATGTTGTTGCTGTAAACTGTATTGTTTTGGTGTTTTTTTTTTTAAAAGTGTTGCTCTTGATTTTTTTTACACTAACCGTTGCACTTGCTAGTACACGAGTCCTTCCCACAGACGGCGTCAATTGTAGGGACTCAATTTGTAATGGACCCATGACAATAAAATTTGTAGAAGGTGGGTAGAAGGGCTAGGCACCAACAAAGCAAGCAATAGGTGATATGAAATTCATAGGAATAATGGCAAAAAAATTCGACTAAGTGTTTTTGAGGATAATCACCGTGACCTTGGTTAAATGTTTATGAGGATCTTTATAACGATTTTGGTTAAGTATTTGTGAAGATCTTTGTGATAATTTTGGTTGAGTATTTGTGAGGCATGCTCGTCCTCGGCTCAGTTCGAGGACCTTTTTTCTTAGATCTGATAAACACAAGGGTTGTTCTTGAATGCCCTAAAAGATCCTCCCCCTTTCTTTTGGCGGTTCTATCTGTTATATATCTTTGTTTAGTTCATCCTCTACCGTCCACTTGTCGATTATCCGAACTCTGTGTCTAAGGGTTTGTCCCATCATCTGCCTTTGCAGGCTTTCTGTTAGTTCTCAGCCGCCTTTGCAGGCCTTCTATTAGTTGAAATGACCAAGGCATCTGGGTTTGCTGGTCACTTCGCCATTAAAGCGGCCAGAGGGTTAGTTGTGTACATTTAATGGGTGAGTGATATTTTCCCTCTATCAATGTCGGTGCGCCGAGGAGGTGGGCATCCTCGGCCTCTATATTCTCCTCGGCGCGGGCCTTGGGCTGGATATGGAGTGGGCTGGGGTTGTTTAAATATTTGGGGCCCTACATCTTCAAATTCCATTCATTTTTTTTATGAACTCTCAAAAACATTAGATCGAAGTTTTTTTTTTTTAATTTTTTAATTTTTTTAACACTAGAATTATATCATGAGGAATCATCCAAACTATGCCCTATAAATTTTACAAAACTTGGATTTTCTTTTTTTTATGAATGAGAAATTTTTTATCAAAAACAAACAAAACAAAACATTACAAAGCACAACAACTTAAGCTTGTTGAAATATACCTCTCAACATTAACATTTTATACCTCCCAACATTACCAATTTATAATTGAGAATAATTCTCTTACACTTGTTGTTTGTACACATTATTCTCATTTCACGTTTTAAATTTGGATATTAATAAAAAAAATATATGGACATCACTTGTGAAATTATGGACAATTAATGAGTGTGAGATAACAATTACAATTTACAATACCAATTAACAAAAAACAGAAAGTACTACCTTTACCTTTGAAAAACATAAACCTCCAAAAGCAACAAAAAGTATGTTTTGAATGGAGTTTTTAACATTTTTACATCAAGCAAGACTGTGTCTAACATCAATAATTAATGATGTTACATAATATATACAATATATGAAGCTTTTATCGAAAATTTTGATTTTTGTTCCTATTGTGATATTTATGTATGAGTAGTGTGGTTAGTAATAAGAATGCACTACAAAAAAAATGCCTATTAGCGATCAAGAATTTGTGACGGACCTAAAAAGCCCTCTAAAAAAATTTTATTTGTGATGGCAAAATAAAACCCTCACAAATACTTGGTAAAATGTGAAATATTTGTGACCAACAAAAAAAGCTGTCGCTATTATGTGTTATAGCCGGCACAAATGCTAATATTTTGGAGGGAAATTTTCCCTCCATATTATTTGCGAGGGACAATTAAAAATCTCTTGCAAAAAGTGTATTATTTGTGACGATTAAAAAAAAACCGTCACTAATACTAAATTATTTGCGAGGGCTAGGATCGACCTTCACAAATAATCATTAAAATGTCAAAATTTTTGGAGGGAAATGTTCCCACCAAATTATTTTCGAGAGACAATAAAAATCCCTTGCAAAAAGTTTTTTTTTGTTTGGGTTAAAAATATGCCCTTACTAATAGTAAATTATTTGTGAGGGCCACGATTGACCTTCGCAAAAAATCATAAAAATATTAATTTTTTTGTGAGATAAAAGTTATTATAAAATTCAAAGGAAAAAAAAAACATATAAACATATAAAACTTTGTATTCTTTAGATGAACCTTTTGTTTACATTCTAAAAAAAAACCATTTATATATATCCTATATAAGAAAGGTCTATCCTTATTTTCTAAACAATTGTACCCATAAAAAAATTATTGCACTTTCAACTTCAAAATGGTAGCTTAAAATTCAAGAATTTCAGCCTTTTGTACTCTCTCTCGCTCTCTCTCTCTCAAAAGTGAATAAAAATTTCTTCCTGTTAGGACATATGTGATTCACTTGTTAGGAACATATGTCACTATTTTATGTAATTAGTTAATCCTTTGACAAAACACACTTTACTTGTATTTGGGTAGATCTAGGATGTGTTTAATACTTCAAGAAACTGTGTTTCAAGATCAAGTGTTGAAGTTATGCAAGTTTGTCCAAGATTCAAGTATGAAAAATACATGTCATTAAAGCTCGACAGCTATCATCTATCGAGCTTGAAGAGTTGTTCCAGCCCCGTGGCTCGACAGCTGCTCGATAGCTACTCGACAGATGGCTATCTGTCGAGGTTTATGAAAAACAGATTTTTAGTTATGTTTTTACTCTAATCCGTGATTATGTGTTTGAGTCTTCTTTTCTCACAACTTTAGACATATAAAAGGATTATTTTAAGGGCCATCAAAGAGGACACAAGTTGCACAAGTGTTGAGTAAAGTTTGTTCAAACAAATTGTGACCGGAGACAGAGTTTGACCTAGTTCACATTTCTTGTGAAGAAGTTGCTGTGTTTGTGCACGGTAGGGTTTTATGACCAAGCATCTTATGGACCTTCATCGTGTGATGAACTAAAAAAATTTGCAGCCAACAATCTTCTCTAGTTGGTGATTGAAGTCGCGTACTGGGATCCGCGCAATTGGTTAATCACGTACTAGGAGCCGCGCATTACAAGGAGAAATTGTCACTACAAAATAAGTCCAATTAGGTATTGGGGTAAGGGTTCAACTGTAGGTTGGTATAAAGTACTGGGATTTTTTTACTTGTAACCGCTTGTTGTGATAATAGTAAATTCTCGGGAATGGTGACCTTAAAATCATTCGGTGGGGTTTTTGTCGTGTAAGTTTTCTCCATTTGTAAACAAATTGTCGTATCAATTTATTTTCTGCTGCACTTAATTTAATTGGTGATTTGTTTGTGCTACTATGTGTTTGCATGTTAGTTTGATTAATTAATTAAACTTGGCTAATTAATCAATTAATTAATCACAATAGGTCAATTCGTTTTTTGCCTATCACTTCCAATTAAAATAATGCATAAAAGATGAGTTTATAAATCAAATGGTAAATTACGTCCGATTGGCATGAAAATTGGCATGCATTTAAAGACCATATAGAACATGTAATTCAACGGTTGAATTTTCAAAATATGAATTCAATAATAAGTTATTGGGTGGTGTAACATTTTTTAGAGTTATGTTCGGTGTAACTTGAACCCAACCCTATATTTCTTAATTCGATGCGAATTTTGATAAATCTACCGTTAGATTACATTATTTTTATATATTTTTAATGCTTACAAAATTTCAAGGAGATCAAAGATTAGTAGGCATGTCATCAATCAATTGTCTAAATTCAAGTTTTAATAGGCATGTGGTGTCCTAGATTTTATATTAACTACTCAATTGAAGTTTATCAATATCAATTATTATAGTCATGAGATTTATACTTTATCTCCATATAGTTGCACTAATGTATAAAATTGATCAACAAATAATTAAGAAAATAAAACAAAATACTTAATTAATTCAGAGAAATTAATCATCAAGTGAAGCTTAGAACATAGTTCAAATTGCTATGCATATATTACATGTAGAGACTGGTAAGGAGCACATTAGACCATCTTCACCTTTTATCATTCGGACTCTTAACTCTTTCATTCTTTCCTGTAATTTACAGTATTTAGTATGAGAATCAACCTTGTGGACTATAAATGACAATAGGGCTCTTTACAGTGTGACGGGAGCTTTTCCATACAAGTGAACCTGAGACCATTATGCTTGACATTTTTGGATTTGCCCTCACAACAACCTTGAAGCTACGCTTCTGCAAGACGCGAGTGAAGGAGAGAGTCATGGGCTTAACAGTGATTTCAACTCCTTTGGGAGCTATAATGGTGGCATTGTATATGGATATGGCTTGACCAACATTGGTAACTCTTCTTCGGAAAACACCTGTTGTTGGCTCTTGCTTGTTTTTCAAGCTAAGTTGCATTGTGGGATAGTTGAGGGCATCATACCCAAGTCCAGGAATGATTTTGGAACAGTTTATGTGTTGCGGAGCAACTAAGGTTTGCAAAGTGGATCCACTGTAGCCCTCTCTGCATAAGAATTGGATGTAACTCATTTCATCCATGTCATAGATTAAGCCTGGGTTCACAGCTCTAGTTGGGTTCATTTGACCAGCACCAAAGGCAAATTCTCCATCGTCATTCACCCTCCGGCTTATAGGTTTTGCTTGACCAAGATTGCAAGGAAGTATCAGCCATGAAGAAGTTACGCATTAAGGAAAGTAATTGCAAAAGAATTCTTCGGATTAATAGATGTCAATTGTCCCAGGAGTGATGTTAGGGGTATTCAAATTTTACAACATAAGCATCTGTATCGATTTTTAAACGCAATACACAAAAATAATTAAAATTTTTATTTATTATGTTGTTGATATGAGTTTGTAAGGTTTTTGTTTTTTTTGGTAATAAAATTTGCTGGCACAAAATTCATGGAGCATGCTTAAAAATAAACCGTTTTGTACTTTTGTTGGAGAAACAATAATTCATAATTGTTGACATGATAAATTGTGATTGAGACATCACTTTCATACAATTGTAAACATAATAAATTGTTATTGAAGCAAAATTATTACTTTACCGTGAGCTCATCATTGATATTACTTTTATGAGTACAAATCACAACATGTTAGTTCAATAATTTTAAAAAAGATTGAAACTTTTTATGTCGTTATAATTTCTTTCAAAGATAAGTAGATAGTTGGGGAGGGGCAGGGAGGGTTCGAATCACAGATATATGACATGACAAAAGATGTCATTACCATTAAATTATTACTTGAATGCTACTGTGTCCAACTAAAACACACAAAAATAGTAAACATTATCCAAAATACCTTGGTCTATTCTTTTTAGTTATTACCTGTGGTCAAGATGGCAGATTTGATTGCAGCTGGGCTCCAATCTGGGTGGAATGACTTAACATAGGCAGCCACTCCAGCAATGTGTGGACATGCCATGGAAGTCCCAGACATAATTGTAAAGTCTGAAAATTGGGTGTCACCTTTCAATCCGGTGAGCGACCTCATAGGTGTAAAAGCTGCCAAGATGTTAACACCAGGTGCTGCAATATCAGGCTGTACCACAGCACATAGGAAAAAGAAACATTTATGTCAAAGCCAAGCAAAAAGGAATTGATAGAGGGTCTTTGATTTAGACTTTTGGATGAAACAATAAAATCTATACCTTGAGAATGTGCAATGATCCTGGATTTGGACCACGAGATGAAAATGCAGCCACAAATGGAGCAGGTGCTCTTTTTGTTGCATGGGTCCTGTATATCACTGCTGATGGTGTTCTACATTGAACAAGAAATTAAGTCAATTCCTTAATTTTTCTATGTCAATTAAGTATATCATGAATAATTACTTTGTGGACTTCAAGTAGTCATCGATGACTTCGCCTATGGTACCATCTACCATGGTTCCGGGTGCCATGAAAATTTCAGCAGCATCATAAATTTGATCACTTTCAATTATAGTGCCAACCCCACCAATTCCTTTAACAACAGAATCAGAACCCCTCCTTCCTAATTTGCAGTAAACAAGACTTCCCTTAACCTTGGCAGGGTCTAACGAGTCTTCGGTACAGAACCTGTTACATTACCAAAAGGTTCTAAGTATATAATTCTTTTTGTGAAATTTTCCACTTATATACTTTCGATTGATGAACAAATGAAAAGTACTTACATTGCACTCTCCTTGCTTTCAGAGTTAAGGGCCGCATCAGCCCCTCTAATAAGTGGGTATAATTCCTTTTTTGGATTGAATGTGCTGACCCCAAGCCCCTGCATAGAGTTGGATAATAAATTAGTACAAAAATAAATGTTGAATTCTATGAAAATATAAGCGCTAATAGCTTTGTAGCTCAACTGGTTGGAATCTGCTGATGTTCCAACCAGAAACATTTTCAAACTTTGTTGAGGATCTATAGCTTACCCCAAATTTTTGAGGCTAAAATTTTTAAATATATTGTTTATCTATGGTTTGTCTATGCAATAATATGTAAAATTTAAAAAAAAAAAAATTCTTATTTTTAACAGCTTTATGAGAAAAATAGTAATTACTTACTGTGATGTTCCTTCCATTTCCCAAATGAACTTTGCTCCTAAAATCCCTATCAATGCCACTAGCTGCCACGGTTAGGATCCAAGGTGCACTATTCGACACAGAAGCTGGATTTGGTCCATCATTTCCAGCCGATGCCACAGTGATAATACCTTTCTTCATGACATGAAATGCACCGATTGATATAGAGTCAGTCGTGTAATTTACATTCCCTCCACCAATAGAAATTGATATAACATCCACACCATCGTACGCAGCAGCATCAAAAGCAGCAAGTATATCCATATCCGAGCACCCAAAGCTGACCCAACACACCTTGTACATGGCTACCCTAGCCGAAGGCACTGCACCACGTGCTGTACCATTGGCCAGCCCATAGAGGCTTGCATTTGGAACAACGTTTCCGGCTAAGGTTGACGATGTGTGGGTCCCATGGCCATCGACATCCACCGGAGAGAAGATGTCAGCCGGATCTGGGACACGATCGAGCTTGAAGTATTTGGCTCCTATGAGCTTGCTTCAAGTACCCAAAACAAAGGTGGTCAGAGAGAAACACCTAGGTTAGGCCATGCAATGCAACTCCCACATCATAAAAATGACCATAAATGTCTAAGAATTAGAAAAACTGAATAATTAATATGTAACATATGTTTTGGTTTAAGAGAGACATCAATTTAACTCATTGGGGGGAGAGAAAATTGGACATTTTGAATATATTTTTGAGTTTGGTATTTACTGGGTCTAAATAATTAAAGATAGCTACTCTTTGAGCTTTAATTTATACGAATTACAACTTTTAATTTATTATCATTGTAGTTTTTAGAAATCAGAACCACGTGAATTGGTGTAGAGAATAGAAGAGAGGAAGTCAATGTTTGAACTACTAACATAAGACATCACAAAAAATATCATTCCTATTAGATTAACCACCACTTAAACTTGAGGATATCTCAAGTTGAAGTCCTTTTTTGGGACAAAATTACCAAAATACAAACATTAAACACTAATGTCTATATCTCAAACAACAACTTATTACACTTTACTTTTTGATTTTTAGGATTATAACTCTACCCTTGTGGCTCTATTTATTTATTTGAGTTTCACTGAAACTTGACGCCATTTACGGCACATTCATATTAAAGGTGATTTATAAATATTGAAGAAGGCCTAATTTGGTATTATTTTCAATAATCATTGTCCATCTTGAACATACAGGGAAAAAAATGGTTCATGGTTTGGCATGCACTTCCAAAATTGTCATTGATTTTATTATTATTATTATTATTGAAAATGACATGCTTTCAGGGAATGTGATATTGTTTTCTATGTTTCAAAACATCTATGGACATTAACAATTTAGAATGACGTCCCAAATGGTAAGATTTAATGCTTCCTCAGGTTTTATTGTTTGTTTAGCACAAAAAAAGAAAGTGTCTCTGTTGATCCAAATTCATTTCTAAAAATTCTAGATGTTGGCCTAAGAGAAAGAGCGATAAGATCATTTCTGAACGATTTTCAAAAAAAGCTAGTTGTTAACTGCTACCAAAATATGGATGCTAATTGCAACGCATTTTCACAAAAGGATAATTTTGATACTAAAAGTAATTTTAAGAGTCGATGCAGTAGTGACAGAAAAAAAAAAAAAAATACACCTTCACTTGAGACACATAAATCTAAATTGATGCATAAAACTTGTCTTATAGGATGTTTTCACAAATTATTCTCAATTAATTTCTCGAAACAGTCATTGCCATAAAAAAGATAAAATCTTGTCTTTCTTGCATTTCAAGAAATGAGGCCCTATCTAATCATTGAAATTTCCTTGAAAAGGACTTCTCAAATTTCTAAGAATGAGTTTTGGAATTGGATTCTATTAACATTAGCAAAAAAAAAAAAAAACTAAACCCCACATGAAAGATACAGATGTCATTAGGTCATTAGATCATTTAGCATTCTACAAATACTCTAGAAAGAATCTTCTGAGAAGATCATATGTAAAGCCCTCCCCCACAAAATGTGGGACACATATGTTCTATTCCTAAGGCTCTTTTTCTTTTTAATTTTTTTATGAAGGAACTATTTTTTAGGAAAAAAAAAATGAAGAGGGTTAGCTTCATATTGCTAGGTGCATAAAAAATATTCAGGGAAAACAAAAGTGCATCAAAAGAATAAGGACAGGATTTTACTTGTTGCATCCGGAAAAATTAGCAAACTGGTCACAAGACCCTTTCCATTTTTTGGGTGGAGGACCAAGCCCATCATCCTTAAAGCTTTTAGATTGTGGAGTAATCCCTGTAGACGAGTTGCATCAGTTTTATATTTTATTTTTTAGTACAAAGTTTAGCTTCAAACCGGTTTTGTGCAATCTTTTTTAACCTACCATGTAACAATTTATAAAACTATTCATGTGTATTATTTAAACAAGCCATATAAATTATTTTAAAAGTCTGTGATTTTTCTTATGCACTATCCATATATGTGTGTTAATATTATTTAAACAAGTCGCATAACCAATTAAAAAATTCGTGTTATTAAATCTACATATAGATAATCTTTTTAATCGCCACAAAGTAGGTTGGAGAGGAAGATAGTTACAAACAGGTTTTGAGCTAATTTTTTTTTCCTATTTCTAAATTTTAAAAACAAAACTAAATCCATTAAGTTGAATTAAAAACAAAATCCAATAACCTGTATCAAGTAGACCGACAATTATGTCTCTTTCTGTTTCTAATTTTCTTTTTGCAGTTTGAAGTAACCCGGAAAAATCCCATGATCTTGTAGTATGTAGCTTGTGATACCGATTCAGGATCACAGAAAACACCTGGTCCATACCTATATATATAATTCACAACAAAAACTCAATTATTATAAATCAATATATCATATGAATAATTGAATCCGAATAAGTGGGGAACATATATAACAATAGCTTCACGTACTTGCCAACTTTTGGGCTTCATCTTCATATAATTTTGCGGCAAATGCATTGAAGCTGTTACAATAGCTATAGACCATGGAGTCCTTAGCATCAATTTGGCTGTTCCAAGCATATAAGTTATAAAGTCAAAAAAAAAAAAAAAAAAAACCTTTTGGTTGTTCAACTGCATAAATATGCCTGATAGTACATGTGTTTATTATTATTTTTTGAGTAAACAGTAATATATATTAGAATACACACGAAAATCATAATACTAGTATTTTAAACCGGATTTAGGAACATAAAAATTTCATAACTTTTTTCTTAATAACTAACGTGATCTTTTATAATTGGTGTATAATAAAAGTGAGACAGTAGTAAAATAATGTGAACATGATATTGTTGCAATTACAATTTGTTACCATAAGAAATTGCAAAAAATGTTATTTACAGACAAAATCGACCTAACCTTCCTTTCACAGAAGAGAGGAGATGGACGTGTGTTTTAGTTGCATTGTCTTTGTCCACTGGACGATCTCCCAAGTAAACAATGTAAAATTTCTGCACAACTTACATGATCATTGCCATGAGAGAGAGAGAGTTATTAGATAATATGGATCCAGACAAAGAATACACACCTTTTGCTCATCTCCAATTACACCAACAAGACCTATCAAGAATAAGAGAAGAGGAAGAGTGTGGAAACCTTTTTGTCTCAACATGTTTACAATTTTAGCTTTGTATCTAGCTAGATCTCCTGCGCTAGCTGTGTATTAATAGTAGTGCATCCTCTATAGTCTTAGAAGAAACAAAAAAAAAAAAAAAAAAACAATAAAAAAAGCAGTTTGTGGATAAGAGTACGAGACTTAAACTTGACTTTTTCAGCTCCTATTGCTCAGCGTTTTGGTTAGGAAACCTTAAAAGAAAGATAACAGGAATTTCTGGTTCTCTTGTGCTGTTGTCAGTGTCATAATATGGCCTAGGCTAGCTTGCTTCTTTTGGAGAAACTTTGCTGAACATTGCACTTCTGTTTCAGTCTGTTTCATAAATTTGTTACAAGAATGATCCATGGAAGGATTTATGGTTGGTCTATCATATGTGGGCCATGACATATTTAAGCCTATACCAATTTTGAAATTATTCATATTAATTAACCAATAGTATATTACAAATTGATATGAGCAGGTTGAGGTTGTCCATAAATATATTGTAACATTCCCCAAGTTTTTGCCTTGCCAAAATTTATTTCTTAAATATACTCAAAATAGAAATGATCTTCAACTTCTCTTGAGTGGAACCCACCAATTTATGATCTGTAAGATGATTGGCATTGGTATGGCGGTATTTTGAAACAATTTACATCATGTTTCTGTGATTCAGACTTAATGTAAAATTATAAAATTTTACAGATCTGAAACTTTTAAATAACCTCAAAATATCAGCGTCAAATTCAAAGGAGGATTTGTTTGTGAACAAAGAAGAAACCACAACATAAAGGAACCCATTTTTCTTGAATTCCAATTCAAGCAAGTCAACCTATCAGTATCCACTAGTAAAAATAAGGTAGCTTAAAAGCTTCTTGGAGGAGAATAGTTGAGTTTTATTTTAAATTTTACCCATCTAATAAGAAGAAAAGAAGTAAGTGACTGATATCCAAATAAAAAATTTGGACTCAAACAACAGCAATAAACAGGGGGAAAAGGTAGGGGTGGAGTTAGATATATAGATTGCGTCAGCATTTATAAGCATTCTCTTCAAAATCTAATTAATTACCCTCCTCACACCTAATATAAACCAAAGAGAAGATGAATGGGAAAAAATCAGTGTTTAATCTATTTACTTGTTTTCATTCATCACGATGTTAAATGTGAGAGAGACATCAAGATGAGTACACAATAATAATATGCTATGTTTAGTAGGATAGAGTCCTCTCATTTTCAAAAGCAAATAGAAAGAGTAACAGTTCAACTGCATACACCAAAAATTTCACATAAGATTTTCACAAATTCTCTCACATAAAGTTATATCATTCACCTCATTTTCAAACACCACAACTCAAAGAAAAATTGGAATACGTAAAAATTCTCTAAATTTCTCATTTTCTATAGACTTATTAAAATCTAAATATCTAGGAAATATAGACATGAACATGATACGGCACGACATAGGATAGAGTGACACAACAATGCTTAACAAATTAGGACACAACATGGTAGGAATACCACAATTAATTAATTAGTTATAATCAGTAAATATATTTTATTTATTTATAGGCATACTTTGTGTTCATTTTATTTTTTCAAAATATATAACTATAAGAATTTTATTTTTAAATGGAATTTTGAATTGAATAATTTTTTATTAGTAAGTTACACACACCAATGAATTTTGAACACATGACCATACTCTATAATCAGTTTGCTGTTGAGTTGGGGAATAGAGTGAGATTTTGGCAGGATGGGTGGTATGGGGATCAACCTTTCGAATTGGCTTTCCCAAGGCTGTATGGTATTGCTTTTGATAAGGAGGCATTTGTAGAAGCTTCTTTGTCAAGGCAGGGGGCGGAGGATAGAAGAATTTGGGATGTTCATTTTATTCGAGAACTTAAGGATTGGGAGATGGATGAAGGGCTGTATTTTCTTCGTATTTTGGGAGCTAATACTCCTCCTTTGAATGTTGGAGACTGGATGAGATGGAAGTTGAAACCTAATGGGGAGTTTGACATCCAGTCGTATTATAACAAATTGCGGGATTCTCCCTCTATTGTCTTTCCTTGGAAATGTATATGGAGAGTAAAGGCACCTAGACGGGTTTCTTTTTTTATTTGGTGTTTAGCTTGGAATAAGATCCTAATAGGTGATAACTTGAGATTGAGGAGATTGAATTTTGTAGACTGGTGCATTATGTGCCGACATTGTGGAGAGACGGTAGACCACTTACTTCTTCATTATGAGATGGCTCATCGGTTGTGGAGCTTTTCCTTAATAACTTTTGGTTTGTCTTGGGTTATACCTAAATCGATCCCAGATTTGCTTTTGGCTGGTGGAATTGGTTGGGGAAGCATTCATCTCAGATTTGGAACTTAGTTTCGTTGTGCATCCTTTGGTGTATTTGGAAGGAACATAATCGGTGGACTTTTGAGGATTTGGATAGTTCCGGTGATCAGATACTTGCTTCTTTTAGTGAGATTCTTTTTGATTGGTCACGGGCATGGGGACTCACGACTAGTGATTCTCTCCCTTCTTTTCTTAGTTCTCTTTCTCTTTTGTAATTAATATGATGATTGGTTTTCTTTTATGTTCTCTCTGTTTTTTCTTCTTGTATTTTCTGGATTTGCTCTATGTTTTTCTTTCATAGAGTCTTAATTATAAAAAAAAAAAAGGGAGGTTGTGTCTCTTTGGTTTACGTCCAATGCCATGAACTTTACCTTTTTAGAAAACGGTGAGCTTTTGTAAAATTTCAACTTGACCTTTTGTTTCTCATGGATATTAATTTAAGTGAGACAAATTTTACATGATTTCATTTTTGAGTTAATCTCTAAAATTAATGTCTTTGACAAGTGGATGTGGTCTAAAAATGTTCATTAAATGCATTTGATTTCGGGGACGAAATTCTTTTAAGGGGGGAAGAATGTAACACCCCAACCTTTACAAAATAAATAAACAAATATGGAAATTACTTAAGTGGGGGCATTTTTGTGATAAGACCCAAGCCTAGCCCTAGCCTTATATGTAACCCATATTGGCTTCCTCCTCTATTTTTCTAAAGTGCCGCCTCTCATCACCTTTCTCTCTTTCCTCTGGTGTTCTCATTTCCCATGGCTGAAAATCCTCTCTCTCATCCTCATGTGAAGTTTATTCACTTTTGCCTCTTAAATTTCTATCTTGGTTGACTCATGAAAGGTTCTTTTCCAATCAAAATCAACCACCAAGAGTTCTAGTGGCTATTTTGGCAGACCCATTTGAAAGACCATCCCTCTAAGTTTGATTAATTCAATAGATGAAGTAAAAATCTAAGTTTTCTGTCATTTTCTTCTATGAAATCCTTTGGGCTTTGTTAGTTTATGATGTTTATGGTATGTACTTGATGGGATTTGTGAGTATTGGAAGTTTAGAGGGTTATGAGGATTTGGGCAGCAAGAGTTTTTATTAAATTCGAAAATTTCAAACTATTTGGGGGTGTTTGCTTTGATGGGGTGTTTTGGTTGTCCATTTTACTAATGAGTATTTGAGGTTTGGTTTCCTAGAGCAGCTATATGGGTTTTGTTGTTGCATGAGTTGATGCCAAAGTGTTTCCTTTGCATTTGATTAGCTTTGACATATGTGAATGTGGGCATGTGCTTGTTGCATGTCAAGTGTTTGGTAAATTGCCTATATGAGTTAGAGGATCGAATTTCTTGACTAGTGTTTTGATGACTATTATATGAGGTTATTGGTTGCATTCATAGTTGTTATCATGTGTTAAAACATGTAGCTTTCAGGTTAATCAAGTCTGAAAGTTTTTGGCATAGTATTAAGATTATAGTAATTTTATTTTGGGATTGTAAGTTTGCCCCTGACAGATTTGAGTCAGCTGCAATACATGATTTTTAATAAATTACAGAAAAATATTTTTGGGCTGAAGTTTTGATGGTACATACTACACATATGAGAGCTTATCCTTATTTAATTTCAAGTTAATCGAATAAATTTTTGTGGACCAAACAATTTTTACAAAATGGCTGACCTACTATGTATTGAATCTGAAAGTGCAATGAAAATGCTGGGATTTTGTGGAATTTACTTCCAATCTTTGTTGAATGGATTGGTTTGTAAATTCATGTGCTTTATTCAACATGTGTTTTACTCAGTTAAGTCTAGTAATAATTTGGTTTAATCATTTAGTGCTCTAAAGGGAAACTCATGAGATATGCTCCCTCTATTATGAATTGATGTGTTTTATGTTATGTTTATATGTGCACATTGCTTGCAGTGGAGAATTAAAATGCTTTGGTTTTGTGCTATGGCACTATGAGTTGTTTAGTTCCCGTTTGGGAATGGGTACTTGTCTTAGGTTGGGCAAGCTAGGCTTTAGTGCATTTGATTTGTTTTAAGGGATCCTATTCGATTTTGGAGACAAATGTGATGATAAATTTTGTGATAGGTCTTGTTATTAATAGGCTTGTTTCTTATGTTTCTAGGTTTTGAGATTCTTGGTGATGGACCTAGTGACGGGATTGGTTGATTTCTTTTATTTTTGCAACTAAGAGGTAAGTGGTGATTACTAATTTTGGGGGTTTTTCCAAAACAATGTTGATTATTAAACTATTCTATATCAAAGAAATATGTTGATATTATATATATAAATTGATATTTTATAAATGTTTGATGTGCACATTGACTATTCGTTTTATGAAAAACTTGTGGGACAACCTAAATTTATTTAAACTTGTATGTGTGAATATATCTTTATATTTTGAGAATTATGAATGGATTATTTTTGTGAGCATATTGAAATGTGTTTTGAAAACCTATGGCAAGTCGTGATTAAAAGCTTAGTATTGTATTTAGTCCTTAGTAAGGGACAATCATACTGCAGTTAGTCCTTAGCAAGGGACGGTCCTAGAAAAGGGGACAGTGCACATTTGATAGTTCCTTAGCAAGGGAGTATACTATTGAGGATAAAAAAAGGAAGCTCTTTAGGAAGGGAGTGCACCTTTAGGTTCCAAAGGAACCATCCTTAAGAAAGGGATGAAAAGGAGGTTCCAGTTCCAAAAAGGGGACATCACAACCTTGTCAACGAGGCGTAAACGTTGACCACGAGAAAAGTCTAGGAAATTGTTTATATGATGGTATTGAGATATATATATATATATATATATATATATATATATATATATATATTTATATGAAATGTTTGATGATAAAATAATGATGAGTTACAAGTTATGAATTTGTTGTAAGAATTATTTATTTGAAAGGTTTGTTCCCACACCCTAATGTTAGTGAATTCCACTTATTGAGTTATCTCACCCCCCTTCTATTTCCCCTTATAGGTACATTAGAGGGATTATTGGAGTAGAGATTCTTGGAAAACAACAGTTACGAATTATTTTGTGGAACTGAGGATTTTATTATTATTTTTATGGCATTAAACATGGTACTGGAGAATTATTTTGAGGATGTTTTGTCTTTGGTGGATTAGAGCTCTGTTTTTTGTGATGAGATTTTAGGTTGCTGGTTTCTTTTATTTAATATTTTTTTATGGATTATTTAGATTGAATAGACTTTTATTGTTTATGATTTTGGAGCATTACAGTTATGGTATCAGAGCTTAGGTTATGATTATGTAGACTTTTGAATTAGGAAATGATAATGGTCTAAGTCAGAGCATTAGGTCTTGTTGTAGTAATCCATTCGAGGTGGTTTTATTGGGGTAGTTTGGGTGAGAAAGTACCTTGTGTGTTATTTTGGTTGATTTTAATGGCTTGGAGTTTGTTTAGTCCTTGTTATTTCGTGATGCTATTAGTAAGTTCTTAAATCTTCATGTGTGAGGTAAACTGTTGTGCTTCATATGCATTGTTCGTGTAAACTGTCGTGTTTGTTATGCATTCTTCTCAAAATTCTTGAAATTTTTGAGTTAAATTCCTAAAATTGTTTTGAGCAAACAAAAAGGAATCAAGTTTTTAAATTTGTTAAAGACAATTTGCCGTTAGCAAATATTATTGGTTATGCTGACTTGAGGTAGTACAATTTGGTCGAACCTCACTGGCCACGAGTGGCTCGACTAGTTGTTTACCAACTATCTTTAGCATACTTCAAAAAGTTTTATTCATGATAAATGGTTAAAGAAAATGTTCGATCCCGTTGAGCTCACATGGTGTCTAACAAACCACTAACCATCTATCATATTAATTATTTTTCTCTAAAAGTAGTTTTAAAGAAAAATGCGTTTTAAATAACCTCTTTGAAATTCCTAATTGTTGAGTTTCTACATTTTGAGTATCCTCTTGGGATGTTTATTGCTCTTATATGGTAAAAGGACACAGATTGATCTTCCTATGATAATGCCATGATTTTTGTCACCTCAAAGAATGATGTATTTTTTTTTTATTTGATGTTAGTCGGGGTTTTTCCCAAACCTATTTCAAATGCATGTTCTCTCCAATATGTTAAACCTCACATGAATAGTTTTATGAATTTTTGGAGCTTTTTATAATTAAAAAAAAGGGTTCTTTGGACTTTTGTCCTTATTTATTAAACTGGCATATCATTTTTTGGTTGGTCTTAAGGTTCCATGCTCTTTCTGATTGTTGGTCAGATTAAATATATATATTCATAGTCTTTGTGTGTGATTGCCTTAAAATATTATAAAGTGAATTTCCAACTTAGATTCAGAAACCCAACACTCTATTCCCCAACCCAACAACAAACTGACAGTTTTTGCTAAAATCCTTCTATCCCATACAAATACCTTTCCACAAACCACACCCATGAACTCCCTTACCTAGCTTTGAGGTTCATCCCCCCCATTCTTCCCTATATTTTGAAACTACCACCCTCCTCCATAACCCATCCTCTTCCTTTCTAAACTGCCACAACCATTTCCCTAATAAGGCCTTATTGAAAGTAGTAAGTTTTCTTATCCCCAAGCCATCGTTAGCTATAGGCGCACAAACTTTATCCTATCCTACCAGATGAGTCTTGCTATCACCCCATAGAAAATCCCTTTGCAACTTTTCAATTTTATTAGCCACATAAGTAGGAATGGTGAATAGGGATAGAAAATAGGTAGGAAGGCTAGATAACGTACTCTTGAGTAACATCAATCGACCCCCTTTAGACAAACACAACTTCTTCCACCCGGCTAATTTTCGCTCAAAAATTTTTTTTTTTCCAAAATGGGATTCCAAATTGAAGGGGAGTTATGTGAAGCCCCCAACGGCATGCCAAGATAAGACATAGGCAAAGTTCCAACTCTACAGCCCAAAATTTCAACCAGGGCATGCACATCATCAACCTCCCCAAGATAAGACATAAGACACCTTTTGACTTATGTTTTAAACCAAAATGTTGAAGGGAACATATTCAACAAGAGGTGTAAAGGAAATCATTACAGGCTTCAATGTGATATGTGAGCAATCAATTTAGAAATCCTTGAGAATTAATCTTGATGCAAACTAGTTTCAAACACAAATGACAAATTAAACCACAGGCCAAGAGAGAGGGGTTAAGAGTTCAAAACCAAATTAACCACGTGATATCTTCTATTTCAAAGAGTCCAAATTTTGAAACAAAGACTAAAGTTTTGACATCAATCATGGAGATGAAAGTATGTCTATACTGAACAAAAGGTTTGCAAAAGACTTTAAAATGACTTTCAGAATCTAGAAAAATATACAATTTCGCATTCAAAAGTCTTCCATTTACCCAAGATCTGCAAAACATCTAATGAAGTTTTTTGATCTTACAACAATAAAAAAATTTTTTAAGAAAAAAAAATCTTATACACAAGTCATGTGCAGACAGGTTTCTAAATCTAAGTTGGAAATTCACTTTATAATATTTTAAGGCAATCACACACAAAGACTATGAATATATATATTTAATCTGACCAACAATCAGAAAGAGCATGGAACTTTAAGACCAACCAAACAATGATATGCCAGTTTAATAAACAAGGACAAAAGTCCAAAGAACCCCTTTTTTTTTATTTTATAAAAAGCTCCGAAAATCCATAAAACTATTCGTGTGAGGTTTAACATATTGGAGAGAACATGCATTTGAAATAGGTTTGGGAAAAACCCCGACTAGCATCAAAAAAAAAAAAAAAAATACATCATTCTTTGAGGTGACAAAAATCATAGCATTATCATAGGAAGATCAATCCGTGTACTTTTACCATATAAGAGCAATAAACATCCCAAGAGGATACTCAAAATCTAGAAACTCAACAATTAGGAATTTCAAAGAGGTTGTTTAAAACGCATTTTTCTTTAAAACTACTTTTAGAGAAAAATAATTAACATGATAGCACCATACTTGATGGTTAGTGGTTTGTTAGACACCACGTGAGCTCAACGAGATCAAACAATTCCTCTAACCATCTATCATGAATAAAACTTGTCGAAGTATGCTAAAGATAGTTGGTAAACAACTAGTTGAGCCACTCGTGGCCAGCGAGGTTTGACCAAATTGCACCACCTAAAATCAGCATAACCAACAATATTTGCTAACGGTAAATTGTCTTTAACAAATTCTAAAAATTTATAAATATGAAATTTAAAAACTTGATTCCTTTTTGTTTGCTCAAAACAATTTTAGGAATTTAACTCAAAAATTTCAAGAATTTTGAGAAGAATGCATAACAAACACGACAGTTTACACGAACAATGCATATGAAGCACAACAGTTTACCTTACACATGAAGATTTAAGAACTTACTAATAGCATCATGAAATAACAAGGACTAAACAAACTCCAAGCCATTAATATCAACCAAAATAACACACAAGGTACTTTCTCACCCAAACTACCCCAACAGAACCATCTCGAATGGATTACTACAATAAGACCTAATGCTCTGACTTAGATCATTATCATTTTCTAATTCAAAAGTCTATAGAATCATAACCTAAGCTCTGATACCATAACTGTAACACCTCAAAATCATAAACAATAAAAGTCTATTCAATCTAAATAATTCATAAAAAAATATTAAATAAAAGAAACCAGCATCCTAAAATCTTGTCACAAATGTCAGAGCTCTAATCCACCAAAGACAACATCCTTAAAATAATTCTCCAGTACCATGTTTAATGCCATAAAAATAATAATAAAATCCTCAATTCCACAAAATAATTCGTAACTGTTGTCTTCCAAGAATTTCTACTCCAATAATCTCTCTAATATACCTGTAAGGGGAAATAAAAGGGGAGTGCGATAACTCAATAAGTGGAATTCACTAATATTGGGGTGTAAGAACAAACCTTTCAAATAAATAATTCTTACAACAAATTCATAACTTGTAACTCATCAATATTTTATCATCAAACATTTCATATAAAAAAAAATATCTTTATATTGTGAGCCATTGTAATATATATATCAATACCATTATATAAACAATTTCCTAAGTTTTTCTCGTGGTTAACGTTTACGCCCCGTTGACAGGGTTGTACTATCCCTTTTTTGGGACTAGAACCTCCTTTTCATCTACTTTCTTAAGGATGGTTCCTTTGGCACCTAAAGGTGCACTCCCTTGCTAAGGAGCTTCCTTTTTGGATCCTCAATAGTATACTTCCTTGCTAAAGAGCTATCAAATGTTCACTGTCCCCTTTTTTGAGACCGTTCCTTACTAAGGACTAAATACAATACTGAGTTTTTAATCATGACTTGGCATAGGTTTTCAAAACACAATTCAATATGCTCACAAAAATAATCCATTCATAATTCTCAAAATATAAAGATATATTCACACATACAAGTTTAAATAAATTTAGGTTGTCACACAAGTTTTTCATAAAACGAATAGTCAATGTGCACATCAAACATTTATAAAATATCAATTTATATATAGAATATCAACATATTTCTTTGATATAGAATAGTTTAATAATCAACACTATTTTGGGAAAACCCCCAAAATTAGTAAACACCACTTACCTCTTAGTTGCAAAAATAAAAGAAATCAACCAATCCCGTCACTAGGTCCATTACCAAGAATCTCAAAACCTAGAAATATAAGGAACAAGCCTATTAATAACAAGACCTATCGCAAAGTTTATTATCACATTTGTCTCCAAAATTGAATAGGATCTCCTAAAACAAATCAAATGCACTAAAGCCTAGCTTGCCCAACCTAAGACAAGTACCCATTCCCAAACAGGAACCAAACAAGCATACAAACTCATAGTGCCACAGCACAAAACCAAAGCATTTTAATTCTCCACTGCAAGCAATGTGCACATATAAACATAACATAAAACACATCAATTCATGTCTAACTCATTGAGGACATGCATGTAAAACTATCTTTAATGTGTCTGATACATAGGCATGTTAAAGGATTTAAAATATCCATTCTTTACCTAAACACCTTTCCAATAAATCAAGTTAATAATCTAAAATTGGCAGTTTGAGGTAAGATTTAGTAGAAAAATTTTCAAAATTTAAATCCATACAAATTTGAAAGCCTAAAATGGACACCATTACAAAATGATGCTACCTCAGTTGCTGAATTTGGAAGCAAGGCCAATTTTCTGTAATTCGATCCAAACTACTATAAAAAGGCCCAAAGTTTCAAAAACAAATGTTGTCACAATTCACAACAAAATACTTTCAATAACCCAATCAAGCTGTAAAAGTATTGAAGTGTAAAACCCTGTTTAAACCCTAAATAAATGTCCCTAAAATTCATTCCTCCCGCCAAAAACCACCACCACTCTTAGTCTCCCTCATGCTCCTCACACACCTTCTCTCTCGCCAAAGCCCTAACCTTATCCCTAAGAAAAAGCAGAAACTCCAGTATAGCCCACCTTTATCCCTCAATTGGACCAAGCTGAAAGCCAACATGCTCCCAATTGCCATTCGATTTCCATTATAGTTGCTCGAAGAACAACCTAAATTTGAGGTAAATTGGGCTCCGGGAGCCCAAGTACTTGCCTTTCAGGCTAGGCTGCCGGACCGCCAATAGATCGATGTGTGCACCTTGGTCAAGGACTCTACTGAGGTTTGAACCCTCCTTCCTCCATTGTAATTAAATGTTTAGTAGTTTGAAACTCATCCCCAATATGAAATCTCATCATTCCTTCCTTGCCTTTTCTTAAAAAAAAAAAAAAGTGTAAGAATTTGCTCATAGGCTTAAGTTTTTTGGCTTAAGTGGTGTCCCTATAATATTAACCTTTTAATTAATGTCTTCCTAACGTGTTTCACTCCCCCAACACAATGCTATTAAGCGGGTAGCTGATTCATACATATTATGCATATCCCAATCCACAACTATTGTTAAATTAACCTTTCTTATAACTCAACTGATGTTCAAATCCCTCCATTGTAATTATTTAATTATAAAAAATAAATAAAAATGTTCAATGTTTACTTGTTTGAAACTCATCCCCAATATGAAATCCCATCATTTTATTTCCTTGCCTTTTCTTTTTTCTTTTTAAAAAAAGGCGTATATCATGATATATCATGCAAATCATGATCTTACTAACAAAAATTCACGATGATGGCCTAATTTGTAGCCATGGGTTCTTCCTTTGTCCTCAGGTTTGATCTCGAGTATGCAAGATTTTTCTTAAGCCAAACATGTAGTATACAAAAGCCGGGATAATTGTAGCGACAAAGCAAGCAATGTAAAAATGCTTTCATTCTTACATAAGCAAGCAATTTTTAACTATCTTCTAAGCTTCAGTGAAGCTTAGGACATAGTTAAAAATTGCTATCTTACATAAGTATACATGTATACGAGACTGGTAAAGAGCATACTAGCCCACCTTCACCTTTTATTATTCAGAGTCTTTAACTCTTTCATTTTTTCTTGTTGTTTATAAGAAAATTTAATTTTAAGAGTTACTTATGTCATGTGGAAAATATTTGACAAAAGGATAACATCTGTAAATTGTAGTTATTTACTACAAAAAACTACCCCTCCTTGGTTTACTGGAAATAACTACCATCTATTGCCACAAATAGAAGATGTGGTTTTAGAAGAAAGCTTTCCAACCTTTATCAAGAGAGATCAATCTATGCTTTTAGGGATGTCCATACGAGCATGGATGTAGGCAAATCAATTCACACTTGTAGGGATGCCCATACTCTCCAATAATTTAAGAGCAGGCTCTTGTAATCTAATTATTAGGCTTGTTAATTTAAGTTTGTGCTTGTATTCTTAAATTATTAAGTTGTAATAATTTATATTTCTTGCTTGATCATTTGTGCACTTGATTTTTCTCATTTTTATCATTACTTTGTGCATTTCTTAAAAAAAATCATATTAAGTTAGGCTGTACCGAACCCATATTTTCTTTTTCAATGTCAAATAATTGTTCTTGAGTGATTTCCAATCAAGAACAACACAAAATATGGTATGTACTAAACACTTGTAATTCAAAGTATTTAGTATGAGCATCAACTTTGTGGACTATAAATGACAATAGGGCTCCTTACAGTGTGACGGGAACTCTTCCATACAAGTGAACCTGCAGAGACCATTGACATGGTTGGTTGTGCCTTCACAACCACCTTGAAGCTACGCTTCTGCAAGACTCTAGTGAAGGAGAGTGTCATGGGCTTAACAGTGATTTCAACTCCTTTGGGAGCTATAATGGTAGCATTGTAGATGGATATGGCTTGACCAACATTGGTAACTCTTCTTCGGAAAACACCTATTGTTGGCTCTTGCTTGTTTTTCAAGCTAAGTTGCATTGTGGGATAGTTGAGAGCATCAGAGCCAAGTCCAGGAACGATTTTGGAACAGTTTATGGGTTGTGGACCAACGAGGACTGGTAAATTGGATCCACTGTAGCCCTCTCTGCATAAGAATTGGATGTAACTCATTTCATCCATGTCATAGACTAAGCCGGGGTTCACAGCTCTAGTTGGGTTCACTTGACCAGCACCAAAGGCAAATTCTCCATCTTCGTTCACCCTCCGGCTCATAGGTTTTGCTTGGTCAAGATTACAAGTGTCAGCCATAAAGATGTTAAGCATTAAGGAAAGTAATTAATGAGTAATTATTGAAGAATTCTTCAGATTAATAGAAGTCAATTTTCCTAAGAGTGATATTAGGGGTATACAAATTTTACAAGATAGGCAGTTGTATTGATTTTTAAATGCAATAAAAAAAAGTAATTAAAAAATTTATGTATTATGTTGTTGATGTGACATGACCAATTACATTATTAAGTCAATTTGTAAGTTTTTTTTTTTTTTTTTTTTTAATAAAAAAAATTGATAGTACAAAATCCATGGATTATGCTTAAAACAAAACAGATTTGCAAAGGATATAACACAATAATTTATAATTTTTCATAATTGTTGCCATGACAAATTGTGATTGGGTTAACATCACTTTCCCACAATGTTAATATGACAAACTATGATTAGAGCAACATTATTTTTCACATAAGCTCACCATTAATTTTACTTTTAGTAATACCAATTACAACATATCATCTCAATAATTATGAAAAAGATTATGAAAATTTTTGTCCTATTTTCTATTTTGGAAATAGGTAGAAACCTGTGAGTAGAAGGTGAGGTTGGAGGCATAGACATGAGGCATGATAACAAATGTCATTACCTTGGTCTATTCTTTTAATTAATTACCTGTGGTTAAGATGGCAGATTTGATTGCAGCTGGACTCCAAGCTGGGTGGAATGACTTCACATAGGCAGCCACTCCAGCAATGTGAGGACATGCCATGGAAGTCCCAGACAAGATTGAAAATTCTGAAAATTGGGTGTCACCTTTCAACCCAGTGAGCGACCTCAGAGGTGTAAAAGCTGCCAAGATGTTAACACCGGGTGCTGCAATATCAGGCTGTACCATGGCGCATAGGAAACAGAAACATTTATGTCAAAGCCAAGAAGAAAGGATAAAGGGTCTCTGATTTATACTCTTGGATGAAACAATAAAACCTATACCTTGAGAATGTGCAATGATCCTGGATTTGGACCACGAGATGAAAATAAAGGCACAAATGGAGCAGGTGCTCTTTTTGTTGCACGGGTCCTGTATATCACTGCTGATGGTGTTCTACATTGAACAAGAAATTAAGTCAATTACTTAATTACTACTCTGTCAAATAACCAAACATATCAGGAATTTCATCAGGGATTATGTTCTGTGTAACACAACTTTTCCCTATTGACTATCATTTTCATTTTTTTTTTCTTTTGTCAAGAATTTTGAATTTGTCATCAGTAACATACGGTAAAGGCATTATATATATATATATATATATAAACCAAGAATTATTACTTTGTGGACTTTGTGTACTCATTGATGAATTCGCCTATGGTACCATTCACAATGGTTCCAGGTGCCATGAAAATTTTGGCAACATCAAAATCAAGAAATTGATCACTTTCAATTATAGCGCCAACCCCACCAATTCCTTTAACAACAGATTCAGAACCAGCCTCAGCTAATTTGCAGTAAACAAGCCTTCCCTTAACCTTGGCAGGGTCTAACGAGCCTTCCATACAGTACCTGTTACATTACAAAAAGGTTCTAAGTATATAACTCTTTTTCTGAAATTTTCCGCTTTTACACTTCTGCTCAATGAGCAAATGAAAAGTACTTACACTGCATCTTCCTTGGTTGAAGAGCTACGGGCCGCATCAGCCCCACTGATAAGTGGGTATAATTCCTTTCCTGGATTGAATGTGCTGACCCCATGCCCCTGCATGAAGTTGGATGATAAAATAGTACAGATATGGAACTAGGATTCTAACTTAACGAAAATCGTGGTATTTTTTTATTTGTCCAAGTGTTTTTCCTTGTTATTGTTTGGGCAAAAGAATTTAACCAGAATTTTTTGTGTTTTTTTTTGGAGTTTCTTGGATCAATTTGTAAATTTTTTAGAAGAGGCAAGAATATACATTTTGGGGAACATTTTTAATTCTCTAGGTATATTTACTAGCCTTTTTTTTTTTTAAGGGAGGGGTGCCATATATGCCCCTTAACCCTTATCTAGGTCTATTTTTATTTCTAACGGAGTTTTTTAAAGTTCAAATCTTCCATCTTCCCTTGTAATTATTGAATTATAAAAATTTTAAAAACAAAAGGAAAAAAAAGAAGAAGAAGCAAAACTTGTTATTTCAAGAACAAATATAGTTATTTAGAATTAAATGAGATAAATAAATATGAGAGAGAGAGAGAGAGAGAGAGAGAGAGAGAGAGAGAGAGAGAGAGAGAGAGAGAGAGAGAGAGAGAGAGTTGCCATACAAGTTTAGTTGATTAATTTTTTTTAAAGGGCCTACCTTTGTATGGTTTTATTTTATATATGCTAATTTAATTAATATTATTAGATAAAGACTTATTTTTGAAGATATGAATTACATTTATTTTTGTTCAACAATGGTACTTTTTATTTTTTAGGTTAAGGGAAAAAATGATAGAAGAAGACCAAAAATAACATTAATAGAAACAATAAAAAAATAACATGTCAATTAAATAAGTGACATAAAGTATGACTTCAATTATAATAAAATAGAGGAAAAAATATATGTGGCTGACTCTAGCTAATATTTTGAGGATTTATAGCCGATCCCAAAATTTTGAGACTAAAACTTTGTTATTATAATGGTAGGTTTTATTAGGACAAAATTTCTGTCCAAGTTAATTTGGAAAGAAATCATGCAAACTTCCTTTATATCTTTTTATTGGATGTGAATTTTGACATATTTATCGTTAAATTGCATTTTTTATTATTATATCCACCATGCTATATCATCAATCAGATATTTAAATTTAAAATTTTTATAGTATTAAATTATACATAAAAATAAGTTTCTAGATCGAATAGTAATTAGTATCTTTTTTAAACAAAATTTGACATGTATGTTAAAAACATAAAAAACATACAATCTAATAACTAGATTTTCAAAATATATAGCTATGTCAATTTTTTAGTGGGAATTTTGAAAGGTTTCTTTTTAAACTATTTTAGAGAGAAATTTTGTCTTATTTTAAATATATTACTTACCGATGGTTTGTATATGCAATACATGGATTAAAGTAAAATAAAGAATAAAAATATTATTTTTAACAGCTTTATGAAAAAATAGTAATTACTTACTGTGATGTTCCTTCCATTTCCCAAATGAACTTTGCTCCTAAAATCCCTATCAATGCCACTAGCTGCCGCGGTTAGGATCCAAGGTGCATGATTCGTCACAGATAATAGAGATGGTCCATCATTTCCAGCAGATGCCACAGTGATAATACCCTTCTTCATGGCATGAAATGCACCGATTGATATAGAGCCAGTCGTGTAATTTGCAGACCCTCCAGCGATAGAAATTGAAATAACATCCACACCATCGTACGCAGCAGCATCAAAAGCAGCAAGTATATCCATATCCGAGCACCCAAAGCTGACCCAACAGACCTTGTACACGGCTACCCTAGCCGAAGGCACTGCACCACGTGCTGTACCATTGGCCAGCCCATAGAGGCTTGCATTTGGAACAACGTTTCCGGCTAAGGTTGACGATGTGTGGGTCCCATGGCCTGTGACATCCACCGGAGATAAGATGTCAGCCGGATCGGGGCGTCCATCAAGCTTGAAGTATTTGGCTCCTATGAGCTTGCTTCAAGGTTGCCAGAGAAAGAACACAGGTCATGAAAATTACTCTAAGTTTGTGGTAAACGACTAAGAATTAGAAAAACAGAGTAACTAATATGTAACATATATTTTTGAGTTTGATATTTACTGGGGTCTAGTTAAAGATAGCTTCCTTGAACTTTAATTTATAGGAATTACAAAATTTTACTTTTTGTAGTTTTTTAAAAATCACAACAACATTCAATAAGAGGTGAATTGGTATAGATAGTGGGAGAAGAAATTAAGAGACAATATTTTGATATGAGACATAACAAAATATATTACTAGCACTAGACTAATTATCGCTTCAACTTAAAGATATCTTAAGCCAGAGAGAAAGAGCACAGGTCATGAAAATTACTATAAGTTTGTGATAAAATATTTTTGAGTTTGGTATTTACAATTTTTGAGTTAAAGATAGCTTCCTTGAGCTTTAATTTATAGGAATTACAATTTTTACTTATTGTAGCTCTAAAAATCACAACAACATTCAATAAAATGTGAATTGGTATAAATACTGGGAGAGGGGAAGACAACATACGAATCACTTATATGAGACATAACAAAATATATCATTAGCAATGGACTAACTATCACTTGAACTTAAAGATATCTTAAGTTGAAGTTCTTCTTTAGGAGAAAGTTACCAAAGAATAAACAATAATGTCTATGTCCCAGACTACAGCTTATTACACTTTATTTTTTGATGTATTAGAATTATAATTTTACCCTTATGTCTCTATTTTTTTTTTTTTGAGTTTCACTAAAACTTGACACAATTTATGGCACATTCATAATAAATTTTTTTTTTTTTTTTTGGTTGAGAGTCAACATTCACATTCATAATAAAGGTGATTTGTTTCTATAAAAAATAAAATAAAATAAAGGTGATTTATCAATATTGAAGAAGGCCTAATTTGGTATTTTTTCTCAAGTCATTTTCCATCTTGAACATACGGGGAAAAAATGGTTCATGGTTTGGCATGTACTTCCAAAATTGCCATTGATTTATTATTATTATTGAAAATGAAATGCTTTCGGGAAATGTGATATCGTTTTCCATGTTTCAAAAAATAGATGGGCATTGACAATCGAGAATGACCCGAATTGCAGGATTTAATGCTTCCTCAGGTTTCCTTGTTTGTTTAGCACAAAAGAAAGTGTCTCTGTTGATCCAAATTCAGTTTAGAAATTCTAAATTTTCACCTAAGAGAGAGAGAGAGAGATAAGAGCATTTGTGATGGAACTATGTTTTAGGAAAAAATGAAGAGAGTGAACTTCATATTGCTAGGTGCATAAAAAAATATACTGGAAAAAAAAAAGTGCATCAAAAGAGGATCTGGCTTACCTCCAGTTTTTTTAAAACTGGAATCTCCTTTTATTTTAATGAGAAACTGCCACATTATCCACTAACTAAATAAAATGTGGAGATTAAAATCTACTACCATTTGCCATTATATATTTAAAATAAAATGACATATCTAGTTAAAAAAGTACTGGAGGTAAGCCAAACCTATCAAAAGAATAAGAACAGGATTTTACTTGTTGCATCCGGAGAAATTAGCAAAGTGGCCACAAGATCCTTTCCATTTTTTGGGTGGAGGACCAAACCCATCATCCTTAAAGCTTTTAGATTGTGGAGTAATTCCTGTTAGCAGTAGACCAATTGCATCAGTTTTATATTTTATTTTTTAGGATAAAGTTTAGCTTCTAACCAGTTTAGAGTTATCTCTTCTAATCCACTACACGATAATTTATAAAATTATTCATGTGTATTATTTAAACAAGTCACATAACTCATTAAAAAAATCGCATAATTTTAAACTACACAGATGATTTTTTCGATTGCCACATAGTAGATGTGAGGAAAATTGTTACAAACTGGTTTTGAGCTCAATTTTTTCCTATTTTTAAATTTTAAATACAAAACTAATACCATAAAGTTGAATTAAAAAGAAAATCCAAGAACCTGTATCAAGTAGACCGACAACTATGTCTCTTTCTGTTTTTAATTTTCTTTTTGCAATTTGAGGTAATCCGACAAAGTCCCATGATCTTGTAGTATGCAGCTTGTGATACTGATTCGGGATAACAGATAAAACCCGGTCCATACCTGTATAATTCACAACAAAAACTCAGTTACTATAAATCAATATATCATATAAATAACTGAATCCAAATAATTGGGGAACATACAACAATAGCTTCACGTACTTGCCAACTTTTGGGCTTCATCTTCAGATAATTTTGCGGCAAATGCATTGAAGCTGTAATGATAGCTATGGACCATGGACTCCTTAACATCATTTTCGCTGTTCCATGCATACATAACAAGTCAAGAAACCTTTTGGTTGTTCAAACTGCATATATATGCCTAAAAAGTACATGTATATATGTTCAGTAATTCTAAGTCCAAGAACATAAAAAAGTTTCTTAACTTTTTTCATAATAACTATCGTTTTTGTAATTGGTGTATGGTAAAAGTGGGATCAGGTGGAATAATGAGAACGTAACATTGTTGCAATTTCAAGTTATCACCTTAAGAAATTATGAAAAATGTTATAGAAAAAAGTTATTTATTTGAGTCAACCTACCTTCCTTTCACAGAAGAGAGGAGCTGATTGTGTGTTTGAGTTGCATGGTCTTTGTCCACTGGATGATCTCCCAAGTAAATGATGTAAAATTTCTGTACAACTTAACATGATCATTGAAATGAGAGAGAGAGAGAGTTATTAGATACTTATGGATCCAGACAAAGAATTCACACCTTTTGCTCATCTCCAATTACACCAACAAGACCTATCAAGAATAAGAGAAAACAGAGAGTGCTAGCGTGGAAACCTTTTTCTATGAACATGTTTACAATATTAGCTTTGTATAATCTCATTCAGGGTGCTGTGTATTAAGAAAGAGAATCAAAGATCATACCCTTCTATGATACAACTCTGCCACAATAACTTTGACGTGGCATGTTATGAGTAATTGAGAAAAAATTATGAATCTCTATAAAAGTAAACAAGCAACCAGTCACAATATCTATCACATAGAATAGTTATGAAAAATGGTGCTATAAAGAGGTGGTTTTAGAATAGTTGGTGTATTAATGGTATTGCATTTCCTCTGTAGTGTTTTGACAAAGGAACTTGAATTGGACTTTTTCAGCTCCGATTGCACAGGGTTTTAGTTAGGAAACCTTAAAAGGAAGATTACAGGTTCTCCTGTGCTGTAGCAGTCAATGTCGTAGATATTTGGAAATTGATATGAGAAGGTTGAGGTGGCCCATGCATAAACCACTCAGTTGGGATTTTAGACATCATAAATATATTGTACCATATATTCCCCAATTTGTTGCATTGCCAAATTTTACTTTTAAATAAAGACTCTAATTGAAATGATATTCATAATTCAGCTTCTTTTGAGTGGAACCTACCAATTTGTGATCTGTGAGATGATTGGCATTGGTAATTTGGTATGGTGGAATTTTAAACAATTTACCTCATGTTCTTTGATTTAATTATAAAATTTTACAGACCTGAACTTTTAAACAACCTCAAAATATTCTTGCTTGAGAAGAAAGAAGAAACCACAACACAAGGAACCCATTTTTCTTGAATTCGAATTCAAGCAAGTCATCCTATCAGTATCCAATAGTAAAAATAAGGTAGCTTAAAAGCTTCTTAAGGAGAATAGTTGAGTTTTATTTTAAAACTAGCCGATGTCTATAAATTTATTTTAGAGTATTTTATAAGAAACTATATTTTTTTTTCTATATGAAATTATCTTTATGACAATGTTTAAGTAGGATAGATTCCTCTCATGTAAATTGAAAGAGTCTAAACAGTTCAGTTATATACACCAAAAATTTCACATAAGATTTCAAAAATTCTATCACATAAAGTTATATCATTCATCTCATTTGAATCCACCACAACACAAAAAAAGGGAAAAAAAAAAAAAGGAATATGTGAAATTTTTCTTTATCTATAGACTTCATAAAATTTAAACACTTAAGTAATATGGACACAGACATATATGACACAACGCAACATAGCATAGATTTACACAAAAATGCTTTAAAAATTAAGACATAACATGGTAAGACTATGACAATTAAAAAATTGGCAGTATAAGTCAAGATTTTGTAGATAATTTTATTGGTAAATTATACACACCAATCAATTTTGAACACGCTAAAGGTTTTAAAGTTTTTATGCTTCTTTCTTTACCTAAACAACTTTCAATAAATCAAGATAATAATCTAAAATTGACAGTTTTAAGTCAAGATTTTGTTGGTAATTTTTCAAAACTGAATTCCATAGAAACTATTTACTATTTAGAGAGTGTTTATTATATGTGTTTAAACAACAATTTTCAATATTTAACCACTGAAATACGTATTTTAATGAGGCTTAAAAAAAAAAAAAAAAAAAAAAAAAAAAAAACAAACAAACAAACAAAAACCAACGTTTGTCACAAACTCACAAGTCACAACAACAAAAGACAACTCAAAAACAACCCAGACGAGGTGTAAAAGTGTGTAAAACCCTAGTAGAAATGTCCCTAAAAAATAATAATCCGCCTCTCCCACCAAAAACCACCACCACCACTCTCACTCCACCTCACGCGCCTCCTCTTCGAAATTCCACAGACGCTCCTCCTTCAAACCCCCAACTTCCCTTTCTCCAAAACCCCAATCCCCAAACTCCACAGCCGCCTTCCTCGCTCGATCGGACCGGGCTGAAGCCGATACGCTCCGAATTGCCATTCGATTTCCGGTATAGTTACACGGACAGCAGCCCAAGTGTGAGGCCAATTGGGCTCCGGAAGCCCAAGTACTCGCCTTTTGGGCCGGGCCGCCAATGGACCGGCGTGAGAGTTCAGGGAATGCCACTCACTGAGTCTGAGAGGAAGGTTCTGGTTGATAAGTGTCAGAGGCACATCAATCTCGGTACAAAGTGTTGATTTTCTTATCGATTTGATCATTTTGGGTATTGGGTGTTTGGTTTTTTAAGATTTTAGTTTATTTGAGCATGTGGTTTGTTGTTTTACTTATCAAAAAATTAATTTGGCTTTGTGGTTTTTGGGGATTTTTATTTTTTATATTTTTTATATATAAAAGATAGAAATTTTATTCATAACAGATGAATACAAATACATATAAGACTGCCCTGAAATCCAAATACAGGGGAAACAAGAAAACTGAATACAGAATGAACAAGAAACTGAAAACAGACCATAACAGGTATGCAGAGATATACATACCAACAAGTATGCAGCGAAATACAGATTGTGACCATACATAACAGCAGCAATAAAACAAATAAATACTCAATTAAAGCCTTTAGTTATGTGATTGAGCAGCCACCAGCCTTTGATAATCCTGTAGAAAACCAATTGCGCCATCAAGAATAGACTTGGGACGGGTTTGTATATGTTCAAAATAATATTTGTTTCAAGCATTCCAAATTGCCCAAGTAGTCATTGCCCATTGCTACAACTCCTGCTGTGAAAGTCTATCAATCAAACAGCGAAATAACATGAAAAAGTCTTTAACATGATTTGAACATTTCTGACTTTTTCCTCTGCAAAGTGTCCATACATTCCTTGCAAACGGACACTCCCAAAGCAAATGAGCAGCAGACTCCAATTGCTGGCAGCAGAACTCACACCATGGATCAATATTAATCTTTTGGCAATGCAAGTTATCTCTAGCAGGCAAAATGTTTGAGCATGCTCTCCACACAAACATCCGAACTTTCGGAGGTACATGCGGTCTCCACAACTGTCTCCAAAAACCTCTGTCAGCCACCATCCCTGAATGTTCAACCCGATCCAACTCTCTCATCCTTTGTGCAACATAGTATGCAGATTTAACAGAGAATTTTTGAGACCTGTTTTCCTTCCAAACCAGCCTATCTCGTGAATACAACCGTGTCAGTGGTAACTGCAAAATTTCCATACGTGTCTTATGAGCAAACAGGTCAAATATTTTCTCTCTATCCCATTGTCTTGTGGTACTATCAATCAGATCCTTCACCAATAAATTAGGCCAAGTATCTCCCAGAAAAAAACTGGTTTATGCGTCAACCATTTATGATTTGAAACTTCAATGTTGCTTCCATCCCCTACCTGCCATTTTGAACCTTCCTTGATGACATCACTAGTTGCCAAAAGACTTCTCCAAATGTATGAAGGATTGATGCCAGTCTCCACATCCATAAACGAGCACTTTGGAAAATATATTGACTTGTACACCCAATAGAACAAAGATTGAATATTATGAATCAATCGCCAAGCTTGTTTAGCTAACATAGCTAAATTAAAAGCTTGAATATCTCTAAACCCCATACCACCCCTCTCTTTTCTAGTACAAAGTCTTTTCCAATTGATCAAATGGATTTTCTTTTCATCTTTTGACTGGCCCCACCAATATTTAGCTACTATAGAATTAATAGCATCACATAAGGCCCTTGGGATTTTAAAAATACTCATAGAGTAAGTGGGAATAGCTTGAGCAACAGTTTTAATTAGGATCTCTCCCCCTGCCTTAGAAATATATTTTTCCTTCCATCCTAACACTCTATTAGTAATCTTTTCCCACAGCTCCTTAAATGTATTGACCTTAGATTTTCTTCCAACCATTGGCAAACCAAGATACTTCTCACAATCCTCCACAATTCTTGCACCCAATAATAAATAATAATAATTAAAAAAAAAAAAAAAACATAATTGATCTTTGGTCATTTTTTTATTTGAAATACTAGTATGATAGATCAAAGAGATTACCATTTTACCAAAATAATTAGAACTGTAAATCACTTCTCGAAAATTTTTATTGAAAGGCAGCCGTTCAGATGCCTCATTTTCTAACATCAAGTCAAACTTACTCTAGTTTTGCCCTCGCATCTTGCCATGTTTCTCTTGGAGTAACCTGCGTTAGATGTCAAAATGAAATGCACTTCTAGGATGAATGGATTACAAAGGCTTCGAATCTGAACCATTTTACTAAACAAAAGAAACTTTTCTTTCCCCCATATTTCCTTTTCTTATTCACTGCTTTTGATTTAGTATATGTGTCTTTTTTGTAGGAAGAGATGGTTTAACCCACAACATGCTGAATGATATCCATAATAATTGGAAACATGCCAAAGCAGTGCGGATAAAATGTTTAGGTGTTCCCACTGTGGACATGAAAAATGTGTGCAGCTCTTCCTTTTCTTTAGCATGAGGTATCTTGCCTAAAAAGGTAATAACATTGAAGTTTAGCTTTTTATGAATCTGTTGCACTATAGCTTGCAGTACCTCATGTAGGTGGAGTAACGTTTACATCAGGATATCTCCTTGCATTTCTTTTCATTACAAAAGGAATTTTATATCTCTAAATGGCCCTAAATTTTCATCTTACCTTGGTAAGTGTTATATTCAAGTTTGATGTGTTACTTACAGGATAAAACATTTGGAAAGATCATCCACAGACATGGTGGCCTACTTGTATTATATAGAGGCAGGTACTATCATCCCAAGAAAAGGCCTGTGATTCCATTGAGGCTGTGGAGATCCCACTAGTCTGTATATCCCAAGCTGATCAAGTCTTTAAAACTACAATTGGTGGCCTAAGCATTGAGGAGACAAAGGAAATGAGAAAGAGAGGACTAGCTGTTCCCCCTTTAACAAAACTTGGTATATGCTACTTAAGACTTTTTTTTTGTTTTGTAATTTACGACAATAGGTGTATGTTTGTTGTCCACTAACTCAGAAGCTCGAACTGCAGCCAAGAATGGTTATTATGGTAGTCTGGTGCCCATGGTCAGAGATGCTTTCCTTTCCTGTGAACTAGTTCGGATAGACTGCAAGGGTCTTGAGAAGAGTGATTACAAGAAAATAGGTTGCAAACTCAGGGTAAAATACTTGAATTCAAATTTGTCTGCATGAGGTTTCCTATATTTACTAATATGATAAATACATTTATTTGATCTTTTTTTATAGGTAAATAAAAGTTTATTAGATGCACAAGAATAGTATACACAAACTATATGTGCAGCATTCCTTTATAGAATTGCAGTCAAATGATTAAATAATCACAAAATCCTAAAAATGAAGTAGATTGCAGATTGCCCAAGCCAGTGGCTCACTGATACAATGATCTTAGGAAACCACTTTCAACTCAATAACAGCTGTCTCCACACTGTTGAATATCTGAATATTCATCTCTTTTTATTAGTAACTTTCTTATTCGTTTGTCACCCACCAAAAAGCTTTCCCTATTTGTTAATTGCGAGAAAAGAAGTTTTTTTTTTTTTTTTTTTTTTTTTTTTTTTTTTTTTCAGAATAACATTGAATTTCTTACTGAAGATAAGTTCGTATTGTCTGTTAAATCTACATTCTCTGTGAAACAACTAGTGACCAAATGACCAATATCTTTTTCTTTTTTTAAATTGTGTTGAAATGTATGCTTAATTTTTTCAATATCCTTTTTGTATATGGAGCTTGCTGTTGGACATCCACCTAGTTGGTTACCATTAAGAAAAACTAGGGCACTTTTTACTTCCTATGGTTTCTCTTCTTGCAGCAATTATTTTCGCAATGTCTTGTGATGGTTATACAGCAGCTGAAAAATATGGGCAAGATGGGACTTTCCTTTTGTGTGTTTCATAACTTAGTTGGCGTTTTAAATTTTAGTCTCTTGAGTTATTTAGTTGTCAGATATTTTCTAATGTTGATGCAGGACATGGTGCCTTGTATCCTGGTTACATTTGAGAAGGAGCAGATTGTGGTTTGGAGAGGAAAGGACTACAAGCCTGTAGAAGATGGATGCTTCCTTCCAGACCGTGAATCTTTTGATGATATGGATGGTAGTTCATCAGATGGTAGTTTGGTTTGTGGTGAAGAGGGTTGTGACAGTGTGGATGGCACCAGGGCCAACAGGACTTCCACTCTGGTGATGATGAGGACTAGTTCCTTTAGCAGCAATTGGATTTGTTTGTTACTGTTATGTTTGTATTCTCTATTCTTCGAAGATCAAGTACAAGCAAAAGCGATAGGTACTTGTAGGATCATACTAGAAAGGGTATTGTCATGCACCCATTATTTGCCTGTAGATCTTATAATGGAGATCAAAAAGTCTAGGGACATATACTTTGTCACACACTTTGTTACAACTTATACATGTGTCAAGTGATGATTGGATTACTTTTCACTAAGTACTAGTAGTGGTCCCATGTGTAAGTGATGTAATTCAATCACAAGTTGACAAATTTGCAAATTGTGACGAAGTGTGTGACCCTAGAAGAATTGGATGGAAGTTGTATCTTATGTAACAGTTGAAGCAATCAACATGTGGGGTCCACTAGTTTGTAGCCTCCACCAACTGTGAATGATGCATAGATAATTCTCCCTTGTAAGCCTCTTCATGCCCACTTTTTGGTGCTCTTCCCTCTCCAATCCAATCCTAGTGTAGGAAAAGAACCAAAGAATAATTGAGAATGAGGAGACTGTATTGAATCCGATAATCATGTCACGCTATTTATTGTATAGATCCCTTAGATGGGATTCACACAATTTTGACTGCAGAATACCTAGTGCTATACATGCACTATCACTAAGCGTGGATGCAGATTTACTTATCTTTTTTATTCTCCCCCACACACCCCCCCACCCCCCCCCCCCCCACCCCCCCCCATCTGGATCTTTCCAACTTTATTTTATTTTATTCCCTGTGCATATGGCCTAAGCCATCTGTTGAAGATGTTGCATCTATATGTCAAACAAGCAATCCATGGATTACAGTTGAACAGTTTTAGACCCCTTAAACCACAATTAGATTGCGTAACCTAGATTAATTAGCCAAGTTGTTACTTAGTCAAATTAAATAATTCTAGGTTAAAACAATCAAATAATCATATCATGCATATAAAACGTATAAAGCAGCGGAAATAATAACGAACACAAGATATGATCACCCAGGAAACCACACGGAAAAACCTGGGGAGGATTTTACCCACCGATCCTCAAGGCAAAATGGAATCCACTAAGAAAGAATTGAAGTTCTTACAAAAGGACTTACAAGCTCCCCGCTTGACTTCCTAATGCTACCCATCAGTAAAACTTCCTGACACGACCACGCGCAGGCTCCGAGTCCATAGACTACTTCTTTCTTTGTATTCCTCAATCAACTACAAGCACCCACGCTTGATATTCTTTAAGTTTCAAAGGCAGCAACCAAGTTGATCATCAAGATGTTGATGTAATCTCAATCTTGAAAACCCTAAGTTTTGTGTAAAGGAAAGCTCCTCTAGATCTCACAAGAGATTTACACAAAACCGCAATGTATGAGCAATAATACAACTTGTGCAACTCTGAAAAAACGTGGCTAGGGTTTGCCTTATATACCTAGGGCAAAAACATAAAACCCTAAACGTTTAAAGAGTTAGGGCTGAGTTGGAAATTCTGCAGAAAACGCATCTGGGCCGATTTTCAATCGATCGAGTCTAACCTTCAATCGATTGAGCCAGGCCGAAATGCCCCAATGCATCTGCAGTTACTCGATTCCAACTTTACAATATTTTATCAACTTTGAGCAAGCCTAAACAAAACTAAGTACATTGTTTTGATCATGGTTTGCCAACATTACAAATTAGAGTTCTAAATACACAAATTCCTAAACCTTTAGAACCTAACAAACTCCTCCTTTGGCAATCCGTGACAAAACACAAATTAAAAGCTCAAAGTTTACAAGTAAAAAGCCTTTTACAAAATAATGCTCATAAACTAAAATTCAACCTAACTACTATCCATCGGTTGCAAGTGTAGACAGCAGCTTTGTTGAATCAACTTGTATATTCCTGAAATACTCAACAAACACATAAACGCATGTGTGGCAGAAAATAGTATATAAACAGGTATAACATTCTTGTAAGATTCACACAACACAAAATAAAGATATATATCAATGAATCAACTCAGAAATATAAATTAATAAGCAGTGAATCATAAGACAACAAGAATCAAATAAAAAACATGTATATCAATATATCAATCAATGTTACTCCCCCTAACATGAATATTCCCAAAAATGATATACAAAGTGAAGCACCTAGATACAATCTAATAAACTCCACACAATCTCATGCTAACAAAAAAAAATCTCCCCCTATCAACAAAATCTCCCCTACAAGTCAAAACTCTACTCCCCTTTTTTGTGACGGAATGCCAAAGGGCAATCATAAGTCGCCATCAAAAGGAGGTGGTGAGGGTGAATGTAGACGCGCAAGGTCGGCTCGCAGAGCTCGCATCTCATCAAGCAAATCCACCAAAATCTGACCATGAGCTGCCTGAACGGTCATGACAGTCTCCAAGATACGACGAACATCGAAGTCGGCTGAAGGAGGTGGAGGAACAGCAGCAGCAGCCACATCAGGATCAGGAACATCCTCACCAGCAGGACCTGTAGAAGATGAAGGAGGAGGAGGAGCGCTACTAGACGGCGCAGACCTAGGGTGTTTAGAACCAGCTCGAAGATGAGCGGCCCTCTGTTTAAGAAAAGACGCACCTATGGGAGTTATCACATGAACAGGCTCAGAAGCAGGGAAATCCTCTAAACCAAGATAAAGTAAAATCTTATGAATGAAAATAGGATGAACAAGAGCATGAGCTGTAGATGAACTCCTATAAACTTCGTTCAAAGAACGAAGAAAAAGATGGGGAAAACTAATAGGAGCATCAGTCACAAGAGCATACAAAAATACACACCTCTCAAGAGGAATGATGTACAGATGAGAAATGGGCCAGAGAGAGTGACAAGCTATCCTAAAGAAGAGATAGATAGACTCAGTAAGCTCAGCGGTAGTGATCCTAGGATCAGAACCCCACTGGATAGATGATCCAGTGATGTAAGACATGACATCACTCAACTCTGGAGACTCATCATAGGGATAGACAGGATGCCTAACCAACGGTACCTCAAGAGCATTAGCCAGTATCTGAGGAGTAATGGAGTACTCTACACCTCGTATCCAACTCCTAACTAGAGTGTTGGAATCATAGATGTGGATAGAGATGTTCGAGAAGAACTCTCTAATCAAGGTAGCCGGAGGAGGAGGATCAGACACAGCTAACAAGGTAACCATCCCCTATGCTTAAAATTTGCCCTAATGGCAGGATCTAGCTCATCTAACAAGACAGAATGCTCAGCCCAAATTTTTTTATTAAGGTTTAAAGTCTCATAGATCTCTTGCTTTTTCTCACTAAGGAACCTCTCTCGGTCAAAGGAAGGAGGGGGTGGAGAAGGAGAGGGAATAATCCTACGGGCTCTAATCTTCCTAGGCATGGTGCTAAGAAAAGGACAGAGACACAAAGAGAAAATCAACAAGAACAAAAACAAAACCAAGGGCAGACTGCAAGTTAGCACAAAAAAAATATAGAATAAAGATCTATATGATGCATGAACAATCACAATGTTATGATGCATGAACTAATGCAGTAACCACAATTCAAATATTAAGTTCAATTTCACAAAATTGGCTTGAACATAGAGTTTCTTAACAAAAACCCTAAAAATTTGAAAACCACTTGAAAAATTTTGTACCAAATTGATGAATTAAGCATTACAAGTGTTAAACAACAGATTATAATAACTAATTTCATCAATTCCACATGCCAATTTCATCAATTAAACTCATTTTCACAAAAAGCCCCAATTCGGATCAATTATAAACCCTAGAATTTTCAATTTTTCACAAAACTCAAAATTGATCAAATTAACCAACAAAGTACTAGTATATGATGTGTCCCCACAAAAACCTAATGATCAATTGCAAGAAAAAGAGCTTAAATTAACCCAAATCCCAATATATGTAAAGTCCGAAAATCATCCTTAAAATGCATGAAAAAATGAAAATAAAATCAAAAGGAAGGGCAAAAGAGTCTTACCGGCTTGAGGAAAGAGAGATTTTGCAAAAAATCCGGAGGAAAACGACAAAAAATTTGAACTTTTGGGCTTGCCTCGTCGGAGAGCAAAAAAGATTTTGAAAAGGATTTGAAAAGTGAGTTGAAAAAGTCAGATCTGAAGTTTTAAAAAAAAAACATTTTCCACGATCTTCGATCGATCGAAAATTACATTCGATCGATCGAATGTGACAGTTATTTTGACACATTCTGAGACACTTTTTCGATCGATCGAAAAACACACTGGATCGATCGAAATGGGCAGAGGCTCACTAAATTTTGAGAAAAATCACTGTTTTGAAAAATGCAAACCCAATTTTGAAAACAACTCCTCAAAGCATTTGAACAATGAAATCAAAATGCATGAGTATGAGATGAAATGCTTTTTCAAAAACCCAAAATTTTAAACCCAATTTTCTCAAAGACAAGTTTCAATCATCCTCCCATTCAATTTTCTCAAGCAACAAATATGTTGTGCACAAATCTCAAGATATTTTCAAACTTGGTTGGTCAGACCAAAAACACACACACTAGCATGTACAGTGTTTAACAAAGAGTAACTTGTGTAGTGTGTGAAACTAGCAAAAACTTGAGATACATGTGAGGTGATATGTGAATAGCAATCAAACACAAAGTTTACACAATTCATCACATAGAATTTAAAAGAGACTATCACCTAAAGAGTTACATCCTATAACTCCCACATCTCCTAGATCAAAAGCTTGCAATCATGTAAGTTTCTTGCATTTTTGCCTCTTATTTATATATGAATTGGCATTCAGCCTAATAGTACACACCGGTTTGAATTAAGTGAATTGGCATCAAGCCTAATAGTACACACCAGTTTTAATTAAATTGAGGCTACACCTTATGTTCTTTTTGTGCATGTGCTACACTTTCTCGAGCACTAAATCTTATGATATGCACTAAGGTGTTCACGATTGGCTAGAGAACAGTGGTGAGATGGTTATTTATGCCTTTCTCAAAAGGATCAAGTCCGACAGTCAAAGTACAAGTGACTTCATGATTAAGGCAAAGTGATTAAAAACCACACACATCTTTCCCACACAACATGCACTACAAAGTTTCAACTAGTCAAGTGCAGTAAATAAGCTCATCGAAGTTAAACAAGGTACACAAGACATGACATGTGTAATAAGATTGACCAACCTTGTTTTTAAAAAAATCAAGAAAAATATAGTGTTCAACAAAGATTTTGCTTTCTCCTTTCCTTTTTCCTTTTTTTTATTTTTTATTTTTATTTTATTAAAAAAGAAAACAAATAAATCCTAGAATGAAATGCATGTATGTAATGCAATGCAAGTCCTAGAACAAAAGAAAAACACAAAAACCAAAGAACAATGGTCACAACAGAATAGAGCAATGAAGCACAAGGACCATGTCAGAAAGACTCAGTTAGTTCGAGTCTTTTGCATCCAAAATTTTTTAGATGCACCCTGAGCATTGGAGTTCTTATTCACATTAGAGTGATTCCCAACTCCAGAATTAGAATAAAGGTTTAACGCCTTTACCAATTCACCAATTAGTGCCATAGGATCTTGTACTTGAGGCACAGGCACTTTTGGTCTTTTTGCTCTCTTATCAGCTTGAAGCTTGTAACAATTAGGACGGATATGTCCAGACTTACCACAATAATGACAAACCCAAGTAGGTTTACCATGCATCTTGTCCTTAGATTTGGTAGGCTCCTTAGGTTTAGATTCCCTTAAGTCTACCCTAATCTTCTTAGGTGGTGAAACTTCTACAGGTTTAACAACCTCACTCACAGGGGGTTTAATGGTTTCACTCACAACCTTACTCACCATAGGTTCAGAAGAAGAAGAAGAAGGAACAAAATTCGTGGAATGTGGTCCAGAATCAAGGATGCTTTCAACATATCCTAATCCAGATTTATCAAAGGGATACTTTTGAACATTCAACACGTGATCAAGTTTAGCACTAGCAGATCGAGCAACAGATAAATCATGTTCCAAAGATTTAACTTTATCAAGCAAAAGCATGTTCTCAGATTTAACATTGTTCAAAAGATCATTAGCATCAAATAATTTTACAAGCAAGTTCTTCTTTTCAAGCTCAAGAGCATCAATTTTCTTCAAGCCTAGATCAACTTTCATAGCATCCTTTGCAGCAATTTTGCAAAGTTTGTTGTAGGCCTCTTGAAGATCTGCATCTTCAGAGAGTTCCCCATCAGCAGGGTTCTCCTCAGCAGATATGCTTTCATTTACTACAGCAGTAGCAGTGAAAGCAATGAAGTTTCCATCCTTGTCACAACCGGACTCATCATCAGAAACCTCATTATCACTAAGGGTTACAGCCATAGCTTTACCCTTATTTCTCAAGAAAGTAGGACATTCAGATTTGACATGACCATACCCTTGACAACCAAAACACTGAGGACCCAAAGAATTATTTGAAGATTGACCTACTTGTTCTCTAGGTTTTTCAAAATTATTAACCTTAGTGGGATCATTCTTCTTAAAGTTTCTAGGTTCAGCAGTGTTGGTATTCCTTGCCTTCCTATTAGTGTTTCTAGGGAAATTTCTAAAGTTCTTGGCAAGGTAAGCTATCTCAGTAGGAGAGAGCTCATCATCAAATCCACCAGCCTCAACATCATCAACAGACTTAAGAGCCATTGATTTGGATTTGATAGTCTTGGGTAAGTCAGACTCATAGGACTGAAGAGATCCTACATGCTCATCCACAGGGATGGAGTCAACATCCTTACTCTCAGTAATGACTGTCACTTTGGGTCTAAAGTCTTCAGTTAAGGATCTAAGTATCTTCCTAACAACTTTAGGTTAATCATAGACTTCACCCAAATTATAAGCAAAATTAACAATATCATTAAGTTTAGCATAAAACTCATCAAAGGTTTCATCATCAGACATTCTAATGTTTTCAAACCTAGAAGTTAATTGCTGCAATTTGTTTATCTTAACAGCTTTTGTGCCTTCATGCACAGTTTGGAGGATTTTCCAAGCAGTATGAGCAACCTCAACATTAGAGATCCTCTTAAATTCCTCCATTGAAACAGCATTGAAGATGGCATTCATAACTTTGCTATTGAAGCCTGCTGCTTCTTTTTCAGAAGTTTGCCACTCACTCACAGGAGTAGTGGGCTTCTCCTATCTGTATTCAACGGAATTCCAAACCCTCTCATCTATGGATTTCAGGAATGCTTTCATCCTTACTTTCCAGCATGCATAGTTGTTCCCATCAAAGTGAGGAGGAACAAACAGAGAGTGTCCATGCTCCATGACAACTGGGGTCAAGGATTAGCTCAGAGATAAAAATCTCAAACAGAAGAGCAACCCGCTCTGATACCACTTGAACGGTTTTAGACCCCTTAAACCACAATTAGATTGCGTAGCCTAGATTAATTAGCCAAGTTATTACTTAGTCAAATTAAACAATTCTAGGTTAAAACAATCAAATAATCATATCATGCATATAAAACGTATAAAGTAGCGGAAATAATAACGAACACAAGATATGATCACCCAGGAAACCACACAGAAAAACCTGGGGAGGATTTTACCTACCGATCCTCAAGGCAAAACGGAATCCACTAAGAAAGAATTGAAGTTCTTACAAAAGGACTTACAAGCTCCTCGCTTGACTTCCTAATACTACCCACCAGTAAAACTTCCTGACACGACCACGCGCAGGCTCCGAGTCCACAGACTACTTCTTTCTTTGTATTCCTCAATCAGCTACAAGCACCCACGCTTGATATTCTTTAAACTTCAAAGGCAGCAACCAAGTTGATCATCAAGATGTTGATGTAATCTCAATCTTGAAAACCCTAAGCTTTGTGTAAAGGAAAGCTCCTCTAGATCTCACAAGAGATTTGCACAAAACCGCAATGTATGAGCAACAATACAACTTGTGCAACTCTGAAAAAACGTGGCTAGGGTTTGCCTTATATACCTAGGGCAAAAACATAAAACCCTAAACGTTTAAAGAGTTAGGGCTGAGTTGGAAATTCTGCAGAAAACGCATGTGGGCCGATTTTCGATCGATCGAGTCTAACCTTCGATCGATCGAGCCAGGCCAAAATGCCCCAATGCATCTGCAGTCACTCGATTCCAACTTTACAATATTTTATCAACTTTGAGCAAGCCTAAACAAGACTAAGTACATTGTTTTGATCATGGTTTGCCAACATTACAAATTAGAGTTCTAAATACACAAATTCCTAAACCTTTAGAACCTAACAACAGTGAAAACTGATAAACTGCGTACTAGCACTCTGCTTTGCAGTTGTCGATGTGCAATGCTAGTGAGCTATGATAATTATGTTCCATACCTCAAGTCATAAATTTTTACAAAAGATTTCATAATTGTTGAGATGACAAATTGTTAATGGTAAATAAGAAAGTGATGTCTATGGTGAGCTTGGATAAAAATTAGTAAAAGCAAATCAACCTAACAGATGTAATATTGTGTTGGTAGCATTTCTCAATTCTATTCAATTTGTAGCTGTGCAGTGTGTAGACATCATATTGTGTTGAGCTTGGATAAAAATTAGTAAAAGCAAATCAACCTAACGGATGTAATATTGTGTTGGTAGCATATCTCAATTATGTTCAATGATGCTACCTCAGTTGCTGAATTTGGAAGCTAGGCCAATTTTCTGTAATTCAGTCCAAACTACTATAAAAGGCCCAAATTTTCAAAAACAAATGTTGTCACAATTCACAACCAAAGACATTCAAAAACCCAAACGAGCTATAAAAGTATTGACGTGTAAAACCTTGTTTAAACCCTAAAGAAATGTCCTTAAAATTCATCCCTCCAGCCAAAAACCACCTCCACTCTGTCTCCCTCACGCTCCTCACACACCTTCTCTCTCCCCAAAGCCCTAACTTTATCCCTAAGAAAAAGCATAAACTCCAGTACCACCCATTTTTATCCCTCGATCGAATCAGGTTGAAGCCAATACGCTCCCAATTTCCATTCGATTTCCATTACAGTTTCACAAAGAACAACCTAAATTTGAGGTCAATTGGGCTCCGAGAGCCCAAGTACTTGCCTTTCGAGCTAGGTTACCTGGACCACCAATGGACTAGCATGTGTGCTCCGGTCATGGACTTGACTAAGTTTCAAACCCTCCTTGCTCCATTGTAATTAAATGTTTAGTTGTTTGAAACTCATCCCCAATATGAAATCTCATCATTTTCTTTCCTTGCCTTTTCTTTTAAAAAAAATGCATAAGAATTTGCTCACAAGCTTAAGTGGTGTCCCTATATATTATATTAACCTTTAATTAAAGTCTCCCTAATATGTTTCACTCCCCCAACACAAAGCTATTGAAGGTGAGTTTGGTTCAACTTTTTGATATTATGCTTTTTGAAAAAAGTGGCAGTTTCAAAAAGTGCGGTATGAAACTGAGTTTTTTTTTAAAGTTGAGTATTTGATAAAAACTATTAAAAATTGTTTTTTGAAAAAGCTGAGTGTTTGGCTAGTGGTTTAAGTTGTAAATTACCAAAAAGGACAATGTATATATAAGGGAGTAATCAATTTTTTTTTTTTTTTAGTATAAGATAGAAATTCTACTCAAACTTTTTTTTTTTTTTTTTGAGAAACAAACACACACATACACACACAAGGGAGAGGGAAAGTGGTTCTAACATAAAGGCATACTTCAACTCCATTCAGAAGTCATGGTAACTTTTAAGGGAGGGTGGGGTAAGTTATACTACACACAACACACTCTCTTAAACAATGTGGGACAATTACCCTTTTTTTTTTTTTTTTAGAAACAAACACACACACACACACACACACACACACACACACACACAAAAGGGAGAGGAAAGGGGGTTTTAACACAAAAGCACACCACAACTCCACTCAAAAGCCATGATAACTTTTAAGGGAGAGTGGGGCAAGTTATACTACACACAACACATTCTTTTAAGTAATGTAAGACAATTACCCATTCTTTTTTTTTTTTTTTTTGAAAAACAAACACACACACACACACACAAGGGAGAGGGAAAGGGGTTCTAACACAAAGGCACACCACAATTTCACTCAAAAGTCATGGTAACTTTTAAGGGAGGGTGAGGAAAGTTATACTACACACAATACATTCTCTTAAGCAATGTGGGATAATTACCCATTCTTTTTTTTGAAAAACAAATACACACACATACAAGGGAGAGGGAAAGGGGTTCTAACACAAAGACACACCACAATTCTACTCAAAAGCCATGGTAACTTTTAAGGGAGGATGGAGCAAGTTATACTACACACTCTCTTAAGTAATGTGGGACAATTACCCATTCTTTTTTTTTTTTTTGAGAAACAAACACACACACACACACACAAGGGAGAAGGAAAAGAATTCTAACACAAAGGCATATCATAACTCCACTTAAAAGCCATGGTAATTTTTAAAGGAGGATGGGGCAAGTTATACTACACACGACACACTCTCTTAAGTAATGTGGGACAATTACTCATTCTTTTTTTTTTAGAAACAAACACACACACACACACACACAAGGGAGAGAGAAAAGGGTTCTAACACAAAAGCATACCACAACTCCACTCAAAAGCCATGGTAACTTTTAAGGGAGGGTGAGGCAAGTTATACTATACACAACACACTCTCTTAAACAATGTGGGACAATTATCTATTCTTTTTTTTTTTTGAGAAACAAACACACACACACACACACACAAGGGAGAGGGAAATGGGTTCTAACACAAAGGCACACTACAATTTCACTCAAAAGTCATGGTAATTTTTAAGGGAGGGTGTGACAAGTTATACTATACACAACACACTCTCTTAAGCAATGTGGGACAATTACCCTTTTTTTTTTTTAGAAACAAACACACACACACACACACAAGGGAGAGGGAAAGGGGTTGTAACACAAAAGCACATCACAACTCCACTTAAAAGCTATGATAATTTTTAAGGGAAGGTGGGGCAAATTATATTACACACAACATACTTTCTTAGGCAATGTGAGACAATTACTTTAGCATAATCTAAGTGTATATGTGTGTGAAACTTCCTTCTGGAGACTTAAACTCCAACCCTTGCCCCCCACACTCCAAGGGTGAGCAGTGGTATCAACTACTTAATAATAATAATAATAATAATAATGATAATAATAATAAATATATTTTTGATATTATTTTAATAATGTTTGTGTTTAGTGTCATAATTATTTGTTATTACTATTAATGACTTCTTATCAATATTAATTAAATCTAAAAAATTTTCATCATCATGGAGCACTAAATGATAATGTAAAAAGATAATAAAACATGTGTTACAGAAAGGATAATAGATTTGTTATTTGTTGATTTATCAAAGGGTACAATTGGGTTTTTAAGAAAACATGTGGGCAATTTGGGAATTGATCCTTCCATTCCAACGGTAAAATTTAACAAAGGGTTGTGGCTTTTTGCAATTGCTGGTGCTAGCTGTCTACACGTTAATGTGCAAGTCCTTTGTATTTGAAAACATAACTTTCTTTCAAAGTACTTTTGCATTATGTTACCAAACACTTATTTTGAAATTTTAGCTTCAAAAAGCGTGCTTTGGCTCCTTAAAGTGGGACCAAACGCACAATCAATGGGTAGCAGATTCATACATATTATGCATATCCCAATCCACAACTATCGTTAAATTAACCTTTCTTATAACTCAACTGGTTGAAATCCCTCCATTGTAATTATTTAATTATAAAAAATAAATAAAAATGTTCAATGTTTACTTGTTTGAAACTCATCCCCAATATGAAATCCCATCATTTTATTTCCTTGCCTTTTCTTTCTTTTTCTTTTAAAAAAAAGGCGTATATCCCATGGTTTTCAGACCCGGACCGGACCGTATGGTCCGACCGGAAAAACCTCGAACCGCTCATTTTTGTGGTTCTTTTAGCATCAGGAACCGTTCTATGTGAAAAAAGCAGGGACCCGTGAGAACCGCGGTCAGACCTCACGGTTTTGAGAACAGTGATCAGACCGTTCCTCACGGTTCCCTGCTTCCTTTGAATCTAACCTTATAAAAAAAAAAAAAAAAAAACACAGAAGAGGAGAGATTGTCGTTGAAAAGACCGATCCGGACGAGCCAGTGAATGATGGCGAGAATGGAAGGCCAGTGGTGAGGAGTACCAGGGGCTTTGAGAATGGATTTGTTGAATTTGAAAGGATAATTTAGGGATTTGAGCAAGAAGGGGAGATCTTCGTTGAGTTTGGAGGAGGAAGGGAACTGGAGATGAGAGGGGAGATCTTCTGGCTTTGTTCTCCGCCGGTGATGGAAGGCCGGTGCTCTCAGTCCTCTCTGCTTTCATCTCTGGCTTTGTTCTCTTATTTTTTTGTTCTCCGCAGGTGAGAGTTTGAAAGAAAGAGAATGAGAAAGACAAATAAAAGAAGAAAGGACTGAAGAGTCAGATGAGAGGAGTGGGATGGGGATGGGGAATGGGGAAACGTGTGTGGAGGATAAAAAATAAGAGAAAAAAAAAAGAAAAAAAAACATATGGTCCGTATGGATGCAAAGAAAGAAAGAAAAAAGAATAAAAAATCACAATAAAATGTTACCATAATATTTTTACAATATTTCACAATAAATTTTAAGTAATAGACAGTTATTAGTTAATATTAATAAGTAAAAAAAATAATTTTAATAATGGGTTCAAATTAAAACTAGTGATAACTTTTTATATAAATTTTGTTGTGAAAGTATTGCTAAAAATGTTGAAAACTTCTCACTGCTTCTAAACAATTTTTCTTTGCTGTTGCGTGCGTAATGCTTGCTTGCTGTCAACTCCTTACATGTAATGCTTGCTTGCTGTCAAGCACTTTCTTCTTAGCTTTTGTTATTTATTTAACTTTAACAATTTTTAAATGTATGGACACCTTCATCTAGCTTTTGATTTTTTTTTTTTTTAATTCATAATAAATGGTGAACATTGACTATTCAAATGGGCTTGGGAGTTGGGAAAAAAATGATCCATAGTCAAATGGGCTTGGCCATGAGCAAATGAACTAATTTGTCTCTTAACTATTTTATTGAGTTTCATAAAGTAAAAATTATTGGGTACTAAAGTGTACTTTGTTATGACTTAAAAATAATTTAAAAATTCAATAGCTATTTATGTTTTTTTAGAATTTAATAAATCTTATTTGCATTATGAAATTTATGTTACAAAAAATACTATCTATATTTGTTTTTGGTTTTTTTAGTTAAATTTTCAATTTTTATTTATTTAATATATTAATTTATAATTTAAATAATTATTAAATTAATTATGACGTCATCACGGTTCGACCTCGGTTCGACCTCAAAAACCTTGAACCTCTCCCTTTTACGGTTCAATGAACGATCCGGGTCTGAAAACCATGGTATATCCTGATATATCATGCAAATCATGATCTTACAAACAAAAATTCATGATGAAAGCCTAATTTGCAGTCATGGGTTCTTCTTTTCCCTCAGGTTTGATCTCGAGTATGCAAGATTTTTCTTAAGCCAGACATGCAGTATACAAAAGCCAGGATAATTATAGCGACAAAGCAAGCAACGTAAAATGCTTTCATTCTTACATAAGCAAGCAATTTTTAACTGTCTTCTAAGCTTCAGTGAAGCTTAGGACATGGTTAAAAATTGCTATCTTACATAAGCACACATATACACGAGACTAGCAAAGAGCACACCAGACCACCTTCACCTTTTATATGTTATATATTCAGTCTTTAACTCTTTCATTTTTTCTTGTTGTTTATATGAAAATAAATTTTAATAGTTACTTATGTCATGTGGAAAATATTGGCAGAAGGACAACATTTGTAAATTGTAGTTATTTACTACAAATAACCACCCCTTCTTGGTTTACTGGAAATAACTACTATCTATTACCTCAAATTGAAGATTTGGTTTTAGAAGAAAGCTCTCCAACATCATCCAACAACGCAAACCTCTATCAAGAGAGATCAGTGTATGCTTGTAGCTAGGGATGTCCATACGAGCATGGATGTAGGCAAATCAATTCACACTTGTAGAGGTGTCCATACTCTCCCGTAATTTTGGAGCAGGCTCTTGTAATCTAATTATTGATTAGGCTTGTTAGTTTAAGTTTGTACTTGTGTTCTTACGTAATCAAGTGACATTGTACTTGTAAGTTGGAATAATTTATATTTATTGCTATATCATGTGTGCACTTGATTCTTCTCATTTTTATAGTTAACTTGTGCATTTCTCAAAAAAATCATAGTAAGTTAGGCCGTACCGAACTCATATTCTCTTTATCAAAGTCGAATAAATGTTCTTGGGTGATTTACACAAAATCTGGTTTGTACTTAAACACTTGCAATTCAAACTATTTAGTATATGAGCATCAATCTTGTGGACTATAAATGACAATAGGGCTCCTTACAGTGTGACGGGAGCTCTTCCATACAAGCGAACCTGCAGAGACCATTGATGTAGTTGGTTGGGCCTTCACAACAACCTTGAAGCTACGCTTCTGCAAGACGCTAGTGAAGGAGAGAGTCATGGGCTCAACAATGATTTCAACTCCTTTGGGAGCTATAATGGTAGCATTGTAGATGGATATGGCTTGCCCAACATTGGTAACGCTTCTTTGGAAAACACCTATTGTTGGCCCTCGCTTGTTTTTCAAGCTAAGTTGCATTGTGGGATAGTTGAGAGCATCAGAGCCAAGTCCGGGAACAATTTTGGAACAGTTTATCGGTTTTGGACCAATGAGGACTAGTAAATTGGATCCATTGTAGCCCTCTCTGCATAAGAATTGGATGTAACTCATTTCATCCATGTCATAGACTAAGCCAGGGTCCACAGCTCCAGTTGGGTTCACTTGACCAGCACCAAAGGCAAATTCTCCATCTTTGTTCACCCTCTGGCTCATAGGTTTTGCTTGGTCAAGATTGCAAGGAAGTGTCAGCCATGAAGACGTTAAGCATTAAGGAAAGTAATTAATGAGCAATTATTGAAGAATTCTTAAGATTGATAGAAGCCAATTTTTCCAGAGTGGTGTTAGGGGTATACAAATTTTACAACATAAGCAGTTGTATTAATTTTTAAATGCAATTCAAAAAAAGTAATTAAAAAATTTATGTATTATATTGTTGATGTGGCATGACCAATCACATTATTAGGTCAATTTGTAAGGTTTTTTGTTTTTTATTTTTTAAATCGATGGTACAAAATCTATGGATTATGCTTAAAATAAAACAGATTTGCTAAGGACACCACACAATATTTTGTAATTTTTTCATAATTGTTGCCATGACAAATTGTGATTAAGTCAACATCACTTTCACACAATGTTAACATGACAAATTATGATTGGAGCAACATTATTTTCACATAAGCTCACCATTAATTTTACTTTTAATAATACTAATCACAACATATCATCTCAATAATTAAGAAAAAGATTATGAAAATTTCTGTCCTATTTATTTTTTGGAAATAGGTAGATACCCAGGAGTAGGAGGTGGGTTGGATCGGGGATTGGGATTGTGAAAATTTCTGTCCTATTCTTTTGAATTATTACCTGTGGTCAAGATGGCGGATTTGATTGCAGCTGGACTCCAAGCTGGGTGGAATGACTTTACATAGGCAGCCACTCCAGCAATGTGAGGACATGCCATGGAAGTCCCAGACAAGAGAGTAAAATCTGAAAATTGGGTGTCACCTTTTAATCCAGTGAGCGACCTCAGAGGTGTAAAAGCTGCCAAGATGTTAACACCGGGTGCTGCAATATCAGGCTGTACCATGGCACATAGGAAACAGAAACATTTATGTCAAAGCCAAGAAGAAAGGATAAAGGGTCTCTGATTTATACTTTTGGATGAAACAATAAAACCTATACCTTGAGAATGTGCAATGATCCTGGATTTGGACCACGAGATGAAAATAAAGGTACAAATGGAGTAGGTGCTCTTTTTGTTTCATGGGTCCTGTATATCACTGCTGATGGTGTTCTACATTGAACAAGAAATTAAGTCAATTACTTAATTACTACTCTGTTAAATAAATAACCAAACATGTCAGGAATTTCATCAGGGATTATGTTCTAAGTGTAAAAAAAAACTTTTTCCCTATGATTATCATTTTCATTTTTTCTTTTGTCAAGGATTTTGAACTTGTCATCAGCAACATATGGTAAAGGCATTATATTAAAGAAAAAAACCAACCGAGAATTATTACTTTGTGGACTTTGTATACTCATTGACGAATTCGCCTATGGTATCATTCACAATGGTGCCAGGTGCTATGAAAATTTTGGAAACTTCAAAATCAAGAAATTGACCACTTTCAATTATAGCGCCAACCCCACCAATTCCTTTAACAACAGATTCAGAACCAGCCGAAGCCTCATCTAATTTGCAGTAAACAAGCCTTCCTTTAACCTTGGCAGGGTCTAAAGAGCCTTCTGCACAGTACCTGTTGCATTACCAAAAGGTTCTAAGTATATAATTCTTTTTGTGAAATTTTCCACTTATACACTCCTGCTCTTTGAGCAAATGAAAAGTACTTACGCTGCATCTTCCCTAGTTGAATTGCTCCCGGCCGCATCAGCCCCACTGATAAGTGGGTATAATACCTTTCCTGGATTGAATGTGTTGACCCCATACCCCTGCATGGAGTTGGATGACAAAATAATACAGATACGGAACTAAGATTCTAACTTTTAGGGGGCCAAAGCATAAACTAAAAAATTTAATGAAAATCATGGTATTTTTTATTTGTCCAAGGGTTTTCCTTGTTATAGTTGGGGCAAAAGGTTTGAACCAAATTTTTTTGTGTTTTTCTTTGGAGTTTCACGTTTGTAAATTTTTAGAAGAGGGAGGGGGGGAGAATATACATTTTGGGCGAACTTTTTTAATTTTCTAGGTATATTTACTAGGTTTTATTTTATTTTTTTTAATGGGAAGAGGGCATGTCTTCTAACTCGTACCTGTGTTTGTCTCTATTTCTAATAGAAACGTTTAAGATTCAAATCTTCAATCCTCTATAATAACTATTGAATTATAAAAAATTAAAAACAAAACTCGCTATTTCAAGAATAAATACAGTTATTTAGAATTAAATGAGATAAATAATTAATAGAAGAGAGAGAGAGAGAGAGAGAGAGAGATAATCTTAATAATCTAATTAAGATTATTAGATAAAGACTTATTTTTAAGATATGAATTATATTTAATTTTGTTCAACAATGGAACTTTCATTTTTCAAGTTAAGGGAACAAAAACAAGATAGAAGTAATAAAAAAAATGACATACAGTAAAACTTCAAACATAATAAAATTGATGAAAATAATATATATAGCCAACTCTAGCTAATATTTTAAAGATCTATAGCTAACCCCAAAATTTTGAAACTATGGTTTTGTTGTTGTAATGGTAGGTTTATTAGGACAAAGTTCCTCTTCAAGTTAATTTGGAAAGAAATCCTATAAACTCCCTTTATATATTTTTATTGGATGTGAACTTTGACAAATTTACTGTTAGATTACATTTTCTTATTTATCCCCTATACTTACAAAATTTCAATTGTAATATCATCAATCAAATGTTTAAATTTGAAATTTTTGTAGTTTTAAATTATGCATAAAAAATATGTTTATGGATCAAATAGTAATTGACATCCTCTTTGAATAAAATTTGACATGCATGTTAAAATATAAAAAACTTGCGATCTAATTGTTAGATTTTTAAAATATGTAGTTATGTTAATTTTTTAGTGAAAGTTTGAAGGTTTTTCTTCAAACTTCAAACTAGTTTGTAGCGAAACTTTCTCATATTCTAAAAATATTACTTACCAATAGTTTGTCCATGCAATACCTGGATTAATTTAAGATAATATGTAAATTAAAGAAACAAAATATTATTATTAACAGCTTTAAGAAAAAATAGTAATTACTTACTGTGATGTTCCTTCCATTTCCCAAATGAACATCGCCCCTAAAATCCCTATCAATGCCACTAGCTGCCACGGTTAGGATCCAAGGTGCATGATTCGACACAGATGATTCAGATGGTCCATTATTTCCAGCAGATGCCACAGTGATAATACCCTTCTTCATGGCATGAAATGCACCGATTGATATAGAGCCACTCGTGTAATTTTCAAACCCTCCACCGATAGAAATTGATATAACATCAACACCATCGTGCGCAGCAGCATCAAAAGCAGCAAGTATATCCATATCCGAGCACCCAAAGCTGACCCAACAGACCTTGTACACGGCTACCCTAGCCGAAGGCACTGCACCACGTGCTGTACCATTGGCCAGCCCATAGAGGCTTGCATTTGGAACAACGTTTCCGGCTAAGGTTGACGATGTGTGGGTTCCATGGCCTGTGACATCCACTGGAGATAAGATGTCAGCCGGATCGGGGCGTCCATCAAGCTTGAAGTATTTGGCTCCTATTAGCTTGCTTCAAGGTTGCCAGAGAAAGAACACAGGTCATGAAAATTACTATAAGTTTGTGGTAAACGACTAAGACTTGGACTTTATGCAGTTCGCCTCAAGGACTTTATTTTTTGATGTATCAAGATTATAATTCTACACTATGTCTCTATTTTCATTTATTTATTTGAGATTCACTAAAACTTGACACAATTTACCGCACATTCATAATAAAGGTGATTTATCAATATTGAAGAAGGCTTAATTTGGTTTTTTTTTTTTTTCACTAATCATTTTCCATCTTGAACATACGGGGAAAAAATGGTTCATGGTTTGGCATGCACTTGCAAGAATTTCTATTGATTTATTATTATTATTATTATTGAAAATGAAATGCTTTCAGGAAATGTGATATCGTTTTCCATGTTTAAAAAAATAGATGGACATTAACAATTGAGAATGACCCGAATGGCAAGATTTAATGCTTCATCAGGTTTCCATGTTTGTTTAGCACAAAAGAAATTTTCCCTGTTGATCCAAATTCATTTTAGCAATTCTAGATGTTGGCCTAAGAAAGAGGGAGAAGGATAAGATCATTTCTGAACCGATTTTCATAAAAACCTTTTTTTTTTTTTTTTTTTTTTTTTTTTTTTTTTTTTTTTAATACAAAAATTCAAAATCGCTTGAAGGTCCAACCGGGAGTCAAACCCAGGTCGCTGGATTCAAAGTCCAGAGCGCTAACCACTACATCATGGAACCTTGCTATAAAAACCAAATTGTTAAATGCTACCAAAATATGTATACTGGGGGGACAAAATTTTGATTTTTGACGCCGTTTGGGATCTGTTTATTTTGCTAAAATTAAAAAATTTTACTGAAAGTACTGTATATAAAGGTAAAAATTAGCTGAAATAGTACAGTGGAGTCCATTAATAGTACCAAAAAGTATAGTGGGGCATATGAATAGTAGCAAAAATAAACTGAATAATAAAATAAGTTGACAAAAATAATTTTTGCCAAACTCACACTAAAAGTAAGTTTAAGGCTCGATGAAATAGTGATAAAATTTTATATATATATATATATATATATACACACGCACACCTTCACCTGAGATTCATAAAATTGAAATTGATGATGCATAAAACGTGTGTCATAGGATGTTGTCACAAATTATTCTTGATTAGTTGCAAATTCATGAAATGCGTGAGAAAATATAATATAATTATTTTATATGTATATAATATAAAATTTGTAGTTTAAATAATGTATGTGTTATTTAAAAGTATTTTCTATTTTTAGTGATATATATGTATATAAAAAACGTATTTATCATTTTAAGGTAATCTTTGTTTTTATTACTCTTTTAGAACTCATATTTTTAATTTCTAATGTCTATTTTGTTTATATTGTTTAGCCTAAAGCTAAAGAGCTTGGCCCAAATAGGAAAAAAAAATGAGAATACACCAAAAACTGAATTTCTAATGTCATACTTTTCAAGCCAAAAATTAAAGGAAAAAAATGAATTTGAACAAAAAATTGAAAAGGCAACCTACAAAAAGAATTAATTTAGGGTCCAATTAATCCGAAATACACCAATTGGATTGAAGTAGGCTGAATGGATTGAAGTGAACTTAAATGAACCGAATGGGACAGAAATAGATTGAAGTGAACCGTATGGACCGAAGTGTACTGAATAGGACCATAATGGACAGAATTGGACCAAAGTGTACCGAATTAGACCGAAACGAACTGAATTAGACCAAATTATGCTGAAGCAGACCAATTGGATCAAATAAATAGAAGTTAATCAAAATGTTAAGTTGATATGGTTCAAAAATGATAATAGCAATAAAAAAATGTTACACTTCAGCTTTTAGGTATTATATAGATTTATAAAACTTATATGTAATACAATTTTTACTAACTACAATATCACTAAAAAATAATTATGAATTTGTTTATTATATTGTTGATGTGAAACTAATCAATCATGTCACTTTGTAAACTTTTTAGTTAGTAAAAGATATTGTTTAAATTTTCTTTTACATTAAAATTTTAAATGAAAATATTCATAAGATGCATTATTTAAAAGATCTTATTGTTTGATTAATATTAATTTTGAAAAATGCTTAAATGTCTTCATGTACTAATAATTTGGACAAAATAATAAAATTAACTCATTTAGTTATTTACTAATAAATCTTACAGTTGAAATTGACCAAAATGGACCGAAATGCTATGCTGATGTAACTCAACAAAAGCGTAACAACAATAAATGCTACGCTTCAACTCTTAAATATTATATAGATTAATTTTGCAAAATAGTCATTGCCTTACGAAATTTAAATCTTGTTTTTCTTGCATTTTAAGAAACGGAGGCCCTATTTCATCATTGAAATTTACTTGAAAAGGAGTTCTCAAATTTCTAAGAATTTGTTTTGGAATTGGATTCTATTATTAACATTACCAAAAAAATTTCAATGTCTGTGTAAATGAGGGATTCGACATTTCGATCTCCAAAACTAAACCCCACAAGAAAGAGAGACAGATGTCATTAAGTCATAAGATTATTTGCATTCTACAAATATTCCAGAAAGTATATGTAGTACATATGTTCTATTTTCTAAGGATCTTTTTATTTTTAATTTATTATGAAGGAACTATGTTTTAGGGGAAAAAAATGAAGAGAGTGAGCTTCATATTGCTAGGTGCATAAAAAAATATACAGGAAATTAAAAAAAAAAGTGCATCAAAAGAATAAGGACAGGATTTTACTTGTTGCATCCGGAGAAATTAGCAAAGTGGCCACAAGATCCTTTCCATTTTTTGGGTGGAGGACCAAACCCATCATCCTTAAAACTTTTAGACTGTGGAGTAATTCCTGTTAGTGGTAGACCAATTGCATTAGTTTTATTTTTATTTTTTATGATAAAATTTAGCTTCAAATCAGTTTAGAATTATTTTCTCTAATCCACTACGTAACGATTTATAAAATTATTCATGTGTAATTAAATTATATATAAATGATCTCTTTGATCGCCACGTAGTAGAATAGAAGAAAATAATTATAAGCCAGTTTTGAGATAAATTTTTCCTTTAAAAAAAAATACAAAACTAAAACAATAAAATTGAATTAAAAACAAAATCCAAGAACCTGAATCAAGTAGACCGACAACTATGTCTCTTTCTGTTACTAGACTTCTTTTTGCAATTTGAGGTAACCCGACGAAGTCCCATGATCTTGTAGTATCCAGCTTGTGATACTGATTCGGGATAACAGATAAAACCTGGTCCATACCTGTATAATTCACAACAACAAAACTAAGTTACTATAAATCAATATATCATATACATAATTGAATCCAAATAATTGGGGAACATATATATAACAATAGCTTCACGTACTTGCCAACTTTTGGGCTTCATCTCCAGATAATTTTGCGGCAAATGCATTGAAGTTGTAATGATAGCTATGGACCTTGGACTCCTTAACATCATCTTCGCTGTTCCATGCATATACGTTATCAAGTCAAGAAACCTTTTGGTTGTTCAAACTTCAAACTGCATATATATGCCTAAGAAGTACATGTATATATGTTCATTAATTCTAACTTTCTAAGTCCAATATTAACATAAAAAAGTTTCATAACTTTTTTCATAATAACTAACGTTTTGTAATTGGAGTGTAGTAAAAGTGGGAATAAGGATCAGTTGCAAATGGAATAATGCAAACGTAATATTGTTGCAATTACAAGTTATCACCTTAAGAAATCATAAATATATATATATATATATATATATATATATATATATATATATAAGCAGAGACCTCATGTGGGAAAGTATAAGGTTCTGCCAAGTGGTACATTCTATGCAAAGATAATTGAAATATTCTCAAGTGTCACATTAGAGATAAAAAAAAAATTAAATATTGACTTTTTGTTTCATTTGGTTCAATGTTTCAAAATTTTTCTAATTAAAAAATAAATATTCTTTGTATTCTATGGTTCAATGTTTCAAGACTTTTCTTCTTTTATACATACACACAATACTCTTTGTATTTTAATTCACCATTTTCACCTCTTGCACTTCTACTCCTTTATATATACCCACCCATAGCCTTTCATGTCAAATACACACAGACCAAAAATGATATCATTTACCTTCAATCTTTCAATAATACCTACCTAGCTCTAATATTGTTGTTTCATCTAATCCTAACCTATATGAGTTGGCTACAACCAAAGAAGCGGGGGTTTGCATTTTATATTGAGTGACAACAGCAATCACGATTTTAATGTTAAGGTCGGACGTTGTGGATTTGTGGGTTTTGTAAATGATGCGATTGATTGTGGGTGTTTAAGGTGTATATTAATTTGTTTTAGAATTAAGGAGAAAGAGAAAGACACATTCTATATCAACTTTTATTCTATAATATTCCTCCAAAATTGTTTTTTTTTTTTTTTTCAAATTTTATTTCTCATTACTACAATTGAATATTTATAATGAATATATGTATGCAATTTATAATTGTTGTTTTTTATGATGAATTCATTACTAATAAAGTTCTATAACAATTATGCTATAATACAGATACAACATTCTCCAAAATCATTTTAAATAAAACATTACAATGTTATCCGTATATTGCACGGATAACTTACTAGTTAAGAAAAATGTTATGGAAAAAGTTGTTTATTTACAAAAGAGTCAACCTACCTTCCTTTTACGGAGGAGAGGAGATGATTGTGTGTTTGAGTTGCATGGTCTTTGTCCACTGGATGATCTCCCAAGTAAACGATGTAAAATTTCTGTACAACTTAACATGATCATTGAAATATGAGAGAGAGAGAAAGAGTTGTTAGATAATATGGATACAGACAAAGAATTCACACCTTTTGCTCATCTCCAATTACGCCAACAAGACCTAACAAGAATAAGAGAAAACAAAGAACGCTAGCGTGGAAACCTTTTTCTTTGTACATGTTTACAATATTAGCTTTGTATAATCTCATTCAAGATGCTGTGTATTAAGAAAAAATCTAAGATCATACCCTTCTATGCTACAACTTTGTCACAACTTTAATGTGGTATGTTATGAGCAATCGAGAAATAGTTATGGTTCCATATAAAAGTAAAAAGATAACCGATCACAATCTATTCCATAGAACAGTTATAAAAAATGGTGTGCTAAAGGGCGTGATTTTAGAATAGTCGATGTATTAATAGTATTGCATATCCTCTGTAGTGTTTTGACAAAGGAACTTGAATTTGACATTTTCAGCTCCAATTGCTCAGGGTTTTAGTTAGGAAACCTAAAAAGGAAAGATATATTGTAGTCGATGTTATATAACAGGTTTTAGTTAGGAAACCTGTTATATAACAGGTTTTCCTGTGCTGTAGTCGATGTCATAATTAATATATATGGCAATTGATATGAGAAGGTTAAGGTGGCCCATAACCACTCACAGTTGAGATTTTAGACATCATAAATATATTGTAACCATATATTCCCCCATTTGTTGCATTGCCAAATTTTATTTCTTAAATAAAGACTCTAATCGAAATGATATTCAGATTCTTTTGAGTGGAACCTACTAATTTGTGATCTGTGACTGTGAGTTGATTGGCATTGGTAATTTGGTATGGCGGTGTTTTAAACAATTTACCTCATGTTCTTTGATTTAATTATAAAATTTTACAGATCTGAACTTTTAAACAACCTCAAAATATTAGTTTCAAATTCAAAGGAGGACTTGCTTGAGAAGAAAGAAGAAACCACAACACAAGGAGAATAGTTGAGTTTTATTTTAAAACTAGCCGATGTCTATAAATTTATTTTAGAGTATTTTATAAGAAACTATATTTTTTGTATATAAAATTATATTTATGACAATGTTTAAGTAGGATAGATTCCTCCCTTGTAAATTGAAAGAGTCTAAACAGTTCAGCTATATACACCCAAAATTTCACATAATAAGATTTCAAAATTTCTATCACATAAAGTTATATCATTCACCTCGTTTGAATCCACCCCAACATAAGAAAAATTGGAATATGTGAAATTTCTCTTTATCTATAGACTTAATAAAATTTAAATATCTAAGAAATATGGACACAGACATGACACAACACAACATAGCATAGAGCTACACAATAATGCTTAAAAAATTAGGACTTGACATGGTAGGAATTCGACAATTAATTAATACACACACCAATCAGTTTTAAACACATGACCTTATCTCTCCGCCTTAGTTCCAACACATTGAGGACACATTAAAGGTTTTAATGCATCCATGCTTCTTTCTTACCTAAACACCTTTCAATAAAGAGAAATGTTAACTAATGTCTTTAGTTTAAGAACTTTTTTTAGAAACAATTTATTAGGGGAACAATAAAACAATAAATGTTATTAATCGTTTTTGATATTTTTTATAAGTGTGGTGTTAAAAAATTTTTATTATAGTTTATTAACAATTGTCCTGAGAATATCCATTAACATGGCCCTTCAATATATCAAGATAATAATCTATAAAACTGGCAGTTTGAGTCAAGATTTTGGAGACCATTTTTTTAAAACTGAATTCGATACAAACTTTGAAAGCCTAAAAATGAACCCTATTACAAAATGATGCCACGTCAGTTGCTGAATTTTGTATTATAAAGGCCCAAAGTTTCAAAAAAAAAAAAAACCCAGACGAGGTGTAAAAGCGTTGGAAGTGTAAAACCCTGTTAAAACCCTAGTAGAAATGTCCCTAATAATCCGCCTCTCCCGCCAAAAATCACCACCACCACCACCACTCTCACTCCACCTCACGCTCCTCACGCGCCTCCTCTCCACTACCACCACCACCACCACCACCACCTCCTCTTCCTCAAAACTCCACAGCCGCTACTCCTTCAAACCCCCAACTTCCCTTTCCCCAAAACCCCAAACCCCAAACGCTAACCCTATCCCCAAGAAAAAGCAGAAACCCCAGTACCGTCCGCCTTCCTCGCTCGATCGGACCGGCCTGAAGCCGATACGTTCCGAATTGCCATTCGATTTCCGGTACAGTTACACGGACAGCAGCCCAAACGTGAGGCCAATTGGGCTCCGGGAGCCCAAGTACTCGCCTTTCGGGCCGGGCCGCCTCGACCGCCAATGGACTGGCGTGTGCGCCCCGGCTGTGGACCCCAAGGCCCGGACCCTAGAGGCCGCGGAGGACCCGAGGCTGGAGGAGAAGAGGAAGATGATGAGAGAGAGAGTTCAGGGAATGCCACTCACTGAGTCTGAGAGGAAGATTCTGGTTGATAAGTGTCAGAGGCACAAGACCAAGAGGCAAATCAATCTCGGTACAAAGTGTTGATTTTCTTATTGATTTGATCATTTTTGGTATTGGGTGTTTGGTTTTTTTTAAGATTTTAGTTTATTTGGGCATGTGGGTATTTGTCTATATTGTTTCCATTAATCTTGGTTTGTGGTTTTTCTTATCAAAAAATTAATCTGGCTTTGTGGTTTTCGGGAGTTTGATGAGTGTGCTATCGTTTCGTTTGCCACGAGCTTTTTCGTTTAGGCTTATTTTGTTTATGTATAGCTTTTTTAGAACCTCGCATTTTCAAGTACTTTCGGCAAAAACCCAAATAAGCTGATACCAAATCGAACAAATTTAGATTATGTTACAATTAGATATTCTGAGTGGGATTTTGCATTAGCTTTTTGATGATTTTTGTTTCCAAATTGAAAGTCCTGGTTCAAAAGAGAAGGAACCAGAATAACTAGTTATTTGCAGAGTAACAAGATTAAGGTTTAGGACAATTATATTTTTGTATCAAACTGCAGGAATGAGTATTCTAATTTAAATGAGTAATATGCCTAACAAAAAATTGCTTTTGAAAGGATTGTCATGTTTTACAATCAGCTTTTTCTGGTTTCCGACCACATTATTGTTTCTTTTAATTTGTTAGCAATAAAAGAAATGAGTGTGAAATCCATATTCTAATAGTGTAATTTTCCTAATTTCAGTAGAATATTATTCGTTTTTATTCTTTATCTTCTTATGCTTAGGGAAGTACATCTATCAAGAGTAAGCAAAAAAAAAAAAAAAAGCATCTATCAAGATTTTATTTTAACTTGAAAGAAGATTATGGGAAAAAGACTAAACTCATAATTTGTTTGAGGCTAATTACCTTCAAATTTATCGAAGGACAAGGATGCAGTTCTGGTCAAATTTTCTTTCTCTATTCTTTTGGTGTTCTTTGCCATTGATATGGCAGTGTCTTACAGAAGCCACTAGGTAGGAATGGATCCCCAGGGGAATCTTTTAGTGCATTGAAACTGAAACATAGCTTCTCTAGTGAGTGAGTGCCTACCATGTGGCATATAAAAAAAAAAACATCATTGATCTTTGGTCATTTTTTAATTTGAAATACTAGCATGACAGATCAAAGAGATGACCATTTTACCAAAATAATTAGAACTGTAAATCACTTCTAGAAATTTTTTATTGAAAGGCAGCCGTTCAGATGCCTCATTTTCTAACATCAAGTCAGACTTCCTCTAGTTCTGCCCTTGCGTCTTGCCAAGTTTTTCTTGGAGTAACCTGCGTTAGATGCCAAAATGAGCATTTCTAGGATGAAAGGATTACAAAGGCTTCAAATCTGAACCATTTTACTAAACAAAAGAAACAGTTTCTTTCCCCTATATTTCCTTTTCTTATTCACTGCTTTTGACTTAGTATCTGTGTCTTTTTTGTAGGAAGAGATGGTTTAACCCACAACATGCTGAATGATATCCATAATAATTGGAAACATGCCGAAGCAGTGAGGATAAAATGTTTAGGTGTTCCCACTGTGGACATGAAAAATGTGTGCACTCAGCTCGAGGTATTGTGATTTCTTCTAATGTGGCAGCTCTTCCTTTTCTTTAGCATGAGGTATCTTGCCTAAAAAGTAATAATGTTGAAGTTTAGCTTTTTATGAATCTGTTGCACTATAGTTTGCAGTACCTCATGTGGGTTGAGTAACGTTTACATCAGGATATCTCCTTGCATTTCTTTTCATTACAAAAGGAATTTTATATCTCTAAATGGCCCTGAATTTTCATCTCATCTTGGTAGAAGTGTTATATTCAAGTTTGATGTACTACTTTCAGGATAAAACATTTGGAAAGATCATCCACAGACATGGTGGCCTACTTGTATTATATAGAGGCAGGTACTATCATCCCAAGAAAAGGCCTGTGATTCCATTGATGCTGTGGAGACCCTACGAGCCTGTATATCCCAGGCTGATCAAGACTACAATTGATGGCCTAAGCATTGAGGAGACAAAGGAAATGAGAAAGAGAGGACTAGCTGTTCCCCCTTTAACAAAACTTGGTATATGCTACTTAAGAGTTAAGACTTTTTTTAGTTTTGAGTTTACAACAATAGGTGCATGTTTGTTTTTCACTAACTCAGAAGCTCCAACTGCAGCCAAGAATGGTTATTATGGTAGTCTGGTGCCCATGGTCAGAGATGCTTTCCTCTCCTGTGAACTGGTTCGGATAGACTGCAAGGGTCTTGAGAAGAGTGATTACAAGAAAATAGGCTGCAAACTCAGGGTAAAAGACTGGAATTTTAAATTTTTCTGCATGAGGTTTCCTATATTTACTAATATGACAAATAATTTTATTTGATCTTTTTTTATAGGTAAATAAAATTTTATTAGATGCACAGGAATAGAATACACAAACTGTATGTGCTGCATTTCTTAATAGAATTGCAATCAAATGATTAAATAATCAACAAAATCCTTAAAATGAAGTAGATTGCAGATTGCCTAAGCCAGTGGCTCGCAGATACAATGATCTTAGGAAACTGATTTCAACTCAATAACAGCTTTCTCCACACCGTTGAATATGTAATCATTCCTCTCTTTTTATTAGTAACTTTCTTATTCATTTGTTACCCACCAAAAGGCTTCCCTATTTGTTAATTGCGAGAAAAGATTTTTTTTTTTTTTTTTTTTTGGAGTTTGGATGAACTTTGAATTCCTTACTGAAGATAAGCTGGGATTGTCTGTTAAATCTACATTCTCTGTGAAACAACTAGTGACCAAATGACCAATATCTTTTTCTTTTTTTAAAGTTCAAATGTATGCTTAATTTTCTCAATATCCTTTTTGTATATGGAGCTTGCTGTTGGACATCCACCTAGTTGGTTGTCATTAAGAAAAACTTGGGCACTTTTTACTTCCTATGGTTTCTCTTATTGCAGCAATTATTTTCGCAATGTCTTGTGATGGTTATACAGCAGCTGAAAAATATGGGCAAGATGGGACTCTCCTTTTGTGTTTCATAACTTAGTTGGCGTTTTAAATTTTAGTCTCTTGAGTCATTTAGTTGTCAGATATTTTCCAATGTTGATGTAGGACATGGTGCCTTGTATCCTGGTTACATTTGAGAAGGAGCAGATTGTGGTTTGGAGAGGAAAGGACTACAAGCCTTTAGAAGATGGATACTTCCTTCCAGACCGTGAATCATTTGATGATCCAGATGATAGTTCATCAGATGGTAGTTTGGTTTGTGGTGAAGAGGGGCGTGACAGTGTGGATGGCACCAGAGGCCAACAGGACTTCTACTCTGGTGATGATGAGGAGTAGTTTCTTTAGCACCAATTGGATGTTGTTCATCACTGTTATGTTTGTGTTCTCCATTCTTCGAAGATCAAGTACAAGCAAAAGCAATAGGTACTTGTAGGATCATACTAAAAAGGGTATTGTCATGCACCCATTAGCTGCCTGTAGATCTTATAATGAAGGTCAAAAAAGTCTAGGGACACATACTTTGTCACACACTTTGTTGCAACTTATACACATGTCAAGTGATGATTGGATTACTTTTCACCAAGTACCAGTAGTAGTCCCATGTGTAATTGGTGTAATTCAATCACAAGTTGACAAATTTGCAAATCGTGGCAAAGTGTGTGACCCTAGAAGAATTGGATGGAAGTTGTATCTTATGTAATGGTTGAAGCAATCAACATGTGGGGTCCACAGGTTTGTAGTCCCCATCAACTGTGAATGATGCATAAGATAATTCTCCCTTGTAATGAGCCTTTTCATGCTCACTTTTGGGTGCTCTTCCCTCTCTAATCCTAGTGTAGGAAAAGAACCAAAGAATGATTGGGAATGAGGAGACTGTGTATTGAATTAGATAATCATGTCAGGCTATTTATTGTATAGATCCCATATAGATGGGATTCACACAATTTTGACAGCAGAATGCCTGGTGAGCACATGCACTATCACTAAGCGTGGATGCAGATCTTATGATCTTTTTTATTCCCCCCTGAAATACAAATTCGATTAGTTTGCTGCTACCTGCCAGTTTTGGGTCAGAATATTTTGTATAGCTTTTATCTCCTCTGGATCTTATCCAACTTTATTTTATTTTGTTCCCTGTGCATAAGCCATCTGTTGAAGATGTTGCATCTATATGTCAAACATGCAATCCATGGATTACAGCGAAACCTGATAAAATGCATACTAGCACTCTGCTTTGCAGCTGTCATGTGCAGTGCCAGTGAACTATGATAATTATGTTCCATACCTCTGATAATTTTCATAATATTTCATAATTATTGAGGTGAAAAATTGTTAATGGTTGATAATAAAATGATGTATATGTGGGGCTTGGATAAGAACTAGTAAAAAGATATTTTCAAGATTCTGTTCAATTTGTAGCTGTGTAGACATCATATTTGATTTGTATCCTTATAGCCCATTATGTGTAAACGAAGTTAATTTAACATGCGACTGCATCTGTTTACAATTTGACATTATGTTTTCTTAGTAACCTGTGTGTACAAAAATTCGTTTGCTATTAACTATTTATTTTACAATATGACATTTGAAACACAGGAGACCCTATATAAAGTTCATTATTATCAAGTGTTGCTTTCACCCAACTGAGCTCCTCAAAAGATGTTTTTTTCTTTTTCTTTTTCCAAAGATAGTTGTCCCTTTCTATTTTCTTTTAGATGAGGTGACTAGTCTAAAATGCACTGGGATTAACTTCGGTAATCTTACACTTCACAATTCTTCTAGGGACACACGCCTAATCACACATTGTCACAATTTTTACATTTATCAATTTGTAATTAGATTATATAATTTATACATGAAACCACCATTGGTAATTAGTGAGAATTAATCCAATCACCACTTCACACATGCACAGGTTGTGGTAAAGTGCGGTAAAATTTGTGTCATATTATCAAGGAGAGCTACTATAGACAACAAGATTTCTTCAAAATTTTCCACTACTCTAGGGTGTCATCTATGATCTACTTTAATTTGGCCCATTACAACACAAACGAAATGAAGTGAAAATTTCGTTGAAATTTTTTGTGCCTAAAGATTTACTTTGATATCAAACAATTAGAATAAGACTAAAGTTAAGACAATTAAAACTGAAAATGGTCAAGAACATGGACCAACCAACTGTTCAATAAATACATGCCTCCCTAGTTTTTTTGTTGTCAAGATTAGCTACTCTTGTAGGATGAACTATGTCCGTGTAAAATTAGTAGTTTAGTGTCAAACTTTCTAAATTATCAATTTGTTTTAAAAATAAGGGTCATTCTACAATACTCACTTTTTTTTTAGGTATGGTTTTCACTCAAATCTTGACCATTGATTTCAATGGTTTAAACCTGATTAAATGTTTAAGTTAAATGGGTTTACCAATTACTAGTAGAGTGGGTTTATTTTTCCCTTTCTCTTCGCTATCAAACAAAGTGATTTGTCTTATTGATTAAGCACCCATTGGTATTTATTAGTGAGACTATTAACAAAAGTGACACCAAGACTTATGTCGGTTTGATTAGAGATTTTTAGTAACGTTATTTAAGTATTGTGAAAATATGTGTGGGTTAAAAAATATTGTGAAAAGGAGTGTTTAAACCATTGTTTTAAAAATCAGGCCAGACCGGACCAGCAGGTCTGACTGGTTCAATCGGGAACCGAGATCCAGTCCGGTCCGGTAAAAACCCCCCAAAACTGGTCAAAAATTAGAAAACCTGTCAAAAACTAGGGTTGAACCAAAAATTTTAAAAAAAATGGTTCGATGCCCGGTTCGATTTTTAAAACCATGGTTTAAACATTAAAAACTATTGTTTAAATACTCTTACCAAACACCCCAAAATAATTTAAGGGTGACAATGTACTTTTGAATCATTAAATACCCAAAAAAAAAAAAAAAAACAGTAAGTACCAAAAGTGTAGTTAAAACAAATAGGTAGATTGTGTGGGGGACGAAGAATGCGACATAGGCTAGTAAAGTCAAATTTCTTTTGTAATGGGCCTCTTTTTCTTTTTTCTTTTATTTTCTTGCTTTTTATAATGGGCCTTCTTAAATTTGCTTTCAATCTTTGTTCCTCTTTAGATATAAATATCATTAATGACTCATATCAAAAAAGAAAAAATATGTATATCATTCATGACCAATGGTCCAATACACACACTTGTGGGCAGAAAAAAAGCCAAGTGGAGCTTCTGAATTCCGCCCAACTAAACTGTGAAAGAGATGATTCCCTGTCCACACAATATGAATATCTAGTCACCTTCCTTGCCTACTTCAAGGCTAGTAAAATTTTGACCAAAAAAGTCACATTAAATTGATAAGAAAACATAATTTTTACTGCATTTAGATTTGCCATCTAGGCATCTATCCTATTATTTTCCCTATAGAATGAAGTTTATCCTAAATCATTGATTCTTATTGAGAAGTTAGTTTAAAACTCTATCTCATAATCTATACCCATAGAAAAATATGCTAAAACTACTAATTATTTACTTATCTCAATCCATGTGCCCTCCAAATTGTTGTTTTAGGATAGTATTTTTCACTTCTATGTAATTCTTGACCAAAAAAAACAAAGTACATCTTTCATGTGATGATGATCACCACAACTTAGATTTGAGAATCTAATATACTTAAAATATGTAATAAGTTGAAGTAACTTCTAGTTTTTAAGAGGGAAAAATGGATATTTTGATCGTTCTCTTTTGTTTAAGTAGATGCTAAATGTTGATTACAAAGAACTCTTTTTGGATTTAAACATTATCGAATTCATCATCTTCTACACCACAATTCAAGCTTAGGGTTCAAGTCTTGGAGCCTAGTTTAATTTTGGCATCTTACCCTATTATTGTTGTTGGGAAATGGATCTTTTACCCTTTTAGAATCACATTCCATTCGATGAAAGAAGCTTGGAGGAAGAGGCTGGAACTTTGAAAATAAAGAAGAGACACATTTACCTTCCCTTTCCCATCCAAAGGGCTATTCATTTATGTATATACATACAATCATCCCAAAATAAAATCCTATTCAATATTGGGGAGCTTTTTTACAATCTAGCTTCTATTCATTTTATCGTATGAGATTTTTTTTTTTTATTTAATTATATTTTTACAAAATGTTTGGGGGCTCTCCACGCACCAATCTCCTTAAGATGTACACAACATGAGATACGTTGCACTTGCACATTCCAACCATGTGCTACTTTATCTAGTTCAATGCCTCATCTTCTCTAATCATAGAATAAACAAATACAACTCAGAAGAGATTAGCTACCCACTCCATTCTCCAACCATCTGCTACTCATCAGGTTTTTTTTAATGCTTGATCTCTATAATCACAGAATAAACAAATGCAATTCAAAACGCAAACTCCAACATTCACAACAAGACATCTAAACATCATTTAAATATAAAAATTAGAACCTTTCAAAAAAAATATATATATATATATATATATATATATATATATAAATTAGAAAGTACAGTAAATAAGACTCAAATGTATGTTATTCTTTTCGTTATGTGGGATTCCATCTTGGATCTTTTATTCAACAAAAAAAAACTTTACTAATCAAGTTAATTAAACCCACACAACTTTACTATTTTTAAAGAAAAAGAAAACTACAATACATTACACCAAAAGCATTTATTATTATTATTATTAAAAAAAGCATTTGTCTTTGCATTTATGATAAGAATGAGATTAAAAGTCTGTCTGAGATCCGCTTATTTTGCTGAAATTGAAAATTTTTTACTGAAAGTACTGTAGATAAAGGTAAAAGTTAGGTAAAATAGTACAGTGAGACCCCTAAATAGTACCAAAAAGTGTAGTGAAACTCATGAATAGTTGCAAAAATAAGCTGAATAGTAAAACAAGTTAGCAAATTTCATCCATGCCAAACGCACACTAAACTCATGTTTGTTTCAACTATGATGTTTTATAGAAAATGAGTCATTTAAAAAAAAATCTATAAAAATATCCAATTTTCTTATGTTTGGTAGCAATTTTAAATGAGTTGAAAAATAATCTCTTAACTTCTTTTATCTAGCTTGCTGTGAGATATAGTTGTTTTAAAAAAAAAAATAGAAAACAATATCTAAAAATAAGTCATACAGTACTTTTAATGTTGACTAAAAATAAATTTTTTTTATATAAAAAATAATTTTTATTAAACTCATTTTTTTAATATTGCCTGTGAGGACCAGATTTGAACTTGTAACCCACTACGTGGATTGACCCAAACCCAAAAAGCCCAAAGCATTAAATTTCTAGAGAGTGGGTTGGAAAAATTGGGTTTTAATTGATCAGACAAAACACAAGAAGAGTTCGGATCATAAGAAAATATAGAGGGAAAGATTATATTGTAAAAGACTTGTCCTCAGTGAAGTCCGAGGATATCTGATCTTATATATTGTTCTTAAATTCCTATTACAAGTTTGATTTTTTAGAAGTCTCTCTCTCTTGTTCTTCTTTTTTATTCTCCGTCCCCCTTTTTCAGTAAGGGTATCTTGCATTATATAGTTCCTTCTGAAACATCTTGATCCTACACTTGTCGATCAATTGGGTTACCACTTGAGTACCTGTCCTATCAGAGACCCTTACTGACCTTATTTGAATTGGGGCAGCCAACGTTACACTGTTCAGGTGTCTTCTTCATATTAATGCAACCAAGAAATTAGCTGCTCAACATTTAATGCGGTGGTGGCAGCCTTCCCTTTAGATATTTTAGGATACTTGCTTGCTTGCCATCTTGTTAGAGATTATCAATATTCGTGAGACTTCTTGGAGCGTTAGTCTGGTCGTCGGCCAATCTCTTCAGACCTCGGCATTCTTCAGCCGAGGCTGTATTTATCCTCGGCACTCTTCTTTGAGCTATTGTGGTCAAAATTGACTTCTCCTCCTCGTCCTCGGGCGATCTTTTATCCTCGAATTGGGCTATAGGCCAAATAATACAAACCTATGATGGACTTCCAGGTCAATATCCCTACACTGCCAAATACTAAAAAGCTCATATATATATATATATATATATATATATATATATATATATCATTTACATTATTTATTATACACAAACCAATCATATATCACTTTACCAATTATATTATAAAAAATAAAACCTGTGAAAGCTTTTTTTAGAAACAACCTGTGAAAGCTTGTTGACAAAAAACTAAATATAAAATATTAAAATGACAAAAGCAGATTCAGAAATTCGTGGAAAAAAAGAAGAGAGAGAATTCAGAAATCCCCATGTACAGCACGTGGCAACAATATATAAAAACTGAAAATTTTCTTGATAACCAAGCAAATAATAAAGTTGGTACATCTGTAATATTTTTACAACAAATTATATGTAGTTAATTATTATTAATTCAAATTTAAATCTAACATTAAAGTTACTTTTTTATTCTAGTAATAACAACTAATAACAACTAAACACTTAAAATTTATTATAAAAATATCATTTCTCAACGAATAAATAAAAAAAATCCAACCACCAGTGACACTGTAACACAGTCCACACACACAGAAGGAAAAAAAATAAAATAAAAAAATCTTCAAACAAACAAATCAATCAGACAACAGAGACACGTAGCTTCAAAAAGCTACGCGTGGGACTCACATGTGAGTGAGAGATTGGCGCATGCGACTGTCTCGCTAGATACTCCACTCCAATCCCCCCATCTACGTTGTTGTCTTCTGCCTCTATATTCGGACTCTTTTTTGTCTCTCTGAAACTCTTCAACTATGGCGGACCCTGATCTCTCCTCTCCTCTCCTCCCTTCCCAGCCCTCCGATCCCCCTCATCTAATCCTCACCATCCACGACTCCCTCTCTCACAACAACAACAACAACGGAGAAAGTCGTGTAAGTCACAATCATCAAAAATCTCACCGCAACAGCAGTAGTAGTATTATTATTAGTAGCACAGAAAACCCATATGAGTTTCTGGGGTCTAAGGGTCTGGAGGTATGTGGGTCATCCACAGTTGACCCATTCTTGAACAAGACAGGTCGGATCGAAGGGTTGTACGAGTGGTTGAAGTTGGTGGTTTGTTTGCCTGTTGCGGCGGTCAGGCTCGTCCTCTTTGGGGTTTGCTTGTTGATTGGCTTTCTGGCCACCAAAGTAGCTCTTTATGGTTGGAAAGATAGGCAAAGTCCCATGCCCGTTTGGAGGTCTAGAATCATGTGGATCACCAGAATTTCAGCCAGATTTATTCTTTTCTCTTTTGGGTATGTCATTTTTGGTTTTTTTTTATTATCTCTTTTTTGTTGTTTGGTTGATGAGAAACTGAAGGGAAATACAAGAAAGTTATTGTCTTTTTTAATCGGGTTTTGGTGTGTGTGGAGATTATGTATTCTCTTTCTCTTTTGGGTATGTCACTATGTTTCTCAATTTTCTTTCTTTATTTCCCTTCTTGGGTTTTCGTTAAGAAACTCATGGAAAATACTGGAAAGTTATAGTTTTTTTTTTTTTGGTGTGTGTTACTTATTTTCTCATGTGAAGTTGATTTTTGTATTTTTGGGTTCTTAAGAAGTGAATTTTCTTTTGGGTGTATGTGTGTGAAGGTATCATTGGATAAGAAGGAAAGGAAAACCTGCACCCAGGGATACTGCTCCAATAGTTGTATCTAATCATGTATCATACATTGAACCTATCTTCTATTTCTATGAGTTATTCCCTACCATTGTGGCAGCTGAGTCCCATGATTCCATACCTTTTGTTGGAACCATTATCAGAGCAATGCAGGTAATTTCATTTCTGCAATCACTGAAACTATTGTTTTTTAATGCTTGAGTTGTTTTCAATTTAGTTCCAATGAGTTGCATTTTATGTTCTCAGGTGATATATGTCAATAGGTTCTCACCGCCATCCAGGAAGCATGCCGTCAATGAAATAAAGGTAGAAAACTTCTATAATTTTAACTGTCTTATCTTTATTTTGATCTATATGACATTAATGATTGTCCATATCTTTCAATGTTTTATATGTTGATTTTTATGTCCCGAGATTGTTCAGTTCCTCTCTAGGATCACGTGCCTTCCCTTATGAAATGGTTGTGAAATTTGTCTCCCATTTTCATTCTAATTTTGCATAAATATGAATATGTTATTCAAAAATCATTTTAAACTTAGCAACAGAAGCAGTTGCATACCAAATCTGATTTCATAATCATTTTAGGTTTACTTTAGAAACTCAAAATCAAAAGATTTTTATCAATTTATAAGCTATTTGATACAGAAATGTGCTTTCGAGGATCTGAATACAGAGAAAGGCTTCTAGCGATAGATTTCCTCGAGTACTATTATTTCCTGAGGGAACCACAACTAATGGAAGGATCCTTATGTCATTCCAACTTGGTGCATTCATCCCTGGTTACCCAATCCAACCTGTAATTGTCCGTTATCCTCATGTGCACTTTGACCAATCATGGTATGACACTTTTCTTGTGTGCAATTTCATTTTGGTGCTGCCTCTAATGGTACCTTACAAGCCTTGTGTAATTTGGTATGCCATTTTGCACAGGGGGAATATCTCTTTGGCAAAGCTCATGTTTAGGATGTTCACGCAGTTTCACAATTTTATGGAGGTATGTTGTCCCTGCTGGGTTTGAACTTTGGGTTACTACATTGTCTGGTTTTGCAAACTCTTGTATTGATTTGAATTAATCTGAGACATTTTATTTGGACTGAACAGGTAGAATACCTTCCTGTTGTTTCACCCCTCACTAATCAAAAAGAAACTGCTATTCATTTTGCTAAGAGGGTGAGTCTCTGCTTGTAATTGATTTGTTTCTGTCATGTTCTTGAACTTTCATATATTCTTAGTAGTTTTTCAGTTTGGTAGTTAACCTATTGTGCTGTCTTACTGGAAATTTTGAATCCTTGAACTTTTGTGCGAGTGTGCCCGTTGGTTGACTTTTATGTGTTAATTTTTCAATACCTTAAATATATGCGTGTCTGTAAGAGTGGGCTCACCGCTCACTGTTTTGCAAAGCATGTTAAATGTTGTGATTTTATGTGATTTAGCATTTTTAAAGTTTTTTTTTTTGTTGATTCTTGTTCATATTGGTTCCTTTAACTTAACTTCACAAATTCATTTTCTCAGTTTGATTGCTCCCAACTTATTAGGAGAAGGATATCTTAGCTCATTCATTTTTTATGCTTTGTGCTTTCACAATCGAAGTGATAATACAAGAGTTAGACATCTCTTTGATATTTATTGAGTATTTTTCGTTAGCTCTGAGCTACCAAATGTAGCTAGAGACATGAAGTATATAAAGTACGATGGATGGCTTAAATTAGGATGTCAAAATGAAGCCTTAAAATGAATGTGTGTAACTTCTTTTCTAAGAGCACTATCAATTGTGGAGTTTGTGCAGATTTATAGGATGAGTTCCCCTGTATGTTTTTCTTTTTTCCATCATGCCATTAATTGTAGATTATTACTAACAATACACACATGGTTGTACAGACTAGTCATGCTCTTGCTACTGGGCTTAATGTTATACAAACCTCTCATTCCTATGGGGACTTAATGCTTCTTATGAAAGCAATTGAATCGAAACAGGTTTGCATTTTTTTGCTTAATATCTCATGTTAATCTTTTTTGTATATAGGTATCTTTATCTTTGTGCTCGTTCTTTACCCAATAATGTTGGGAAAGTTGTTGATTTCCAATGAAATATTAAATATATTATTGCAAATGAACTTTAAATTAGAAATGTAGGGTTAACTCCGAAATAATTGATGTATTTTTTGGGATGTTTATAAATGAGTGCAGAGAATACAATTATACATAATGACAATTGTATACATGTTAATAGAAAGTGATTCATTAAAACAATATATGTCGGAGATCTTCATATTGATCTGAGTTGTGAAAGGAAATTTTGAATAATTTAAATAACTCAAGATGTAAGTAATGAGTATAAAATTCATACTCTGTTATCTACAAATAGTCAATAATGCATGACATGTGTTTAGTGTTGGGTATGCTTTACTTCATGTTTGACAGCTACTTTAAGCCTCCGTGATTTATTGCACTTGTTTTAGAGTTGCAGTGGCTCACGTGGAGGCATGCTCCCTAAGGTGATGAGATTGCAGCCATGTAAGTCAAACTAAGGGGATTAAGAAGACAAGATTTACTAACACAGTAAAATTCTGAGAAACAAGAAAACACGATACCTAATTTGTAATAGGTAGCGTCAATATGTTTCAACGAAAGAATTAATAATTAATTTTTGTTCAAAAGGTTCATTGTACATTGGCATACAACTAATGTAAAAAACTCAAATTGACTCAGAAAGTTTCAATCCTACTCCCTGGGATTTGACTGCCCAAATCCTTCTTTCATTCTGCTCTACTGGAGCCATGTCCTATAATTTGTTGACAATCATGATGTTCATTGCTGTGACATTCTTTTTGACCTGTCCACTGGCCTTGTGATGCTTCCTGAATTGCTCCTTATTTGAGCTTATATTGGTCCCCACTACAGCCTTGTGAAATGAAGTTTGTGGTGGGTAGAGGGACAATGTAAAACTTGCATTGGAACTCTATGTAGTTTCATAGGACAGATCAATGGATTAATTACAACGTTTTCTCTTTATATGTCCACAGATATCTATGGTATTCACATGTTTGTTGACATGGATGTTGAATAGTTCTGCATTGCATATTAATCTTTTAATGGGTTTCACATCTCCTGGTTTTATGATTATTCTGATTGAAGTTATTAATTTAACTCAATAATACTAGTATTTGGCTCTGATACGTTGCTATCATGCTATTTGCAGGAGAAGCCCTCAAATTATATGGTTGAAATGGCCAAGGTGCAATCAGTAAGTCCTTACACTGAAATTCTTCACTTTGAATAATTTCTTTTGTTATAAATTTTAGTATTCTAGATCCATATTCATCTACACTGCATCCTTTGTACATGGATGGTTTATTCTTTATAAAAGTTTCCCTTCTGTCTATATGGTCCAAAAAAAAATTTATTTTCCTCTTCTCTTCCCAATTACTAATCTCTTGAAGACAACTTTTGGGTTTCTTTGAACCCTCATGATTGTGCATGATAGTACCTAAAAGTTTGCCTACAGTTCTGATCATTTGTTCCTTAAAGTTTCTCTTTTGTATGCTTGGTCAATGTCACCCCCCTTCTTTTTCTTCCCCATTACTAATCTCGTGGAAGATGTCTTTTTTGTTTTTGTGAACTCTCATGATTGTGACTGATGGAACATTAGCTTTGATCATCTGTTACTTTAAAGAATTAAATGGTATAGAGGAGTGAGTTTCTTTGAAACATAACCCATCTTTGATAATTTTCTTCATGGCATGGACAGCCTCTCTAGTCTTTTACATTTTTTCTTTTTGCATCGAATGTTATAGACAATTGTATCATCATTATTTACTTCTAGTTTCTGCATGATTTGAAGGAAATTTAAAGTCCATTCCTCTCTTGTTTTGCAGTTGTTCCATATAAGCAGCTTGGAAGCTGTGGACTTCTTGGATAAATTTTTGTTAATGAATCCAAACCCAAGGTATTGTTGAAGCATTTTTTATATATATAAATAATAATAAAAAATTTGCATAGTTTTTCTTTTTGGGTGAAAGATATTGATTTTTTTTTTATAAGTAATAAAGATGTATATTCAAAAAACTATCTCATGCATAACGGCATAAGGCATATCAAGTATTACAGAAAGAGAAGAAAAAACAAAGAGAATACTAATTAAAAAAGAGAGAACTAAGAAACATGGGGAGAGAATCACTAGATGTGAGTCCCCAAGCTCTAGACCAGTCGAAAAGGGAGCCACTGAAAGAAGCAAGCAGCTGGTCATCAGTGCTTTCATGTCCTCAAACGTCTGCCAATTTTGCTCCCTCCAAATACACCACATTAAGATATTGAATCTTATAATTTTTATTTTTTATTTTTTATTTTTTTGTGTCTTTAAGCTATTATGATGAATTCTTTGCACACCCATAAAACATAAAATTTAGCCCTTAGTAAATCCTTATAATAAGTGGGAACAAGCTTGTTCTGTTTCCAAATCCAGGAATAAAACTATTCTGCTACCACTTTCACGAATTTTTCAGCCCCATTCAAGCCCAACTTAAGGTTAAATTTAGTGTTCCATGCAACACGTACGTGTCAGTCTGAGAGAATTCGTTAATGGGGTGGATAGTATGACAATTAGCAGGTTGGAAAAATTTATATTTATCCAAGGGAGGTAGAGTCACTTTAATTAAAAGCACTCTCTCAAATCTTCCTACTTATTTTTTTTCTTTATTCCCTATTCTTGCTTCTGTGGCCAACCGAATTGCTAGACTTCAGCGGGACTTTCTGTGGGGTGGCCTAGGGGATGAGCCCAAATTTCATTTGGTTGATTGGTCTACGATGTGTACTCCGCTTTCTTCAGGTGGTTTGGGGATTAGGAACCTGAGAACTCTCAATGTAGCTTTATTAGGGAAGTGGTTATGGAGATTTGGGCAAGAAAGGGATGCTCTATGGCGTCAAGTGATAGAGGTGAAGTTGTGTGTGGGGTGGTTGGTGTTCTAGCTCTTTCTCTGGCCCATATGGAGTCAGTTTGTGGAAAAATATTAGAAGGGGGTGGCCCTCTTTATCTCGGTTTATTCTGTATGAAATTGGAGATGGATCAAAAGTGCAATTTTGGCTAGATCATTGGTGTGGAACATCTTATCTTGCAGACTGCTATCCTGAATTATATAGGATTTGTTGTATCAAAGAGGCAAGTGTGACGGATCTAATGAGGTACACCAATGGAATCCGCCATTGGGAGATACTTTTTTGTAGGGATGTGCATAATCGAGAATTGGAAGCTTTCAGGAGTTTCATAAATACCATTTATAGCACCCTTGTAAGGGGGATTGGGGAGGATAAGAGATGTTGGCTGCCTTGTAAGAGTAAGGGGTTCACAATTAGTGCATACCCTTGGAAAAGCATTTGGAAGCAGAAGATCCCCTCTAGAGTGGCTTTCTTTGTATGGACCGCTGCCTTGGGAAAATGTCTAACAATTGACAATTTAAGGAAAAGAAAGGTTTGCATTTTGGATTGGTGTTATATGTGCAAGTGTAATAGTGAAACTGTTGACCATATTCCTTCATTGCCCAGTTGCTTTGGAGTTGTGGGATATGGTTTTTGGTTTATTTGGAGTTTGTTGAGTTATGCCAATGTCTATTGTTAGGCTATTTGCTTGCTGGCAAGGTCGATTTGGTCGCCATCGTAATGGAGATTTATGGAAGTTTGTTCCTCATTGTTTGATGTAGTGTATTTGGAAGGAGAGAAATAGTAGGTGCTTTGAAGACAATGAGCATTCCATGCTTGATCTCAAGCTTCTTTTCTTCAGAACCTTATTGGACTGGTTCTTTGTGTGGAGAAACCAACCTTTTTCTTCTATTTTGGATTTACTTGATTTATGTAATGTTCATTTTTGATATGTTCACCCTTGTATACTCCCTGTGTACTTGGGTGTCGCTCTTTTTTTGATTTCAATAAATCTTTATTACTTATCAAAAAAAAATATATGACAATTTCACTTAACTCCAAATTATAGGTAGGTTTGGTAATGGTTTGCAAAAGCAAGAGTCATTTGTAATCACCCCAACTACTGGGAGTTAATCTGACATCTACATTGCTTATTATGGTATACTACACAGTACTACCTCTGTCCGATATTGCTGCCCTTGTTTAGAAAGTTTGAGCTTTTTAAGGGAACATCATTTTATGCGTCGTCTTTTAGTTAAAAATGTACAAATTTCCAAAACTACCCTCATTAATTTAAATTCTAGCGAAATAATGTTATTAACTTGGGTAAGTTAGGAAATTTATTCATTGACTTTTTAAAGAGGACTGCATTTGACAGGGTAATTCTTTCATTAGCATGCATTGTTAACTGTTATGAAATGTTACAACTCAGAAGATGCGTACTTACTGCTGTAATTAAGCACCAATCATGACATTTCAAATGCAAGAAAAATCTGATTTTCTATTTTCAGAAAACCCATTAGACTCTCATTATTTTATCCTGTTTGCAGTGGTTGTGTCAAATTCCATGACTTCTTGAAGGTTCTACGACTCAAGGCTTGTACTCTTTCTGAAGAGGTTAGTTACCCAAATGATTTTCTCATTTTTGTAACATGGTAATGTTTCTTTTTTGGATAAGAACATAGTAATGTTTAGATCTAGACGAATGCCTTTATGTGGATTGAAGCATTTAGTTCATGTTGTACTACAAATTTATTTTCTTTATCTCTTACAATTTGATTTCTAATACTGGTCAATCTTTCAATGGAGAGGGCCAATAAACTTCACAACTGTTTTGTTGGTCACTTATAAGAGAATTTTCAAAGGAGAGGGTCAATAAATTTTGATATGCAACAGTAGCTAAGCCTTTGTTCCAAAATTTTGGAGTTATATATAGATCCTCAATAAACTAATCAGGGTCAGCCGTATTCTTTTCCTCTATACTATTCTATATGAAATCATACTTTCTGTTACCTTCTTAATAGACATGTCCATTTTTACTAATTCTAATAATGTTATTTTAGGTCTTCTTCTACCTTTTTTGTACCCTCAACTCAAATTGACTCACTTATTCAATGGTACATAAGTACTTTCCTCTGCATATGACCAAATCATCTCAAGCGACTCCCTTATCTTTTCGTCAATAGGGGCCACCCCTATCTTAAGCTAATTTCCTCATTTCGAATCGTGTCTTTCTATGTATTTCCATTTATCCATTTTAACATCTCATTTCAGCAACACTCATTTTATGAGCATGTTGCTTCTTAACAAACTAACATTCAGTACCAGATCAATCTGATATGTAAACAAAAAATTGTCTGTACTGCACCTTAAGAGTAGCATTTGTATAATAAATCACCAGTTCATGTCATTTCCTTCAAGTTGAAGCAGTTAAATTTAATGATTCATATATATTTTAAAGCAAATAAATAAAAAGTGCACCTAGCTGTGCTTTGTGCTTCTTCAAAAAGCATTAGAAAACCATGCTTGAGACATGCTTCATTAAATGAGCTTTGCTTTTGCAAGCCAAGTGTCTAGACCTTGGGACTTTGAGCTTTAAGCATGTGCTTTTGTCAATACTGGTCCATGTACAACTCAACTCAACACAAGCCTTCAAGCATCCGATTGGGGTCAGCTAGAAGAACCCTTTTCCACAAATGTATCCTTACGTTAATAAAATTATTTCTATTTTCCGTCTCCCTTGAATTAAGAAAATTATATTGGATTACAGATATTTTCATTCATTGATGTGGAGAAGAGTGGAACAATCACATTCAAGCAGGTAATCCTACCAACTCTCACCAGCACACTCTCTCTCTCTAAAAATTTGTTCACACATGCACAAAAAAATAAAAATTATCCTATTTTCATTTTCAGGGCTAGATTCAAAAAATTGAGATATGTTAGTTACTTATTATCCTATTAGTGCATATATAATTAACTACTACAGTTGTCCCTGAGTTTAAACATGATATGTATATTTTTCCACTCATTTCATTTCTTGGCTCAAAATCTCTTGTATCTCAAAATTTTGCTCACTTGTGCTTCTTGTCATGGTGTTCGACTTTATGTGATTCTCTTATCGGTTCCTTGCAGTTCTTATTTGGATCAGCACATGTCATGAAGCTGCCATTATTCAGGCAAGCTTGTGAATTAGCCTTTGCCGAATGCAAGTCTGGAGGAAATGATTACATTTTAGAACATGAAGTATAATTCTCTTTCCCTCCTTTTGCTTTCTCATTTTCTCCCTTGTACATATGCTTAGTTGTATTCTGACTTGCACAGTCTCAATTTCTAAATGTTTTTGGATCAGTTGGAAAATTTGATCAGACCTGCAATCCCAGACTTGAATGCAGATGAGGTGAGTAATGCCTCCATCTATCCATATAATTGGCCTCTGTTTGGGTAATGGTACCCATGTCTCATAAATATCTTTTAAGAGAAGTCTGTTGTCATTGTCTGCATAAAAAAATTGTTCTGGCTATGTCATTCGTAAATTGTAACATGATCAAAACTTGCTCATTCTGGTTAACTTGCAGGTCCATGAGCTGTTTAATTTATTTGATTCTGATAGTGATGGGGAGATCAGCAAGGATGATTTTAATACCTGTCTAAGAAAAAATCCTCTGCTGATAGCACTTTTCATACCTTGTTTGCTGCAAAAGGGATTGCCAGAAACTTGTGAAAGGATACTGGAGGAGGTAGTGTGATAAATTGGGTTTCCATGCTTTTCTAGTTTAATGTTTTCCTCCTTGATTGTAGGGTTTTGTTTATGGAGAGAGAGAGAGAGTTGAAGAGGAGAGAGAGGGGGGGGGGGGGGGGGGGGGGGGGTTACCATTAGTATAGTGGGGCTTTAATATTTTTAAGCATGCCCCTGTAAAATGCTCATAAGGCAGTCAGTTTGGGTATTAATCTGTATTTTTATTTATTTTTTCCTGTTATCTACAACCTGATCTTACATGAATAGCATGAGAAACTTGCATATTGTGTTTTAAAGTGATCTGCTTGGTTCACTACTTACTCATATCTCAATTTTCATCACTCAAACCTCTAACTTATACCTCATATTCTAATTCCCTATTTTCTCTTAACTCACTCCCCTTTGTGTTTAGCATCAAAACTTGGCTTAGTTTTCAGTTAAAAAAAGCAACTTTAACTCAAAAAAGTGGAGCCCACTAGTCTTAAGAACTCTTGTGAAAGTAAGAAGAAAAGACGGGCACTGAAGAAGCTCCTTAGAAGAAAGAAAGACAGAGGCAGAAGAAAGCTCGGATGGACCTTAGATGATAGTGACTCTCTCTCTCTCTTGAAACAAATGCTAAGCAAATTTCTTATGCCACAATATCAAAATAAACTTTATCTGTTTCTTACATTAGAAAAGTCTTTGTGCAAATTCTTTCTTCACAGTTAGCCAAAACCCACAGAGCTGACTTTACGAAAAACACACTCACAGCCCAGGCCAAATAAGAGAGATTCGTAAAAGATTACAAGAACCCAGAAAGACCCACTGCAGTTCTAGTATCAATAAACCATAAAAGCCCATAAATTACGACTATTAGTGAAACTAAAAATTCCATGCCAAATAAACCCATCAAAGACTATAAGAATCCAGAAGAACTTACTGCTCTTCCATTCTCAGTAACTTTTACAAACCCATTAATTATAACTTATTTATTCTGAAAATCATAGCTAAATAAAATAAAGAAAGAAGAAGCTGGAGAAAGAAAGAAGAAGCAGAAAGGAAAACATGGCCCGGAGAAAAAAGAAAGAGAAAAGAAGAAAGAGCAGTTGGTCTGACTTAGTGAGACAAGTCTGTGTAATAGGTCCTACACATCAGATACTGCGTTATTACCAAAATGTCACTTAACTCATAACTCAAAATCTAAAAAATACCAAAAAGTTGTTCTCATTTTTCATCATTTAGGGTCTGTTTGGAATTCGTTTATTTTGTTGAAATTAAAAACTTTTTGTTGAAAGTACTGTATATAAAAGGTAAAAGTTAACTGAAATAATACAGTAAAACCTATAAATAGTAACAAAAAATGCAGTGAGACTTATGAATAATAGTAAAAATAAGCTAAATAGTAAAATAAACTGGCAAAATTAAGCCATGCGAAACGCACACTTATTCTCAATATTTTTGAGTGAAGAGAATCAACCCAAACAATACTTGTGTTGGTGGGGCGTATAATCTTTGAGTGATGAGTAATTGAAATTGAGATATGAGTGATGAAAACCACCAAACAAAAACTGTGTTCATGGGCTGTGTGGTCTTATACTTCAAACAAGAATTTTTACGCCAAAAATTAAGTCAAATTTGGTAAGTTGAACAAGAACCAAGAGCTATTAACACTAGGCTTGTATTCCAATGCGATTACCTTATTACATAGAAAAACAGGAAGAGCTGATTAAATGCCCTTTGTGTATGTGCATGCTCATGTGATTATCAGTTTGGAAGTAAAAAACTTATTTGTGGGATTCAGAGAGAGGGATGATGGTGTAAAAGTCGAAAGAAAAAGAGGTAAGTGCTAATCAACTTTATTCGCGGTAGATGATTAACAATGGACTGCTTGCAAAACTGGAAAGCTTGTCTTCTATCAGATAATCAGCAATGTTACATGTTAACTTCTGAGGTGACAACTGGTCTTCCTTGGACCCCTCAGAAAAACATTATTCAATGACCTCAAGCTCCTAGTCCTACCAAGTTCTTAATCAAGATATAGAAGCTGTAATATTATGACTGCTTCCCTGAGTTGAACAACATTTGAAAGTTATTTCCCTTAACCTGTCAACCTTCGCTAAGGACAGTGTTGATTAGTCTGCTTCTTCCAATCCTTCTGTATTAGTCAAACACCAACGTTTACCAAAGAATTAGGTTAGGCTTTGTTTCTGTTAAAGATGTTGAATGATTCAAAGTGAGAGAAGAGAAAGCAAAAAAAAGAATTTAACATTGGTTCGGCTGTCATTTGGGAAGTTCTAAGTTGAAGGGATTTTGACTACATGGAGTCCATTGTTCACGTCCTTCAAGAGTGCAGTATTATAAGATTTTTCTGATCCTGTCTAAGCGTACATTCCACCCAATTTGGGTCTTTTTCTTTTATAATAATGGAGATGGAGCCTCTTTATAAAAGTGGTAGGACTATATTGTAACGGGTCCTAAGGCCTAGGCCTTGAGCTGGCCTATGTGTTTGTTCATATGATAGAAACAATGTACTTATTGTCCTTGTACATAGACATGAGCGCACACATTATTAATACCCAACCAAAAAAAAAAAAAAAACCATCCCATCAAAACATAAGAGAGATAATTTAAAGAGAAAAACCTGTAGACGCTAAGCAGTTATCTGTGGCAGAGTTGTTTATGAAAGTCCATTTTGGTCTAATTTGGTCCATTTCGGTCTACTTCAGTCCATTTCGGTCTAATTCGGTCCACTTCATACTACTTCAGTCTACTTTGGTCTATTCGGTCCATTTTGGTCCATTCGGTCCTTACGAAACTTAATCATCATTTTCTTTTCCCTGGCCAGTATTTTTTATATGAGGATTTGGAATTTATTTTCCATTCAGGAATCATTGCAATCAGCCTGAATTTTGTTTCAGAAGGGTAATAGAGTATAGTTCTATTATTATTTCATCAAACCTTTGAATGGCAGAACAAATGATTGATATTCATATAAGTGATTAAGGCCGAATGAAAGATGCTTCATGTTTAAAGTTAATAAAGATGGATCATCACTTGAAAACCTGGGTCCAACAAGAGTTGGTGAGCTAATTTAAGATTCTCAAGGAAATTGGGTGAAAGATTTCTCTAGGACAATTGTGCAATTAGAATTGCAACAAATACAAAGCATTCTACCAAAAACAAATAGGTTGCGAGTTCAAGTTTGAGAATCAACTTCTCTAAAAAATCACGAGGTGTCAAGTCCCCCTAATATAACTATCAGAAAATAAAAACAAAAACTAGGGATGAGAGTTTGAGACTGCCTAATGACTAATGTCCACCTTTCACTTCTCCTAGATTTTATAGAAATAATAATTTTGTACATTACCTATCAAAAAAAAAAAAAGTTTTGTACATTAAATACGATAATGCCTAGATATAAGTCATCCAAGTGGTGTGGAAAAGGTTGTCGGCTCTCAATAGCCTATCCAAATGTTGACCAATGAAAATGAAATACTCACCGTCGGCAAATCTCTCTGTATTTCTTTTTGGCTTGGTATCCGCGTGGAATTTGTGTTTATGAGTAGCGCACTGGACCTGGGCAATCCAAACTTTCAAATTGATAATTACATCGATCTTTCTTTCTTTCCACTATTGAGTGCCTGTGCTTGCACAGGATACACACAAAATGGAGACAACAATCCTGTGAATAAGGTTCGGCTCAAAAAGATAATGCTATGTCTATGGTCAATAGAGGTTTGCTTTCTCTATGATAGTTGATAGAGATAGAATTTTCGTACGACACTTATCCACTGTGTCTGTCAGCATCATTTCATCTTTAATTGGAAAATTTCAGCAATTGTATTTGTAGCTAAGAGCCAAATTATCACATTAGGCAATATGAGTATCACTGTTTATCCTGGGAATGACCCATTTTGAGTTTTTTTTTTCTCATTGCGCTCCATGCAAGTCATTACTGTGAATTGCGTTAATGTATGGTAAAACAAATGAAGCCAAATATGGGCAGATTATTGTGCACTAGACTATGTCATATTTTGATTATCTAGAGGTTAACAATTTATCTATCTAAAAATTGCTTGCACATTTGCAATCTAGTGTCATATTTTGATGAATGTGAGCTCATGTATTTTACTCCAACCAAACAGGACGTATTCAATTAAAAAGCCTCCCAATTTTGAATTATATTATATACCCAAGAATAAGTACATAGAAAGAGGAAAAAATCTCTCATGTGCTTGACGCATGAGATACCAGCTCATACAAGAAGATGTCCAATATTGTTGTCCAAAACTTTTGACTACTAAACTTTTTATGTTTGTATTGTACAAGTTAAGTAAGCCTCTTATTCTCAATGAAAAAGTTAAGTAAGTTTATATGGGCTCAAATTAGCTCAATTGATAAAATTTTTTGTTATCGAATAAGAAATTTGTTGTTCAATTTCTGCATATACTCAAAACAACAAAAAATCAAATAGTGTCATGGTTATTAGTGTTTTACTCTGATAATAAAAAGTAATCATTAGAAACGGACATGACATCATATAGGTTGAAACTATCTCTACAACCAACCAAAAAAAAAAAAAAAAAAAAAGTTAAGTAAGCCTCTATACTTGGTAGGCAAACTTCGTGGAGACCGACCTTTTTATGGTTAGTTGGAATAAAATATTAGGTCTCACAGTTTAGTCATGTCGTGGAGCATTATGATTTTTGCATTCATGAGTCGTTGGTAGAGAATGCAGTAAATCGTGTGACATTGATGAAGGCAGCAGCATATGCCTCATTATTGTGTTCCAACTGGATAAAGAAAGGCATTGAATTCCAGTTATCTGTGCGGATATTAATTCTAGAATTGAGCTTGACAACTAAATATGCTGAAGTGACTTTGTGACCAAATTTTGGATGTTCTGTTTTGGGATACTTTATCCATTCACTATCATGAGCATCATTTTTCAAAATTTCAAATCAGAATTTGTGAAAATATTTATTTCCATGCATGAATATATATCTGTAAAACTCTGGTTCAAAATGAAGACACAAGTAATACTCATTGAGTAAATACCACATGTAGAGATAATGTGCAACTGTCCAATTGGTTATCCAAAAGGCAAAAAGGGTTTTTCATGGTTGATCTATATTAAGGAAAATAGCAAGAAAGTGGCACTGGTGCTTTCTAAGGTAATCATGGAGGATTCTAATGATTCTTTTGGCTCTGGCTTCAAGGGTCAAGGTCTTTACTTGGTCTTTTATTTCTTTGGAAAGGGTTTCTATCATATTAAGGATATCATCAAGATCTGTAGAGGAAGGGCCTGAGGGTGAGGATGGATCAGTAATAGGATATATACACAGGGGTGAAGGAATAATGATGGTATTAAGGATTGGAGGCTTTCTAGAGAGGTAATCAGTGATAAGGTTATCTTTACCTTTTATGTGCTTGACTTGGAAAGTTCATTGTGAAAACTAATTTGACCATCTGAGTAACTGAGGTTGTGGGAGCATTTTCCTTTCGAATTGGAGCATTTTGGGAAAGGAAGACATATCCATTTCTACTAAAAAATTATGTCAAAGGAGATGGAACTGAAATTTTTCAATCCCATGTTTGACTACTAGGATCTCTTTGAAAGTGGAGTGGTAATGAAGTTCTGAAGGCTTGAATGCACCACTTTTATAACCACAAATACTTCTTTTGCCATTAACTTCTTCAAAGAGAGCTGTTGCCCAATATTCATCACTTGCATCTGTCTGCAGTATCCGTTTGCTTGGTCTTGGAATCTATAAAGGAGGAAGCTTTTCTGCTAATTTTTTCAATTTGTTGGACTACTTCTGTATGAACAGAATTCCATTCTGGAGGTCTTGAAGAAGCACCTACAGTTGGAGCTGGGGGTTGGTATAATGGTTCCTTGTCTTTCTTGAGAGGAGAAGGTTCACTTTGTGATCTAGCTTGGGGCTCTGGTTAAGGTGGAATTGAATATGTTATGGTAGGAAAAATTCCACTTGGTTTAAAAGGGTTATGGTCAGGATGTGTTATGGCCAATGGTTGAAAATTTTGATAGGGAGAAATTGGAGAAAATAGAGAGGTCGAAGGTATAGACAAGTCTTTATATAATGATTGTCGAGGTTGGAAAGGCGTATAAACACGTATGTTGTTAAGAACATATAAAAGATAACATGAGCGTAAGGAATAGAACACAAAACAAGATACAACAAGTTAAGAGATATTATTAGATTCAACAACTTTTTTACATCAGACATATGCGACTCAGAAGAAGGACTTATAATGGCTATGAGGGCTTCCTTCAATCTCTCTTGCCCTCTTAGGCTTACAAGGACTCTATTTATAGACCACAGAGCTTAAAGATAATGCACATTATACATTTCAGAAGAAAGTAGGGGCCTAAGTCATGGATTTACAGGTGGCAAAAAAGGCAGGGGCCTAGCTGGAGACATATCTTCTTCCGAATAGAGCTCTGCCATGGTAATAATTGTGCATGTCAGGATAGGTTTCTCATGCATCAAGAGTAGAGGCCCTGGTCACCAAGTGCTGGAGCTGAACAACAAGTGTCAAACTAAGTAGGGGAACTGTTTGCATGGCTTAGATATGCTTCTGACAAAGGAGTAGATATATGACTGTAAAGGATAGGGGTGCTGCGTCTGAAGACGTGTCTTGTCCCATCCATCTCTTCCTTGGAATCATTCTTCATCAACATCAACATCTGTATCATGGTTATAATAGTAAGGGTCATCATGTCCAATAAGAGGATTGGACATTTCCCAATGATCTTCATGTGGCCATTGTTGTCTACAAACATCTAGATCAGTTGGTATTATTTCAGGTAAGATTCCTTTATTAAGAGATTCTGCCATTGTGAGAGCATGGTAACAGGATACCCAAGAAACATCCAAATGTGTGTGGAGAGTGCCATCTAGATTAGTAAGTGCAAAATCTAGTACCATATGTCTTTGACATTAGTTTTTGGGAAATTGATGATGTCTGAGAACCATTTTCTTTTCTTTTTTAGTTGAGTGACCAATCATGATTATGCATTCTATTAACTATCTACCTAAAATTTTTGGTAAATATATTTATAAACCTATTACTTTTTTTTTTTTTTTGAAAAACAAATCAATACATATTATAAAGGGAGGCTATTTAAATCAGCCTGAATTACAATTAAAAGGTTTGGTGGAACATCTTCCATCTAAATGGACAAAGGGGATGAAAAGATTGCTCTTCTAGCAAGTGAATGAGCAACCTTATTACATTGTCGTCGGACATGTGCAACATTAAAACATGAGAAGCGCGAAGTAAGAAAAAAAATATCATTTCTGATGTGCCCAAAAGGCGCCAAAGACCTACAACTACTGTTTAAGAGCTTGATTAAGACTTCAGAATCACCCTCGAGGAAGATGTTATCAAATCCCAGTTCTAGAGTGAACTCCACTACTCGCCGTGCTGCTAGAGTTTCCACTTCAATGACTGTGGATGGTAGCGGAATAATCTCAGATAATGAAGCCATCACCATTCCATCATGGTTCCGTATAACTACTCCCAAACCAGCTTTTTTCTTGTTCAAAAATTTCTCTGTCAAAATTGATCTTGTAACCATGTAAAGGTGGGGGAGTCCACGGTGCTACTTCTTGTTTCAGGGCTGCTGATGCCGAGGTGGGATGCTGCCGAGGTGGGACCAAGTAAGCACCCCAGTGTGATTTCACAAGCTCTGTCCAGCAATTGCTCCAACGAGATAGAAGGTTTCCCTAGTTTGAGATTGTTTCGTCGATTCCACAGCGCCTAAGCCACCGATGAGAACAACTCCGAGTCCCTGTTTTCTACACTAACAACAAACATTATATCCAAAAAACTAGTGCTTTGTCTGATGGTGGCGTGATTCCATAAAGGGATGTTTGCCAGAAATTCTCCAATTTTGGGCAACAATAAAAGGCATGAGTTGTGTCTTCAAGGTACAACTTGCACATTTCACATAAATCACAAATAACCACTTGGCATTTAACCAAATTTATCTTGGTGGGCAGCGAATTCTTACAAGCACGCCAGATCATATTTTTACTTTTCTAGGGACTTTTAAGCTCCAAGTCTTCTTCCATAGAGGCTGCAAGATGGTGGCATTAGAGGAACAAGGTTCACTAGTCAGGCATAGATTCTGTAGAAATTTATACCTGATTTGAACTGTGTATTCTCCATCTGGGCTAAAAGGCCAGATTAAAACATCATCCTGTATAGATCAACAAAGAGGTATGTTTTTGATAATTTCAGCTTCCCAATCAAAGAAATACAAATCAATGAGCTCATCCTTCCACACTAGGTTTGTCTGGTCAATTATGGAACTAACCATTGTAGTGCTCTCCCTAGCAATAGGAGGTGAGATGATTTTATTATTGAACTTCCCTGGCAACCACTTATCGCCCCATTTATGAACTCAATTTCCACTCCCAATCCTCCAAGCGGCCCCTTTTTTAATTACATCATGACCCCGTAGGATACTCTTCCATGCATACGAAGTGTTACTTGATTCCCTTGCTTCCATAACACTACAATCTGGGAAAATTTTGCTTTGAAGACCCAATAAAATAATGATTGATGATCATGAAGGAGTCTTCCAGTGTGTTTTGCCAAAAGAGCATCATTGAACTGTGAGAGGTCTTTAAAACCCATACCACCATATGACTTTGGCTTACATTAATCCTGCCACTTCACCCAATGTATCTTCCTAGCATCCCCACGATGTCCCCAAAATTTTTTTTGGATCAATGCTTTAATCTCATGACAAAGACTGACTGGTAGCTTAAAACAAGACATCGTATAGGTAGGGAGTGCTTGTACAACAAATTTGATCAAAATTTCTCGCCCGCTTGTGATAAAAGCTTAACTTCCCACACCTGCAGTTTCTTCCAAATCCTTTGTTTTAGATGATCAAAACTTTTTTTTTTTTACCCACAAGGGAAGGTAAACCTAAATACTTTTCATATTGTTGAACCACCTACACCCCAAAAACCCCTTTGATCACTTCTTGCATATCTGATGTGTTAATTTGCTGAAAAAGAGTGTTGTTTTTCCTCTATTAATTTGCTGTCTCGAGGCTTTGTCATAGGTCACCAAAACATCTAGCAACTTTAAGCATTCATCTTCCTCAGCCTTGCAAAAAATTAAACTATCGTCTGCAAAGAGCAGATGTGTTATTTTGGGCCCATTCCAACATATAGAGACTCCCTTAATATCCCCATTGCTTGCTGCCTTTTTTATGAGACCATGAAGTCCCTATGTACACATGAGGAACATGTATGCGGAGAGTGGATCACCTTGTCGCAGGCCTTTGCTTGCCTTGATATCTTCATGAGGCTCTCCATTAATTAGAATGGAATAAGAGGTAGTAGTAATACACTCCATCATAAGATCACCCACTGGTTATCAAAACCCATCTTCCTCATCACTTTCTTTATAAATTCCCATTCAACACTATCATATGCCTTACTCATGTCAAGCTTTAGAGCCATGTACCCTATCTTAGCTGCACAACGATATCTCATGTAGTGTAAAGTTTCAAATGCTACCATGATATTATCCGAGATCAAACAATCCAAATGGAATGCACTTTGGTGTTTTGAGATAAGCTGAGACATTATTTTCTTCATCCTATTTGCCAAGACTTTAGAAAAAACCTTGTATAGTACATTACTCAGATTGATCGATCTAAATTGTGACACAAACTCTGGGTTCTTCACTTTAGGGATTAAAGTAACAAAAGAGTGACCAAGGGTAGTAGGTAAAGAACCTGAATTTAAATAGTGCAAAACAGATTATGTAACATCATTACCAAGTAAAGTCCAATAAATTTTATAGAATAAGGGAGGCATACCATAGGGTCCGGGAGCCTTTAATGGGGCCATTTGATTCAAAGCTACCTCCACCTCCATGGCAATAAAATCTCCAGTTAGATCTGCATTCATCTCGGTTGTGACTACCTTGGGAATAACGTCAACTACCTCTTCCAAGTGCTCAAGTCTGCTTGTAGTGAACAAGTCAGTATAGTAATCCACAATTGTGTCATTTATTTGCTGTTGTTGAGTACACCAATTCCCGTTAGCATCATGGAGTCTAGTTATGTAGTTTCTTCATAGTCTTTGAGAAGCTTTACTGAACGGTTTTAGACCCCTTACAAACAACCAGATTGCGTAGCCTAGATTAATTAACCAAGTTGTTACTTAGTCAAATTAAACAATTCTAGGTTAAAACAATCAAATAATCATATCATGCATATAAAACATATAAAGCAGCGAAAATAATAAATAATACAAGATATGATCACCCAGGAAACCACACGGAAAAACCTGGGGAGGATTTTACCCACCGATCCTCAAGGCAAAACGGAATCCACTAAAAAAGAATTGAAGTTCTTACAAAAGGACTTACAAGCTCCCCGCTTGACTTCCTAATGCTACCCACCAGTAAAACTTCCTGACACGACCACGCGCAGGCTCCGAGTCCATGGACTACTTCTTTCTTTGAATTCTTCAATCAAGTACAAGCACCCACGCTTGATATTCTTTAAGCTTCAATGGCAGCAACCTTGTTGATCATCAAGATGTAGAAAATATCTCTACCTTGAAAACACTAAGCTTTGTGTAAAGGAAAGCTCCTCTAGATCTCACAAGAGATTTACACAAAACCGCAATGTATGAGCAACAATACAACTTGTGCAACTCTTAAAAACGTGGCTAGGGTTTGCCTTATATACCTAGGGCAAAAACATAAAACCCTAAACGTTTAAAGAGTTAGGGCTGAGTTGGAAATTCTGTAGAAAACGCATCTGGGCCGATTTTCGATCGATCGAGTCTAACCTTCGATCGATCGAGTCAGGCCGAAATGCCCCAATGCATCTGTAGTCACTCGATTCCAACTTTACAATATTTTATCAACTTTGAGCAAGCCTAAACAAGACTAAGTATATTGTTTTGATCATGGTTTGCCAACATTACAAATTAGAGTTCTAAATACATAAATTCCTAAACCTTTAGAACCTAACATTTACTATGAAAAAACTTTGTATTTTTGTCTCCATCTTTTAACCACATAATCTTGGATCTTTGCCGCCACATAGTAGTGTTAGGACATATGTGGTTCACATGTTAAGAACATATGTCACACTATTTATGTAAATTGGCTAATCCTTTAACAAAACGCACTCTACTTGTAATTGGGTAGTTCTAGGTGTTTTTAATACTTCAAGAAATAAGGTTTCAAGGTTAAGTGTTGAAGTCATCAAGTCTGTCCAAGAAAAAGTAAGCTGAAGTGCAAAATTTTTAAAGCTCGACACTTGCTCGATAGCTACCTCGACAGCTGCTATCTGTCGAGATTTAAAAATCAGATTTTTCTGTTTTGATTTCTTGGGATCCGTGAATGTGTTTTTGGGCCTTCTTTTCTTCTAACCCTAAACATATAAAAGGATTATTTTAAGAGCCGTTAACATAGACACAAGTTGCTAAAGCATTGAACAATCCTTGTTCAAGCAAATTGTGATCATAGACAAAATTCTTGACCTAGTTCATCTTCTCTAAAGAAGTTGCTGTGTATTTGCACCAAAGGGTTTTGGGACCAAGCATCTTCCTGATCTTTATCGCATAGGATGAACTGAAGAACTTTGTAGCCAACCTCCCTTTCTAAAGTTGGTGTTTGAAGTCGCATACTGGGATTCGCGCATCTGGTTAGTCACGTACTTGGGAGCCGTGCATAAAAAGGGAAAACTGTCACTACAGATCAAGTCCAATTGGGTATTGGGGTAAGGGTTCAACTGTAGGTTGGTAAGGTACTTGGGATTCCTTTACTTGTAACTGCTTGATTTGATAATAGTGGAGTTTCGGGAGTGATGACCTGAAAATCACCCAGTGGGGTTTTTGCCGTTAGGGTTTTCCTCATTCGTGAACAAATCACCGTGTTATTTATTTTTCCGCTGCATATTTAGATTTGGTGATTTGTTTGTGCTGCCACGCGTTTGCATGATAAATTGATTAATTAATAACTTGACTAATTAATTAATTAGTTTAAATTACAAGGGGTCATTCAATTTGTGGCCTATCAAGTGGTATCAGAGCAGGCACACTCTGATTAAGTTTTAATCTTTGCTGTGTTGATCCATTGACCCCTGTTTGTCATGGCTATAACCAGCTCTAAGAGATCTATGTTTTCAAATACATTTTGTTTTTCTAATCACTATTTGTTTGAGTGTCTTAGAAAACACAAGTCTAAAAGTTATTTGAATTTACTTATAATGACTATGGTAAAAGATCTCAGTTTGGCTAAGAAGAAACTAGACTGTCTCAGAATAAAAATGTGTAAAGGAGTTCGTCTGAGAAGAGTAAAAGTTAAAAGCTTAGCTTGTAGAAGGCAGTTGAGAGAAAGAACCATTCCCTCTAATTTGTCATCTAAGCATGAAGTGTGTTTCATGATGAAGTCCTACATTACAAGGTAGTTCAAGAAGTTTATGAAGAATGCTAATGGGAGGAGTTTCGACAAGGACCGCAGGCAATCCAGTTCTTCTCAGTTCAAGAGCCAAGACAAAGGAAGGAAGGATGCTAAGGATGGCGGTCAGTACACTGTTCCGGCAGGGCCAAAGTGTTTTGGATGTCACGGGTTTGGACACATGAAGAATGAGTGTCCTACATACCTCAAGAGCATTGGGAAGAGCAAGGCACTTGCTGCAACCCTGAGTGACACTGAGCCTGAAGATGATTCTGACAATGAGGATGGCGGAATCTTAAATGCCTTCACTGCCACAGTCAATCCTACTGAAGGGATTGTTGAAGAAGTGGAAGAAGAAGAAGAATTGGTGGATACTGAATGTGAGAAGATGGATGATAAAGATGATATCCATTCAGCCTATGAGAAGCTTTACAAGCTCTCTGAGAAGCATGAGAAGTTATATAGGCTGGCCACCAAGAAGCTCAGTGATGTGGAACTTGATCGAGAAGAGTTGTCCATAAAGTTTGATGAGGCGAATCAAACTATTGGAGCACTGAGGTTTGAGAACAACTTCCTGGCTGAGAAGACTAAGAAGCTTGAAGCAGAGCTGTTTCAAGTCAGAGCTCAACGCTTAACTAGAAAGGACTTCAAGTGCAAAACTTGATGAGATGCTCAGCAACCAGAAATTTGCTTCAGATCGAACAGGTTTAGGGTATGGTCTTTCTTTCTCTAATTCTGCTTCTACTAGTTCTACTGTTTTTGTTCCTCCTGCTAATACTGTTAAAGTTGAGAACACAGATGTTAAAACTGAATTAACTAATGAGAACGTAGACAAGGGTAAATCCATCTTAGGAGCACCCCCTAAGCAAGATAAGAAAGATGCTAGAAACCCTAGGGCTAAGAAGGCTAACTCTCAAAAGCCTAAACAAAAGAAGCAGCATCTCTGTCATCATTGTGGAGCTACCGGTCTTACTCGACCAAATTGCTACAAGTGGCTAGCCACCCAACAGAGCAACAGCATGACAGCATCTGGAAGCCAAAATCAGTTTCAATCCTCTCTTGCTCCTCTTAGAGATCTTCTAAAAGCCATCATGTTCCTTTCGAACTTGAAAGGTTTCAATTCTTCCCCCTCACCGCCGGTTCAAGGATTTAATCAAAGGAAAGGCTCTTCCAAGGTGTGGAAGAAAAAGGACTCTAAGTGATTTCATCACTTTCTTCTCCTTTCTTGTTTTTCTTGTTTGTTGCATTACTTGTGTGTTTTGCATTTTTATTGAGTCAGTCTAGTTTTATGCATTGTTTTTGCTTTGTTAACATGTTTTTATGTGTTTACTTTCAATTTTGTCTATTTTGTTTTTAAAATAAAATTAAAAAAAATTGAAAAATTGAAAAATACAAAAACAGTATGTGTTTTGTGTACTTTGGTACTTGTGTACCTTGGATGGCCAATGAAACAAAATTTTCTAAACTTTGTATCTCTTATAACTTAGATGAGCATATTTATGCACAACTAAGCAAGTGAACTTTGTGGCTCTTGTTTGTGATGAGTAAGATTAGGTTATCTTTTAAAACTTAACACTCATATCACTCTTTTTGACGAGTAGGACTAGAAAATCCTAAGAGAAAGGCATAAATAACCATCTCACCACCGTTGCCCGCCAATCATTAATGACATCTGTATGTTTCGGCATAGCAAAAGTGTGATGTCAATGACATTTGTGTGCTTCGGCATAGCAAAATTGAAATGTCAAATATCAATGAGTATTTCTTTTCTCTCTCATAAGCCCATGCATGATATGCTTAAAAACAAAATATGCAAAGAAATAAAAAGCAAAAAGATTAAAAAATGCTTTAAAAATGGTTGCAAGCGTATATTCTAGGAGATGTAGGAGTTATAGGATGTACCTCGAAGGTGATAGTCCCCATCAAACAGTTATGATTGTGTGTGAGTTAAAGTTATTTTCTCATATCTCAGATCATTATAACATGTATACACATATGCAATCTTGCGATGTTTTTCACACACAACATGCAATATTCTTTGCTACTCTTGATACATGTGCAGGTACAATGTGATTTGGCCATCACAAAGGTTTTACATGTGCTTTTGTATGCTCACTAAACTGTCATGACTTATTTTTGAAATATAAAATTGGTTAGACTTGTTTAGTGTGTGTGTGTGTTTTTGGGAGATCCATGTGCTTAAATTTTCATTGAGAGATGATTTTTGAGAGCTTTTTATGTTGGTTGGATCATGGTTGAGGTGTATGTTTTGATTGCATTCATGTCTGTGTTTTTCACTTCTCAAAAAACTGCTTTTCACTGTTGACTCGACACCTCCTCGATACCTGATCATCTGTCGAGCTTCTCAAGCCTTTTTCTTATCGCAATCTCGACACCTCTTCGACACCTGGTGGATCGATCGAGAAATCTTCTGTCTCCTCGATAGATTCTCGACACCTGTGTCGACACTGTGTGGATCGATCGAGAAATCTCTTGTCTCCTCGATACCTGGTCGATCAATCGAGCTTTTGTTCTTGGTTCAGGTGTTTTTACCTCGATACCTTCTCGATACCTTCAGCTATCGACGGCCATTTCCTCGATACCTTCCTTGACAGCTTCCTCGATACCTCTCGACACCTCAGTTGTCAAGATTTACTGAGGTGCCTATTTAAGGATCTGTCGCAATTCTCTCTCATTTCACTCGATCTCTCTCGATCTGTCCGAAGTCTTTTCACCTCCCAAGCAAGGTTCTCTAACTCAAATCTTCAAATCTTCATCATTTTTGATCTTCCCTTGATTTCCTTCACCTGGTATGTTTTTTTTCCCTTTCTTTTTCATGCATTGCATGTTTTAAAACCTAGGTTTTGGGATTTTTGGAAATTTTTGGGGTTTTTCAAAATTAATGAGTTTTTCTTGAAATTTTGGGTTGGGTTTTCACTTAAATGCTTTTAAAATGTCATGCATTGCATTCCATGTGCATTAGAATGATACTTACATGCATTTAGATGTGTGTTTCTTGTATGTGTGCTGATAGGTTTGGATTGGGCTGAGCCCATGATGCTTTTTAAGTTTGCATGTCACATGTTCATGCATTCCCCATGCATACGTACTTTTTGTTCATTATATTTGTCATATTTGAACTGTGTTGGGACTTTTCTGATTGTCTCCCTCTCTATCTCTTTCTCATTCTTTTACGTTAGTTGTGTCTATGGCACCCAAACGTAAATCCACTCCTGCTCGGAACCCTCTGCGTTCTGGAGCTTCCTCTTCTTCTGACTCTGCTCCTCTTAACTTTCGGTTCTGTGATGGAGATGCCCACAAGGCATTTACTGAGAACTTTTCTAGACGAGGTGTTCATTCGAAACGCCAAGTCATTCTGGCGGACTTCGCCGACACTGACCTTCCCTCTGTCATTCACAGTAGGGGATGGGAGTCACTGTGTGACGTCCCGGTCACCTGTCCTCTCGTGCTTATTCAGGAGTTTTACTCCAATATGCACGGGATTGATCGTTCAATACTTCTTTTTCATACTCGCGTTCGAGGTACGCGCATTGCTATCACACCGCAGTTAGTTGCGGATGTGCTTAGGGTTCCTAGGATAGAGTTTCCTGACTATCCTACTTGTGAGCGTCTAAGGATTGTGTCCAAGGATGAGCTCATTTTCGCTTTTTGTGAGCGCCCTTTTGATTGGGGTGAGCATCTGTATACATCATGTAGACCTTTTGCTAAAAGTCTTAGATTTCTTATCATGGTGATGACTTTTTTACTCCATCCTCTCTCTCACTACAACTCTATCACAGAGCCTCGTGCTCGATTTTTGCTATCTCTTCTTGAGCATCTTACGATAGATTTTCCTTCTCACTTCATTTTCTCTATCATAGATGTTCATCTAGATTCGGCATCTCGTGATAAGCTCATCTTTCCTTCCGCTATCACGAGGATTCTACGCCATTTTTTCATCCCTTTCCCTGTGTCCGACCACTTCACACACATATCTGCCATAGATGCCGCTACCGTAAAACGTAGTGAGACTCAGTTTAGGTCGAGACAGCCGGATTCCACTCCTCCCTCCCGTTCGGCTCCATCCAGATCAGCTCCATCTACATCGGCTCCTTCTACCTCTACAGGCGATGTATCTCTTGGAGATATTATGGCGCAGCTGCAGCGCATGGATGCTCGCCTCGATACACTCAGCACTGAGTTGTATCAGGTGAATGTTCATATTGGTCGTACTGCACGATGGCAGGCGACCATGGGTGGTTTTGCTTCTGAGGCTTCTCCTCCACCACCTCCTCTAGTCGCTTCGGATTCTGATGCTGAGGATAATGATGATGATGGTGATGACGATGATGCTTCGGATGATGATGATGGAGATGCTAGCTCTACTGATGAGATGTCTACATGACACTCTACCCTTTGTCACTCGTGACAAAAAGGGGGAGTAGTTTTGGATTATGAGAGTAGTCATCTTAGGCGGAGAGTTAGTATAAGACATTTTTGATAGGGGGAGAGTTGATATGTTGAGGGATGTAGTGAGGTTTTGACGTATCTTTTCTTTTCTATTCTTTATAGATACATTGATCTTGTATATGAGGTCTTGTGACCAGTTTTACATACATTGTACTTATCTTTCTATATATGTGGATGTATGTTTTTCTTTCACCTATCTCTTCATGTGTTGTTTCTTTTCTATCTTTAGACACATGTTCTTTATACTTGTATGCAATCTAATTATCTCTGTTTCACACAAGATGCCTTGATGATTTTTGTTTAAAAGTGTTTCAGAAATACAGGTTGTCAAAGTCTACTTGCCATAAACTCTCTTCTTGCAAAGTTTTTCAAGAGTTTGTGTTAGAATAGATTTTATTGTATTTAACAAGTGAATATGAGTTGAGTGATTTATGACTTCTCTCATATGTTCATTTGTTTGCTGTGGTTTTGTCACGGATTGTCAAAGGGGGAGATTGTTAGGACATATGTGGTTCACATGTTAAGAACATATGTCACACTATTTATGTAAATTGGCTAATCCTTTGACAAAATTTCAAGAGTTTGTGTTAGGATAGATTTTATTGTATTTAACAAGTGAATATGAGTTGAGTGATTTATGACTTCTCTCATATGTTCATTTGTTTGCTGTGATTTTGTCACGGATTGCCAAAGGGGGAGATTGTTAGGACATATGTGGTTCACATGTTAAGAACATATGTCACACTATTTATGTAAATTGGCTAATCCTTTGACAAAACGCACTCTACTTGTAATTGGGTAGTTCTAGGCATTTTTAATACTTCAAGAAACAAGGTTTCAAGGTTAAGTGTTGAAGTCATCAAGTCTGTCCAAGAAAAAGCAAGCTGAAGTGCAAAGTTTTTAAAGCTCGACACCTGCTCGATAGCTACTCGACACCTGCTATCTGTTGAGATTTAAAAATCAGATTTTTCTGTTCTGATTTCTTGGGATCCGTGAATGTGTTTTTGGACCTTCTTTTCTTCTAACCCTAAACATATAAAAGGATTATTTTAAGAGCCATCAACATAGACACAAGTTGCTAAAGCATTGAGCAATCCTTGTTCAAGCAAATTGTGATCATAGACGAAGTTCTTGACCTAGTTCATCTTCTCTGAAGAAGTTGCTGTGTATTTGCACCAAAGGGTTTTGTGACTAAGCATCTTCCTGATCTTCATCGCATAGGATGAACTGAAGAACTTTGCAGCCAACCTCTCTTTCTAAAGTTGGTGTTTGAAGTCGCGTACTGGGATCCGCGCATCTGGTTAGTCACGTACTTGGGAGCCGTGCATAAAAAGGGGAAACTGTCACTACAAATCAAGTCCAATTGGGTATTGGGGTAAGGGTTCAACTGTAGGTTGGTAAGGTACTTGGGATTCCTTTACTTGTAACCGCTTGATTTGATAATAGTGGAGTTTCGGAAGTGGTGACCTGAAAATCACCCGGTGGAGTTTTTGCCGTTAGGGTTTTCCCCATTCGTGAACAAATCACCGTGTTATTTATTTTTCCGCTGCATATTTAGATTTGGTGATTTGTTTGTGCTGCCACGCGTTTGCATGATAAATTGATTAATTAATAACTTGACTAATTAATTAATTAGTTTAAATGACAAGGGGTCATTCAATTTGTGGCCTATCAAGTAGCTTCGTTATCTAGCAGCAAATTTATTTCCTCTTTCAACAATTTCGTAAGCCTTGAGTCACCTCCACCGATTGCTATATTCTCTGCCTTGGTCAATTGTTTTCTTTTCCTCTCAATCTCACGCTTCACATTACCAAAAGTCTGCCTACTCCATCTTGTATGTGCTTTACCATAGTGATCAATCTTGGTAATAATTTTAGTATCCCATGACTCATCCACATTTTTCCTCCAAACAGTTTCTATTGTATTAGTGCAACCTTTATCCGTCATCCACATTTGCTCAAACTGAAAAGGTTTCTGAAAACTAAAATCCATTCCCTCTAGTACAATCCACAAAGCTTAATGATCCGATGTAGTGACATTCAAGTGATGAATTTTTGTCCCCGAGAACATCGAAAAACAATCATTAGTAACTACGGCTCTGTCAAGTCTCTCCCATACTATATAATCTACATAATGTTTGTGCCATGCAAAAGGTGAGCCTACAAATCCCATATCCATGAATCCACATTCATCGAGAACATCTCTAAAGGTTTGCATCTAATTATGTGGTCTGACTCATCCACCTGTTTTCTCAGATTGGCATGTAATTTCATTAAAATCACCTATACAAATCTAAGGAGAGTTACTGCGATTTTTTAGATTACGAAGCTTTGTCCATGATTCATACCTAAACCACATATCTGGTTCCCCATAGAAAGCTGTAAATCTCCATTCGTTCTCTTTATTTTTATTGATTGTGGAATCAATATGGTTTGGAGAGAATGTTTCAATTAACAGGTCAAAATATTCCATCCAAAAAATTACCAATCCCCCTGCCTTGTTTCTTCGTGGAACTTCAAGCATATTCTTGAAATCTATCAGTCTTTGAACTTGAACTATCCTATCTTTATCTATCCATGTTTCAGCTATAAACACAACAGAGAGATCTTTTGCCCACACCAATTCTGCAAGCTGATCTTCTGTACATATGTTCCTAAGCCCACGACAGTTCCAAACTAATAGACACATTGCTTCTGGCAGGGCTGTTTAACAGCCTCTGCCAATATCGTTGTAAATTCATCTTCACCATGGAAAACCACTTGCTTTTTGTTTGGTAATTCATGGTGAAATTATGTATTATTCAAGCTTCTCTTATGACTTCCCAAATTCTGCGTGTGTGTAGTGGATGAACCCGTGGCAGCCCTTGTAACTCTTTTCCAGGTCGGTTGAATATTTGTTGCTGGGAGTACAACCCGATTTGGATTGGTCACTTACAGTTACGGGTGGAGAGATATGTGGGGATGATGAGAGAGGAAGTTGTGTGGGAGAGTAATTATTAATGTGTGATGTGTCTCCGTCTGTGTGTATCAGAGGAATTTTAGGTGATGAGTCTTTCATAGGAGAGTCCTTACCTATGTGTACCATAGGAGTTTTAGGCAAATCAAATTTCTTCAGTTCTCGATCTATTTCGTCAATACACTAGCAGAGATCTTTCGTGATGTTCCCATTATGGAAAGGCTCCAAATCTGGACTTGGACTACTCATGCCAGTCGTGGACTTCTCAACTTAGGAAGTAAAATTTGAATTTGAAAAATTTCTAGGAATTGCGTTAGCCATAACGAATTCTGATAGTGGACTTTCCGTGGACTTCTCTACATGGGAAGTATTATTTGGAGATGAAATCCCCCAGACTTTGCACTTACCATATTGGGGTGTGTTGGCAGATTTGGTTTCGATACCTTGCTAGCCGCCGTTGCCTGAGTCTCAACGCCTGCCTGAGGAGAGCGGCCCTTCCTCGCATAGAAACCTGGTACTGTAATCACATTCCTTTGAGCTTTACTGAAAACTAGTTCCTGAATCCATGAACCATATGTTTGTTGCTCCACCATTAATTTTCCTTCATTGTCGAGCCGTACATCACAGTTCCTGTCGCTGTATGTCAAACAGCCACACAAATAATAGAGATTTGGGAGCCACTCATATCTTAAAAACACCCTCTGTTCCTTGTTCTCGCCCAAGGAAATAATTCTTCCACGTTGTAAAGGTTGAGTAATATCCATGATTACCCTCACTCACATAAAGCCAGCACATTTGCAATCCACTCCATTTGGTGCATTACAGACCGGACCAATGGTTTCACATATTCCTTTAGCCACTCTGGTTCCTAAGCCTTATTGGAATCCCATGCACTTGGACCCAAAACTGCGTGAGATTAAAAGGTAGTTCCTCCACATCCATATCCTTTTCATAGCGTTGCAAAACCATAAGGTGTTTGTCAAATCTCCAAGGTTGGTTTGCCAAAATAGTATCAACATCTGCTTTGTTATCAAAAGTGAATAAAACTGTATGATTTCCTTGATTCTTTACTTTGAATCCATTTTTTGATCTCCACAAAGGCTTAAAAGTCGAAGCAATCGCATCAATATTGAGGGCTCTTGTAGTTAGAAATCTTGTAGCTATGATATATTCTAGAGTTGCCAACTCCTGAACCAATTCAAACTTCAACCCTTCATCATCAGATAGGGAAAGACTTGTCCAGCGACTCATGAGGTCGTCCATGGTGAATCCTAAAAAAAATTGTTTCTCAAGAACCCAAGAAAAAAAAAACTCAACAAACCTTACAGTAACCTTGTTACTCTATGGGACAGAAGCACCTATTGAAAGAGACAGTCGTTCTACAACCTAGGAGAAGATGGGGGAACCCTTTTTTCATTAGCGACAGAGAAACCTGGTTTAACCTATTACTTATATGTATTGAAATATATATATATATATACTAGTCGCAAACCCGTGCGATGCATGGGCTAGTTAAATAAAAAGATAATTAATCAACCATATGGTTAAAAAAAAAAAAAAACCAATAAGAGACTAATTTGTTTATCAAGTAATCAACCTAAATGGCATCACAGCTCATGTACAAAACTATTAATCTATTGTCAAAGGGTCAAATGACAATGTGGAAAACATTTCATAAATAACTTATTGATAACAGGTATAGATAGGGGACTTTTGTAAATCATCAATGGAATTGGAGTCAACATCTCATTGCAGATGAAATATAGCTCTATATTAAAACTAAAAGTAAAGTTTCAATCATTCTCTTTCTATAAAACATTATCGAAACTATATGTAGTTTACCTCAATTTCAAATAGAAATTACTTGAAAAAACAACTATTTTGAATCATTATCTAAAAAAAGAGTGACATAAAAAACTAAAATAAGATGAAATTCCTCAAACATATTTCAGCATCAATGTCCAAGTTGAGCTCTATGTATAGCAACCAATTAGTCACTCCAATTGAAAGCACAATGTTTGAAAGAATCTGCCAACTATCTTATTCACTCACAATTTTCATCCACCTCCCTAGATCACTAAACTATACATCTAACTACCTTAACTTCAATATTGAATACAAAGACAGAGCCAAAATGTCTCATAAGAAAATGCATACAATAAAGAGCCTTGAAGCCAATAATATCCTCAAAATTACTTTGCATAAGAACAATCTGACTTATACTAAAAATAAAAATAAAATAAAATAAAAACCATTGAATATTCTTTCCTAATCCATTAGCAACAGAAAACTATTGAAGCAGTTATTTAAATAAATTAAAAAAAAATTAAAAAAAAACTATTGATTGTGTTATAAAAATTAGCCTACATATTAATATATTTTATACCTTAGCTTTCCTAGTCCATTAGCACTTGGCTGACAAACACAATCCAAGCCAAACTTGAACTATGCTTAATGTCAAAATACTATCATTATAAGCCATGCATCCAAACCCACTATCTTTATCAAAAGGAAAAAGATAAAAGACAGCTAAATCCTCATGTTTTCCAAATCAAAAATCACATATAGACTGTTTCCCTAATAACATGCACGCTGCAGTATCATAATAGGTCCAGCTGATCTTTTGCCACATAACATTTAGTCCCCACCAAAACTTCCAACACCTTTTAAGCCTTAATAATGAACCTAGTAAGGGAGAAATTATTGTATAAAATGTTCATGCTGATGAACAACGGTAACAACAGAAAACATAAACAACTACAAAGAACTAAAGGACTCAAGGGAATATTGAAAGAGAAAAAAGGATTTGGCAAGCTCTTTCACTGTGATCTTCTTGAAGCATTCACTAACATAGCAGCATCGGCAATTAAATGTGATGAGTTTGTAAACCAAAACATTTATATCATACTGCTACTTTGCACAAAAATCTTTTTAATTACAAATAATTTCTTGCACAAAAATATCATTAAAAGTACTTAATCTCAACATGAATCTCCATGTAATATAGCAAAGATACCATTAGTAGATTATCTAGTCCTCTCCAACTATCTTATGGATCTGTGCATTTACATTACAAATCCTTTAACTTCCCTTTATGTTGTAAACTTGTAGTTGTTTCTTTCTGCAGATTATGCATGTATAAATGTTACAATTATCTACTTCTTTATAACATGATCTAATCAGATCAACTACACCACAACTTCAAACAAGGTGGTATCCTTGACAGAAGAAAAAAATAACTTGGAAAGTTACCCCCATCTCTTATAAACTAATTTTCATTATTTCAGTCTAAACTTACATTAGCAGCTAAGAAAAACAGTAAAGCAAATGAGAAACTCAAAAACTACTTAAAAAACTTCTAGCTTAGTTGAGTATTCTTTGCTCTTACTTTTGTGTTATTTCCCATCTCCAAGTCATCCATAGAACATGTCCCATAAGTGAATAATTTCTCCATTACTTATTAATTTTTTAAAAAATAGAAGAGAAAGAACTAAATTGGACTAAACTAACACGCTAGTAAGTTATCAACATTTTTTAGGGTCCCACATAGTTCAATTCCTTCCACATCTTGGACAAATTTGATACCATGATATAAAAAAAATTATGAACAAAGCATGAATCTAATGATTGATTGATGTGCACCTAATCATACCCAACATATTAAATGGAAATTTGACTTTATGTTTCTGTTGTATCAAAATCTACCTAAAAATGGCTGTGAATCATTTTCTATTACATTCCTTTGTTGCTAAAGTTGTGGAATTCTTCTCTATAGGAATATCATGAGTTATGCAAGATTAGTCTTTGTGTTGATAGGTTATTGTCAAAATAGGTTTGGAAGAGGCAGGTGCAGTGTAGATTGTAAGGCAGATCCACCATATGATCTGGTTTATAGGGGGGGAGAGAAGAAAATAGTATATTAGGGGATGGGACTTGTTTTCATAAACACAAGTTGCTGTTTCTATGATTTTTGCTTCCATGGATGCCGCTCTCTCAGATTTGGCTCTTCTCTATCCTTGTAGGAGTTTCTAGATGCTCTTAAAATATGATTTTTCAAGTTGGGTTGGCTTTGGGTCGAAAGAGTTCCATCTGTGTTTGGACCTGTATGTTAGACAGATCCCAAAGTTATCTCTTCCAGGTTAATTTCGTGCTCTTGTTGCAGATTAATATGAAAGATATAGACTGTTTAGCTCAACTTCGAGGTAAATTTAGCAGACACATTGTGATTTTACTATTTGCAACTTGAGCATCTCCTAGTCAGAACTTACTTTGATGCAAATGAGGTTAGTAGTTAGTACTAATGTGGTTGTTTGATGTGCTGTTTATTTGCAATTTTGCATCTTTCATGTCATGAAAGTCTTTTATGTTATTGTTATTATGGTTTCTATCATGCTCTGCTTTTTCTCATCATTCAACCTTTATTAAAACCAACAACCCAAATAGTATTAATAATTGATGAAAGTTTTTAAATAATAATAACTTATATAAATCAAAAGTCCTAAATTACAAAAATTTTAAAAGAAGAATATAGTTCTTGTAATTTAGATTTAGTGTGTGAATACTCATCAAAGCAACCAAAATATACATAACCATAGAAAAGAATACTCAGTTCTCACACCACACAACAACAATAGCCAATAATAACAGCAATAACAACAAAAATTTCAATAATACAAAGCCAAGAATAGCCAATAAATATTAAAAAAATGATATTTACAATACAAAACTATTTCTAAATTTAAGCGTGATTGGAATACAAAACGTGATGGGGCTAGGAAAACAATTAGTATTCAAGTGGGTTGTGCCTGGAAACATAAATTAAAAAAAAAAAAAAAATTTACCACAAAATTTGTCTCCGTTGATTTGGTTGGAGGGGCGGAGACGATCTTCAAAGAAAATTGCAAATGGGTGTGTTCAAAGTTGAGGCTTTGGTAGATTTTGGAACTTGATAAACGGAGAGGTTGAGAAAAGGAGGGCGTGGGATCTGAAAATTTAAATCAATGCAAAGCAAGTTTAATCAACGCAAAGCAAGTTTAATAACAAAATCAAAAACCAAACCTAACATACCATATCGTCTCCCCAATGGCCAGATGATTTGCAGCGTTCATTTAGAATCGGACTCCCCCAGATCTCAAATTTTTGTAATGGAGTTATAGGAAAAAAGTTCAACTGTGACTTTAACTTTGGGCAATCGCAGATCTTCAAATCGTTTTTTGCTTTTGGGCTGTGGGCTTGATATGGTCTGATTATGGTGGTTTGTGTGCTGTGGTTGTTGTGGGTGGTGGTGGTGCTGGTGCTTGCTGAGTTGTGGGTGAAACGGGAAAGCAGTAGGGGAACGGGAAAAATAGGGTCTGAGGAAGGAGAAGGCAGAGGTTGGGTTTTGCTTCATCGACTCTCATCGCAAGTGCGCCAATTCTCTGCCCCTCCATCCTTCCCTGGTTCAGAGTTTCCTCTACCATCTCTACAAGGGCATCGCTCACTGCCACTACCACGGCGTTCTCCACCACAGCCGTGACTTTAACTTTGGGCAATCGCAGATCTTCAAAATCGTTTTTTGCTTTTAGGTTGTGGGTTTGATATGGTCTGATTACGGTGGTTTGTGTGTTGCGATTGTTGTGGGTGGTGGTGCTGCTGCTGCCTGCTGAGTTGTGGTGGTTGCGGGTGAAACGGGAAAGCAGAAGGGGAATGGGAGAAATAGGGTCTGAGGAAGGAGAAAGCAGAGGTTGGGTTTGGCGTTTATAGGGTTTTAGAAAAGTTTTATGTCGCGTGAAAAGTTTTTTTTTTTTTTAGTTTATATTTTTTTTTTAAATATTGTGCTGACGTGGAAAATTGTGGGAACTTCAAAAGCTTCGGTTTTATATATATATATATATATATATATATATATATAGATTACTTAGTTTCTAACTTTCATTTCTCTTTTTTTTTTTCTTGGAACCCAATAATTATTGAAGTAAAAATGTAAGTAGCCAGGAAAAAAATAGTGATGTTAGACATATTATAATATTTTACAAACTAATGTATTACACCATTACTAATCACAAAAATGGTAACTTTAACAGTTATTTATTAGGAATTTGAATCCACCATTCAACTCAAAAAAAAAAAAAAAAAAAAAAAATCCTAACTTTCGTTTCTCTTGGTTTTTCTTGGAACTAACAATTATCTAAGGCTGTGTTTGGTTCTCGTAAAATATTTTCCGGAAAATAAATATTTTCCAGAAATGCTATTTTCGGGAAAGAAAAATGTATTTAGGCTGTTTGGCTACCTCAGAATTCGTTTTATGGAAAATCAATTCCGGTGTTTGGTTCGTTCAAACATTTTTACGGAAAATGCTTTACATAGCCAAGCCACCTAATTTTCCATACACTTCCTCAGCTGTTAACATGTGGAAAATGAATCAATTCCACACTCACTCACAAAAGAAACAAAACCTAGAAAAAAAAAATTCATCAAATCCGGTAAAATTGAGATCGCGCAGCGGAGGCGAGATCGAGCGGTGTGGTGCTGCAATCAACGCGATCAGTGCAATTGGCGCGGTGTTGCGATCGACGATCGGCGCAGTGCAATCGTCGGACTGGAGCTCAATCTGTGGTCGTCGAACTGGAGCTCAGGGTTCGCCAGCGAAGTCTCTTCTTTCTCTCTCTTTGCGATCTGGGCTCTATCTTCTCTCTCTCTCTCTCTCTCTCTCTCTCTCTCTCTCTCTCTCTCTCTCTCTCTTTGCGTGTGAGTCTGAAAATGGTTTGAAGTGAAAATAAAAATATAAAACCATTTCCGGGTCAAAGGCTCATTTTACACGGTCAACTAAAAATAATTTTCGGAAAATTCTATTTTCAAAACCAACCAAACAGCCTATTTTACGGAAAATGATTTCCTGAAACCATTTGAAGCCAAAACAAATGGACCCTAAGTAAAAATGTTAGTTGTGGAAAACTTTAAATCTTGGACATATAGTATATTGGGAAAATGGGTGAGACTGTAAAAGTAATTGACACGAGCAAAAACAGTAGATTAGTAGGTTGCCCTTCTTTTCTACCTTAATTGTGTTTATTTTCTCTTGCTTTTTTTTTTTCAAAAATAAAAAATAAAAGGATAAGAGAAGGATGTAATTGAAATTCTTATAATTCTCTTCCTATGCATCTGATTCCTTTGTTTCAAGCAGAAGTGTTGCAAATCAAATCAAATGGGTAATAGCAAATGGTGGGAAGTGAGAAACTCATAATCTCTAAAGGTAAAATTGGTGTTAAGAAATTTTTTTTATAGGAGCATTTATATCCGTTCGTGCAAAAATTAATATCTATTTTAATATAAAAATCTATTTTTTCTATCACATACTCACTTTTCAAAACATCTCACATTAAATTATTTATTTTACACAACTTTTCATTAAAATATCAAATTTTTAATTGTTTATCTTTCTTTATACATAACAATTACCATCCACTCTCTCCCTTCATCTTTGAGATACGTGAAAAAATAAATAAAAAATTTAATGCAAAATAAATAGCGTCAGTTTGAATTTACATGGTTTTAGAGTATTTACATCGGCTTATGCAAAATTTTCTATTTATTTTAGTATAAGAATCTACATTTTCTATTTTACATACTCACTTTTCAAAACACCTCACATAAGATTATCTATTTTACACTACATTTCATTAAAATATCAAAATTTCTTGATTTTTTAAATTGTTTCTCTTTCTTCACACAAACAACAACAACCAACAATTGTCTTCCTTCATTCTTGTGATACATAAAGAAAGAATAAAAATCTAAATGCAAAATAAATAGTATCAGCGTAAATTTGCACAATTCCTTTATCCCTGCTCTCTTTGCATAATTGATGTGTTATGTAGGGTTAAGAGCCCAATCATATATTGGGCTTTGGGCCTAGGCTGAGAACGAAATGGTCCGAGGAGGAATAAACAGTTATGGGTGATTCCAATTTAGAGTCTCATAAGTAAGGAGTGAGTGGAAGGTGGTCCAAGGAGGAACTTCTCGTCGGATGTGATAAATACAGCTTAAATATGTATTTCAACGATCAGGGTGACCTTACAGGAAGTTCTAGTGATAGGGACGTGCATCATGGACGTACGAATGAGGGGAACCCAAAAATATCTAAAGAAAAGCTGCTACCACCGCATTGAATGCTCTACAGCCAACTTTCTAGCCGCATTTATGTGGAAAAGACCCCTAAACAGTGCTGTCTTGGCCTTCCCAACTCACAGAAGGTCAGAGAGGATGTCCGATGGGACAAGCACTCAAGTAGTGGCTTAGATGATTAACAGGTGTAGGATCAAGATCGTCAAAAGGGGATTATATAATGTAAGAGACCCTCAATGGAGGGGGAATCCGAAAATCAAGAGGGAAACACTGTAGCAATCTAGAACCAGATTTGTAATCAAGCTTCAAATGCAATACAGCTTAAATATGTATTCCAACGATTAGGGTGGCCTTCCAAGAAGCTCTAGTGATAAGGACGTGCATCATGGACGTACGAAAGAGGGGAACCCAAAAATATCTAAAGAAAAGCTGCTGCCACCGTATTGAATGCTCTGCAGCCAACTTTCTGGCCACATTTATGTGGAAAAGACTCCTGAACAGTGCTGCCTTGGCCACTCACAGAGAGCCAGAGAGGGTGTCCGATGGGACAAGCACTCAAGTAATGGCTTAGATGATCAACAGATGTAAGATCAAGATCGTCAAAAGGAGATTATATAATGTAAGAGACCCTTAATGAAGGGGGGATCAGAAAATCAAGAGGGAAACACTGTAGCAATCTAGAACCGGACTTGTAATCAAGCTTCAAATGAAATACATAAGAATCAGTCTCCTCGGACTCTGCAGATGATGTTTTTTCTTATTAAAAGCTTGTTATCTTCCTTTCTTTGTCACCAAGATCTGTTTACTTGTTGCTTAATTCATTAAAACCCAGTTTTCTAACCCATTCTCTACAAATTTATTATTTTGGACTTTTTGGGCCTAAGTCCATGTACCTTTTGGGCTAGGAGTTCAAATCAGGTCCTTATAATTGGCGCCGTCTGTGGGACTTGGATGCTAACGAGTGCAACGTTCAACCATGGTAGGTTCAGGTCCACACCAGGAAGAATCCGTAGGATCTCAACGTGAAAATCCTTTTGTCAACCTCGAACATAGAAGGGATCTGAAGGGGAGTGTGCATACTGTCCAGTTTGGTAAAAGTCAGTCCCGGGGTAAGAGCCATCTCTTTCGTGAGGAAGATACCAGAGCCCTGCAACTGGAGGTTGACCATCTTAAGAGAAAGCTGCGCCATGCACAGCAAAAGCAAACCCCCTCTAACTCTGACGTTTCCTCTAATAACGAAGAGGATGCTAGTTATAGACAAACGTTAAGGACCCCACCCAGCGAGTCTTTCTCCTACGAGGAGGAGCACCATCACAAACGTAAGTACAAGAGCCCGCCTCGTAAAGGCCTGGGAGGTGACGCTATGAGCAAGGCATTGAATCAAATTTCTCGATCACCCTCACGCGCAGGATTGAAGGGGTAAGACTTCCTCGGCGATTCAATCAGCCAATATTCACCATCTACAATGGTCGAACAGACCTAGTGGAGCATGTAAGCCATTTCAACCAAAGAATGGCTGTCCATTCCAAGGACGAAGCCTTGATGTGTAAGGTATTCGCCTTCAGTCTGGGACCCGTGGCAATGAGATGGTTCGATAGCTTAAGGGTGGGTTCCATAGGTTCCTTCAAAGAGTTCACCCAGGCATTTGGCTCTCGTTTTGTCACTTGTAGCAGAGTTCCTCGACCCTTAGACTCCCTACTATCCTTATCCATGCGAGAAGTGGAAACCTTGAAAACATACTCAGACAGATACTGGGAGATGTACAACGAAATAGATGGTGACTTTGATGACGTTGCCATCAGTACTTTCAAGGTTGGCCTCCCAATCAAGCACGGTTTAAGGAAAACTTTGATGGGAAAACCTGTGACCAACGTGCACTAACTCATAGGCCGGATCGACAAGTATAAAAGGGTTAAGAAAGAGCAGCAACAGGGGAAAGGTAAGGCTAAAGTTATCCCTCAGGAAAGGAGGGATTTCAGGTCGGATTGATACAACAACAACCGGCCTCAGAGGGACTTTGCTAAGCAGTCAGGGTCTGCCAAAACTCAGGCGGTTAACGCGGTGTTCCGGAAACTGATACATCAAGTTCTGGAGAAGATTAAGAATGAGTCATTCTTCAAATGGCCGAATAAGATGGCAGGAAACCCTATAAGACGCAATCAGAACCTCTATTTCCAATATCACTAGGACCAGGGACATACTACAGAAGACTGTAGAAATATGTGGGACCATTTGGACCAGCTGGTCTGAGAAAGAAAGTTAAAGCAGCTCTTGCATCATTCCAGTGGCCAGGGAAACTAGACTGGCTACGAACCTGGGATAGATGCTTCTTTGAGACCTCCTTTAGGCACGATAAGCGTCATCTTCGCTGCTCCAATGAGGACCGGGTCCTGCCCTTCCAGGGTAATGTCTGTCACTCGGCTGACTGTCGAAGGCTCAAATTCTGAGCCAAAGAGGGCTAAAGTGAGTATCCAGCCGGCGTTGAGCTTTTCAAATGAAGATAAGGTTGGAACTATACAGCCCCATGACAATATTTTGGTGGTCACACTCAGGATTGGAGGATATGACGTGAAGAGGGTAATGGTGGATCAAGGTAGTGGCGTTGAGATTATGTACCCTGAATTATACAAGGGGCTAAATTTGAGACCCGAAGACTTAACAGTCTACGAGTCTCCGTTGGTGAGTTTTGATGGGAAGGTTGTCATTCCGAGGGGCCAGATTAGACTACCCGTGCAGGCCAATTCAGAAGTGGTGAAGGTGAACTTCATCGTGGTGGATGCTTATTCCCCCTACAAGGCCATTGTGGCCAGGCCCTGGCTTCACGCGTTGGAAGCCGTCTTTTCTACTCTGCACTAGAAGGTGAAATATCCGTCGGGGGGCCAAATTGAAGAAATTATTGGGAGTCAATCCACGGCTAGGCAGTGCCTGGTGGCTGCCATTTTACATCAGCCCAAAGTTGAGTCCTCGGCATCTGCCGAAAGGGGCTTATAGCAATTAAAGGCTCCGGATTTACTTGTCGATGGATCAACCGAGGAGGCGAAATGTGAAGACCTAGAAATGGTTGTTGTCGATGATGATTCGGAGAAGTTTTTCCTGATTGGAGCTCAGCTTCCTCCTCCAGAGAAGGAAGAGCTGATAGAGTTTCTTAAGAGAAATGTTGATGTGTTCGCATGGAGCTCTTACGAAGCCCCGAGGGTGGATCCGAGCTTCATCTACCATCATTTAAATGTTAATCCATCCGTCACTCCCAAGAAGCAACAGCCTCGGTGCTCGTCCAAGGATCACTCTGATGCTGTCAAAGATGAGGTGAAGAAGTTTAAACAGGTAGGGGTTATTAAGGAGGTTTTCTACCCTGAGTGGCTGGCCAATACTGTGGTGGTAAAGAAGAAGAGTGGGAAATGGCGAGTGTATGTAGACTTCACAGATCTAAATAAGGCTTGCCCAAAAGATCCCTTCCCTATGACTTGGATTGACCAGCTGGTGGATGCAACTGTAGGCCATCCTCGAATGAGCTTCTTAGATGCCTTTCAAGGGTACCACCAAATACCACTAGCCCTGAATGATCAGGAAAAGACAGCTTTTGGTGTGGGATCAGACAAATTTTTGGGCTACATGGTAACTCACCAGGGAATTGAGGTTAACCCCGACCAGATTAAGGCAATTAACAGTTTACAACCACCTTGAAAACCTAAGGAAGTCCAGAAATTGACCAGAATGACTGCTACTTTAAACCGGTTTATCTCTCAGTCAGCGGATAGATGCAGGCCCTTCTTCCTATTGATGAATAAGTGGAAAGGATTTGAGTGGACCGAGGAGTGCGCCTCAGCCTTCCAGCAGCTTAAGGATTACCTCTCTCAGCCACCTATCATGTCCAGCCCCGAGGCGGATGAGGTCTTGTTTGCTTATATTACTGTGGCCCCTCATATTGTAAGCTTGGTCTTGATACGAGTTGATAGCAGCATTCAAAGGCCGGTTTACTATGTGAGCAAGTCACTACATGAGGTCGAGATCTGTTATCTACCTCTGGAGAAAGCCATTTTAGCGGTGGTACATGCTACACGTAAACTCCCCCATTACTTCTAGGCACACTCGGTAGTAGTCCTAACTCAGCTCTCGCTCTCGCTCAAAGGTCTGCTCCGAAGCACTGATTACACGGGGATGATTGCTAAATGGGACACGATCCTAGGGGCTTTAGACATCAAATACATGCCTTATACCTCCGTTAAGGGCCAGGTCTTCGCAAATTTGGTGGCAGAGTTCACCGAATCCCCTTTCGAGAAAAAGGCAGAGACACAACACATGGATGGAAAATCGGTTGGTACAATCACCCTGCAAGAGCCTTTAATTTGGAGGGTATATGTTGATGGCGCAGCCAATCAAAGGGGGTCCGGAGTATGGCTAGTTCTGGTGTCACTCGAGAAAATCACCATTGAGAAATCATTAAGATTAGGATTCTCGGCCACAAATAACAAAGCTAAATAGGAGGCTCTGTTGATGGGAATGGTCATGGTTCAAAAAATGGGCGGAAAGGTTGTAGAGATGTTCTCGGACTCAAGATTGGTCGTCGACCAAGTGAAAGGAGAGTTTGAAGCCAAAGATGAAAGAATGCAAGGGTACTTAAGTCAGGTCAAACATTTGCAGTCAGGCTTTGAATCTTTCAACCTGTTGCACATCCCTAGAAGTGGAAACACATATGCTGATTCTCTAATCACACTTGCAATCTCCTCAATGCAAAGCTTACCCTGGGTCATCCTCGAAGAAAACTTATACAAGCCCATAGAGGTGAGCAGAGAGGTGGTTCACATTCACCAAGTTAAAGTGGGGTTTAACTGGATGAACCCCATAGTACGGTTCTTGAAAGAGGATATCCTACCTGAGGAGAAGTCAGAGGCTGACAAAGTACGAAGAAAGGCCCCTTGGTTCTGGCTGTCTGATGATCAGAAATTGTACAAACGCTCATTTTTCAAGCCATACCTGCTATGCATACACCCTGAGGCGACAGAATTACTCCTTGAGGAGTTACATGAAGGGATTTGTGGAAGCCACACTGGAGGAAGATCCTTATCGCACAGGGCCATCACTCAAGGCTATTGGTGGCCAAACATGCGAAAAGAAGCACAAGAATATGTAAGGAAGTGCGACCAGTGTCAAAAATTCACACCAAACATACACTAACCGAGAGGAGTCCTTAATCCTTTGTCCAGTCCTTGGCCATTCGCTCAATGGGGCTTGGACATTGTTGGTCCTTTTCCCAAGGCAGCAGGGAACAAGAGGTATTTGCTAGTCAACACAGACTACTTCACTAAGTTGGTTGAAGCTGAGCCCTTAGCGCATATCAGAGATGTAGATGCTAAGAAGTTTGTTTAGAGAAACATTGTTACTCGGTTTGGGGTCTCTCATACCCTCATCTCGGATAATGGCCTTCAATTCGATAGCAAAGCCTTCAAGCGATACTATTGTGATCTTGGGATTACAAATCGATACTCCACCCCAGCTTATCCCCAAGGGAATGGACAAGATGAGGCTATTTACAAGGTCATAGTGAATGGACTCAAGAAGAGGCTGGATGATGTGAATGGAAAATGGGTGGAAGAACTGTTGCATCATGTCCTCTAGACATATCGAACCACACCTCGTAGATCAACAGGGGAGACCCCCTTCTCAATGACTTATAGAGCCGAAGCTATTATCCCTTTAGAGACTGGCTTCCCAACACTGAGGACAAGTTCTTTTGATCCCAACAATAATGATAGGTTGCTAGAAAAGAGCTTAGACTTGATTGAAGAGAGGAGAGAAAATGCAATGGTCCAATTGGCATATTACCAACACAAGCTCAAGCAAGGTTAAGATGTCAATGTGAAGCTGAGACCGTTAGCACCTAGTGACTTGGTGTTGAGAAAGGTTCTAGGTACAGCAAAGAACCCAGCGTGGGGAAAGCTGGGGCCCAACTGGGAGGGGCCATACCGCATCACTTCAGTAGCTGGTATAGGAGCTTATTTTCTCGAAGACCTGGATGAACGTGTAATACCACGACCTTGGAATGTAAACAACCTAAAAATGTGTTATTATTAATGAGAGTTTCCTTTGTCATATGCTCATTTACTATGTGAATACATCATACTTCCCATTATTAACTTTCTAAGTGTTTAAACAAAACCTTAGTCATGCCTGGGTCCTCGGACTAGATACTTTGGGGAAATTAACACTCTATGACATCTTTATAAGTGTTTAAACAGAACCTTAGTCATGCCTGGGGTCCTCGGACCAGATGCTTTGGGAAAATTAACACTCTATGACATCTTTCTAAGTGATTAAACAGAACCTTAGTCATACCTGGGTCCTCGGACCAGATGCTTTGAGGAAATTAGCACTCTATGACATCTTTCTAAGTAATTAAATAAAACCTTAGTCATGCCTGGATCCTCAGACCAGATGCTTTAGGGAAATTAACACTCTATGACATCTTTATAAGTGTTTAAACAGAACCTTAGTCATGCCCGGGTCCTCGAACCAGATGCTTTGGGGAAATTAACACTCTATGACATCTTTCTAAGTGATTAAACAGAACCTTAGTCATGCCTGGGTCCTCAGAACCAGATGCTTTGGAGAAATTAACACTCTATGACATCTTTCTAAGTGATTAAACAAAACCTTAGTCATGCCTAAGTTCTCGGACCAGATGCTTTGGGAAATTAACACTCTATAACATCTTTCTAAATGATTAAACATAACCTTAGACATGCCTGGCTCCTTGGACCACATTCTTTAGAGAAATTAACATTTTGTGATATTTATTTGTTTTTCACTAAGTGTCAAAACAGATCCAAGATTATAACCAGCTTCTCGGATTTTTAACTTTGAGTAAGTTAAAGTCCTTAATTATTTATCCAAGTGTTGGGCAAAATGAAGAATATCTCCCCTTTTTATTTTTCACAAAGTATGTATCTATCTACACTAGATTCAGCCTTCATTGCAGAAGGTTCAATTCTTAATACAAATATGCGTTATACCCCTTTATTGCTGATACTTGATCAAACTACACAAATTATGGGCAATATGTTATTGTTAGTTTTCATTAAAGACAAACAGCAGCAGTTCAATGCTACTTATAACAATAATAAGCTTCGAAGCACATAAAAGTAAACATACGAGAGGTAAAAAGAAAAACATTTTCATTAAACAGAAAAGGGAATACATTATGTTTGATGGCAGAACGCCATTACAAAAGAGTTATACAAAGAGAAAACTACAAAAGAAAATCCTATACTTAGACCTTTGCCTGTGGAGGGTTCTTTTCAGGATCAGCCTTCTCGGATCAGGAATCCCCTGCCTGAGACTTAAGCTTTGCATCCTTGGTCTGGGAGACCACATCCCTGATTGTAAGGGCATCCTCGGAAGGGTTGGCCTTCATTAGTGGCTAAGCCTCCTTACCCACTCTAGCCTCTTTAGAAACTTCAGCACCAGGAGGGGGAGCTTGGGTGGTATAGAGCTACTCGGGAGGAAGGGCCATACCCAAAATTTCTCGAATATCCTCCGGGAAGAAGATGTTCTCGGCCTTCCTCAGTTCAAAGTCTACAGGGACTCATGCCCGGTCAAGTGCTACTGCCCATAACTTGGTGCAGTAGTCTCTGCACACTCCGGCCACCTTTTCTGCCAGTTGGGTTTCTATGTCCCGCACCCCACATTCATAGGATGCCTTCATTGCAGCCTCAGCGGCTTCCCTGGCCACTCGGGTTGCATCCTTGGCCTTTTACAGCTCGGCCTTGAGATCCAGAACTTGCTTCTTTTGGGTGGCCAACTCAAGTTCTGTCATGTAGAGCAGCTTACGTTGGTCCTCTGCTTAGGTCTCAACGTTTTTCAGACCAGCCAGAGCACTCAAACGTTCCCTTTTGGCGACGATCAGCTTATTGCCCAGCTCTATATACTCCTCTTTCAAGGCTCCAAGAGCCTTTTCAACCTCAAAACGGGAGTGGGCCTCAGCCTTAACTTCGTCATAAGCGTTCCTGACCCACTCCTCAGCTACATAAATTTGTTGGGCAATCTGCATAAAAGTAGCAAATGGGTCGTAAAATATATATATATATATATATATGAATAAATGTGCATCTTAGTATTTAACAAAAAAGGATGTTGATTGACTTACCATTGCAAGGTCCCTCTTCAATGACATGAAAAGGTCCGGTTGCCCGGTACACCTGAGGCTCTCCATGTCTTTGGGGAGGAGAAGAGGTTGCTTTAAGGCCTCGGTGAGATGGGTGGCGTGCCCCCTTAGGGACTCCCAGATCGTGGCATCCCAAGGAATGGGAGTACCCTCCAACTCTAGTCAAGGGGCCCAAGTGCATGACCTTCAATGCATTTCAGCACCATTGGACTCCTCACGGCTCCCCGCGGAGGGAGCCCTTTTATCTTTAACGTTTTTGGGTTGTTTTGCCCCCTTCGGAGGAATCAACTCCCCCTCCTCCGCTTCCTATACTTTTCTTTTATTTTTTAAATCAGGATTAGGGAGCAGTACCATCGCGGTCACAGGGGGAGGAGAAGGGGGAAGATTCGGAGGAACTTGGGTCTTGGGGACTTCTTTCGAAGCTGACCCCTTGTTCCTGTTGGCCAATAAATCCTTTAAGTTGGTCCTTTGCTTCAAGTCCATACCTTATTCTTTGTCTTCTGAACCAGTATAAACCCAAGCAACTATTAACCTCGAAGAATGGGCAGCAGAAAATCTATCAAAATCGGCTCAGAGTCCGAGAGCTCTACCAGCCTTTCTGGCACTTCACCTTCCTTCTCAAGGTGGAATTGGTCGATCTTGGCCTCAAGGGATAAGTGTGTAGAAGCTGTCTCCTCTCTTGGAGCGGCTACTTCCTGAGAGACGCGTTGAATGGGCAGCTCAATAGGCAAAAGGTCTCTCCGAGCCAAAAACCGCAGCTTAGATACATCTATGCGTGCTAATCTAGGGTCACCAGCCCTTATTGTCTGGCCTACATCCTGAAATATGCAAGACAGAGGCTAGTAATCCAAAATTAAGTGAGCAGCCATAACTGTCCGTCTGCGCTTATGAATATCTCAGATCTCAGTAGTTTGTTGAGACCCGGTGCGTTGACCAAACTGAGTCTCGGAGCGACGTGGTTTTTATCTGCAAATACATTCAAGGAGGAAATTGTGGTTAGATCAATAAAAAATATTATCCGAGAAGGCGAAATGTTGAGGTAGAGTTAAAAATAAATAAATAAATAAATAAAAAAACTAAGAAAGCTGAAGTCCTTGCCAAGGGACCTGATCCTAGGGTACCCTACCTGGTGTTCCTGCCCAAACTAGGCAGTGAAGACTGTCATTCCACTCCCCAGAGGTGACCAGATAGTTATCCTTTAAGCCCTTGTTGGACTTAGGAAGGCAGGATATCTATCTAACAACATCGGACTAGGATTAGAGGTAATATCCCGCGCTGGCAAGGGAATGGCACTCGTACATGTGAACAATGCTGTGCCATGTGAGCCTTAAGTTCATTTGATCGTTCAAAGCATCTACACACCTTAGGACTCTAAACAGGTTGGGGGCGCACCGATGGGGACACATCCTGTGATTGAGTAGATAGTCTCTGGTTATCTTACCCATAGGAAGTGTCATTCCTCCCTCTATAAATGCGATCATTGGAATGACAACTTCACCCTCCCCTCTATTTGTAAGTACTTGGTCCGGGGCACAACATTCTAGGCCTACTTCCTATAGGATATGGTATTTGTCCCTAAAACCCTCCATACTAGCCGGAGAATCTACTAAATGCTTGAATCTACCCATCTAAGCAAACAAAGATGACGCAAAGGAAGTTTTCTAAAAAAGAAAGAAGGCCGAGGAGGTTAGCTGAGGAAAGAAAGAAATTTAAAAGAGATAGATACTTACGAAAGCAAGTGAGTGTCTTAAACACTGAACCTTTAGAAGAATCTTTTGGAAATTTCTTAAGGAAAAGAATTAGGGAAACTTAGAAGTGTAGAAGGTTTAGTGAGTTGGAGTGCTTGAGATCTCTAGAGGACTTGAAAATTTGTAAAATGAAAGGAAAATGATTTCCCTCAAGGCTTTATATAGAGGGAGAAAATGAGTGGGAGTTATCCCGCTCAAAAATTCCAAGAGAAAGATCAATCGTTGGATCTACGCCTCACTGTTAGATCTGGGGAACAAAGCGCCGCCTAGAGCAATTAATGGCGCCTCACAGGTTTTAAAGCGTCAGTGGCAATTATAGGGCGTGTGAAACGACACTCCCGCACGTGTGAATCAAGAAATCAGTTGATATTAACTCTTAAAAAATCAAAACCCTACTTTTCTCCTCGAATGAGAAGGAAAAAACCAGAGTTTTGAGGGGCTATTGTAGGGTTAAGGGCCCAAATCATATATTGGGCTTTGGGCCTGTGCAGAGAACGAAATGGTCCGAGGAGGAATAAACAGTTTTGGGTGATTCCAATTTAGAGTCTCATAAGTAAGGAGTGAGTGGAAGGTGGTCCGAGGAGGAACTTCTCCTCGGATATGATAAATACAACTCAAATATGTATTCCAACGATTAGGGTAACCTTCTAGGAAGCTCCAGTAATAGGGACGTGCATCATGGACGTACGAAGGAGGGGAACCCAAAAATATCTAAAGAAAAGCTACTGCTGTTAGGACATATGTGTTTCTACTTGTTAAGAACATATGTCACTTATTTATGTAAATTGGCTAATCTTTTGACAAAACGCACTCTACTTGTAATTGGGTAGTTCTAGGTGTTTTTAATACTTCAAGAAACAAGGTTTCAAGATCAAGTGTTGAAGTCATCAAGTCTGTCTAAGAAAAACAAGTTGAAGTGCAAATTCATTAAATCTCGACACCTGCTATCTGTCGAGAATTATAAAGTCAGATTTTCTGATCTGATTTCTTGGGATCTGTGAATATGCTTTTGGGCCTTCTTTTCTTCTAACCCTAAACATATAAAATGATTGTTTTAAGAGCCGTCAAATTGTACACAAGTTGCAAAAGCATTGAGCAATCTCTGTTCAATTAAATTGTGATCAAAGACGAAGTTCTTGACCTAGTTCATCTTCTTGAAGAAGTTACTGTGTATTTGCACCAAAGGGTTTTGTGACCAAGCATCTTCCTGATCTTCATCGTGTAGGATGAACTGAAGAACTTTGCAGCCAACCTCTCCTTCTAAGTTGGTGTTTGAAGTCGCGTATTGGGATCCGCGCATTGGTTAGTCACGTACTTGGGAGCCGTGCATCAAAGGTGGGAACTGTCAGATCAAGTCCAATTGGGTATTAGGGTAAGGGTTCAACTGTAGGTTGGTAAGGTACTTGGGATTTCTTTACTTGCAACCGCTTGATTTGATAATAGTGGAGTTTCGGGAGTGGTGACCTGAAAATCACCCGGTGGGGTTTTTGCTGTTAGGGTTTTCCCTATTCGTGAACAAATCACCGTGTTATTTATTTTCCGCTGCATATTTAGTTTATTGGTGATTTGTTTGTGCTACCATGCAATTGCATGTTAATTAACCTAATTAATAAACTTGATTAAATTAATTGGTTAATTAATCACAATGGGTCAATTCGTTTGTGGCTTATCAGCTGCCACCGCATTGAATGCTCTACAGCCAACTTTCTAGCCGCATTTATGTGGAGAAGACCCTTGACCAGTACTGCCTTGCCCTTCCCAACTCACAGAGGGCCAGAGAGGGTGTCCGATGGGACAAGCACTCAAGTAGTAGCTTAGATGATCAACAAGTGTAGGATCAAGATCGTCAAAAGGGGATTATATAATGTAAGAGACCCTCAATGGAAGGGGGGATAGGAAAATGAAGAGTGAAACACTATAGCAATCTAAAACCAGACTTGTAATCAAGCTTCAAAAGCAATACATAAGAATCAGTCTCCTCGGACTCTACCGAGGACCTTTTTCTTATTAATAGCTTGTTATCTTCCTTTCTTTGTCACCAAGATCTGTTTACTTGTTGCTTAATTCATTAAAACCTAGTTTTCCAACCCATTCTCTACAAATTTATTATTTTGGGTTTTTTGGGCCTAAGTCCATGTACCTTTTGGGCTAAGAGTTCAAATCAGGTCCTTACATGTTATATTCCAAACACCATTGTACTTTTATTAATTTTCATAATTATTTTTATAACAATTGATTTGTTATATTGTGACTAATATATATAAAACTAATATTAATAGTGAAACTATGTGAAAATGAGGTTACTAATCACAACCTATTCTATCTACAATTATACATTTTATATATTTATTTATTTATTTTGTGTGTGTGTTTCTTACATTACTTTTTCTTATTCGCGTATATCACATAATATGAATGTTCTATAATTGAGTTGAATATCAACCTTACATTTTCATTGGGTAAAGTTACTGATTTTACCTGGTTTTGGATCAATTGGAAAATTTGATCAGACCTGCAATCAAGGACGGAGCTAGGGGGGCAGTTGCCACCCGGCCAGCCCAAAAAAAAACACTTAGTACTTAGTTAATACTTATTAAAAACCCTTGCCTACTTTTTCTTTAGATAGAAATAGCAATCTAGATCAAAGTAATACATTAGTTTGGACTATCTTCCTTAACCTGGGAGGAATTTCATCTAACCAAAAGTTCAACTCACTCACACTTAATGATAATTTAGCCAACTAAAACTCCACTCTATTTCTTTGGTCTTGAAATAGAGCATAACTCTACCTTCTAAATGAACCAATAAGCAACTATGAGTCCTCCACTAGCATGCCTTACACATAAGTTTTAGTGAGTCCCTACCTTACCTTAGCAAAAAGGCCCTGATCAATCCTTTCAAAAATGCACTCTTGCATACCAAGGTAGAAATCAAAGTGCACAGCTTGGAAAGTCACAATCCATCATGAACCTTGATAGAGCCCCTCTATACTTAGCTATTATAATATTTGAATTTTTTTAATCTTTTTCTTTTGTGAAAGTTTCTTGTTCATATAGTTAATTATATATTAAAATTTTAAAAATAGTTAATTTCTATTACGGTTTAGAAACTAAATATATATACAACATATTAGGGAAACAAAACATTATTGTTTGCTTTAAGATAATCTAAAAATGATAATATGATCTCAATTTTTTGTAATAATTTACTCAATTTTATAAAAAATTGTGTATAAATAATAAAAAGTAATGTAAATTTACTAGATAAATAGAATATGATGAATAATTGAATATGCTTTCTTTTTGTGAAGGTGTTTACATACTTACATTAAAATATCACTTAGTATCCAAACGAATAATTTTAAAATTTCAAAATTAGTTTCCAATATTATATATTCACACGATATGTATATATCATATACATATTTTACCCCCTTCAACTCAAATCCTGGCTCTGCCACTGCCTGCAATCCCAGACTTGAATGCAGATGAGGTGAGTAATACTTCCATCTATCCATATAATTGGCCTTTGTTTGGCTAATGGTACCCATGTCTCGTAAATATCTTTTAAGAGAAGTCTGTTGTCATTGTCTACATAAAAAAATTGTTCTGGCTATGTCATTCGTAAATTGTAACATGATCAAAACTTGGTCATTCAGGTTACTTGCAGGTCCGTGAGCTGTTTAATTTATTTGATTCTGATAGTGATGGGGAGATCAGCAAGGATGATTTTAATACTTGTCTAATGCTTCTCTAGTTTAATGTTTTACTCCTTGACTGTAGGGTTTTGTTTATGGAGAGAGAGAGAGAGAGAGAGAGAGAGAGAGAGAGAGAGAGAGAGAGAGAGAGAGAGAGAGAGAGAGAGAGAGTTGAAGAGGGGGGGGGGGTTACCATTAGTATAGTGGGGCTTTAATATTTTTAAGCATGCCCCTGTAAAATGCTCATAAGGCAGTCAGTTTGGGTATTAATCTGTAATTTTGTTTATTTTTTCCTGTTATCTACAATCTGATCTTATATGAATAGTATGAGAAACTTGCATATTGTGTTTTAATGGTTCTCAGAACCGGACCGGACCGGGAGGTCGGACCGTGAGAACCGGGAACCGTAATGAAAACCGGTTTTTTAAGCCTAAAGAACCAGATTTTTCTTAATTCCGTGAACCGCTAAAACCGAAGTTGGATCGCATGAACCGGTGAGAACTGTGCGGTCCAACCCCTTAGCTTTTTTTTTTTTTATTTATAAAAACAACATAAGACAATTTTATTCTACTTAATTAAATTATCCATCTCTTACAAGGAATAAAAAAAAAATTATAATTAAAATCCTTTAAAGATATTCAACTTTACTTCAAAAATTAATCATAAATTTTAATGTTTTCATGGTTATTATTTTATTTTGTTAACTTTCTTATTTAATTATTAAATATATGCTTGAAAATCATTAAATTTTCCTTACATATATAGATATATAAGTCAATTTTGCTAGTTTTAAAATTTTAATATCTATATTTAGGCTTTAATTAATTATTAAATTAATTATAACGTCATCACGGTTCAACTCCGGTTTGACCTCGGTTCGACCTTAAAAACCTTGAACCTCTCCCTTTTATGGTTTAATGAACGGTTCAGGTCTGAAAACCTTGGTTTTAAAGTGATCTACTTGGTTCACTACTTACTCGTATCTCAGTTCTTGTATCTCAATTTTCATCGCTCAAACCTCTAACTTATATCTCATATTCTAATTCCCTATTTTCTCTTAACTCACTCCCCTTTGTGTTTAGCACCAAAACTTGGCTTAGTTTTCAGTTAAAAAAAGCTTTAACTCAAAAAAGTGGAGCCCACTAGTCTTAAGAACTCTTGTGAAAGTAAGAAAAGACAGGCACTGAAGATGCTCCTGTGAAGAAAGAAAGACAGAGGCTGAAGAAGCTCGGATGGACTTTCTCTCTCTTGAAACAAATGTTAAGCAAATTTCTTATGCCACAATATCAAAATAAACTTTATCTGCTTCTTGCATTACAAAGTCTTTGTGCAAATTCTTTCTTCACAGTTGGCCAAAATCCACAAAGCTGACTTTACCAAAAACGCACTCACAGCCCAGGCCAAATAAGAGAGAAATTCGTAAAAGATTACAAGAATCCAGAATGACCCACTGCAGTTCTAGTACCAATAAACCATAAAAGCCCATAAATTACAACTATTAGTGAAACTAAAAATCTCATGTCAAATAAACCCATCAAAGACTATAAGAATCCAGAAAAACTCACTGCTCTTCCATTCTCAATAACTTTTATAAACCCATTAATTATAACTTATTTATTCTGAAAATCATAGCTAAATAAAATAAAGAAAGAAAAGAAACAAGAAGAAGCTGGAGAAGATACAGGCGTGAAGAAGGAAGAAAGAAAGAAGAAGCTGAAAGGAAAACATGGCCCGGAGAAAAAAGAATGAGAAAAGAAGAAAGAGCAGTTGGTCTGACTTTGAGTGTGACAAGTAATAGGTCCTACACATCACGTATTATTACCAGTGTCACTTACCTTATAACTCATAATTCAAAAGCTAAAAAACACTAAAAAATTGTACTCATTTTTCATCGTTTAAAGGGTTGTTTGAGATTCACTTAGTTTACTAAAATTAAAATTTTTTTGTTGAAAGAACAGTATATAAAAGGTAAAAGTTAGTTGAAATAGTACAGTGAGACTTATAAATAGTAACAAAAAATGCAGTGAGGCCTATAAATAATAACAAAAATAAGCTAAATAGTAAAATAAGCTGGCAAAATTAAATTATGCCAAACGCACACTTATTCTCAATATTTTTGAGTGAAGAAAATCAACCCAAACAATACTTGCGTCGATGGGGCATACAATCTTTGAGTGATGAGTAATTGAAATTGAGATATGAGTGATGAAAACCACGAAACAAAAACTTCGTGTTCATGGGCTGTGTGGTCTTATACTTCAAACCATAGTTGTCAGTATCGTACGATATGCAATATGTATCGTACAATACGTATCATATCGTGTGTAAAAAGTTTTGTATCGTATCGGCGTATCGTAAGTGCTCATAAATCGTACGATACATTGTGTGTATCGTATGAATTGTATCGTATCATAAAAATGTACGTATCATACGATACATAGATAAATGCTTTAAAATGAGTTTTTTGTTAAAATTTGTATTTTTATTTGAATCTAACAAGTTGTTAAACTTGTTTTTAACACAAAATCATTAGGTTGCTTAATTTAGCCTAATAAAATAACACATTTATAATTTTTTTTCCTCTCTTTCTCCTAAAAAATTTGAACTACGCAGTATGCACTTACATTTCACTTTGATATTTACGCATTTATTTTCTATATTATGAATAGATATTAATTGACAATATAATTATTTTTTATTTTTGTCATTATTGTTATATATCCAAGAAACTAGAATGCCAAGAAGACTTTTTTTTTTTTAATTATCAAAATAAAAAGAACAAGAAAAGATTGTAAATGTTAATGATGATGAAGTAAATTTTAATAAAAAAAGAAGTTTGCAAAATGATAAACGTGATGATAACATTAACTTAAATGGGTTGACTAGGTAATATGATGAAAATAATTTTTTTTTTTTTTTTCATTTGTAATATATTAGCACTTTTGAATTTAAGCAATTAGAACGTGTATGTTATAAACACAATTTTGTTTGATTTATTTAGTTAGCTTCTTAAATATTACTACATAAGTGATGAATAAATTAGTTATTAGTTGAACATATTTTAAATTTATAATGAATATACCTTTTATATATGTAAATCTATAATTTTTTATAATTTTTATCAAGTGTTTGTGTATCTTACGATACACGATACGATATGATACACGATACTGAAAAATCATAAATCGATTCACAATACGATTCATGTTTTGACAACTATGCTTCAAACAAGAATTTTTACGCCAAAAATTAAGTCAAATTTGGTAAGTTGAACAAGATCCAAGAGCTATTGACACTAGGCTTGTATTCCAATGCGATTACCTTATTACATAGAAAAACAGGAAGAACTGATTAAATGCCATTTGTGTATGTGCATGCTCATGTGATTATCAATTTGGAAGTAAAAAACTTATTTGTGGGATTCAGAGAGAGGGATGATGGTGTAAAAGTCGAAAGAAAAAGAGGGAAGTGTTAATCAACTTAATTCACGGTAGATGATTAGCAATGGACTGCTTGCAAAACTGGAAAGCTTGTCTTCTATCAGATAATCAGCAATGTTACATGTTAACTTCTGAGGTGACAACTAGTCTTCCTTGGACCCCTCAGAAAAACATTATTCAATGACCTCAAGCTCCTAGTCCTACCAAGTTCTTAATCAAGATATAGAAGCTGTAATATTGTGACTGCTTCCCTGAGTTGAACAACATTTGAAAGTTATTTCCCTTAACCTGTCAACCTTCGCTAAGGACAGTGTTGATTAGTCTGCTTCTTCCAATCCTTCTGTATTAGTCAAACGCCAACGTTTACCAAAGAATTAGGTTAGGCTTTGTTTCTGTTAAAGATGTTGAATGATTCAAAGAGAGAGAAGAGAAAGAAAAAAAAAGAATTTAACATTGGTTCAGCTGTCATTTGGGAAGTTCTAAGTTGAAGGGATTTTGACTACATGGAGTCCATTGTTCATGTCCTTCAAGAGTGCAGTATTATAAGATATTTCTGATCCTTCTAAGCATACCTTCCACCCAAATTGGGCCTTTTTCTTTTATAATAACTAGTCGCAGACCCACGCGATGCGTGAGAATATATATCCTATATATATATATATATAACCGAAGTCTCTGACCTCTCCCCAATTTTCCACATCAGCCCACATCAGCATTACTTAAATAAAATAAAATAAAATAACAAAAATTCTGATTTTACTATAAAACCGGTTTTAAACAAAATCATAATTTTTCACGTCAGCATTGCTTAAATAAAATAAAATAAAATAACAAAAATTCTGATTTTACTATAAAACCGGTTTTAAACAAAATTATATAAATTTTCTTTGCGCTAAGTGTGGTACTGGGTTTGAAGATGACGCAAGTTATAGAAAAAGTTCAGTGACTCATTGCAAATCTGTGAATGAAGAGCAAGAAAAACCTCACGGCCATGCATGTGGGTGAAAAGCGTAAACTATATGTGATTCCTAACCAATACTTGTCTTCTATAATGTTTCAAGCATTACATTGTCAACTTAAGGAGGAGGAGAAGATCGTAGTTAGGAACAAAGAGCCAATCACGTTGCCTTACTCTAATGCTGAAATAATTGATTATATAATTTTTATTTATTTTTAATAATTGATTATAGAAGAGTATTCTTATTGCCTATTTTTGGTGTTCGTTAAAGACTCATAGTTGACATAAGTATATAGCTATGAAATACTTAATCGTGCATTGCAGTCACAATTAAGTGAGATGATGTGCAATAAGTATTAAATTTGCAGTTTGTTTTATTGCAATTGTGTTTACATTGTGTTTGGGGTTTATATTTTTTTTGTTTCTCTATCTTTTTCATATACCAAGATTATGACTTCTCTGAATTTTGGTTATTTACATACGCGCGCACGTGCACACACCCACATATATACATACATATATATATATATATATATATATTATTGAAAATATAATGAGATGTTGGTGGATAATACATATATATTTCAGGAACCAAGAGTAATATTCTTTTTTAGTATTTGAAGCATTCGCTCTGTTAGGTTCTAAACACTTAGGATTTAATGTATTTAGAACTCTAATGTGTAATGCTAGCAAATCATGATCAAAACAATATGTTTAGTCTTGTTTAGGCTTGCTTAAAGTTGATTTATTATTGTAAAGATGGAATCGAGTGGCTGCAGTAGTCTTTGTGACTTTTGGCCTGGCTCGATCGATCGAAGAATAGACTCGATCGATCGAAAGTTGGTCAGAATGATTTTTCTGCAGAATTTCCAACTCAGCCCTACCTCTTTAAACGTTTTGGGTTTTACGTTTTTGCCCTAGGTATTTAAACAAAACCCTAACCACGTTTTTAATAGTTGTTCGAGTTGTATTGTTGCTCATATTTTCTGTTTTGTGTGAATCTCTTGTGAGATCTTTGAGGAGCTTTCCTTTACACAAAACTTAGGGTTTTCAAGGTAGAGATTACTTCAACATCTTGATGATCAACTCGGTTGCTACCATTGGAGCTTAAAGAAAAACAAGCGGGGAGCTTGTAGCTGATTGAAGAATCCAAGAAAGAAAGAGTCCGTGGATTCGGAGCTTGCACGTGATCGTGTCAGTAAGTTCTATTGGTGGGTAGCATTAGGAAGTCAAGCAGGGAGCTTGTAAGTCCTTTTGTATGAACTTTGATTCTTTCATAGTGGATTCAAGTTTACCTTGAGGATAGCTAGGTCAAATCCTCCCTAGGTTTTTACCGTGTGGTTTCCTGGGTCATCATATCTTGTGTTTTTTTATTTTTTGCTGCTTTATATCTTGATATGATTATTTAATTGTGTTAACTTAGTTTTGCATGAAATTGGACTAAGTAAATCACTTGACTAATTAACTAAGTTAATCCAATTGATTGTTTTTAAGGGGTCTAAAACCTAACAAGTGGTATCAGAGCGGGTAGCTCTTCTGTTGTAGATCTTTTGATCTCTGAGCTGATCCTTGACCCCTATTGTCATGGATTTTTGGAAAACCTTTTTGCTTATATATCAACTTGTCTATTTGTTATCTTTGCCTTTTATTGTTTGTGTTAAATCTTTCCTTGAGTACCTTGGTATAATCATATGTGATAAGAATTATGTATGCTATACTACTTTAACCGCCTTAAAGGTACGTGATTCTTGTCTTTGGTATTTGGATAGTGGTTGTTCCAGGCATATGACAGGAAACAAAGGTTTATTCAAAACACTCTTTGAAGGAAAGATTGGGACAGTCACTTTTGGAGATGGAAGCAAATCTGTGATCAGAGGCATTGGAACTGTGGATATTCCAAGATTGCCAGTGTTTAAAGATGTTTGGTATGTTGATGGACTAAAGGCCAATTTACTCAGCATAAGCCAGATTTGTGATAATGGATTAAATGTTCTTTTCACCAAGTATGAATGTGAGATACTTGATGGAGGAGGTGACTGTATGTGTGTTGGTGTAAGAACAGCTGACAACTGTTATGGCATAACACCAAGTGTGAACAACAAGTGCTTTAGTACAAAGATTGATCAAGTTGATTTGTGGCATCAACGGTTGGGACATGCCAGTCATAAGTAGTTAGAGAAAATTTCCAAATGTGAGGCAGTTATTGGTTTACCTAAGTTTGAGAATATAGATAAGTGCATTTGTGGACCATGTCAAATAGGTAAACAAGTGAAATCCAAGCATCCGTCAGTGACTAGTGTTCAAACTTCAAGACCGTTAGAGTTTCTGCACATTGATCTCATGGGTCCTGCCAGAGTTCAAAGTTTGGGTGGAAAGAAATATATTCTAGTTGTAGTGGATGACTTCACTAGATACACTTGGGTTGTGCTTTTGAAAGATAAAGCTGAGGCTCCTAAGAAGATGATACATCTATGCAAGAAATTGCAGGTTGAGAAAGATACTGTGATAGTTAGAATAAGAAGTGATCATGGAAGAGAATTTGAGAATACCTAGCTGGCTACTTTCTGCAATGATCAAAGCACCTGTCAAGAGTTCTCATCGCCCAAGACACCTCAACAGAATGGGATTGTGGAAAGAAAAAACAGGGTTGTATAGGAGATGGCTCGGGTTATGTTACACAACAAAAAGTTGCCAAAATCCTTCTGGGGAGAAGCTGTCAACACAGCTTGCCATACACTAAACTGAGTGTATTTCAGACCTGATTCCAAGAAAACTCCCTATGAACTCTAGAGAGGGAAGAAGCCTGTTGTCAAATATTTCAGGATATTTGGCAGTGACTGTTACATTCTACGTGATAAAGAGAACCTAGAAAAGTTTGATGCACAAAGTGATAAAGGATACTTTCTAGGATACTCTTCCACTAGTAGAGCGTATAGAGTGTACAATTTGAGAACCAAAACAGTCATGGAATCTTCAAATGTTGTGATAAATGATGAAGTGTGTTCACAAGCACTGACAGAAAGCACTGCTTTTGGTCAAGATAAGTCTCTAGAACTTGATGATTCACTCCCTGCTGAGTATGTTGGGAAACATAGTGAGGAAGAGCTGTTGTTGTTAAATGATACAGTTTCAGTACCATCAAGTTCAGAACCATCCACTCGGGTTCGAGAAAATCAACAAGTACAAAGTGAGCTCAGTCCTTCATCTGAACAGAAAGGTACCTCCACATCTTTAGTTAAAGGTCCGTCCTCTAAAGTGAGACTGAACCATCCGTCCACAAATATATTGGGTAGTCTAAATGATAACATGAGATTGAGATCAAAAGCATTGAATGTGATTACTCATTCATGCTATCTGTTCCAATTTGAACCAAAGAAGGTGGATGAAGCACTTCAAGATGCTGATTAGGTAAATTCCATGCATGAAGAACTTCATCAATTCGTTTGGAATGATGTGTGGAAACTAGTTCCTAGACAAAAGAATGTAAATGTGATTGGAACTAAGTGGATCTTTAAGAACAAGTCAGATGAACATGGCACTGTGATCAGAAACAAATCAAGACTTGTTGCACAAGGGTACACACAGGTGGAAGGAATTGATTTTGATGAGACTTTTGCACCAGTAGCAAGGTTAGAATCCATCCGGATATTGTTGGCCATAGCAAGTCACCTAAACTTCAAGCTATATCAAATGGATGTCAAGAGTGCTTTCTTGAATGGGATGATACAAGAAGAAGTATATGTTGAACAACCTAAAGGTTTTGTTGATCCTCACAGACCGGATGATTTCTATAAATTGAAGAGAGCTCTCTATGGGTTGAAACAAGCTCCTCGGGCTTGGTATGACAGATTGACTGCATATCTCACTAAGCATGGATTCCAAAGGGGATCTGCAGATACAACTCTCTTCATAAGAAAGGATAAGACTAGTTTTGTTGTAGCTCAAATTTATGTTGATGACATTGTTTTTGGTGCTACTAATGATTCTCTTGCTCATTCTTTTGCAGATGAAATGAAGGCGATGTTTGAAATGAGCATGGTTGGTGAACTGACTTACTTTTTGGGATTGTAGGTAAAGCAAACAGAGGCAGGAATCTACATCAATCAAGCTAAATATGCAAGAAATTTAGTTAAAAGATTTGGACTGGACAAGCCTGCTCATGCTAGAACACCGATGGCTGCTATTGCAAAATTAATAATTGATCCATCAGGTGAGTCTATTGATGTTACTTTGTATAGAAGCATGATAGGCTGTCTTTTGTATCTAACTGCTAGTCGTCCTGATATATCTTTTAGTGTTGGTGTTTGCTCTAGATTCCAGTCTAATCCTAAGGTTTCTCATTTAAATGCTGTTAAGAGAATCATAAAATATGTGAGTGGAACTTGTGATTATGGATTATTTTATAGCAAGGAGTCTAATTTGTCTCTTGCTGGTTTTTCTGATTTTGATTGGTCTGGGAATGCTGATGACAGAAAAAGCACCGCTGGGGGGTGTTTTTATGTGGGAGCCAATCTTGTGGCTTGGATGAGTAAGAAGCAAAATTCTGTTTCTTTATCCACTGCTGAGGCAGAATATATTGCTGCTGGGAGTTGTTGTTCTCAGCTCTTTTGGATGAAAAAACTTTTGAGTGATTATGGGATTCCTCAAGACACCATGGTTGTTTACTGCGATAACTCTAGTGCTATAGATATATCTAAGAATCCTGTTCAGCACTCTAAGACCAAACACATTGAGCTTAGGTATCATTTCATTAGAGATTTGGTTGAAAAGAAAATTGTTGTTCTGGAATATATCCCTACTGATCGTAAAAACACTGACATCTTTACCAAACCACTTGATGGAGGTAAGTTTGAGACATTCCGTCGAGTGATTGGTGTGCTTCGGTGTCCCTAGTTGTTTTTGACTTCCTTGGTCCTTGTGTTTCATTGCTCTATTCATCTGTGACCATTGTTCTTTGGTTTTTGTGTTTTTTTTGTTCTAGGACTTGCATTGCATTACATTCATGCATTTCATTCTAGAATTTATTTGTTTTTCTCTTTTAAAAAAAAAAAAAAAAGGGGGAAGCAAAACTATGTTTGACATCATTTTTCTTGATTTTTGAAAACAAAGTTGGTCAATCTATCTATACATATCATGTCTTGTGTACCTTGTTTAGCTTGGATGAGCTTACTTTATTGCACTTTACTAGTTTGAGCTTTGTAGTGCATGTTGTGTGGGAAAGATGTGTGTGGTTATTAATCATTTTGTCTTAATCTTGAAGTCACATGTTCTTTGACTGTCGGACTTGATCCTTTTGAGAAAGGCATAAATAACCATCTCACCACTGTTCACTAGCCAATCATGAACACCTTGGTGCATATCATAAGATTGTGTGCTCGAGAAAGTGTAGCACATGCACAAAAAGAACATAAGGTGTAGCCTCAATTAATTCATTTAATTAAAACTGGTGTGTACTATTAAGCTTGATGCCAATTCACTTAATTAAAATCGGTGTGTACTATTAGGCTTGATGCCAATTCACATAATTAAGAGGCAAAAATTCAAAAAATTTACATGATTGCAAGCTTTTGTTATAGGAGATGTGAGAGTTATAGGATGTAACTCTTTAGGCGATAGTCTCTTTTAAATTCTATGTGATGAATTGTGTAGACTTTGTCTTTGATTGCTATTCACATGTCACCTCACATGTATCTCAAGTTTTTGCTAGTATCACACACTACACAAGCTACTCTTTGTTAAACACTGTACATGTTATTGTGTGTTTTTGGTCTGACCAACCAAGTTTGAAAATATCTTGAGAATTGAGCACAACATATTTGTTGCTTGAGAAATTTCAATGGAAGAATGATTGAAACTTGTTTTTGGAAAATTTGGGTTTAAAATTTGGGTTTTTGAAAAAGCATTCTATTACATCTTATACTCATGCATTTTGTTTCTTCAATTTTAATGCTTTGAGCAGTTGTTTTCAAAAAGTGGTTGTTGTTTTTTCAAAACTTGTGTTTTTTTTTCAAAATTTAGTGAGCCTCTGCCTGTTTCGATCGATCCAATCTGATTTTCGATCGATCGAAATTAAGCTTCATTTTTTTATGAGTCTCGGATTGATTCGATCGATCGAATGTAATTTTCAATCGATCGAAGGTCATAAAAAAGCTTTTTTAAAAACCAAATCTGACTTTTTCAAAGTTCCTATTTCAAAAAGTTTTTCAAACTTTTCTTCTCTCTCCGACTCGGCTAGGCTGCATTAAGAGATTTTTGTCGTTTTCCACCGATTTCTTTGCAAGGTTTCTCTCTCCTCAAGTCAGTAAGACCTTAATACCCTTCCTTTTGAAGTTATTTTCATGTTTTCATGCATAAATTCATGCATTTGAGGGTAATTTTCGGACTATACATATTTTGGGATTTTTGTTGTTTCAAACCCTATTTTGTGAAATTGATCAATGGGTTTTTGTGGGAACATGATATAGACACTATATTGATGGTTTAATTTGATCAATTTTGAGGTTTGTGAAAAATTGAAAATTCTAGGGTTTGTATTGATCCGAATTGGGGCTTTTGTTCAATTGGGTTGAATTTGATGAAATTGGCTTGTTGTTTTGATGAAATTAGGCATTATAATCTATGTGCTGTGTTTTGTAATGCTTAATTCATCAATTTGTTTAAAAATTTTAACGAGTGGTTTTTCCATTTTGGGATTTTTGATAGAAATTCCTTGCTCACGCCAATTTTGTCAATTTGATCTCAATTGAACTTAATTTTTACTGCATTAGTACATGCATCATGGCATTGTAATTGTTCAAGCATCATATAGATTTTTATTCTATTGATTTTTGTGCTAATTTGCAGTCTGCCTTTAGATTTTTTTTTGCTTTGTTCTTTTGGTTCTACCTTGTGTCTCTATCCTTTCCTTAGCATCATGCCTAGGAAAACTAGAGCCCGTAGGTCTGTTCCCTCTCCTTCTCCTCCCCCACCTTCCTTTGATCATGAGAGGTTTCCAAGTGAGAAAAAACAAGAGATTTTTGAGAAGCTGAACCTTAAAAGAAAAGTTTGGGCTGAGCGTTCTGTCACCTTAGATGAGGTTGATCCTGCCATTAGGGCAAACTTTGAGCGTCGGGGCTAGTTACCTCTGCTGGATGTTTCTGATCCTCCTCCTCCAGCTACCCTGATTAGAGAGTTCTTTTCGAACATCTCCATCCACATCTATGATTCCAACACTTTAGTGAAGAGTTGGATACGAGGTGAAGAGTATGTCATTACTCCTACAGTAGTGGCTGATGTTCTAGGGGTACCTTTGGTACAACACCCTGTTTACCCTTATGATGAGTCACCTTTTTTGAGTGATGTCATGTCTTACATCACTGGGTCTTCTATCCAGTGGGGTTCTGATCCTTGGATCACCACTGCTGAGCTTCCTGAGACTATCTATCTTTTCTTTAGGATAGCGTGTCATTCTCTTTGGCCCATTTCTCATCTTCACACTATTCCTCTCGAGCAGTGTGTGTTTTTGTATGCTCTTGTCACTGATGCTCCTATTAGTTTTCCTCATTTGTTTTTTCGTTCTTTGAACGAAGTTTATAGGAGTTCATCTACTTCTCATGCTCTTGTTCATCCTATCTTTATTCACAGGATTCTGCTTCATCTTGGTTTAGATGATTTCCCTTCTTCTGAGCCCGTCCATGTGATTGCTCCCATAGGTGCGTCTTTCCTTAGACAGAGGGCTGCTCATCTTCGAGCTGGCTCTAAACACTCTAAGTTTGAGCCTTCTGGTACCGCACCCCCTTCTTCTTCTACAAGTCCTGCTCGTGAGGCTGTTCCTGATCCTGCTGCTGCTGCTGCTATTCCTCCACCTCCTTCGAATGACTTCGATGTACGTCGTACCTTGGAGACTGTCATGACCGTTCAGGCGGCTCATGGTCAGATTTTGGTGGACTTGCTTGATGAGATTCGTGCTCTGAGAGCTGACTTGGCGCATCTTCGTTCACCCTTACCACCTCCTTTTGATGATGGCATGTGATTGTCCTTTGGCATTCCGTCACAAAAAGGGGGAGTAGAGTTTGGAGACTTATAGAGGAGTTTTTGTAGTTAGAGGGAGTTTTCCTTTCTTTTTGCAGAGCTAGTGGAGATATTTGATATTAGATTGTATCTAGGTGCTTCACCGTGTATACTTTCTTTTTTATTTTTTGAGCTATTTTTGTTGGGAAATACTTTTTTTGATTTATGATTCTTGATTCTGTGTTAACTGCTTATTGATTTATATTTATGAGTTATTCATTGATATATGTCTTTATTATATGTTGTGTGAACCTTCAAGAATGTTTTTATTTTTGGTTGTATCTAACTTAGGGGGAGAGTTAGTTTACATATCTGTTGGATTTACTGTTTTTCTGTCACACATACGTTTATGCGTTTGTTGAGTGTTTCAGGAATATACAGGTTGATTCGATTTGGCTGCTGTCTACACTTGCAACTGATGGATAGTAGTTAGGATTGAATTGTGTTTTATGAGCATTACTTTTTGTAAAGGACTTTTTATTTGTACACTTTGAGCTTTTAGTTATGCTTTGTCACGGATTGCCAAAGGGGGAGTTTGTTAGGTTCTAAAGACTTAGGATTTAATGTATTTAAAACTCTAATGTGTAATGTTGGCAAACCATGATCAAAACAATATGTTTAGTCTTGTTTAGGCTTGCTTAAAGTTGATTTATTATTGTAAAGTTGGAATCGAGTGGCTGCAGTAGTCTTTGTGACTTTCGGCCTAGCTTGATCGATCGAAGAATAGACTCGATCGATCGAAAGTCGGCCAAAATGATTTTTCTGCAGAATTTCCAACTTAGCCATACCTCTTTAAACGTTTTGGGTTTTATGTTTTTGCCCTAGGTATTTAAACAAAACCCTAGCCACGTTTTTTATAGTTGTTCGAATTGTATTGTTGCTCATATTTTTTGTTTTGTATGAATCTATTGTGAGATCTTTGAGGAGCTTTCCTTTACACAAAACTTAGGGTTTTCAAGGTAGAGATTACTTCAACATCTTGATGATCAACTCAGTTGCTACCATTGGAGCTTAAAGAAAAACAAGCGGGAGCTTGTAGCTGATTGAAGAATCCAAGAAAGAAAGAGTCCGTGGATTCAGAGCTTGCACGTGGTCGTGTCAGTAAGTTCTACTGGTGAGTAGCATTAGGAAGTCAAGCGGGGAGCTTGCAAGTCCTTTTGTATGAACTTCGATTCTTTCATAGTGGATTCAAGTTTACCTTGAGGATAGCTAGGTCAAATCCTCCCCAGGTTTTTACCGTGTGGTTTCCTGGGTCATCATATCTTGTGTTTTTTTATTTTCCGCTGCTTTATATCTTGATATGATTATTTAATTGTGTGAACTTAGTTTTGCATGAAATTGGACTAAGTAAATCACTTGGCTAATTAACTAGGTTAATCCAATTGATTGTTTTTAAGGAGTCTAAAACCTAACACGCTCCAACTGATAAGGCTTTGTTAATGTCACTTTGTCTTGAATCTTCAAGGTTGCTGTGTGTAAAACTATAAGTATGTAATTTTTATTTTTTGATGGTCTTATATATATATATATATATATATATGAATTTTTATTTTATTTTTGTTCAGCCCGATTGATAAAGCAAGACTTGGAGGAGTGAATCATCTTCGTCGATAAGACAAAATACAAGGAGGGTGGAAAGTCATGTTCATGATTAACCATTCAAGGTACGAATTATATGATTCATGGGCAATTTAAATTTCAATTTGATGATGGGTTTTCAATTTTAGAATTTTGCATGTGTTGCAAATCTATATTTAAAGTGAGAAAATTTTACATAGAAAGATTTTTAGAATGATGATTAATTTTCTATGGTTAAAATGAATCTTTGTATATATAAGTTTGATAAATTCTTTTGTTTTAATGGCTGCTTGAAATGGTTTAATTGATCTATTACATCGTTGACCATTACTACAAAGTACAAACATATACAAAATAAACAATTTTAGATCTAAAATTATTTGCTAACCAGTAATGTTGGCCTAGTATAGTTTATTATTTGCATATGTGTAGAGTTTAAATATAGTAATTGTCATTGTATATTAAAACTTTTATGATTGACCTCTTACAGTATGGTTTTCATGCTAAATTATGTATGAACCCAGTACAAACAATCATAATGTTCATCCACATGTCTCTTATATTTTAACTTCTTTGTGCTCACGTAGAATATGAGTATCATCTAATATTCTAGATTATAGAGTATAAGAAATATATTTATTCTGTCTAAAAAAAAAAAGAAATATATATATTAAATAAAAAATTATATATTTGCCTATCATGATTTGTATAGAGGAAGCATTCATTTATTACATTTTTTTTTTCATCTACATATTTTGCAATAATTGTATACAATTATTTAATTTTCTTTTAATGTTTGATTATATTTCAAATGTAATTATACTTTTGTAGCATGCTTAAAGTAAGTATATATAATTTTTGAAAAACTATCACGTGCATCGCACGGGTTAGCGACTAGTTTTTTAATACGATACAATTCATAATTTATTCTCTAAAATTTATTGAAGATAATTTTTTCCTAAAAAATTGAACTATTTCTAAAATTATTTTCCAACTCTCTATCTCAACAAATATATCATTATATTATTTTGGGTTTTTTTTTTAGATATGATATTTGTAACCCAATAATGGAGGGACATGCCAACACAACATTAGATTTCTATTTTTCTTCCCATGATGAGATTGTATTATATTTCAATTCTTCTAAAATCTAAATTTTGAGGTGCGACCTTCGTACCAGTTGCTAAATCCTTAATTCCTAATAGTGATGTCTAGTTAGTTGCCAACAAAAAAGAATAAGACCACCAAAAAAAGAAAAAAAGAAAAAAAAAAGTAAAGTGAAGTTTTATAGGTTAGAATCATCACGTACAAAAATTTATTTACAGTAAGGTAAATAAATAAAATACATATTAAACAAACCTTACTTCAGCAAAATGTTCAAATTTAATAAACCCTCACTTATATCAATTTCCATCAAAGACCAAATTGTCAAATAGTAATGTGCCATTGATTCCACCCATGTCCACTATAGACATTTATCAATGTGTCCATATACAAATCACTCAATTGTCATTGTTTTTAATTCCCATAGAAAATCAAAATAGAGCGTATACGAATTGTAAGTAAGTGATTCACTTGTATTGCCATAACATGGTCAAAGTTGGTGGCAAACTTGCTAACTCGGCCAATTGTTCTTACCTCAGAGAAGATGTCTATTAACATTCTAGGTTATGAATTTCAATTGGCTATAGGAAGTTATCAGAATGTATTAGTTGCTGTGCCCCAAAAATAGCAATTGCTTCTACCTTCATTGGAACACATCAGCTATATCATATTGTGTTTAATAAGGAAAGAAGTAGTAAAATCCAAAAGAAAGAGTATTGTTAAGATTTATCTAAAACTCATGTACATAGTATTCTAGATATTCAAGAAGAGAAAATTCTAAAAAGAAAATCAAGTTGTTGAAAAAATAGCATAATTCAAAATCTAAAACTAAAAACCCAATTATTGTTCATGTAAAAAGTATTGTAGATAGGTATTCAAAAATTAAGAACCAATTAATTTTTCTATCCATACAACAGTTAGTATAAAGCTAGGTACTAATAGAATTTAAAAATAACTCAATTCTTTGAATTTCCTCACTCCTAAAATACCAAAAAATTTATCATAAGCCAAATAATCCCCAAAGTTATTCGTCAACCAAACAGGCCAACTAAGGTCCCAAACACAAAAATTCTAGCCACAACACAACAATCTACTTAAGTTGATGTACTTTGGAGAATTAGAGTTTCCTTTAAAAGATTAAGATAAAAAAATTTAAACTGTTACATCCCAAGTTCCATACACAAAAAAATTTAAGATTCAAACTCTACTCTCTTTTCTCTTCCATTTCCCCACAATTTTTGGGACACCAAATAGTCAAATTAAACAATAAACAACAAATTATTAGTATAAGGAAATGAAAATCTAATATAGATAATGTGTATTGAACAATAAAAAGCAATTATCAAGCACCACCCAAGAAAAGCAACAAATTTATTCCTCTTTCCTTCAAAAGGTTCTAAGAAAAAAATGGTTACCAATTGAATAGTATGACCTTCAATAGATTAAAAAGCCTCCAGTGATAGCAAGTCTTGATCATTGACATCTGTCGAGGAATTAACAAACGAAACAGAGATAAAAATGAAATTTAGTTTAGCATATAAGACAACGGGAAAAACAAAACAATAACAATTTCTCTTAGACGAAAATGAATAACACTTTTACTATAAAACAATGACCAAAATAAAAACATCACATTGAAGTTAATTATCATACATTGTAGCAAACATATTGAGAGTAACATTCCTACAGTCTAGAGAAGGGCAACCATAAAAAAATTTATAACAAACATGATCAAATGCCCAACTCAAACAAATTTTAAAAAAATAAAAAATACATATTTTAATAGTTTTAAGACCATGAAAACTCAATCTTGTTCATAATGAAATCTCAAAATTGAACTATGTTTTTTTTTTCCTAATAATGAGACGGGAATAAAAAAATAAAAAAATAAGAACAATACAAATAGCAGAACTCATTTTCAGTTTATACCCTTTGGCCCTGGGCTACCAATGTTCACCTCTCATATGCTTTAGTTTCGTGTGCAAGCTCTAGAGTCATTGTCTGTCTCTTGCACTCATATGATTGGGTTTTGGTAGATGAACTTGAGCCATAACCAAAAGAACGGAAAAAACACTCAAGAAACTATCGCATTGAAGGCCATACCGATCAATTTGTAAATAGAGAACAATTGAAAACTTATAGAAAAAAAATGAGAGGTGAGGAGGTTGCAATATATCGACGAATATAAAAATTCCATATAATAGCGGCATCTCAAGAGTCTGGGTTAATGGAGAGACACACAATATATTTGGAAATAAAGTATCAGTGACTATAAGAATTCCATATAATAGCGGCATCTCAAGAGTCTAGGTTAATGGAGAGACACACGATAGATATGGAGATGAAGTAACACCTGAATTTAAAAAGAGACTTAATAAATGGCAATCGGAAAAACAAAAAATAAAAAAGAAAGAAAGAAAATAAATGATGACATGGTGCTGATGTGGCTTAACTGGAGTGTAGCAACAATAAATGTTACGCTTCAGCTTTTAGATATTGTAGAGACTGGGTTTGAGCACCGCTAGTTTTGGATGAGTGGACTCAAATCCAACTAGCCCAATACAATGAATTTGTAGAGAGTGGGCCAAAGAACTAGGCTTTAGCGCATGGCAACAGTCAATATGGCATTCACAACAATCTCACAGAAATAAACTGAGACTTAGAAAGTCGGTCCTCGGCGTAATCCGAGGAGCTTTGCTCTCCCCATTAATAAGTAAGAGTCATTACAGGAAATTCTCCAGCCCCCCTCCTCTATAAGGGGTCTCTTCAATTATATACTCCCTTTTGATTGATCTCTGCCTTCCACTTGTTGATCATCTAAGTCTATACCTGAGTGCCTGTCCCATCAGCCGCCTTCCCAGATCTCCTATGAGTTGCAGCAACCAAGGCAGCATTGTTTAGAGGTCATTTCCTCATTAATGTGGCCGAAATGTCAGTTGCAGGCATTCAATGTAGAGGTGATAGTTTCTCCTTGGATTGATCCTCATCCATGCTCCCATGGATGATCCATGGTACTTGTCCTTTTCCTTGGGATGTCCTGGGAGGCTGCCTTTGATGGCACACCGCCCCTCCCACCTATGATCTCGGCTGGCTGAGGACAGGAGCATCCTCAGCAATGCCTCTTAGCAAATTAGGTCCTCCTTGTTCATTCTCGGACACCGCTTCCTCCTCGGCGTGGGCCTCGGGCTTAATATGAAATGGGTTGGGGCTACCGAATTCTTGGGCCCCACAATAGCCCCTCAAAATCCTGCTGTCCGGCTCCTCGGTCGAGGATGAGGGTTTTGATATCCTCGGGCCTGTGTCATGGCTTGTCAAGTCTCATCCCCTTTAAGCACCAGAGCCCTTTAACCTACCCAAGGCGCGTTCCCAGCGCTTCGATATAGGGAGTGCGCCTGCATTAAATTCGGGCAGCTCTGTGCTTCCCACGTTTAACGGCGTGATGATAATCGAACGTTGGGGATCTTTTGGATTTAATGGGCGGGAAAACCCGCTTGGTTACTCTTAACTGGGGGTATAAAAACCCATTTGAACCAATTTGCCCCCTAACTTTTGCATTCAAAAGCTCTTGCGCATATACTCTGAACTTGGTCAAGTTTCCAACCGATCTTGTGTCTCTTTTCAGCATAAAAAGCCTGTCCGAGGAGCTTTTCCTCATTTTTGTAAGTTTTCTTCTCTCCCTCTAAGTTTCTTTTCCCTTTATTCCTCATTTTCCTTCATCTTTCCTTGACTTTCTTAGCCATTCATAGGGATGGGTAGATTTAAGAATTTGGTTGAGTCTGAAGAGGCGATGGAGAAGTTCATCGCAGATCATAGGATATCTAGTAATGTGGGTTTAAAATACTGTGAAGAGGGGGTGTGGCTTATCAGAAGGAGGATTGTGAAGTAGTGGTCCCCATAATCGCCTTCCTCGAGGGCGGTATGAGAATCCCCATGGTGATGAGGGACTATCTTAGGCACTTTAGGCTAGCTCCTACTCAGTGCGCCACCAACGTGTTCAAGATCCTGTGTTATGAGGATGCCTTGAACGAGAAGATGGGGCTGAGGTTAACCTACCACGATTTAAACTAGTGCTACAACCTCCAGCACTTAAAGGGTAAGTCCTATTACATAAAGACGAGGAAGGATAGGGTTCGGCTTATCCAATGCCTCCCTGAGTCCAGCAAAGGGTTAAATAAGGACTTTCTCATTCTGTCCAGGGAGTGGCACGACGGCCTTCACTGCTCAACTGTAGAGGGGACACCAGGTGGGGTACTTAAAGTAGGAGAGGGTCTAGTATTTTCTGTCATCATGGCCTGCTTTGTTTGTTTGCTAACAAGAACATGCTTCCTTTTCTGCAAATCTACACGCTTTTGAGCACTATTTTTACTTGGCTAACAAGGTGGTTTTGGAAACTGTTCTCAGGGTGGAGATCTTTGTGAACGAGGCTGACAATCAAGTTAGAGCAGCTCATAAGATCCTCGGATACGATCCGATCCAGAAGTCGTTCTCGGCTCCGAAGTACATGGTCAGGGCCAAAGATCCTCGGCTTTACAAAATCACTGTAATCGAGCACGGGTTCGTGCTTCCTGAGGGATCCCCTATTCCGGAAGGCATTCCGTCGGCAGGCCCTTCTTGGTCCCATTAGGCTGCGGAGGGCGAAGGAGAAGGTGTAGAGAAAAATGAAGAAGTCAATCCACCTGAGGATCTCTCTAGTGACTTTGCCGACCCCAACTTGACCGAAGCGGGCCTCATGTTAAAGGGATTTCTTCTTAGGTCGAAATGGGTTTCAAGAGGAAGCCCCAAACCAGCCTGTTTGATCTAATCGAGGGCCAGCCGAGGGAGGATGCGCCAGTGGGGCCTTATTCCAAGCTTCCTCCTTCTCCCCCCAAGTCCCAGCCTGCTCAGACCAAGTCATCCACCCAACCCAAGCTTCCACCTCCTCCCCTCAGCCAAGTTTGCCACCAAGGACTGAGCCCTTCGATCCCAAACAGAAGAAGGATAAGGGCAAACGGCCCATAGGGGCTGATAGATCTCGCCTCTCCCAGGAAGAGGATGAGGCCCAACGACCTTCGAAGCAGCTAAAGGTCGGGCTTCAGGACCGGGACAAAGATGTTGATACTCGGCTTAAATCTTAAGCTTGGCTCCCCATACCGATGCTTCACAGGGCTCCCCTGATGGACAAGTACAACGCCTCCCTCAAAAACTTCCAAAGAGGTGAGGGCGCCTATATGGCCGATGCGTTGGAAAAGTTCTTGCTACTGCCCACTGATATGGCCGAGCTGAGGAACTTAAGGAGGCAGGAGGTGATCCTTAGTCTCAAGGGGTACCTGGGCATGGTAAGATCTCTGACACTTGTACTTTCATTGAATTTTGCTCATTGGTTCCCAGCTTACTGTGAGCTTGTTTCAACTCGCAGGCTGTCCCAGTCACATTTAGGTTGGAAAAGGTGGTCAACGACCAGAGTAGGGCCCTGGATAGCGAGCGTGATAAGCATCTGGAAGCTACTCGGACTTTGAAGATCTCCGAGTCCGATCTCGCGAAGGCCAGAGAGGACCTTAAGGAGATGACCAGGGCCAGGGACAGCGCCAAAGCAGGCCTAGCGGGCGCTCAAAAGCAGGCTCAAAACCAAATAAGGCACTTGCTTGAGGCAGAGGAACAACTGACGATTGCCAAAGAGCAAATCGCAGAGCTGAAGAAAAAGGCAACTGAGGCAGAGGGAGCCAAGAACGTTGCAAAATTTTCTCAGGATGAGGCCCTACGGGCTAAGGTAGAGGCAGAGTGTGCCAAGGAAGAGGCTCAGGCCTCTAAGGAGTTGGCCGAGGAGGAAGCTTATGCCTCAAGGGTGTCTGAGACGGAGGCTACCCATAAAGCTCAAGTCCCTAGGGTATGTAGGCTCTACTACTCTCATGTTTGGAATGCGGCCCTCAGACAAGCTGGAGTTGAGGCCTCATCTGACCAGTGGAAGGTGGAGAATGTGTATTACCCACCGGCCATCTGTAAGGCTGCTCCACCTAACTCCAAGGCTGAGGTGGACTCTGAGGAAGTTGGTACTACACTAAGTGAAGCTGCTTTGGCTATTACTACTTCTGATGAGCCTGCCAAGGAAGCCGAGCATCCCAAGGTAAAGGAGACACATTAAGGCCCTGACCAGGAAGCGCTCTAGGATGCTACAAGGCCCTCTTCTGAAGCCCAGGCCCTTGATGCCGAGAAAGCATCTCTTCCAGCTGATCCTCTGCGGGTTGCTCCCCTACCTGAAGGCTCCAAGGATCCCGAGACCCTTTCCACTCAGCTCCCCAAGGAAGTGATCAAAATAAAACTAAAGAAATAGGCCTCCTTGGCTAGTTCTAATTGTGTTTTTGCTTTATGCTTTTCTTCCTTTTCTTCCTTTTTTTTTTTTTTTGAACGTTGTAAAGTGACTCTTGGATTGAATGTATAAGATTTCATTCTTCGCATTATGTGCTTACTGTCATTGTGATAGGTCCTGCTATCTTTATCTCTTGTGATTTAGCTGAACAATCCCCATATTGGCTTACTTTCTATTTTGGATCAGCAATTAAAAAATGCTAACTCCATAGTGATAATTCCCGTTTGGACTGTGGTTAATAATTGAGCCTTAATAATATGACTTGCTTTTGCTGAATTGAATATTAAGGGGACGGCTTTACAACATTAATCCTGCACCTCAGGAACTTAAGGAAACCTTTAGCTGTTGATTACGTTGTGGAGTTAAGTTCAAGGTACTTCGGAATGACTTAGGCGATGTTCATGGGCTGGTGCTTGTTCACATCCTTGATGGAAGTATTTAGTTTCCCCATAGGTTTGGGTCCGAGGACCATGCAAGACCCTGGTTCTGTCTCCACCTTAGTTCTTCTTGAAGTAACTGGCTTCCCCATAGGTTTGGGTTCGAGGACCATACAAGACCTTGGTTCTGTCTAGCACCTTGGTCTTCTTGAAGTAACTAGTTTCCCTATAGGTTTGAGTCCGAGGACCATGAAAGACCTTGATTCTATCTAGTACTTATATTCTTCTCAAAGTAACTAGTTTCCCCATAAGTTTGAGTCCAAGGACCATACAAGACCTTGGTTCTGTCTAGTACTTGGTCTTCTTGAAGTAACTAGTTTCCCCATAGGTTTGAGTCCGTGGACCATGCAAGACCTTGGTTCTGTCTAGCACTTAGTCTTCTTGAAGTAACTAGTTTCCTCATAGGTTTGAGTCTAAGGACCATGCAAGACCTTGGTTCTGTCTAGTACTTGGTCTTCTTGAAGTAACAAGTTTCTATCTAGTACTTGGTCTTCTTGAAGTAACTAGTTTCCCCATAGGTTTGAGTCCGTGGACCATGCAAGACCTTGGTTCTTGTTAGGACATATGTGTTTACATGTTAGGAACATATGTCATATTTTATGTAAATTGGCTAATCCTTTGACAAAACGCACTCTACTTGTAATTGGGTAGTTCTAGGTGTTTTTAATACTTCAAGAAACAATGTTTCAAGATCAAGTGTTGAAGTCATCAAGTCTGTCCAAGAAAAAGCAAGTTGAAGTGCAGAATTTTTAAAGCTCGACACCTGCTCGACACCTACCTCGACACCTGCTATCTGTCGAGACTTAAAAAGTCAGAATTCCAATCTAATTTTCTTGGGATCCGTGAATGTGTTTTTGGGCCTTCTTTTCTTCTAACCCTAAACATATTTAAGGAGTGTTTTAAGAGCCGTCAACATAGACACAAGTTGCATAAGCATTGAGCAATCCTTGTTCAAGCAAATTGTGCTCTGAGACGAAGTTCTTAACCTAGATCATCTTCTTCAAGAAGTTGCTGTGTATTGTGCACCTTAGGGTTTTGTGACCAAGCATCTTCCTGATCTTCATGCATAGGATGATCTGAAGAACTCTGCAGCCAACCTCTCATTCTAAAGTTGGTGATTGAAGTCGCGTACTGGGATCCGCGCATCTGGTTAGTCACGTACTTGGGAGCCGTGCATCAAAGGTGGGAACTGTCGCTACAGATCAAGTCCAATTGGGTATTGGGGTAAGGGTTCAACTGTAGGTTGGTAAGGTACTGGGATTCCTTATTTGTAACCGCTTGATTTGATAATAGTGGAGTTTCGGGAGTGGTGACCTGAAAATCACCCGGTGGGGTTTTTGCCGTTAGGGTTTTTCCCCATTCGTGAACAAATCACCGTGTCATTTATTTTCCGCTGCATATTTAGTTATTTGGTGATTTGTTTGTGCTACCACGTATTTGCATGTTAAATTGATTAATTAATAACTTGACTAAATTAATTAATTAGTTTAAATCAGAAGGGGTCATTCAATTTGTGGCCTATCAGTTCTGTCTAGTACTTGGTCTTCTTGAAGTAACTAGTTTCCCCATAGGTTTGAGTCTGTGGACCATGCAATACCTTGGTTCTATCTAGTACTTAGTCTTCTTAAAGTAACTAGTTTTCCCATAGGTTTGAGGCCGTGGACCATGCAAGACGTTGGTTCTGTCTAGTACTTAGTCTTCTTGAAGTAACTAGTTTCCCCATAGATTTGAGTCCGTGGACTATGCAAGACCTTGGTTCTACCTAGTACTTAGTCTTCTTAAAGTAACTAGTTTCCCCATAGGTTTGAGTCCATGGACCATGCAAGACCTTGGTTCTGTCTAGTACTTAGTCTTCTTGAAGTAACTAGTTTCCCCATAGGTTTGAGTCTGTGGACCATGCAAGACCTTAAATCTATCTAGTACTTAGTCTTCTTGAAGTAACTAGTTTCCCCATAGGTTTAAGTCCGTGGACCATGCAAGACCTTGGTTCTGTCTAGTACTTAGTCTTCTTGAAGTAACTAGTTTCCCCATAGGTTTGAGTCCGAGGACCATGCAAAACCTTGGTTTTTTCTAGTACTTAGTCTTCTTAAAGTAACTAGTTTCCCCATAGGTTTGAGTCCGTGGACCATGCAAGACCTTGGTTCTGTCTAGTACTTAGTCTTTTTGAAGTAACTAGTTTCCCCATAGGTTTGAGTCTGTGGACCATGCAAGACCTTGAATCTGTCTAGTACTTAGTCTTCTTGAAGTAACTAGTTTCCCCATAGGTTTAAGTCCGTGGACCATGCAAAACCTTGGTTCTGTCTAGTACTTAGTCTTCTTGAAGTAACTAGTTTCCCCATAGGTTTGAGTTCGAGGACCATGCAAAATCTTGGTTTTGTCTACTACTTAGTCTTCTTAAAGTAACTAGTTTCCCCATAGGTTTGAGTCCGTGGACCATGCAAGAACTTGGTTCTGTCTAGTACTTAGTCTTCTTGAAGTAACTAGTTTCCCCATAGGTTTGAGTTCGAGGACCATGCAAAATCTTGGTTTTGTCTACTACTTAGTCTTCTTAAAGTAACTAGTTTCTCCATAGGTTTGAGTCCGTGGACCATGCAAGACCTTGGTTCTGTCTAGTACTTAGTTTTCTTGAAGTAACTAGTTTCCCCATAGGTTTCAGTCCGTGGACCATGCAAGACCTTGGTTCTGTCTAGTACTTAGTCTTCTTGAAGTAACTAGTTTCCCCATAGGTTTCAGTCCGTGGACCATGCAAGACATTGGTTCTATCTAGTACTTCCTCATCGCCGCTTGGGGTGAATGGACTTGTCCTCAGGGTTGGAAAGCTTGCCCCTAGAATGATAATGGCCTTGGGCTAGCTTTGCCGAGGAAGGGGCCTTTTGCTGACTGGGCCCTCGGCCCCACACTGACCTGGACATAGGCGACCTGGCCTTCCCTCCCCACATACGACAATAGCCCCAGCGCACCACTTTTTTGCCACTTCTAATTACAAGGCCTTTTTTGGCTATTCCAGCTACGTGCTCGACGTTTTGGTACGCGAGGCAAGCCCTCATTAATGCCTTTATGGATTAACGCAGATCCAGTGGCTGGTGGTTTCGTTGGAAATTGGGCGGGGATAATATACTTGTAATTCCTCCTTTGAATTCCGTGCGGATGAATTTCCACCAACCTTCGCCTTCTATATAAGGCGTTCCGGGGGAATCGTTCTCTCACTTTTTACAAATCCTTGAGTTCAATAGGAACTTTAAGTTCTCCACCTTCTGGGCGTTTCCAAGGACCTTGCCAAGATTGTGAACAAAGCCTAAGGAAATGGGATGGCCTTGGATAAGGGCAAGGGCAAGGAAGCCAAGCCTCCTTTAGAGACCGAGAATGCCGCTCTGGCCCTGGACGACGCAGTGAAGGCAAAGGAAACATAGGCCAAAGATGTTCCTTCTTGTCAACCGAGCAAGAAAGAGGACCCTCGCCCTTCAACCGAGAATCAAATAGGGTGTAGATAACATCTTTCTCCAGTATGCGGATTTGCTCGCCCTTCAAGCTGGTAGTGATTCGTGTCCAATTTACTTGCCGATGGAGGTTTGTAAGATTGCGAGATGGTTGATGCCCCAGTGTTGCCGCCTCCAATACTTAATTATCATGAAACTGGGAGAGAATCAAGGGATCATCATGGAATGGGGCCATCAAGCGCTTTCGCTTCTTCTCCTTTCTCATCGTCGGTTCCACCCATGTCGGTTCCACTGTTGTTGGTAGCCTTATAGGCCTGCCTCAGCCTTCCTTTTTATAGTTAGCTTTAAAACAAGCCCACCAAAGGATCTGTTTTTATAGTTAGCTTTAGAACAAACCTGCCTAAGCTTCTGTATTTATAGTTAGCCTTAGAACAAGCCTGCCTAAGTTTCTATATTTATGATGTACTTTTTATGTACTTTTCCTTTATTTAATAAAAAAGTGGTTGTACTCTTTACTTACTTTACTTTCTGAATACCTCGTTTTTTTGCGATAATTGCTTCATGAGTGGGTGTGTTGTTGTTTTCCCCTCACATGGGATTTGGAGTTGGTGTCGTTAATGGTAATGAGAAATCATCACCCCGACTTTAACAAAACCGACAGTAGCATCCAACCGCTAACTTTAAATGAGCCAACCACATGAGAACAATCAAGAACATAACCGTGTGCCCTACACCGCAGGCTGCGCGATCATTAAAGAATGTTGCCAATGCGCATTGATTTTCCCGAGGCAAGAGGTCCGAGGACCTGGCTCGGTTGAGGCTCCGTTTAGCTGCAACAAAAGATTCCAGGATATCAATATGTTCCTTTAAGGCTATCAAACCCACGATAACCAGCCCCTCGGCAGGGGTACGGGGTGTATATTCGACGTCCGGAGCCCCTAGGACTGTCCCTCATTTAGCAATCCTCCCCACGTAATTAGTGTTTCAAAGTGTATACTTGAGCGGAGGTTGAGTTACGGCACGTGTACGTTCTCGGGGATAAAGGGGGAGCTTTCGTTTAGCCTGCACCACTGCTGAAATGATCCTCTTCAAGGACCCTTGCTGATAGGAGCTCGATCCTACCATGATTGATCGTTGCACGCACCAACACACAAGTTCTTTCCCACAGACGACGCCAATTGTAGGGACTGGGTTTGAGCACCGCTAGTTTTGGATGAGTGGACTTAAACCCAACTAGCCCAATACAATGAATTTGTAGAGAGTAGGCCAAAGAACTGGGCTTAAGCGCATGGCAACAGTCAATATGACATTCACAACAATCTCATAGAAATAAACTGAGACTTAGAAAGTCGGTCCTTGGCACAATCCGAGGAGCTTTGCTCTCCCCATTAATAAGTAAGAGTCATTACAGGAAATTCTCCAGCCCCCCTCCTTTATGAGGGGTCTCTTCAGTTATATAGTCCTCTTTGATTGATCTCTGCCTTCCACTTGTTAATCATCTAAGCTTATACCTGAGTGCCTGTCCCATCAGCCGCCTTCCCAGACCTCTTGTGAGTTGTAGCAACCAAGGCAGCACTGTTCAGAGGTCATTTCCTCATTAATGTGGCGGGAATATCAATTGCAGGCATTTAATGTGGAGGTGACAGTTTCTCCTTGGATTGCTCCTCATCCATGCTCCCATGGATGATCCATGGTACCTATCCTTTTCCTTGGGATGTCCTGGGAGGCTGCCTTTGATGGCACACCGCCCCTCCCACCTATGATCTCGGCTGGCTGAGGACAGGAGCATCCTCGGCAATGCCTCTTAGCAACTTAGGTCCTTCTTGTTCATCCTCGGACGCCGCTTCCTCCTCGGCGTGGGCCTTGGGCTTAATATGAAATGGGCTGGGGCTACCGAATTCTTGGGCCCTACAGATATATATAGATATAGATGGAGATGGGGCCTCTTTATAAAAATGGTAGAACTATATTGTAACGGGCCCTAAGGCCTAGGCCTTGAGCTGGCCTATGTGTTTGTTCATATGATAGAAGCAATGTACTTATTGTCCTTGTGCTGTACATAGACATGAGCACACATATTATTAATACCCAAAAAAAAAAAAAAAACCATTCCATTTAAACATAAAGAGAGATAATTTAAAAAGTAAAACCTATAGACGTTAAGCAGTTATCTGTGGCAGAGTTGTTTACGAAAGTCCATTTTGGTCTAATTTGGTCCATTTTGATCTACTTCAATCCATTTCTATCATTTCAATCTACTTTGGTCTATTCGGTCCATTTTGGTCCATTCGGTCCTTGCAAAACTTAATCATCATTTTCTTTGCCTTGGCTAGTATTTTTTATATGGGAATTTGGAATTTATTTTCCATTCAAGAATCATTGCAATCTTCCTGAAATTTGTTTCAGAGGGGTAATAGAGTATAGTTCTATTATTATTTCATCAAACCTTTGAATGGCAGAACAAATGATCAATATTCATATATGTGATTAAGGCCGAATGAAAGAAGGTTCATGTTTAATGTTAATAAAGATGGATCATCACTTGAAAACCTGGGTCCAGCAAGAGTTGGTGAGCTAATTTAAGATTCTCAAGGAAATTGGGTGAAAGATTTCTCTAGGACAATTATGCAATTAGAATTGCTGCAAATACAAAGCATTCTACCAAAAGAAATAGGTTGCGAGTTCAAATTCGGGAATCAACCTCTCTAAAGAATCATGAGGTGTCAAGTCCCCAATTGTAACTATCAAAAAAAAAAAAAAAAAAAAAACACGGAATGAGAGTTTGAGACTGTCTAGGGGCTGTTTGATTTTTTGAAAACCATTACTCATCACTCCTCACTCAATTTTCATCACTCGTCACTCATCACTCATCACTCGTCACTTAAAATACCCCCCATTTGGCACATATTTTTCAGCTTCTCATCACTCAATTTTTTTTACTTTTTGTGGGACCCATACCTGAGCACTAGGTCAGAGACTACCCGCCTCACCCTCATTCCCCACAATTTTCTTCACTTCTCATTTCCCCTTCACCCCTTCAGCCCTGTTACTCTCCCAAAACACAAACCCGAACCCATATGAGTATATTGTCAAATTAATGTCTTTTTTATTTTTTTACTCAAAAACCCCAAGGTTGCACCTGGTGTGACTGTTCTGAGCTTGATGAAGGTTGCGCTTGGTGTGGTTTTTCATAGATCTTTTTTTTTTTTTTTGATCGACAAGCAACAAAGCCGAATCGAGATTTTGAATGAAAAATTTTAAAAAGCCAACGAGCGACGAGCAACGCCATTGATGAGCGACAAAGCTGGATTGACAAGCGACGAGCGATGCCATTGATGAAAAATATGAAATTGAAAGAGAGAGAAAAACAAAGTAGTGGGTTAGAGATTTTGGAGATTGTTTGAATTGAAAAGTTTGTGGGTATTGTTTGAATTGAAAAGTTTGTTTCTTGATTTTGGAGATTAATGGGTCTGAGACTGAGATGATGGTGCCAACGGTGGAGTCAGGAAGGATGGAGAAGATGGTGGGTCTAAGCTCCGATCGGTGGTGGTATGAAGATGGTGGTATAGTTTACCAAAAAAAAAAAAAAGAAGATGGTGGGTCTGAGCTCCGATCATTGGTGGTATGGAGATGGTGGTATAGTTTACCAAAAAAAGAAAAAAGATGGTGGGTCTGAGCTCCAATCGGTGGTGGTATGAAGATGGTGGTATAGTTTACCCCAAAAAAAAAAAAAGAAAGAAAGCAGATGGTGGTATGAAGATGGAGGAGTGATCTAGTTCCCATTGATGAAGAGATCCATTGCAAGTAGTATCAAAAGGTGGGCTGGTGTGACTTTCCACTGACAGTGGGTTACATGCATGTGTGTTTAATTACGAAAACGCCATGGAAACTAAGTTTTAGAAACTAAAAACACCTAAAATGTGTTTTCAGTTTTCATAACTCATTACTAAAAAATAAGAAAATTTAGTGATAGAAACAAAAACTGGAAACACATCCAAACACACTACTTAGCCATGGAACCCACCAATTTTGAGTTATGGGTGATGGAAATTGAAAATCCAAACAGCCCCTAATATCCATCATTCACTTCAAGGTTTTGTACATTAAATACAATAATGCCTAGATAAAAGGCATACATGTATTCCATAAAAAATAAAAAAATAAAAAGTCATCCATGTGGTGTGGAAAAGGTTGTTGGCTCTCAATAGCTTATCCAAATGTTGACCAATGAAAATGAAATACAGTTCTAACTAGGCACCGTCGGCAAATCTCTTGGTATTTCTTTTCGGCTTAGTATCCGCGTGGAATTTGGGTTTATGAGTAGCGCACTGAACCTGGGCAATCCAAACTTTCAAATTGATAATTACATCTATCTTTCTTTTCCTTCTTTTTTTCCACTATTGAGTGCCTGTGCTTGCACAGGATACACAGAAAATGGAGACAACAATCCCATGAATAAGGTTCGGCTCAAAAAGATAATGCTATGTTTATGGTCAATAGTGGTTTGCTTTCTCTATGACAGTTGATAGAGATAGAATTTTCGTACGACACTTATCCCATTGTCACTGTCATCGGACTCAGTGTACTGTGTCTGTCAGCATCATTTCATCTTTAATTGGAAAATTTCAGCAATTGTATTTGTAGCTAAGAGCCAAATTATCACATTAGGCAATATGAGTATCACTGTTTATCCTAGGAATGACCCATTTTGAGTTTTTAATTTTGCTCATTGCGCTCCATGCAAGTCATTACTGTGAATTGCGTTAATGTATGGTAAAATAAATGAAGCCAAATATGGGCAGATTATGGCGCACTAGACTATGTCATATCTTGATTATCTAGAGGTTAACAATTTATCTATCTAAAAATTGCTTGCACATGTGCTCTAGTGTCATATTTTGATGAATGTGAGCTCATGTATTTTACTCCAACCAAACAGGAGGTATTCAATTAAAAAGTTTCCCAAGTTTGAATTATATTATATACCCAGGAATAAGTATATAGAAGGAGATGTCCGATATTGCTGTCCAAAACTTTTGACTACTAATCTTCTTATGTTTGTATTGTACGAGTTAAATAAGCCTCTTCTTCTCAACACAAAAGTTAAGTCTATATGAACTCCAATTAGCTCAATTGGTAAAAAATTTTGTTATCAAATAAGAAATTTGTGGTTTAATTTCAGCATATACTGAAAACAACCAAAAACCAATTAGTGTCATGATTATTAGTGTTTTTCTTTGATAATAAAGAATAATCATTAAAAATGGACATGATATCATAGATTGAAACTACTTCTAAAAAAAGAAGAAGAAGAAGAAGAAGGAGGAGGAGGGTTAAGTAAGCCTCTATTACTTGGTAGGCAAACTTCATGGAGACCAACTTTTTATGGTTAGTCGGAACAAAATATTAAGTCTCACAGTTTAGTCATGTCGCGGAGCATTATGATTTTTGCATTCATGGGTCGTAGGTAGAGAATGCAGTAAATCGTGTGACATTGATGAAGGCAGTAGCATATGCCTCATTATTGTGCCCCAACTGGATAAAGAAAAGGCATTGAATTCCAGTTATCCTATCCTAAGTGCAGAATCCGAGGATATATAGACCTCTTAGGCTTTAAGGTTCCGATAATCTAGTACCATATGTATTTGACATCAGTTTTTTGGAAATTGATGATGTTTGAGAACCTTTTTCTTTTCTTTTTTAGTTGAGTGACCAACCATGATTATGCTTTCTATTGACCGTCAACCTAAAATTTTTGGTAATTATATTTATTAACCAATTACCTTTTTTATTTTTATTTTATTTTTTGGGAGAAACAAATAGTACGTATTATTAAGATGACTATTTAAGTCAGCCTAAATTACAGTTAAAACGTCTGGTAGAACATCTTCCATGCAAACGGACAAAGGGGATGAAAAGATTGCTCTTCTAGCAAATGAATGAGCAACCTTATTACATTGTCGTCGAACATGTGCAACATTATAACATGAGAAGTGTGAAGCAAGAAAAAGAATATCGTTTCTGATGTGTCCAAAAGGCGCTAAAGACCTGCTGCTACTGTTCAAGAGCTTGATTAAGACTTCAGAATCACCCTCGAGGAAGATGTTATCAAATCCCAATTCTAGAGCGAACTCCACTGCTCGCCATGCTGCTAGAATTGGGATTTGATAACATCTTCCTGCTAGAGTTTCCACTTCAATGACTATTGATGGCAGCGAAATAATCTCAGACAGTGAAGCCATCACCATTCCATCATGGTTTTGTATAACTACTCCCAAACCAGCTTTGTTTTCTTGTTCAAAAATTGCTCCGTCGAAATTAACCTTGTAACCATGTAAAGTTGGGGGAGTCCATTGTGCTGCTGCCTATTTCAGGGCTGTTAATGCCAAGGTGGAACTAGGTAAGCACCCCAGTGTGATTTCACGAGCTCTATCCAGCAACTACTCCAGTAGGATAGAAGGTTTCCCTCCTCTGAGATTGTTTTGTCGATTCCACAACGCCCAAGAAACTGATGAGAACAACTCCAGGTCTATGTTTTCTGCACAAACAACAAACATTATATCCAAAAAACCGGTGCTTTGCCTGATGGTGCCGTGACTCCATAAAGGGATGTTTTGCCAGAAATTCTCCAGTTTTGGGTAGCGATAAAAGGCATGAGCTATGTCTTCAGGGTACAGCTTGCACATCTCACACAAATCACTAATAACCACTTGGCATTTGACCAAATTTGTCTTGGTGGGCAACGAATTCTTACAAGCACGCCGGATCAGATTTGTACTCTTCTAGGGACTTTTAAGATCCAAATCTTCTTCCACAGAGGCTACAAGATGGTGGAATCAAAGGAACAAGGTTCACTAGCCAGGCACAGATTCTACAGAAATTTATACCCGGTTTGAATTGTGTATTCTCCATCCAGGCTAAAAGGCCAGATTAAAACATCATCCTGTATAGATCGACAAAGAGGTATGTTTTTGATAATTTCAGCTTCCCAATCAAAGAAATATGAATCAATGAGCTCATCCTTCCACACCCGGTTTGTCTGGTCAATTATGGAACTAACCATTGCAGTGCTCTCCGTAGCAATAGGAGGTGAGATGATTTTATTATTGAACTTCCCTGGCAACCACTTATCGCCCCATATATGAACTGAATTTCCACTCCCAATCCTCCAAACAACCTCTCTTTTAATTACATCACGACCCCATAGGATACTCTTCCATGCATACGAAGCATTACTTGGTTCCCTTGCTGCCATAACTGTTGGGATTTGTGCCCTAGAATCCTATTGTATGATGTTATGTACTATATTATGTATGACATTATGTATGACATGATGTATGACTTAATATTGTTATTAATAAAGTTGTTTTATTATTATCTGAAATAATGGTAATATGAATATTTGGACATTATCATATAGTCCATGAGATGCATAGTATGTGATTTATGTGATTTAGTCACAGAGGATATAAGTCACAAGTTCTTTATAAACTCAGAATTTGATTCGTAGTCGGTGATGAAATTGGGTATTTCATCTGCGAAAACTATAACATGTCAACTAAGATGATTTGTCTTGATCATGGAAGTGGTGACTTCTAGTTGATATGTTGATATGTTTTAAGAGTTAAAACATATTGAACTGAACCGCTGTGAGACTTATTATTCTCCTAATGACTGTCAATTGAATAATAAATCTCACGACTTATATTTGCATGAACTCTTAATCCTGAGAGAATAATGGATCTGATCATGAAGTGTAGGTTGCTTTGATATATCAGGAGTGAGATCTAAAGTAATGGTCAAAACCTCAGTATGTTGGGCAGCTACATTTAGTGTTGATGGAACATATATTCTCAAGATGGAATTCATAATCTCTTAACGGAGATACAAAATATTCCCTTGAGATAAGTTTAATGAGTTTGTTATTCAGAATGTTAGGCCTAACTACTTTAGTAAATAGTTACTAAAGTATATATTTATGAAATTGGATTTCATAAATATATGATGAATAACTTAAAGTATTAAACCGGGTACTCAAGGATTAAGATGTAGTAATTTACAAAGTGACAGTCTACTTTCACAATTTTGTATTACTACGAATATTTTATGAAGGGGTTGCATGTATAATAAAGTCTTGGGATATAATTTATTAACAAGGCCTAGAGTGCAATTATATTTAATAATTATATTTATATAGTGGTATTAAATATAATTAATGGTAACTTTAGACTTGTCAAGAGTTGATAGAAAAGCTCAATGCCCATTGGAGATAGTGTCTTATTTGTTCCCTTTTGGTCCCGCTCCAAGCCACATATTAGAGCCCAATTGGAAAGGCCCAAATGGCAAGCCCAATTAGATAACCAGTTACTAGAAGAGAAACATACAGAATTTGAAACACACAACAAGTTTATGAAAATACATGTATGTAAGTATTGGACACTCTATCATTCTCTTTAAGAAATAACTGATTGAGTGACCACACATCTTGGGCGTTAGTGGAATTGGAGTGAAGATTGAAAGTGTTCCTGAGAACTTTTTATCTTTGATTTTGAAATTCGCTGCACCAAGGTACACTCTCTTGTTCTATATTCTGAAACTTACATTATGCATGTTATCAATTCTGAATGAAGTAAATCCGTTTATTTTCCGCTGCGTATATGCATATTTCCAACAATTGGTATCAGAGTGATCTTCATTTTCAAATCTGTATAATATGTTTAGTGATTTTTAGAATTAAAGAGAACTATTTTTATAGTTGTGAAAATTCTGCAGTCATTTTTCTGCACATAATAGTTTTTGAAACTATTGTTTGATTAAAACTGATTTTGATGTTATGATGTTGTTTAAGTTTGATTTTAATCATGTAAAATTTAATTTTAACACTTTAACATCAATGTAATTTAAGTTTTAATCTTAATCTAATCGTTTTTTATCATTAAGAATGTATTTTGTTCCTTGGAAATGTAAAAAATGGTTAACAGAAAAAATGGCTGTTTCTGGGCATTTTTCGCGACTGGCGAGTGAGTCGCGAGAGCTTCTGTATGAACTTCGCAACTAGAGTCTCGCGACTGGGCGAGTCACCAAAACAAGTCGCCAACTCGCGACTAGGCGAGTCGCCAAAAACCAGTCGCCAAAAATTCTGACATCTGTTTTTTACATGTATAAAGAGCAAGGCTATGTGTAATTAGTTTATGTCTGTATTAAACAATTAAAAACCTTTATTTTAAAACATCTAGTGGGAGAGAGATACAAGGGTTGGATCTCACGGCCTCCATTATTGGTTCATAGTAGTGTGAAATATATACTTTGTCTTTGCCTCGAGCTTAGCATTCCATGCGGAGAATATTTATTTCATGGTCCTACAAGTTTTGAATTACTTGGTTTATAGTAGTTTGATCAAACACCTTGTCTTAGTTTCGAGCTTTGCATTCCATGCGGAGGGTGTCTTGTATCATGGTACTACAAAATAAGCCTGTTAAGGGGATGAAATGTGGCTACACATGATTCTAGATAATGATACACACTAGACTAAATATTATAGTATCCTCTATGCTGAGTTCTTACTATAATTATTTAGAGGCCAAATGTATAACGGCATATTATTAGTGTATGATAAGAGTTATCATGATAGCACTAATAATGAGAAGAGTTCTCAATCAATCATAGTATTTTATATTCACTCTATGCTGAGGGATATTGAATATGAGATTGGATTGTCGTTGCATATATTATATTATGGTTTTATTAAGGTTCCATACTATATGTTTATATGCTAAATTGATAATGTCCAATTTAATGATTATATTCACGTTTATTGTTTTCAGATTTGAACATGGCATCATTTAGCCCACTTGTTACTATTCTTAATCAAAACAAACTGACTGGATCTAATTATGTTGACTGGAAAAGAAATTTGGACATAGTTCTCACAGCTGAAGAGCACAAACATGTGCTTACTAAACCATGTCCTAGCTTTCCTTCATTAGATGCTCCTCTTGAGGAAAAACAACGATATGATCGTTGGCAGAAATCTAATGAGATGGCCAAGTGCTACATCCTAGCATCTATCTCAAATGTTCTACAGCATCAAATGCAAGATGTAAAACTAGCTTCAGATATCATGCTAAGTCTGAAGGAGATGTTTGGTGAGCAAGGCCGTTCTGCAAGGTAAGAAACCATGAGACAAATTTATAATACCAAAATGGCTGAAGGTAGTTCAGTGAGGGAGCATTGTCTTACAATGATCTCTAATCTGAATACATTGGAAGTTTTAGGTGCCGATATTGATGGAGAATCCCAAGTGGATATGATACTCCAGTCGCTACCAGAATCATTCAAGGAATTCAAACTTAACTATAACATGAACAAAAATATTTATACCTTGTCTGAATTAATGAATGAATTGGTAGCGGTAGAAAGCATTCTTGGTACTTCCAATGTTAAAGCCAATGTTGGTGAAGCTTCTACTTCTCAACCTAAGTTGAAAGGCAAGGGTAAGAAGAAGAAGAAGAAGGACTTCACCAAACAAGTAAGTAAACAAATTGCCTTAGGAGTTGCTGATAAAGGAAATAAAATCAAAGGAAAGTGTTTCCATTATAGTGAGAAAGGACATTGGAAGAGGAATTGTCCAATATTTAAAGCTACTAAGAATAAAGGTATGAATAATACATTCCTTCTTAAAATATGTTTGGTACAGAATCCCACGAATTCCTGGTGTGTAGATTCAGGTTGTACTAATCATATCTGCAATTCCTTGCAGGGGTTCCAGGAGACCAGAAAGCTTAAAGAATGGGAGTTGTTTCTTACTTTGGCTGATGGGAGCAGGATTCCAGTTGTAACTGTTGGTATTTATAATTTATGTTTTGAGTCAAGAGTTTTAGTATTGGAAGACTGTCTATATGTACCTAATGTTTGTAGGAATTTAATTTCTGCAACTTATTTGGGTAAACATGGATATTGTGTTATCCTTAAAGATAATGTTGTAATAAAGTAGGGTAAAGTATTTATCTGTTCTGGCAATATTATGGATGGTCTTTATATTTTAACTCCTGATAAGAATGAATTATATAATTCTGAATTAGATAATGACTCTCATGTAAAATTATTAAAGAGAAAGTTTCCTTCTACTAGTGATGCCTATCTTTGGCACTTGTGTTTGGGTCATATTAATTCAAATAGGATTTAAAGACTGATCAAAGATGGACTCTTAAAGCCCATGGATTTTGATGAATTTTCAGTTTGTGAATCTTGTTTGGAAGGCAAAATGACAAAACGATCTTTTAATGCAAAAGGTAGAAGAACACAAGATTTGCTAGAACTAGTGCATTCAGATGTATGTGGTCCTATGTCAATCCAGGCAAGAGGTGGCTATGAGTATTTCGTCACATTCACTGATGATTACTCTAGATTTGGTTATGTGTACCTAATGAAACGGAAGTCCGAAGCCTTTGAAAAGTTCAAAAAGTTTAGGGCTGAAGTTGAGAATCAATTAGCAAACGCATAAAGGCCATTCGATCTGATCGTGGTGGCGAATACCTTCTTGGGGATTTTAAGGATTACTTAACTAAGAATGGGATTGTATCCCAATTGACTGCACCTAGATCTCCACAACAAAATGGTGTAGCGGAAAGAAGGAATAGGACTCTTTTAGATATGGTTAGATCCATGATGAGTTATTCGACTCTACCTATTTCTTTTTGGGGATTTGCCTTAAATACAGCAATGTATCTTATGAATTTAGTACCTTCGAAGTCTGTTCCTAAAACACCTGTGGAGTTGTGGAATGGGCGTAAGCCTAGTATGAGACATCTCCATGTTTGGGGTTGTCCAGCATATGTGTTGAAAGGAAAGTTTGACAAGTTACAGTCTAAAATAGAAGTTGTTTTCTTTGTTGGGTATCCAAAAGGAACTGTTGGAGGTTTATTCTATAGTCATAAAGATAATAAAGTGTTTGTTAGCACAAATGCCAAATTCTTGGAAAATAACTATATGAATGATTATACTCCTAAAAGTATAGTTGTGTTGGCTGAAATGAATAAAACTGTAGTTGAACAACTAATAGATGAAACTAGGGATGATGTAGATGTATTAGATACACCACAAGATACTACTCCTGAGATGTCTAGTACACAGGTGCCTCGTCGTAGTGGGAGAATTGGTCGGCCTCCTATAAGATTCATAGGTTTGGGAGAAACTTATGAAGCTATCTCAGAAGAGGCTGAATCGGATCCCTACACATATAACGAAGCAATGAATGATATAGATGCACATCATTGGGTCCAAGCTATGAAATTTGAATTAGATTCCATGTATTCCAATCAAGTTTGGGATCTTGTAAAGGCGCCTAACGGCATTAAACTTGTTGGTTGCAAATGGGTTTACAAGAGAAAGAGAGGGATAGATGGAAATGTTGAAACCTTTAAAGCAAGGCTAGTGGCGAAAGGGTATACACAAAAAGAAGGTATTGATTATGATGAAACCTTTTCTCCAGTAGCAATGCTTAAATCTATCAGAATTCTCTTATCCATTGCTGCTCATTTTGATTATGAGATATGGCAAATGGATGTCAAGACTGCATTTCTTAATGGCAACCTTGAAAAGGAAATCTATATGTTGCAACCGAAAGGTTTCATAGCAAAGAACCAAGAGCATATGGTATGCAAGTTGCAAAGGTCCATTTATAGGCTTAAGCAAGCATCTAGGTCATGGAACATCAGATTTGATCAAGCAATCAAGTCATTTGGTTTTGAACAAAATCTTGATGAACCATGTGTGTACAAAAGACATCAAGATAAAGTAGTAATGTTCCTAGTGCTTTATGTTAATGAAATTCTTCTCATTGGAAATGATGTAGGGGTAATGTCATCGGTAAAGGTTTGGTTGTCAAGCCAATTTGATATGAAGGACTTGGGTGAGGCTAACTTTATTTTAGGGATCAAGCTTTGGCGAGATCACAAGAATAAGATGTTAGGCCTATCACAAGCTGGATATATAGATAAGATTCTAGAACGGTTTAGCATGCAAAACTCTAAGAAATGATTACTTCCTTTCAGACAAGGAGTTCCTCTGTTTGATGACTAAAGGCCTAAGACTCAAGAAGAAGTAGATATGATGAGACAAGTTCCTTATGCTTCTGCAGTAGGAAGTCTCATGTATGCCATGCTTTGTACTAGACCAGATATTTGTTATTCAGTTGGCATGGTCAGCCGATATCAATCAAATCCAGGACCAAAACATTGGCAAGCTGTAAAGCATATTCTCAAGTATCTACGGAGAACGAGAGATTATATGCTTATTTACCGAAGTGAGGATTTGATACTCATTGGCTATACAGATTCAGACTTTCAGTCGGATCTGGATTTCAGAAAATCCACATCAGGATGTGTTTTCACCTTGGGAGGTGGAGCCATAACTTGGAGGAGTATAAAGCAATCTTGTATTGCGGACTCCACCATGGAAGCAGAATATATTGCTGCTTGTGAAGCAGCAAAGGAAGCTGTATGGCTCAAGAAATTCCTTTCTGACCTTGGTGTAATGAGAATGGAACAAGTTCCCATCATATTGTTTTGAGACAATAGTGGTGCAGTTGCACAATCAAAAGATCCAAGGAATCACAAGAAAGGAAAGCACATTGAGAGAAAGTACCACATTGTTAGAGATATTATTGCTCGTGGAGATTTGGTGGTAGCAAAGATTGAAAGTGCAAGTAATCTAGCAGATCCCTTTACCAAAGCCTTGCCTCAAAGGACCTTCAAGTCACATTTGGAGGGAATAGGAATTAGATTAGTTCACAATAGTCTTTAGGGCAAGTGGGAGATTGTTGGGATTTGTGCCCTAGAATCCTATTGTATGATGCTACGTACTATATTATGTATGACATTATGTATGACATGATGTATGACTTAATATTGTTATTAATAAAGTTGTTTTATTATTATCTGAAATAATGGTAACATGAATATTTGGACATTATCATATAGTCCATGAGATGCATAGTATGTGATTTATGTGATTTAGTCACAGAAGATATAAGTCACAAGTTCTTTGTAAACTCAGAATTTGGTTCGTAGTCGATGATGAAATTGGGCATTTCATCTACGAAGACTATAATATGCCAACTAAGATGATTTGTCTTGATCATGGAAGTGATGACTTCTAGTTGATATGTTGATATGTTTTAAGAGTTAAGACATATTGAACTAGACCGCTGTGAGATTTATTATTCTCCTAATGACTGTCAATTAAATAATAAATCTCACGACTTATATTTGCATGAACTCTTAATCCTGAGAGAATAATGGATCTAATCATGAAGTGTAGGTTGCTTTGATATATCATGAATGAGATCTAAAGTAATGGTCAAAACCTCAGTATGTTGGACAACTACATTTAGTGTTGATGGAACATATATTCTCAAGATAAAATTTATAGTCTCTTAACGGAGATACAAAATATTCCCTTAAGATTAGTTTAATGGGTTTGTTATTCAGAATGTTAGGCCTAACTACTTTAGTAAATAGTTACTAAAGTATATATTTATAAAATTGGACTTCATAAATATATGATGAATAACTTAAAGGATTAAACCGGATACTCAAGGATTAAGATGTAGTAATTTACAAAGTGACAGTCTACTTTCACAACTTTGTATTACTACGAATATTTTATGAAGGGGTTGCATGTATAATAAAGTCTTGGGATATAATTTATTAACAAGGCCTAGAGTGCAATTATATTTATATAGTGGTATTAAATATAATTAATGGTAACTTTGGACTTGTCAAGAGTTGATAGAAAAGCCCAAGGCCAATTGGAGCTAGTGTCTTATTTGTTTCCTTTTGGTCCCACTCCAAGCCACATATTAGAGCCCAATTGGAAAGGCCCAAATGGCAAGCCCAATTAGATAGCCAGTTATTAGAAGAGAAACATACAGAATTTGAGACACACAACAAGTTTATGAAAATACATGTATGTGAGTGTTGGACACTCTATCATTCTCTTTAAGAAATAACTGATTGAGAGACCACACATCTTGGGCATTAGTGGAATTGGAGTGAAGATTGAAAGTGTTCCTGAGAACTTTTTATCTTTGGTTTTGAAATTCGCAGCACCAAGGTACACTCTCTTGTACTATATTCTGAAACTTACATTATGCATGTTATCAATTCTGAATGAAGTAGATCCGTTTATTTTCCGCTGCGTATATGCATATTTCCAACAATAACACTACAATCCGGGAAAACTTTTGCTTTGAAGACTCGATAAAATAACAATTGATGATCATGAAGGAGTCTCCAAGTGTGTTTTGCCAAAAGAGCATCATTGAACCATGAGAGGTCCTTAAAACCCATACCACCATGTGACTTTGGCTTACATAGATCCTGCCACTTTACCCAATGTATCTTCCTAGCATCCCCACGACGTCCCCAAAAAAAAAATTTCGGATCAATGCTTCAATCTCACAACAAAGAGTGACTAGTAACTTAAAACAAGACATTGTATAGGTAGGAAGTGTTTGTACAACAACTTTGATCAAAATTTCTTGCCCCTCCTATGATAAAAGCTTAACTTCCCACCCGGCAGTTTCTTCCAAATCCTTTGCTTTAGATGATCAAAACTTTTTTTTTTTTTTTTACCCACAAGGGAAGGCAAACCTAAATACTTTTCATATTGCCAAACCACTTGCACCCCAAGAGCCCCTTTGATCACTTCTTGCATATCTAATGTGGTTAATTTGCTGAAAAAGAGTGTTGTTTTTGCTTTATTAATTTGCTGTCCCGAGGCTCTCTCATAGGTCGCCAAAACATCTAGCAACTTTAAGCATTCATCTTCCTTAGCCTTGCAAAAAATTAAACTATCATTTGCAAAGAGTAGATGTGTTAGTTTGGGCTCATTCCGGCATATAGAAACTCCTTTAATATCCCCATTGCTTGTTGCCTTTTTTATGAGACCATGAAATCCCTCTGTACATAAGAGGAAAATGTATGGGGAGAGTGGATCGCCTTGTTGCAGGCCCTTGCTTGCCTTGATATCTCCATAAGGCTCTCCATTAATTAGAATGGAATAAGAGGCAATAGTAATATACTCCATCATAAGATTCACCCAAACCAATCTTCCTCATCTTTTTCTCTATAAATTCTCATTCATCCCCATCGTATGCCTTACTCATGCCAAGCTTTAGAGCCTTACACCCTGTCTTACTTGCACAATGGTTTCTCATGTAGTGTAAAGTTTCAAATGCTACCATGATATTATCCCAGATCAAACGATCAAAAAGGAATGCACTTTGGTGTTCTGAGATAAGCTGAGGCATTATTTTCTTCATCCTATTTGCCAAGAGTTTAGAAAAAACCCTGTATAGTACATTACTCAGACTAATCGGTCTAAATTGTGACACAAACTCTAGGTTCTTCACTTTAGGGATTAAAGTAACAAAAGAGTGACCAAGGGCAGCAAGAAAAGAACTCGAATTTAAATAGTGCAAAACAAATTGTGTAACATCATTACCAAGTAAAGTCCAATAATTTTGATAGAATAAGGGAGACATACCATCGGGTCCGAAGCCTTTAATGGGGCCATTTGTTTCAAAGTTACCTCCACCTCCATGGTAGTAAAATCTCGAGTTAGATTTGCATTCATCTCGGCTGTGACCACCTTGGGAATAACATCAACTACCTCTTCCAAGTGCTCAAGTCTACTTGTAGTGAACAAGTCAGTATAATAATCCACAATAGTGTCATTTATTTGCTATTGGTGAGTACACCAATTCCCGTTAGCATCATGGAGTCTAGTTATGTAGTTTCTTCGTAGTCTGTAAGAAGCTTTACTATGAAAAAACTCTATATTTTTGTCTCCATCTTTTAACCACATAATCTTGGATCTTTGCCGCCACATAGTAGCTTCCTTATCTAGCAGCAAATTTATTTCCTCTTTCAACAATTTCGTAAGCCTTGAGACACCTCCACCGATTGCTATCTTCTCTGCCTTGGTCAATTGTTTTCTTTTCCTCTCAATCTCACGCTTCATATTACCAAAAGCCTGCCTACTCCATCGTGTAAGTACTTTACCACATTGATCAATCTTGGTAATAATTTTAGTATCCCACAGCTCATCCACATTTTTCCTCCAAACAGTTTCTATAGTATTAGTGCAACCTTTATCTGTCATCCACATTTGCTCAAATTGAAAAGGTTTCTGAAAACTACACTCCATACCCTCTAGTACAATCCATAAAGCTTTATGATCTGATGTAGTGACATCCAAGTGATGAATTATTGTCCCCAAGAACATCAAAAACCAATCATTAGTAGCTACAGCTCTGTCAAGTTTCTCCCATACTATATAATCCGCATAATGTTTGTGCCATGTAAAATGTGAGCCTACAAATCCCATATCCATGAATCCACAATCATCGAGAACATCTCTAAAAGTTTGCATCTAATTATGTGGTCTGACTCGTCCACCTGTTTTCTCGGATTGGCGCGTAATTTCATTAAAATCACTTACACAAATCCAATGAGAGTAATTACGATTTTTTAGATTACAAAGCCTTGTCCATGATTCATGCCTAAACCACGTATCGGGTTCCCCATAGAAAGCTGTAAATCTCCAGTCATTCTCTTTATTCTTATTGATCATGGAATCAATATGGTTTAGAGAGAACATTTCAATTGACAGGTCAAAATCTTCGTTCCAAAAAATTACCAATCCCCCCACCTTGTTTCTCCGTGGAACTTCGAGCATATTCTTGAAATCTATCCATCTTTGAACTTGAACTATCATATCTTTATCTGTCCATGTTTCAACTATAAACACAACAGAGGGATCTTTTGCCCACGCTAATTCTGCAAGTTGATCTTCTGTACATAGGTTCCCAAGCCCACGACAATTCCAAACTAACAGAAACATTACCTCTGGCAGGGCTGTTTAACAGCATTCGCCAATATCGTTTTAAATTCATCTTCACCATGGAAAACCACTTGCTTTTTGTTTGGTAATTCATGGTGAAATTCTATATTATTCAAGCTTTTCTTTTGACTTCCCAAATTCTACGTCTATGCAATGGATGAACCCGTGGCAACCCTTGTAACTCTCTTCCAAGTCGATTGAGTATTGTTGTTGGGAGTACAACCCGATTTGGATTGATCACTTACAATTACGGGTGGAGAGATATGTAGGGATGATGAGGGAGGAAGTTGTGCGGGAGAGTAATTATTAATTTGTGATATGTCTCCATCCGTGTGTATCAGAGGAATTTTAGGTGATGAGTCTTTGATAGGAAAGTCCTTACCCATGTGTACCATAAGAGTTTTAGGCAAATCAAATTTCTTCAGTTCTCGGTCTATTTCCTCAATACACTAGCAGAGATCTTTCGTGATGTTTCCCTTAGGGTCTGTTTGGGATTTTATAAAGGAATGGAATGGAATGGAATGATCATTAAAGGAATGGAATGGAATAGAATAGAATGGAATGGATTTAGTAGGGAAAGGAATAGAATGGAATGGAATTTAAAAATCTTGTTTGGATGTTATAAAATAAAGGAATGGAATGGAATGGAAAGTAAGTAACACCGTTTGGAAGTGACATTGGAAGGAATGGAATGGAATCATTTTATAATAGCATTACTATTATACCCCTCATTTTAAAGAACATAAAAAATAATCAATGAGAACTTATACTTGCTTTGTTAAGCAATTCTCGCATCACATATTTATTCTCAACAAAATAAATATTGTCTAACAATGCAAACAAATATCTTTAAAAATAAAAAAAATAAAAAATAAAAACTCTGATAATGAGTCTTGCCAAAACAAAACAAAATAACATAATCCATTCCAAAACTAAGGTTGGCCAAAAAATCCCACATTTTTTTAATTTTTAGGCCTAGACATTAGTGTCAATAAGACACATTTGCGCTCATGATCTGGGCAACCAAAGAACATCTCCTTATATGTTGGATTTTCCATCAAAAATATGTAGGCCTCAGTCTTTGATATTGGATCTAAGTCCAATACACCCAAAGCTGCGTGAACTTCTGCTCCATATGACTTTGAAAAGCACTTTGCCATAACCTCAGTCACCCTATCAATTGCCTTTGATACATTATCAAATGACTGGGAAATTACATTCCCGAGTTCATCATCTTCTGCCTGTCGTCTTTTCTTGCTTTTAGAAGACATTGCATCTTGTGATGACACTCGAGAACGTGCAACATTAATTTCTGGTGACCTCTGATCATCTTCCACTTCAAAGTTCTCCAAAGAAACTTCATTTTGAGGTATCAAATTATCAATCTCATCAATAGTGGTTGATGTAGCATACCTAGCACGTTTCTCCTTTGCAGTTTCAGCATGATCACCTTTTGCTCTATCTTTAGCCCAAAGTTGTGCCATCTTAGAGTAGTTGGGTATAGGTGTTGTCATCCACTTCTTGGCTGCAGGTTTAGACTGTTACAAACCAAGACAAATGGTTAAACAACAGATATAATTATGTAATACAAAATTAAACTCACAAAAAATGGTAATTTACCGCTATGAGTGGCTCCCAAACTTCTGGTTCAGCTGTCTACATATTTAAAGAATCATTCCATCCAAAACCACTTAATCCATCTTTAAATATGTCATAGCATTCATGAAAATTCTTCTTCAGTGTCTTCTGTCGATTTTTCACCTTATCCTTGTTAATCTCCATGTTAAATTTTTCAACCAACTCTTTTACTATGTCATCATATGCCTTAGAGGTAAAAGTTCCATTAACTCTACCAACTATGATCACCTGATGTAAAAAAGCATCCACTAAAGCATCATCCATAACACTACTCCATTGTACTTCTTTGCTTGGATCTCCACCATTCTTCTTTGATATCTTACCCATGCTATAATTAATAGGACAAAAAACACATATAAAATATTGTGTAAATATTAATATTAATTATCAAAAGATAGAGAGCTATATCAAAATAAAAAGAGAAATTTGCATAACATTTAGGTCTAACTAATTGAAACATAGCATAGTCTTAAACGACATGACAATAATGAACCCAAAAACTATCACATTTGGACATAGTTTTGCCACATGGCTGATGCTATAGAATCTCTTATAATATCTCCTTGCCTAGCATCCTCATCATCTTCTCTTGGAGTAGGGGTCACACGTTCACGATGAGAATGCAAAACCTTTTCATTAACTTCAGCAATAAGACTTTCATCAGGATCGACACCCATTAAATAATTATGAAGTATGCAACATGCTAAAATGATTTCATTTTGGGTGTCAACACAATAATTAGGCTCTGTAGTACTTGCTATGATAGGAAATCTCTTTTTAAGTACACCAAATGCTCTTTCAATAGCAGTGCGTAATGACGCATGTCGCAAATTAAACAATTCTTTAGCATTTTCAGGGGGACGAACAGAGTACTCTTTTAAATGATAACGCACTCCCCTATAAGGTGCAATCAGACGACTTCTATTCATGTATCCCGCATTAACAAGATAATATTTACCTAATAAACAATAACAACCATTAATTATATACTACAAATTTTTTAATTATAAAGAATACACCCTACTACATATTTGAATTAAATTTACCTTGTGGGATTTTCAAGTTATCGTTTCTAGTTAAAGCATTCTTTATTATTCTTGAATCTAAAGCAGTTCCTTCCCAACCTGGTAATACGTATGTGAATTTTAAATCAAATGAGCATGCCGCCAACACATTTTGTGTTGTGTAACCCTTCCTACCCCGATATTTTGGTGCATCCTCATTAGACACTTTGACACGAACATGTGTTCCATCAAGTGCCCCAATACAATCCTGAGATTAACATTATCTCTCAAAAACATTTACCTTAAAATATATTTGTACTAAACTACTATCAAATATAAATTATATGCATGATATATTTACCTTAAAATATGGGTTGAATCTACTACTTTGTAGTATTTCAAGTGGCACTTGGGTTCCATCAGGTTGTCGAAGGAATTGATCCTCTAACATAATTATTGATCTTAACACGTTATGAAAATGGCGACCAATGGTCTCACCGGAACGACAAAAAAAGAAGGACATTGTGCGAGTTGTCTGATTATGTGCTAGCATGTGAAGAAACTTGCCAACTTGCTCTTCAACTGTGGCACGCTGTGTGTCTTGAAGATCACCGTCTCTCCGCAAAATGTCACACAAACCTTGAAAAGCTTGTGGACCCATGCGTATTACATCATAGCATTTTTCACTATTCCTAAGTCGAGACATTAGTTCATCACGAACTTTTTGTCTTTCTATGGTTAATTGTGTAGGAATGTGGGGAACACGTCTTCTTTTTAGTCGCTGCCTTTGATGAATAATGTAACACAAATAACGGCATGCAGCATGAACCAAGGCTAGTTTCCGCATAAATTCCGAAAAAATTATGGTCTTAAGTACCTCATCGTTCAAATCCATCTAAGTAAAAAAAATAGTTATGTTATCAGTCAAACTTAGAAAATTATGGACACATGTTTTAAAAAAATAGTTACGTTATTAGTCTAACTAATTGTGAGTTAGGATTTTAGTTTAGTGGGGGGCAAGGTTACAAGATAAGATTGAAAACAAAATTAATCTAAAAAATATTAGTTTGCATCAATAAAAAAAAAAAAAAAACTATATAATAAAATAAAATAAAAATGAGTATGACTCTAATTATGACCAGAATTGACTACCAACTTTGACATTTGTTAATAGTCCTGCCTTGTACTATCTGTAAAGCAATGATATTTTTTTTGACTTGCACGGTTGCATGTCCATTGAGTGTCCTAGTGAAAGTTATTCCATAGATTGTTAAACTAGAAGTGCTCTTGCATATTCTCTTGTATTACATATGTCTACTGTCAGGTGTTTGGCTCTTCGTAACTAGTTGCGTTTTTGTCAGGATAAGAACAATTGATGCAGTTATTATTACCCATTCTCATGCTGATGCAATTGGAGGTCTCTGACAGTACTTTCTAATGTTATTTAATGAGTAAGTATAAATAAGCTATCATCGTTAACTTAAAAATAATGGTACAATAAGTATATGAATTAGTAAGAAAATATGGCTGACTTAAAAAACACTCTGTTTCTTGACCAAAAAACAGAGCATATCTCCTAACATGAAAGGCAAATAGCACTATTTGGATAGCCCCCATCGAGTGTAAAATTTGTAAACCAACTAAAACCTTTCCTCTCTTACTCACTAACATGTTATGCTTATATCTTTATCAGCAACAATTATGTTAAGAGTTTTCGATTAGCATAAAGATTCAACATAAAAATTAAAACAAGATTTAATGTGGTTTGGCCAACTATAATCCTACATCCACTGACAATGCCAACAAAAATGCAATATTAATGACAAGATTTATAAACACTACCAATGCTTATAAACAAACCTTACACACGACTCAAACTAAATCCCAACACTCTCTTTCTCTCTTTTCTTTTTTGGTTTTGATTTTTTTTTTTTTAATGAATCAATCTCAATCCACAATCCCAAGACATCAATGTATACATTGGCTCTCTCAAACTCAAGATATAAACAGACTCTCAACACACAGCTTTTGTACACGTGCATTTTTCAGCCCAAAATATAGAAAACTAGTTCCTCACACAAACCCACACCACACCGCGTTCTTTAAATATAACCCGTAGAAACAATGATACATTCCTTAAATTTGTTCATAAATTTGGAGAAGATTGTTCACGAAACAAAGATAGAAAATATATGACAATACATGAAGTAGGAGGCAAACATAACAGAACCTGTAGAAACATAAGAAAAAGAAAGACTTACTTGTGAGCAGTAACCAAAACTTGTAGCAGTCAAAGAATAGCTTCAATGGTGTCTCACGAAACAGCAATAGCTTCACTTTGTAGCAAATAGGCAATAACGTGTAGCTATGTTTTTTTTCTTACGGCTGATTGAGAAAAGAATGGCTAATATTAAAGGGGTATTTAGGGGTTTTAACAAAAATTTCATTAAACCTAAATCTATTCCCTCCCATTCCTCTCAATTTTGAGGGGAACAAAAATTTGGGGTTTGGAGGGAAAAGGGAGGAATGAGCATTCCCTCCTAATTATTCCATTCTCTCCCACTTAAACTCCCAAATAAGGGAATGGACTTTCCATTCCCTCCGTTAAAACTCCCAAACAAGAGGAGGGAAGAATATTCTAAAAATATTCCTTTTATTCCATTCCATTCTCTTCTCCCAAACGGACCCTTATGGAAAGGCTCCAAATCCGGACTTGGACTGCTCACGCCAGTCATGGACTTCTCAACTTAGGAAGTAAAATTTGAATTTGAAAAATTTCCAGGAATTGCACTTGCCATAACGGATGTAGTGGACTTCTCTACATGGGAAGTATTATTTGGAGATGAAATCCCCCAGACTTTGCACTTACCATATCGGGTTGTGTTGACAGTTTTGGTTTCGACACCTTGCTAGCCGTCATTTCCTGAGTCTCAGCAGCTGCCTGAGGAGAGCGGCATTTCCTCACATAGAAACTTGGTACTGTAATCACATTCCTCTAAGCTTTATTGAAAACTAGTGCCCGAATCCAAGAACCATAGGTTTGTTGCTCCACTGTTAATGTTCCTTCACTGTCAAGCCATACATCACAATTCCTGTCACTGTGTGTCAAATAGCCACACCAATAACAAAGATTTGGGAGCCGCTCATATTTTAAAAACACCCTCTGTTCCTTGTTCTTGCCCAAGGAAATAATTCTTCCACGTCATAATGGTTGAGTAATATCCATGACTACCCTCACTCTCATAAAGCCAGCACCCTTGCAATCCACTCCATTTGGTGCACTACAAACTTGACCAATGGTTTCACATATTCCTTCAGCCACTCTCTGCTTCCGGATTTTTTTAGAAAATAACTATAAAACTCAAACTATATTATTAGTTAGACAACGTTTCAAACTAATTTGGTTTCTAACAAATCGATTCCAAAGGACTCGATTTTGCTGTACGAAATTGCACTAGAAGTCGAGCATCTCACACTCGAGTTTGGAACTCGAGTGTGAGACACTCGATTTCCAGTGAGCAAAATCGACTCATCTGGACTCGATTTGTCTAGAAACCAAATTAGTTTGAAACGTTGCCTAACTAATAATATAGTCTAAGTTTTATAGTTATTTTCTAAAAAGATCCCTCTGGTTCCTCCACGTCCATATCCTTTTTACAACATTGCAAAACCATAAGGTGTTTGTCAAAGGTCCAAGGTTGGTTTGCCAAAATAGTATCAACGTCTGCTTTGTTATCAAAAGTGAATAAAACTGTATGATTTCCTTGATTCTTTACTTTGAATCCATTTTTTGATCTCCACAAAGGCTTCAAAGTCAAAGAAATCACATCAATATTGGGGGCTCTTGTAGCCAAAAATCTCGCAGCTATAATATATTCTGGAGTTGCCAACTCCTGAACCCATTTGAACTTTACCCCTTCATCATCAAACAGGGAAAGACCTGTCCAGCGACTCGTGAGGTCGTCCATGGTGAATCCTAAAAAAAAGTGTTTCCCAAAAACCCAAGAAAATAAACCCAACAAACATTAGAGTAACCTTGTTACTCTATGGGACAAAAGCACCTATTGAAAGGGACAGTCGTTCTACAGCTTAGGAGAAGATGGGGGAACCCTTCTTTTACTAGCGACAGAGAAACCTAGTTTAACCTATTACTTATATGTATTGAAATATATATATATATATATATATATATATATATATATATATATATATATTACTTACTTTCTAACTTTCATTTCTCTTTCTTTTTTTTTTCTTGGAACCCAGAAATTATTGAAGTAAAAATGTAAGTAGTAAGGAAAAAAATAATGATGTTAGACATATTATAATATTTTACAAACTAATGTATTACACTATTACTAATCACAAAAATGGTAACTTTAACAGTTATTTATTATGAATTTGAATCCACCATTCAACCAAAAAAAAAAACTTTCCTAACTGTTGGTGCAAACACAATAATAATGGAAATAACACAATGAGAAACTGAATAATACTTCTGAATATTATTGATATAAAGAGAAAAATTACACAACACTATTTGGACTGAGGCGCGGCACAACCCTTGGTTGACTTGTCTCCCCCAGGATACAACAACCCAACAAATGTCGTATGGCTAGAACTTCTTCTGCACAAAGTGTTCAAGCCCAAAGCTCCACAAAAAAGGACGCCCCTCCTTGCCAAGAATCTCTCTATTTTTTAGTATATATTGCAGTAACTTGGATTGGATTTGAATGAGTCTATTTATAGGCTCAATAGGCCTCACGAAATTACTACCTCCACCCTTCACCTCCCCTTGTGCGCATATCTAACTCAATATCTGAAACAATTCATGTTAGCTCATTAATCACTACAATTAAAAAGAATAAAACAGTCTCTCTCCTTTTCAATGTGAGATTAAATATTTTCACTAACTCCTCATCTTCCATATTCACTCCTACATCTTTATAGTTATATTGTAATATTTATTCATTTTAATTAATTAATATTAAAATGCTTCAATACTTAATTTCATCTCTCTTGGTATTTCTTGGAACCAACAATTATTGAAGTAAAAATGTTAGTCGTGGAAAACTTTAAATCTTGCACCTATAGTATATTGGAAAAATGGGTGAGACTGTAAAAGTAATTGACGCGGGAAAAAAACAGTAGATTAGTAGGTTGCCCTTCTTTTCTACCTTAATTGTGTTTATTTTCTCTTGCTTTTTTTTCAAAAATAAAAAATAAAAGGATAAGAGAAGGATGTAATTGAAATTCTTATAATTCTCTTCCTATGCATCTAATTCCTTTGTTTCAAGCAAAAGTGTTGCAAATCAAATCAAATGGGTAATAGCAAATGGTGGAAAGTGAGAAACACATAATAACTAAGGTAAAATTGGTGTTAAGAAATTTTTTTTATAGGAGCATTTATATATGTTCGTGCAAAAATTAATATCTATTTTAATATAAAAACCTATTTTTTTATTATAGACTCATTTTTCAAAACATCTCACATTAAATTATTTATTTTATACAATTTTTCATTAAAATATCAAATTTTCTTTTCTTTTTTTTTTTTTTAATTATTGATCTTTCTTTATGCATAACAATTACCATCCACTCTCTTCCTTCATCATTGAGATATGTAAAAAAAAATAATTAAATGCAAAATAAATAGTGTCAGTTTAAATTTACATGGTTTTAAAGTATTTACATCGACTCATGCAAAATTTTCTATTTATTTTAGTATAAGAACCTACATTTTCTATGTTACATATTCACTTTTCAAAACACCTTACATAAGATTATCTATTTTACACTACATTCCATTAAAATGTCAAATTTTCTTGATTTTTAAAATTATTTCCCTTTCTTCACACACACAAAAACAACCAACAATTGTCTTCCTTCATTCTTGTGATACGTAAAAAATATAAAAATTAAAAAAATTAAATGCAAAATAAATAGTACCAGTGTAAATTTGTACAATTCCTTTATCCTTGCTCTCTTTGCATAATTGATGTGTGTAGGGACTGGGTTTAGGCACTTCCGATTTTGGACGAGTGGACTCAAACCCAACTAGCCCAATACAATGAATTTGTAAAGAGTGGGCCAAAGAACTAAGTTTTAGCGCATGGCAACGGTCAATATGGCATTCATAGCAATCTAACAGAAATAAACTGGGACTTAGAAAATTGGTCCTCAGCACAATCCGAGGACCCTTCTTTCTCACCATTAATAACTAAAAGTCGTTACAGGAAATTCTCCAGTCCCCCCCCTATGGAGGGTTTCTTCAATTATATAGTCCCCTTTGATTGATCTCTACCTTCCACTTGTTGATCATCCAGGCCTATACCTGAGTGTCTATCCCATCAGCCACCTTTCCAGATCTCCTGTGAGTTATAGCGACCAAGGCAACACTACTCAACGGTTATTTCCTCATTAATGTGGCCAAAATGTCAATTGCGGGCATTTAATGTGGAGGTGATAGTTTCTCCTTGGATAGCTCCTCCGCCGTGCTCTCATGGATAATCCATGGTGCCTCCCATTTTCCTTGGGATGTCCTGGGAGGATGCCTTTGATGGCACATCGCCCTTCCCACCTATGATCTCGGCTGGCCGAGGATAAGGGCATCCTCGGCAACGTCTCTTAGCAACTTAGGTTTTCCTTGTTCATCCTCAGATGTTGCTTTATCCTCGGCGTGGGCCCTGGGCTTAATACGAAGTGGGCTGGGGCTACCGAAATCTTGGGCCCCACAATAGCCCCTCAAAATCCTACTGCCCGGCTCCTCAGTCGAGGAGGAGGGTTTTGATACCTTCGGGCCTATGTCATGGCTTATCAAGTCCCATCCCCTTTAAGTGCCAAAGCCCTTTCACCTACCCAAGGTGCGTTCCCAGTGCTTCGATATAGGGAGTGTGCCCGTATTAAATTCTGGCGGCTCTGTGCTTCTCACGTTCAATGGCGTGATGATAATCGAATGGTGGGGATCTTTTTAATTTAATGGGCGGGAAAACCCGCACGGTTACTCTTAACTGGGGGTATAAATACCCATTTGAACCGATTTGCCCTTAACTTCTGCATTCAAGAGCTCTTGCACACATACTCTGAACTTGGTCAAGTTTCCAACCAATCTTGTGTCTCTTTTCAGCATAAAAAGCTTGTCCGAGGAGCTTTTTCTCATCTCTGTAAGTTTTCTTCTCTCTCTTTGAGTTTCTTTCCCCTTTATTCCTCCTTTTCCTTCATCTCTTCTTGAGTTTCTTAGCCGTTCCTAGGGATGGGCAGATTTAAGAAGCTGGTTGAGTCTGAGGAGGCGATGGAGAAGTTCATTGCAGATCATAGAATACCTAGTAATGTGGGTTTAAGATACTGTGAAGAAGGGGAGTGGTTCATCAGGAGGGAGAAGGGTGAAGTAGTGGTTCCTATAATTGCCTTCCTCGAGGGCGGCATGAGAATCCCTATGGGGCCAGTAATGAGGGACTATCTTAGGTACTTTAGGCTAGCTTCTACCCAGTGCGCCACCAACGTGTTCAGGATCCTGGGTTGTGTAGACGCCTTGAACGAGAAGATGGGGCTGAGGTTAACCCACCAAGATGTAAATTGGTGCTACAACCTCTAGCACTTAAAGGGTAAGTCCTATTACATGAAGACGAGGGAGGATAGGGTTCGACTTATCCAATGCCTCCCCGAGTCCAGCAAGGGGTTAAATAAGGACTTTCTCATCCTGTCCGGGGAATAGCACGACAGCCTTCACTGCCCGACTGTGGAGGGGATTCTAGGTGAGGTAATTAGAGTAGGAAGGGGTCTAGTATTTTCTGTTATCGTGGCCTGTTTTGTTTGGTTACTAACAAGAACATGCTTCCTTTTCTGCAAACCTACATGCTTTTGAGCGCCATTTTCACTTGGTCAACAAGGCGGATCTAGAAATTATTCTCAGGGCGAAGATCTTTGTGAACGAGGCTGACAATCAAGTTAGAGCAGCTCACAAGATCCTCGGATACAATCTAATCCAGAAGTCATTCTCGGTGCCAAATTACGTGGTCAGGGCCAAAGATCCTCGGCTTTACAAAATCACTATTGCCAAGCACGGGTTCGTGCTTCCTGAGGGATCCCCTGTTCTGGAAGACACTCCGTCGGCAGGTCCTTCTTCGTTCCATCAGACTACGAAGGGCAAGGGAGAAGGCGTAGAGAAAGCAAAAGAGGTCAATCCACCCGAGGATCTCTCTGGTGACTTTGCCGACCCCAACTTGACTGAAGTGGACCTCTTGTTAAAGGGGATTTCTTCTCAAGTCGGAATGGGTTTCAAGAGGAAGCCCCAAACCAGCCTGTTCGATCTGATCGAGGGCCAACCGAGGAAGGATGCACCAGGTGGGTCTCATTCCAAGCTTCTTCCTTCTCCCCCCAAGTCCCAGCCTGCTCAGACCAGGTCATCTGCCCAACCTAAGCTTCCACCTCCTCCCCTTCAACCAAGCTTGCCACCAAGGACTGAGCCCTCCGATCCTAAACAGAAGAAGGATAAGGGCAAACAGCCCATGGGGGCTAATAGATCTCGCCTCTCCCAGGAAGAGGATGAGGCCCAGTGACCTTCAAAGCAGTTGAAGGTCAGGCATCAGGACCGGGACAAAGAAGTTGATACTCGACCTGAATCTCAAGCTTAGCTCCCCGCGCCAATGTTTCACGGGGCTCCCCTGATGGACAACGCCTCCCTCAGGAACTTCTAAGGAGGTGAGGGCGCCTATGTGGCCGATACGTTGAAAAGGTCCTTGCTACTGCCCACCGATATGGCCGAGCTGAGGAACTTAAGGAGGCAGGAGGTGATCCTTAGTCTCAAGGGGTACCTAGGTATGGTAAAATCTTTAACACTTGTACTTTCGTTGAATTTTACTCATTGGTTCCCAACTTACTATGAGCCTGTTTCAACTCACAGGCTATCCAGGCCACATTTAGGTTAGAAGAGGTAGCCAACGACTAGAGCAAGGCCCTGGATAGCGAGCGTGATAAGCGCTTGGAAGCTACTCGGACTCTGAAGATCTCCAAGTCCGATCTCACGAAGGCCAGATAGGACCTTAAGGAGATGACAAGGGCCAAGGACAACGTCGAATCAGGCCTGGCAGGCGCTCAAAAGCAGGCTCAGGACTAAGTGAGGCACTTGCTTGAGGCGAAGGAATAGCTAACGATTACCAAAGAGCAAATCACAGAGCTGAAGAAAAAGGCAACTAAGGTAGAAGGGGCCAAGAACATTGCAGAATTTGCTTGGGATGAGGCTTTGTAGGCTAAGGTAGAGGTGGAGTTTGCCAAGGAGGAGGCTCAGGCCCCTAAGGAGTCGGCCGAGGAGGAAGCTTATGCCTCAGGGGTGTCTGAGACGAAGGCTACCCTCTAAGTTCAAGTTCCTGGGGTATGTAGGCTCTACTGCTCCCAAGTTTGGAATGAGGCCCTCTAAAAAGCTGGAGTCGAGGCCTCATCCGACTTGTGGAAGGTGGAGAATGTGTACTACTCACCGGCCATCTGTGAGGCTACTCTACCTAACCCCGAGGCTAAGGTGGTCTCTGAGGAAGTTGGTACTGTACCAAATGAAGCTGCTTTGGCTATTACTACTTCTGATGAGCCTGCCAAGGAAGCCGAGCATTCCAAGGTAAAGGAGACACATGAGGGCCCTGACCAGGAAGCGCTCCAAGATACTACAAGGCCCTCTTTTGAATCCTAGGCCCCTAATGCCAAGAATGCATCTCTTTCAGTTGATCCTCTGTGGGTTGCTCCCCTACCTGAAGGCTCCGAGGATCCCAAGACCCTTTCCACTCAGCTCCCTAAAGAAGGGACCAAAATAAAGCTGAAGAAACAGGCCTCCTTGGCCAGTTCAGATTGTGTTTTTGCTTTATAATTTTCTTCTTTTTATTTTTTTTCTTTTTTTAAACGTTGTAAAGTGACTCTTGGATTGAATGTATAAGATTTCATTCTTCGCATTATGTGCTTACTGCCATTGTGATGGGTCCTACTATCTTTATTGCTTGTGATTTAGCTGAACATTTCCCATTGTGGCTCACTTTCTATTTTGGATCAGCAATTAAAAAATGCTAACTCCATAGTGATAATTCCCATTTGGACAGTGGTTAATAATTGAGTCTTAATAATATGACTTGCTTTTGCTGAATTGAATATAAATGGGACAGCTTTACAACATTAATCCTGCACCTCAGGAACTTAAGGAAACCGTCAGCTGCTGATTACGCTATGGAGTTAAGTTCAAGGTACTTCAAAATGCCTTAGGCGATGTTCATGGGCTGGTGCTTGTTCACATCCTTGATGGAAGTAGTTAGTTTCCCTATCAGTTTGAGTCCGAGGACCGTGCAAGATCTTGGTTCTGTCTAGTACTTAGCCTTCTTGAAGTAACAAGTTTTCCCATAGGTTTGAGTCCGTGGACCATGCAAGACCTTGGTTCTGTCTAGTACTTAGTCTTCTTGAAGTAACTAGTTTCTCCATAGGTTTAAATCCGAGGACTATGCAAGACCTTGGTTCTGTCTAGTACTTAGTCTTCTTGAAGTAACTAGTTTCCCCATAGGTTTGAGTCCGAGGACCATGCAAGACCTTAATTCTGTCTAGTACTTAGTCTTCTTGAAGTAACTAGTTTTCCCATAGGTTTGAGTCCAAGGACCATGCAAGACCTTGGTTCTGTCTAGTACTTAGACTTCTTGAAGTAACTAGTTTTCGCATAGGTTTGAGTCCGTGGACCATGCAAAACCTTGGTTCTATCTAGTACTTAGTTTTCTTGAAGTAACTAGTTTCCCCATAGGTTTGAGTCCGAAGACCATGCAAGACCTTGGTTCTGTCTAGTACTTAGTTTTCTTGAAGTAACTAGTTTCCCCATAGGTTTGAGTCCGAGGACCATGCAAAACCTTGGTTCTGTCTAGTACTTAGTCTTCTTGAAGTAAATAGTTGCCCCATAGGTTTGAGTCCGAGGACCATGCAAGACCTTAGTTCTGTCTAGTACTTAGTTTTCTTGAAGTAAGTAGTTTCCCCATAGGTTTGAGTCCGTGGACCATGCAAGACCTTGGTTCTGTCTAGTACTTAGTCTTCTTGAAGAAACTAGTTTCCCCATAGGTTTGAGTCCGAGGACCATGCAAGACCTTGGTTCTGTCTAGTACTTAGTCTTCTTAAAGTAACTAGTTTCCCCATAGGTTTGAGTCTAAGGACCATGCAAGACCTTGGTTCTGTCTAGTACTTAGTCTTCTTGAAGTAATTAGTTTCCCCATAGGTTTGAGTCCGTGGACCATGCAAGACCTTGGTTCTGTCTAGCACTTCGTCGTCGCCACTTGAGGTGAATAGACTTGTCCTCTGGGTTGGAAAACTTGCCCCTAGAGTGATAATGGCCTTAAGCTGGCTTTGCCGAGGAGAGAGCCTTTTGTAGACTGGGCCCTCGGCCCCACACTGAACTGGACATAAGCGACCTGGCCTTCCCTTCCCTCGTACGACAATGGCCCCAGCGCGCCATTTTTTTGCCACTTCCAATTACAAAGCGTCTTTTGGCTATTCGAGCTGCATGCTCGACGTTTCAGTACACGAGGCAAGCCCCCATTAATGCCTTTGTGGATTAACGCAGATCCAGCGGCTGGTGGTTTTGTTGGAAGTTGGGCGGAGATAATATTGCTTTTAATTCCTCCTTTGAATTCCGTGCGGATTAATTTCCACCAACCTTCGCCTTCTATATAAGGCGTTCCGGTGGAATTGTTCTTTTACATTTTACAAATCCTTGAGTTCAATAGGAAATTTAAGCTCTCCACCCTCTGGGCATTTCCAAGTACCTTGCCAAGATTGTGAACAAAGCCTAGGGATATGAGATGGCCCTGGATAAGGGCAAGGGCATGGAAACATAGGCCAAAGATGTTCCTTCCTGTCAACCGAGCAAGGAAAAGGACCCTCGTCGTTCAACCAAGAGCCGAAGCGGGCGTAGATAACATCTTTCTCCAATACGCGGATTCGCTTGCCCATCAAGCTGGTAGTGATTCACGTCCAGTTTACTTGTCGATGGAGGTCTGTGAGATTGCGAGATGGCTGGTGCCCCAGTGTTGCCGCCTCTAATGCTTAATTATCATGAAACTGGGAAAGAATCAAGGGATCATCATGGCATGGGGCCATCAGGCGCTTACGCTTCTTCTTCTTTCTTATCGCCGATTCCACCCATGCTGGCTCCACCATTGTTGGTAGCCTTAAAACAGGCCTACCTCAGCCTTTCTTTTTATAGTTAGCTTTAAAACAAGCCCGCCAAAGGCTCTATTTTTATAGTTAGCTTTAAAACGAGCCCGCCTATGCTTCTGTATTTATAGTTAGCCTTAGGACAAGCCCGCCTAAGCTTCTGTATTTCTGATGTACTTTTTATGTACTTTTCCTTTATTTAATAGAAAAAAGTGGTTGTACTTTTTACTTATTTTACTTTCTGAATACTTCGTTTCCTCGCGGCAATTGCTTCATGAGTGAGTGTGTGGTTTTTTTTTTTTTTTTCAAGGCAGGAGGTCCGAGGACCCGACCTGGTTGAGGTTCCGTTTAACCGCAAATCCCAGGACATCAATATGTTCCTTTCAGGCTACCAAACCCATGATAACCAGCCCTTCGGCATTGGTACGGAGCGTGTGTTCAACTTCCGGAACCCCTAGGACTGTCCCTCATTTAACAATCCCCCCGCATAATCAGTGTTTCGAGGTGTATACTTGAGCGGAGGCTAAGTTACGACAACAACTGCGTGTACATTCTCGGGGATAAAGGGGGAGCTTTCGTTTGGCCTGCACCTCCGCCGAGATGATCCTCTTCAGGAACTCTTGTTGATGGGAGTTCGATCCTACCATGATTGACCATTGCAGGCACCAACGCACAAGTTCTTCCCAAAGACGGCGCCAATTTTAGGGACTGGGTTTGGACACTTCCGATTTTGAACAAGTGGACTCAAACCTAACTAGCCCAATACAATGAATTTGTAGAGAGTGGGCCAAAGAACTAGGTTTTAACGCATGGCAACGATCAATATGGCATTCATAGCAATCTAACAAAAATAAACTGGGACTTAGAAAATTGGTCCTCGGCACAATTCGAGGACCCTTCTTTCTCACCATTAATAACTAAAAGTCGTTATAGGAAATTCTCCAGCCCCCCCCCCCTATGGAGGGTTTCTTCAATTATATAGTCCCCTTTGATTGATCTCTTCCTTCCACTTGTTGATCATCCAGGCCTTTACCTGAGTGCCTGTCCCATCAGCTACCTTTCCAGACCTCCTGTGAGTTGTAACAACCAAGGCAACACTGCTCAGAGGTCATTTCCTCATTAATGTGGCCGAAATGTCAGAGTCAGGCATTTAATGTGAAGGTGATAGTTTCTCCTTGGATAGCTCCTCCGCCGTGCTCTCATGGATGATCCATGGTGCCTCCCCTTTTCCTTAGGATGTCCTGGGAGGATGCCTTTAATGGCACATCGCCCTTCCCACCCATGATCTCGGCTGGCCGAGGACAGGGGCATCCTCGGCAACGTCTCTTAGCAACTTAGGTCTTCCTTGTTCATCCTCGGACGCTGCTTTATCCTCGGCGTGGGCCCTGGGCTTAATACGAAGTGGGCTGGGGCTACCGAATTCTTGGACCCCACAATGTGTTATATTCAAAACACCATTGTACTTTTATTAATTTCACAATTATTTTTATAACAATTGTTTTGTTATATTGTGACTAATATAAATAAAACTAATATTAATAGTGAAACTATGTGAAAATGAGGTTACTAATCACAATCTATTCTATCTACAATTATACATTATATATATATACATATATATATATATATATATATATATATATATTTATTTATTTATTTATTTATTTATTTTGTGTGTTTCTTACATTACTTTTTTCTTATTTGCGTATTTCACATAATATGAATGTTCTATAATTGAGTTGAATATCGACCATACATCTTCATTTGGTAAAGCTACTGATTTTAACATGGTATGAAATTGTGATTGTGATTGCAAGAATAGATACATCATGAAATGATAACAGATACGACAATGTGAACTTTGTGCAATCTAATGCAAGCCACATGAGTCATTTCAGGCTGCCCCCACAGGAACAGCCCATAATGTGAATAAATACAATAACTTTCGGCCAGCAAAAATTTACGAAAGATTTTACAGTTACCAATACAGTAAATTGTTAATTAATAATAAGTGATAAAATGATGTTACAGTTTACCAAAAAAAAAAAAAAATGATGTTACCAATACCCATAACCGGACACAATAAAAACTTAATTATCAAACACATTTGTCATGAAAAATATTTGTGGAAAATATTGTGTATTACTCGAATAAATATCATCCAGAACATAATATTGCATCATTCTTTACGTGGCAATTCCTATGTGTTGATGGGACGGTATGCTAGACAACCCTTTTTCAACAGATTTATCTATCTTTTTGCTTGCATGTACATGTTTATATTAGAGAGAACTTTCAATCAGAACTTCATAAAATTAAGAAATAAAAAATCAAGAAAGTCTTTAAACACAAATTTTTTTTTTTTAATATCTGTTGTGTTGATGTGGTAGATTGTTCGTGATAGATAAAAATAAAAAAATAAAAAAAAAATGATGTCAGAAGTGAACAACAAAAAAAAACTTATCAACTCAATTATTATGAAAAATGTTATGAATTTTTGTGTCTGAAAATTTGCTCAAAAAATTCTTCACTCATGAATAAGTCATAACAAGTTATGGTTTTTTTTTTTTTTTTTTCAAAAGATAAAAATTTTAGAACAATATTGTTTGGTGGAATAAACATAAGATGAGTTCTATTTATTGATAACTCCACGCTTGGGTAAGTTTATTTTCACCTAAAAAAAGAATGTGTAATCTTTTAAAGAAATTTTTTTTTTCAAAATGTAACTATATTTTTACATAATGGTCAAAATAAATTAAATAAATTGATGAAAATAAACTCATTCAAATGCACACTTAACTAATGAGATAATTGATTTTGCTAATTTGCTTCTTTTTTTCTTTTTTTTTTTGAGAGTTCCAACCTATGGCATCCACTCCTAATTAATCTCTTTATCATTAGACCAAGACACTAATCGGTTTTTGGTGTAGGCGGGGATTGAATCTCAGATCTCTTATTCAACCATCAAAGACTTTACCAGTTAAGCTAACTAGAACCCACAGATTTTGCTAATTTGCTTTGACTAAAGAGGAGGTAGTTGATTTCATCCTCTAGTATCAACTCATTCGAATAATTTATTGTCATTGGTTTATTGGGCTTAATAATTAAGTTGGGTAGAAGTATAGCTATACATTTAAAAAAATTAAGCTTTAAAAGAGATACATAATAAAATTAAATAAGCTAAATAAATACCCTAATTTTTTCTCAACACTCTTCAAATAAGCACATAAACAACAAACAAACCCCTAGGGTCGAATTAAGATCCTCTAAGTTCTATGGCAATTTCACCGTAAAGTTATTAAAAAGCTTATTATGGGGTCAGAATGACAATGAAGAGCATAATGAAGACAATAGTTGCCAAAATGGGCTTTTACCCCTTTCTCACAAATTTTTCAGCAAAATGCCTCATATCTGAAACTAATTAAGAAAATGCCCCTGTTTTGAAACTCGATTTTCTACAAATCGAGTTTCAAATGTAAAACTCGATTTTTAGAACATCGAGTTATAGCGAACGTGGACTTATAATTTTTTTTTTTTTTAAATTTTCAATTCGCTATAACTCGATTGTCCAAAAATCGAATTTCAAAACAGGAGAATTTCCTTAAATAGTTTCAGATATGAGACATTTTGCTGAAAAGTTTTGGCGAAAATAACAAATGTTTATTTTCTCCAACATTAGGTCGGAATGACAACAAGAAGTTTAAATGTAAACCAATCTTGTTGTATCGAATGACTGATCTCGCATCTACAATTCATCATCTGCTTGTCACCAAAAAATTTGATTTTAGAAGTTCTCCTCAAAAGGTGGACCAGATAGTCAAGTACTATCACTCCTATTAATTGCACCCCCAGCAACTCCACTTCGCATTAAATGGGTTGTGGCCTACTCCCTCAGAGGGAATTCCCATAGCTAGACATGGCAATACGGGTCAGAATTTTCTGACCTGACCCGACCCAACCCGAAAAATACCCGACCCGAACCCGATTTTTTTTACTCGAAGCAAAAACGGGTTGACTCGTGACCCGACCCGATTTTTTTGCGGGTCGACCCGACCCGAATAACCCGTGACCCGACCCGTTAAAAAAAATCGCAAAATTTTTTTTTTTTTAATTACGTCCTGATACTTTGTACATAAAGCACAAAGTATCAAAACTAGTAATAATTAATAAAGCAATGCTTGACAGTAGACAAAGACTAAGACAAGAGTACTGTACAAGTCATTGAAGTTTTCAAATCACTACAAACAAAACAGAATTACACAAGTGACAAGTCACTACAAACAAAACAGTGAAACACAAGTGACAAGGCAAGTCAACTAGTCAAGGGCCAAGTTCCAACTTTCAACCGGCCAAGGGGCAAGGGCTCAGACAGGAGGCTTTCTAACAAGTAACAAGTCACAAGTCAGTAGTCACAACCATTAAAAATAAAAATAAAAATCCCATTCACTTTCAATGGTTTAGCCTTTATGCCTTTATGCTTACTGAGTTGCTGCTAGGCTAGCTTTAGTCCACTCTGTTTCAGCCACAAAACAATGAATTAATCAATTATAGTATATTAGTATTATACAAAATGATCTTAGTGCCATTTTTGTTAGTTAATTATATAAGTATTGTAGCTAAGCAGGCAACTTTACTGCCTTTGAACTAACGCTGGTTGAATCAGTTTTGTATATGAACTCTTAATGTCGTTTGTTTTGTACTTCTTGTTTTTGGTATCAAAAAAAAAAAAAAAAAAAGATGCTTGTTAGAAATTTTGAGTTGGTTACTTAATGACAAAGGCGGTGGAAGGCTTGTAAGTTGTATATGAAAAAAATATGTGCTTAACAGCGTAAGTTTCACGCATTAAATCAAGTGTAGTTGTTTTGCTTCTATTGGAAATTGAATATAAATCTAGATCTTTTGCACTCTCAATGTGATTTGCTCTTCTTTCTTAATTTTTTTAGTTTGATATTAGTCTTTTTGAAATTGAAAAAAAAAAAAAAAATTTGTTTGAAAAATACGGGTCAACCCGACCCGACCCGCAACCCGATTGACCCGCAACCCGATTGACCTGTTTAAAAATGACCCGTTTTGACCCGTGACCCGTTTGACCCGCAAACCCGATTGACCCGACCCGCCCGTTTTGCCATGTCTACCCATAGCTCATATAAGCACGCGTCCCAGTTTGGCAAACCGAGCGATGATGCACTTGAGCTAAGAAATGTGGGGATTCGTGGGGATTCATATGTATAAATACCTAATCTTCCCCACCACTAAAGTATACAACCTAAAGGGCTAAACCCAAAAAAATACTATTAGGACTTCAGTACAAGACATCACAACTGTGATAATTGTGTGCAGTAGGTACTTGTATGAAGTTAGTTAGAACAAGCATCAAAGTATTGTACATTATTAGTTAGAGTGTTGAGCTGTAATATGTGTACTTTGTGGTTAGTTAGTTAGTTACTACTAACAGTAATACAGTAACGAGAATAAGACTGAGATGATAGTAATAAGAAGAATTAAAAAAAATAAGAATGCATTTGCTTAGTTCTCATTGAGACTAGCTTGGAGGTTGATTCCTTCGAAGAATCATTGGAGGACTAGTTCCCTTGAAGAACTACCATATTGAGTGAGTAAGATAATTAGAGAGTTGAATTACTGAGGATTCTACCATTTGGTATCAAAGCCGGTTTAGCCATGGTGCAGGAAACCAGATATTCTCTTTTGAGTGACTCTATTTCGCTGGTACAACAGAGATTGGATGATCATACTTCTACCATGGAAATTATTTCAAGAAGATTGGAACAACTAGATAGCAATTTCAGAGGAAGATTGGAACTATTGGATAATAATTTTAGAGGAATGCAAGCTATGATTGAAGAAAGATTACCAGCAGTGCAACAACAAGTTTATCAGCGAGAAGGTCCAGTTCATCATCATGAAAATCATCTTCTTGAAAATGAGGTGCTGCAACAGCCAATACATCGTCCACGACCTGAGGTAGGTGCTCTAATTCCTAGGCCCATCAGGTTAGAATTTCCTAGATTTAGTGGAGGTGATCCTTTTGCTTGGATCTTTAGAGCATGCAATTTTTTCGTTACTATGAAATACCTGAGGAAGAAAAAAATCTTGAATGCTTCTTATCATCTTGATGATGAGGCATTAGTTTGGTTTCAAGATTGTGAAAGATCTTTGGATTCTTGGGAGACTTTTGTTAAGGCCATTCAAGTTAGATTTGGACCTTCATCATATGATGATTCCATGGAAACTCTAACCAAATTAAGACACACTACAACTGTCCTACAAAAGCCAATTTGAAATGATAAGCAATAGAATCAGAAATCTACCTAAGTCTCACAAGCTCAGTTGTTTTCTGAGTGGTTTAAAGGATGAGGTTAGATTGGCAGTGAAAATACAAAATCCAAGAACAATAAGTGATGCTTTTGGGTTAGCTAAAATTCAAGAAGAGTAGTTGTCCACTTGTAAGAAGATGTATAAGCCATTTTCTAAGTCTGGCAGGGTTAATTGGCAAGAACAAGCACTAAACAAGTATAACAATAAGGGTGAGACTAAAACAAGGGTCCCTATTCAAAAGATTACTCCAAGTTAAATGGCAGAAAGAAGAAAAAAGGGTCTTAAATTATTCAGCCAAAGCACAATTGTAAAGGTCTTAAATTGTTCATGATAGAAGAAGTGCAAGAGGTCAATGAAGTTGAAGTTGTGGAAGTGGAGGATAATACAGAATTACAATTAAATCAAGTTGATATCACTTTATATGCTCTGTTGGGCAATTCTTCACCAGGGACTATGAGGGTTTTGGGTCAGATTAATGGGCATTGGGTTGTCATACTTTTGGATACTGGAAGTTCTCATAATTTTCTTGATTTTGTGTTGGTTAGAACTTTGCAATTGGCTATGGACACTACAAGGATTTGGAGGTTAGGGTGGCTAATGGAGATTTGATTAGAACTAAGGGTGAATGTAAGGATTTGTTGATCAAAATGCAAGGCAAAGATTTCTTGGTGGATCTGCATGTATTAACATTGGGGGGTTATGATGTGGTTTTGGGCACCCAATGGCTAAGTACACTTGGTCTCATCAGTTGGGACTTAAAACAATTGGAGATGGAATTCATGTATCAAGGTATAAAGGTGTGGCTGCAAGGTATCAAGTCCACAGGTTCAATAATACAAGATGGAGAGCAGTTTCTTAAACAATCAGATTAGAAAGGGCTATTTCTGCAAATTGTGTCACAACAGCCACAAGTACCATCTGCAAAGCAACTTCTTCCACCAGAGGTGCAGCCTTTGCTGGAGGAATTTGCTATAGTTTTTGAGGAACCAAAAGGCTTACCACCATGTAGAGGACATGAGCACCAGTTTGTTCTCAAGCCAGGAACCCAACCAATATGTCAGAGGCCATACAAGTACCCTTTTTATCATAAATCAGAAATTGAGAATATTGTTAGAGACTTGCTTAAATTTGGTTCTATTAAAAATAGCCAAAGTCCATTTGCATCTCCTGTTTTATTAGTAAGGAAAGCATATGGTAGTTGGAGAATGTGTGTGGACTATAGAGCTCTCAATAAAGATACAGTGAAGGATAAGTTTCCAATTCCTGTGGTGGATGGGCTACTGAATGAACTGAGTGGTGCTTGGGTATTTTCTAAGTTGGACTTGAGATTTGGTTATCATCAAATTTGAATGAAGGAAGAGGATATTGAGAAAACAGCCTTTAGAACCCATGAAGGCCATTATGAGTTCTTAGTTATGCCCTTTGGGTTGACTAATGCTCCCTCCATATTTCAATCTCTCATGAATAATGTGTTTAAACCATTTCTTAGGAAATTTGTACTGGTGTTTTCTGATGATATACTAGTATATAGTCCTGATCTGAGTTCCCATGTATTGCATCTTAAAACTATCTTACAAACCTTACTAGACAATAAGCTTTTTGCCAAAAGAAGAAAATGTGCTTTTGCATGTTCTAAAGTTAAGTACTTAGAGCATATTATTTCTAGAAAAGGGGTGCAAGCAGATTCTAAGAAGACAACAGCTATGTTAGATTGGCCAATTCCTAAGACTGTGAAGTCCTTGAGGGGTTTCCTTGGTCTAACTGGATATTATAAGAAATTTATTAGAAATTATGGTATTATTGCTACCCCACTTACTGATTTACTCAAGAAGGATGCATTTTAGTGGAATGAAAAGGCTAACTTGGCATTCCATAATCTTAAAGAGGCTGTTTCTCATCCTCCAGTCCTTGCCATACTAGATTTTTCTCAACCTTTCTTGGTGGAATGTGATGCTTCAAGCTATGGTATTGGAGTTGTGTTAATGCAAGCGAGTCGACCAATTGCTTTCCATAGTCAAGCCTTGAAAGGCAAGAGCATTCATTTGTCCACTTATGAAACGGAGTTACTTGCTTTGGCTACAACAGTGAAGAAGTGGAGACCATACATATTGGGAAAACCATTTGTGATTAAAACTGACCATCAGAGTTTGAAACATTTGTTGGAGCAAAGAATTGGAACTCCTATGCAACAGAAATGGATGACTAAGTTATTGGGTTACTCTTTTGTTATTGACTATAAGAAAGGGAAGGAAAATGTTGTAGCCGATGCCTTGTCTAGAAAAACTGGAAGTGAGGAACTTGCTGAACAACAGGAACTTTCAGAGGCAGTTAGCAGTTTGTTTTGTATTGACTTTCAGGGTGATACCAACAGCAGTTTATTTCTCATTTCCTTTCCTAATCTTACTTGGATCGAAGAGCTTAAGGCTAGTTATCAAGGAGATGCAGTGGTACAACAAATTTTGTAGTCCATTGTTGGCAATTCTAAAGCTACTGGCAAGTTCAATTTGTAGAATGGCTTGTTGCTTTACAAGGGCAGAATTTATCTTGGAAGAAACTGCAGTTTAAAGTCTAAAGTGTTGGGCTTGGTGCATGACAGTCCTTTAGGAGGGCACTCGGGCTATTTGAAAACATTTCATAGAGCCAAAAGGGATTGGTTTTGGTGGGGAATGAAACAGGATTTAAAGGACTATATTAAAAATTGTGATATATGTCAAAGAATCAAGCATGAAACCAGTAACCCAGCTAGTCTTTTACAACCCTTGGCTATTCCTCATACACCCTGGACCTCTATCAGTATGGATTTTGTTGAGGGATTACCTAAATCTCAAAAACATGATGTTGTGCTTCTAGTGGTAGACAGACTTACTAAGTTTGTTCATTTCATACCTTTGTCCCATCCCTATACAGTAGCCAAGGTTGCTTCTTTATTCATGCAACACATATTCAAATTACATGGGATGCCTACCTCTATAATTAGTGACAGGGATCCTATCTTTACTTCTAAGTTCTAGGAGGAATTATTTAGATTGCAAGGGATTGAGTTGGCCATGTCATTTGCCTATCACCCACAATCTGATGGTCAAACAAAGGTGGTCAATAAAAGCCTTGAGTAGTGTCTAAGAGCCTTTGTAGGAGACAAACCAATGCAATGGGTGGAGTGGTCACCTCTAGCTGAGTTTTGCATACAGCTACTAAACTAACTCCCTTTAAAGCTCTTTATGGATTTCAACCACCCAAAATTTTGAATTACATTCCTAGTCTTACGAAGGCAGCTGTTGTTGAGGAGTATTTGTAGACTAGACAGCAGATTTTGAGTCTTCTCAAGACTAATTTGGTTGCTGCTCAAGACAAAAAGAAACTCTAGGCTGATAAGCATAGAGTGGAGAGACACTTTGACTTGGGAGATTGGGTTTTCCGAAGGCTGCAGCCCTTCAAACAACAGTCCATTCGATTAAGGAAGGTTGGGAAATTGGCACCTAAGTTCTTCAGACCTTTCCAAGTTTTGCAGAAGATTGGCCCTGTTGCTTATAAGTTGGACTTACCCCCAACTTTAGGCATTCACCCAGTTTTTCACGTATCATGCTTAAAGGCCAAGCTTGGTCAACACATCAATCCTATTCCTACATTACCACCAATGGATTCCCAGGGTCACTTATCTCCTGAACCAATTGCAATTTTTCAGCAAAGACCAATTCAGTTAAGGAAGCACAAGCAGGCTACTGAAGTTCTAGTGCACTGGGAAGGCTCTTCACAAGATGATGCTACTTGGGAGCTACTGCACAAGCTACAGCAACACTACCCTCACCTTGTAGGCAAGGTTCTTTAAAAGGGTAGGGTAATGTTAGGACTTCAGTACAAGACATCACAGCTGTGATAATTGTGTGCAGTAGGTACTTGTACAAAGTTAGTTAGAACAAGCATCAAAGTATTGTACATTGTTAGTTGGAATGTTAAGCTATAATATGTGTACTTTGTGGTTAGTTAGTTAGTTACTACTAATAGTAATACAATAACTAGTATAAGACTGAGATGATTGTAATAAGAACAATTAAAAAATAAGAATGCATTTGCTTAGTTCTCATTGAGACTAGCTTGGAGGTTGATTCGCTCGAAGAATCATTGGAGGACTAGTTCCCTCGAAGGACTACCATATTGAGTGAGTAAGAGAATTAGAGAGTTGAATTATTGAGGATTCTACCAATTACTCAACCAATATTTTTCTTTACACAAATAACTAACTTGAGGTTCCTCCCTCCTATTGTGTGAGCCTTCCTAATTAAGAAAATAATAATAATAATAGGGTAAATTTCACAAACCTACCCTGAGGTTTGTGATAATACCAACTAGGTCCAAAACATACTAAAATCCACCAATTTGGTCCTCAAAAGACAATTTGTCCCTGACAGCCGAACACCATTAATTTCATTTTCTTATCTTCCTCTCTTTCTCTTTTTGTCTTGTTCCTTTCCCTTTCTTCTCTCTCTATTATCTGAGTTCTCTTTCTCAAAACTCTCTCTAACTGAACCTTAGCCCCGGTGAAACTCATGGCTTGGTCACCGGCATCAGCAACACCACCATGCAAGGATCTTCCTGATTCCCACTGCAATCAAAGCCGTCAACGGACTCTCGTCCCTCTCTCTCTCAGATTGGAACCTACACAGTAGTGGTGGTGGTGCTTCGATCTAGATCTCGCCTTCAACAGACTCTCGCGGTGGCACCTTGGATCGTGGCATGGTCGATCTTGTAATATGGTGTGTTTATTCTGGTTTTTCTTATGAAGATAGTTGGGATTGTGCTGGTTTTTAGTGTTGTTTGGCTGGGATTTTTGTTGGTTTTTTTGGGTTTTTGTTGGGATTTTTAGGAGATTTCATTAGGAATTTATAAAGGTATTTGTGTGTTGTTTGACTTGGATTTTTGCTGGTTTTCTTGGGTTTCTATTGGTTTTGAAAGACATATTTTTTTGTACTTTTTTGTGGAGTTTTATTTTTATTTTTTTGTAGAGTTTTTTATACTATTTTTTATGGATTCAGAGATTTTGGTATTGTTACTGTGCCGATTTTTCTGTACTTTGGGATTATTTGTAAAGGGTATTATGAAAGTTGCTAGGGACATATTTGATGTAATTGGCTAATCCTTTGACAAAACGCACTTTACTTATAATTGGGTAGATCTAGGATGGGTTTAATACTTCAAGAAACAAGTGTTCAAGTTTAATATTGAACTCATACAAGACTGACCAAGAAACAAGTGAAGGAAGTGTTGTTTATTAAAGCTCAACAGAATACTTTCTATCGAGAATTACAAAATAAAAAATTCCAGATCTGATTACACGCATATCCTTAAGTATTTGTGTAGGGTTTCTTTTTTCACAACCCTAGTCATATATAAGGATTATTTTAAGAGCCGTCACGAGTGATGCAAGGGTTGCAATTGTTGTTACATGCATTATGTGACCAGAGACAAAAATTGCCCTAGTCATCATACTCTCTGTATGACCTACTGCGTCTTTCCGCCAAGGGTTTTGTGACCAAGGAGCTTCCTAATCTTCACTGTTGATGAACTGAAGAACTTTGCAGCCAACAATCTTCCTCAAGTTGGTGTGTTAGTCACGTACTGGGATCTGTGCATCATTGGTTAGTCACATACTGGCATTCGTGCATTGAAAGGAGAGATTGCCGCTACAATACAAGTCCAATTGGGTATTGGGGCAAGGGTTCAACTGTAGGTTGGTATTAGGTACTGGGATTTCTTTTACTTGTAACCGCTTGTTTTGATAATAATGGATTATTTTGAGTGGTGACCTTAAATTCACCCGGTGGGGTTTTGCCTCGGTGGTTTCCCTCAATCGTAAACAAATCACCTGTATCAAACTTATTTTCCACTGCATTTAGTTATTTGGTGAGTTGTTTGTACTACCATGCTATTGCATGTTAAATTGACTTGATTAATTAATTTGGATAATTAATTGATTAATTTACCAAAGAGGTCAATACATTTTTGGCCTATCAAGTGGTATCAAAGCGAGCATACTCTGATTAGGTTTAATCTTTGTTATGTGATCCATTGACCCCTGTTTGTCATGGATAGGACAATCTCTTATTATACCTCCTTTATTTGATAGCACTAACTATGCATACTAGAAAGTACGTATGAGAGCTTTCTTGCAGCCTTTAGATAAGAAGGTGTGGCAAGCTATGGAGATTGGTTGGACTAAGCCAAAGGTAGCGCCAGCTGATTGGGATGATGCAAAGATCAAAGCAGCAAAATTTAACAGCAGAGCATTGAACTCCATTTTCAATGCGGTCACGAATGAGGAATTCAAGAAAATATCCTCGACTGAAACTGTAAAGGAAGCATGGACCATCCTCCAGACAATCTATGAAAGGACTAAGGCTATCAAGGATTCAAAGCTCTAAAGGCTCACTACTAACTTTGAGAAGATAAAGATGGAGAAGGATGAGTCATTTGATGAGTTCTATGCCAAGCTGAAGGACATAGTCAACTCAGCCTTCAATCTTGGGGAAACTATTCCCAAACCCAAGGTTGTGAGAAATGTGCTCAAATCTTTGCCTAAGAGATTTCATGCCAAGATCACTACCATTGAAGAATCAAAGGATATTGACTCCATTTCTTTGACAGAGCTGGTTGGCAACTTACAAACCTATGAATTGGGTTTACTAGAATTAGGAAAGGAAGTAAAAGTAAGAGCATGGCACTGAAGCCAAAAGTAACAAGACTGATGAGTCTTCAGATAATGAAGATTCCAAGATGAAATCCTATATCACTAGGCAGTTCAAGAAGTTCATGAAGAATGCCAGAGTGAAAGGATTTGATAAGGATCGTAAGCAATCCAATTCTTCTCAATTCAAAAGCCAAGATAGAGGAAAGAATTATGCTTAGGATGGCAGTCAATACATTATTCCCTCCGAACCAAAGTGCTTCGGATGTCAAGGTTTTGGACACATGAAACAAGAATGTCAAACATATCTCAAGACAATTGGGAAAAGCAAGGCTCTTGCTGCTACCTTGAGTGATACCGAGCCTAAGATTGAGTCAAATGACAGTGATGACGAGGGAATTTTGAGTGCCTTCACTACCACAGTTAATCCTACTGAACGGGTTACAGAAACAGAAGATGAAGAAGATGACTTGGTGGTATCTAAGTTTGAGAAGATGAATGAACAAGATGATATCCATACAGCCTATGCAAAATTGTACAAGGTTTCTAAGAAGCATGAGAAACTGTATAGACTGGCCACCAAGAAGCTAAGTGATGTGGAGCTAGATCGAGAGAAGATCTCTACAAAGGTTGATGAAGCAAATCAAATCATTGGAGCTTTGCGGTTTGAAAACAACTTCCTTGCTGAAAGGACAAAGAAGCTTGAAGTGGAACTGTTCCAGGTTAGAGCTCAATTGGAGAGGACTTCCAGTGCAAAGCTCGATGAGATGCTAAGCTTTCAGAAAGCTGCTTTTGATAAAATCGGTTTGGGGTATGATTTCTCTTCTCCTAATATTGCCTCATCTAGTACAACTGTGGTTGTCTCATCTACTGATAATGTTAATTCTAAGAATGATAAAGCTAAAACTGAAATAGCTAGTGAGAACTTAGACAATGAAAAATCTATTCTAGGAGCACCTCTTAGGGTTGAAAAGAAAGAGGCTAGAAACCCTACGACTAAAATGGGAAACAACAAAAAGTCTCAACAAAAGAAGCCGTATTTCTGTCATCACTGTGGAACTTCAGGGCATACTCGTCCAAATTGCTATAAGGGGTTAGCCACTCAAAAAAGCAACAGTATGATCTCGTCTGGAAACCAGAATCAGTTTCTATCCTCTTTTGCTCCTCTTGGAGATCTTCTTAAGGCCCTCGTGTTCCTTTCGAACTTGAATGGTTTCAATTCTTCTCCCTCACCTCCGAATCATAGATTCACACAAAAGAAAGGTTCTTTCAAAGTGTGGAAGGAAAAAGGCTCAAAGTGATTTAGTCATTTTTTTCCTCTCTCTCTCTCCCCTTATGGTTATGCATTACTTGTTTGTTTTGCTTTCTTGTTTTGAGTCAATCTAGTTTTATTCTTTGTGTGTTTATTTATGTTTTTGTTTGGTTGTTTTTCAGTTTTTGCTTATTTTTGCTTTTCATAAAAATTAAAAAAAAAAAATTTAAAAATCAGAAAAATACAAAAACAGTGTGTGTATATGTATATTGGTACTTGTGTACCTTAGATGGCCTTTGAAACAAAGTTTTATAAACTTTGTATCTTTAGTAGCTTAGATGAGCATCTCAATGTACAACTAAGCAAGTGAGCTTTGTGGCTCGTGTTTGTGGTGAGTACGATTAAGTAATCTCTTATATATTAATACTCATATCACTCTTTTTGATGGGAAGGACTAGAAAATTCTAAGAGAAAGGCATAAATAATCATCTCACCACTAAAGCCCGCCAATCATGTATAACATCTATGTGCTTCGGCATAGCAAAATTGTGATATTTAAGCTTACATAATTGGGTACTTCTTCTTTCTCTCTTTTATGCCCATGCATGCTATGCTCAAAAGAAAAATATGCAAAGAATACAAAAGCAAAAAGAATCAAAATGCTTTTAAATATGATTGCAAGCGTGCTTCTAGGAGATGTGGAAGTTATAGGATGTACCTCGAAGGTGATAGTCCCCATCAAGCAGTTATGATTGTGTGTGAGTGTATTTGATTTTCTCATATCTCAAATCGTCATAATATGAGACACTTATGCACTCTTGCTATGTTTTCACACACAACACGCAAATTCTTTGCTACTTTTGATATATATGCAGGTACAATGTGATTTGGTCATCACAAGGAATACATATGTTAATATATGCTCACTATACTGTCTTAACTTGTTTTTGAAATATAAAATTGGTTAAACTTGTTTAGTGTGTGTATGTATGTTTTGGATCTTAGAATTCTTTGCATATATGTTGAAAGATGTTTTGAGAGCTTAATATGTTGATTGGATCTATGTTTGAGTAGTTTGTTTGTTGCATTCATTTCTATGTATTTTTTCCTTCTTTAAAAAACTCCTTTTCTTTAAAAAACTCCTTTTCTTTAAAAAACTCCTTTTCTTCAAGCTCAACAGCTTCTCGACAGATCTTCGACAGATTCCCTTCTATCAAGCCCTTCTTTCTTCTTGTCTCGACAGATCTTAACAAAATCTAGATCCATCGAGATTTCTGAGTTTCTTCTTGATAAATTCTCGACAGCTTCTTCTATCCATCGAGCTACCTTCTGTCTGGCTGATAGATTCTCAACAGATATCTCCATCCATCGAGCTACGATTTATATTTAAAGGCTGAGCGCGAATTAGATACCATTTCTCACTTCTCTCTCTCGACAGAAACTTCTTTCTCTCACCCCAAACGCTCTTTTCTCACTCAAATCTCCTCACCCGCTCTTTTTTTGCCTAGATCAAGTCTCAAACATTTGGTAAGTGTTCTAATCCTCTCATTTTTCATTTTTCATGCATTTTTAACCTAGGTCTTGGGGTTTTTGAAAGTTTTTGGGGTTTTTAAAGATTTTTGTGAAATTGTTGGGTTAGGTGTTGTTGATTTAATGTTATATGCTCATGCATTACACTCTCATTGCATTTCACCAATATTTCATGCATTTAGATGTGTGTTTGATTATTGTTGAATGTGTGCTAGTAGGTTTGAATTGGGTTTTTACCCATGATGCAATTTAAATTTTGCACGTCACATGTTCATGCATTTTTCATGCAAACATCTTTCCTTTCTTTTCTATTTCTTTGTTTTTGTGTTGTGATTGTGTTCTGTTCTCTCTCTCTCTCTCTCTCTCTCTCTCTCTCTCTCTCTCTCTCTCTCTCTCTCTCTCTCGGATAAATTGCGCATGGCACCCAAGGCGCGTAAATCCACTCCGGGTCGGAACCCTCTTGGTTTCGGGTCTTCTTCTCCTGATCCTATTCCCCCTCTTCGCGTTCGGTTCCGTGATGAGAAGACCTAAAAAGACTTCTTGGAGAACTTTCAGAAACGTGGCGTTCATCCAGAGCGCCATGTTATTCTGTCGGACTTTTCCGACACTTCTCTCCTCGTCGTCATTCGGACTCAGGGCGGGAATCTCTACTTGAGAGTCCCTTTAGGTGTCCCATCATGTTTATAAATGAGTTTTACTCCAATATACATGGTATCGATTCTTCTGTACCTTGGTTTGCCACTACATTTTGAGGTACACATATCATAGTTACCCTAAATCTTATATCTGAGGTATTTTGCAGGTAGCGCATCTTGACTACCCCGATTGTAAACGTCTTCAAATTGTGTCCAGAGACGAGCTTCTGTCTCACTTTTGTGAGACGCCTTCCATATGGGGTGGGAAGTAAAACACCCCATGCTCGGGCTTTGTAAAAGGTCCGAGGTTCCTAAACATGGCAATGACATTTACTCTTACTCCATTGTCTCACTATAACTCTATCACAGAGTCTCGTGCTCGTTTTCTTTTGTCTCTTCTTGAGAACCTCTCTTTAGACTTCCCTTCTCACTTCATCACATCCGTCATCGATGTGTATCAAGATACGACGACCCGTGATAAGCTCATCTTTCTTTCAGTTATCACGCGAATCCTTCGCCATTTTTCCATCCGTATTCCTGATTCTCTTTATTTCACCATCACGGGTGCCATCAGCGCCGGTTCTATTTGACTGAGCGAGGCCCAACTTTGACCGAAGTGGCCACGAATGAAGACAACTGATCATGCAGATCCTGCAACTCCTTCTTCGGCTCCTTCCACCTCTGCTCCTTCTTCTTCTACAGCTAGTGTGATTTTGGAGGCCATTATGGCGCAGCTTCAGTGCATGGATGCTTTCCTTGACTCTCTCACCGATGAGATGTGTCAAATGAACACCCGTGTCAGTCGTATAGCACGTTGACAGGCTCGTTTTGGTGGTTTCGCTCCCTCTCCATCTCCTTCTCTATAGGCTTCGGCAGATGATGATGGTGATGATGATGAGGATACTAGCTCTTCCAGTGATGATGAGATGACGACCTCTCGATGACTTTCCCTTTGTCATTCGTGACAAAAAAGAAGGGTAGTTTTGGGATGAGAGTAATCTTATACTTAGGGGGAGAGTTAGTGTAGGACATTTTTGTTAGGAGGAGTGTTTATAAATCTTGAGGGATGTAGTGAGGTTCTTATGTACTTTTCTTTTCTTTTACATTAGCTTCTTGTATACTGGTCTTTTGACCATTTATTGATATACATTGTACTTATCTTTTGTCATATATGTTTCTTCACTTATCTCTCCATGTGTTGTTTCTTTTCTCTCTTTATACACATGTTTCTTTATGTATGCAATCTTTATTTCTGTTTTACACATGATGTCTTGATAAACAAAGACAGGTTGTGAAAATATACTATGCCATGAACTCTCTTCTTGCAAAGTTTTTTAAGAGTTTGTGTTAGGGTTAGATTTTTTTTTTTTTTTTTTTTTTGTTTTTTGTAATTCAACTAATGGTTATGAGTCTAGTGTTTTAAGACTTCTCTCATGATTCATTTGTTTGTTGTGATTTTGTCACAGATTGCCAAAAAGGAAGATTATAAGGGATATATTTTATGTAATTGGCTAATCCTTTGACAAAACGCACTTTACTTATAATTGGGTAGATCTAGGATGGGTTTAGTACTTCAAGAAACAAGTGTTCAAGTTTAGTATTGAAGTCATGCAAGTATAATCAAGAAACAAGTGAAGGAAGTGCTGTTCATTAAAGATCAACAGAAGTCTCGACAGAATCCTTTCTATCGAGAATCACTGCTGAAGCTCGACACAAGTTGTATCTATCGAGAATTACGAAATCAAAAATTCCAAATCTGATTACAATTATATCCTTGAGTATTTGTGTAGGGTTTCTTTTCTCATAACCTTAGACATAAATAAGGATTATTTTAAGAGTCGTCACGAGTGATGCAAGGGTTGTAATTGTTGTTACATGCATTGTGTGATCAGAGACAAAAATTGCCCTAGTTCATCATACTCTCTGTAGAAGCTACGGTGTCTTTACGCCAAGGGTTTTGTGATCAACGAGCTTCTTGATCTTCACTATTGATGAATTGAAGAACTTTGCAGCCAACAATCTTCCTCAAGTTGATGTGTTAGTCACGTACTGGGATCTGTGCATCATTGGTTAGTCACGTACTAGGATTCGTGCATTGAAATGAGAGATTGCCGCTACAATACAAGTCCAATTGGGTATTGGGATAAGGGTTCAACTGTAGGTTGGTATTAGGTACTGGTATTCCTTTTACTTGTAACCATTTGTTTTGATAATAATGGATTCTCGGGAGTGGTGACCTTTAATTCACTTTGTGGGGTTTTACCTCGGTGGTTTTCTCCATTCGTAAACAAATCACCTGTGTCAAATTTATTTTCTGCTGCATTTAGTTATTTGGTGATTTGTTTGTGCTACCACGCTATTAAATATTAAATTGACTTAATTAATTAACTTGGATAATTAATTGATTAATTTACCAAATGGGTCATTACATTTTTTGCCTATCAAAAGTAACGGTGTTTAACTGTTAAGGATTATAACCACTAAAATAAAATTGATTTCTGGCAAGATTTGCTATAAATTAGCCTGAGGTTAGAGAGAGTTTTTGAAAAAGAGAACTCAGAGAACAGAGACAATAAGGGGAAAGGAAAAAGACAGAAAAGAGAGAGGAAGAAGAGAAAATGAAAGTAACTATGTTTGGCTGTTAGGGACAAAGTTGTCTTTTGAGGACCAAATTGATGGGTTTTAAAATGTTTTAGACCTAGTTGGTATTATCACAAACCTCAAGATAGGTTTATGAAATTTATCCATAATAATAACTTAATCTAATCTACTAATTTTAAAATGAATATATAAAAGTATCCTAAGAACTTAGATGATTCTAGTCTTAAGTCCATAAAATTTTAGGTAGGTAGTAACAATCAAATATAGGCTGTCGTCCCAGACATCAACTCTATTAACCTAGTGCATTTTTGTATCTTATTTTCAAGTCTTGTGGGTTAAAGTCCCATTTGGCTTATTATTCTTTGTTGGGAAAGCTTATAAGAGCGTGCGAACTGCGAAGCAACCTTTGTTTAGTTGGCAGAAGTCTCCAAAAAAGGAAAATTATTGTTTCCTATTATTTTTAACCGCTTTAGTAGGATATGAATGGAATATTCTTGGGCAATGGTGATATCGTAAAGGCAACGCCATACGTTACTTATAGATTACTTATTAAGTGAGAAAGTTAGGTACAATATAAAATTCATTTTACATAAAAACCCTTTAAACTCTTATTATTTCATTTTATTGGTTCTGAATTTTGAAAATCTAATTATTGAATTACATATTGTTATTATATACTTCATACTTGCAAAATTTCAAGAAAATCAAAGATCAATTGTTATATCATTAATCAAATGTTTAAATTTCAAGTTTTATAGGCTAAAATTATGCATAAAAAATAAGTTTATTGATGAATAGTGAATAACAATTGATTTGAACGAAATTTTACCTGCACGTTAAGATCATAAAGAATATGCAATCCAAGCGATAGGTTTTCAAAACTCACACTTAATAAAAATATATATGAGGAGTTGAAAGAATTTCTTTTTAAAAACTCTTTTCTTTTCATAATACTTTTATTTTGAGTTTGTGATTGGTATAAGTATCTTATTTTATTTTATTTTGATCTTTGGAAGAATGACACCTCAGCTCATTGAGAAAAATTTTGTTGTGTCCACTGTCCATTGAAGAGCCATACAGCTATGCAGTATTAGATGTGTTCCTCGCAAATTGATTCGACCGACAAAATGCATAGTATTAAAACAATGCTAAAAAGTAAAAACTATGGCTTTGGTCAAAATATCCTAATCTTGTTTCAGTTGTTAGCTCTATAGTTTGCTTTTCCGACTGATAATTTAGAAGCTTACACAACTCGATTCGTCCATAACTTCGTTGCATCTCCCTCAATAATTACTTTTGTGAACTTTTTGTTTACTGCAAACTCAATTGCCATTGTTGAGAACTTCAACCAATATTTATAGAACCAAAGAATTAATGGATTAAAAGTTAAAACATCCAGATAACAAAAGGGATAAAAAAGATTTAATAAACTCTCAAGAATCACTAGCATATATAAAGATTTAACAAACTCTCAAGAATCACTAGCATATAGGAGTACTTGACAAATATACGCTACACTTTTTAATAAATACTAGAACGAACCTATGGAATTTTTTTGGAGAGAGAGCACAAAGAGCATTTGCTCAATTACTTGTGAATTGATAATAGCTTAATTTTGCATATTTATATCATTATTAAAAAGCATTACCATACTTATTTTGAGTTAATTCATGCATTTTATATTGGTTTTGGAATAATGCTGAATAATCAATTTTGTGCTTAATTGAACGTTATTGCGTTAATTTGTCTTTTGTAGGAAAATGGAATTAAATAAGTTGATTTGTGCAAAACAGAAAATTGGAGCAAGAAGTAGTGTCGCATGTGGCTTCCTTTGTGGCTTTTCTCTAGTATTGTGACTGTTTCTTTCTCTATTTTATTTGTTTAGTTTAATGTTTAGTATTTTATTCGTGTATTTTATTTCAATTATTATGAGTAGCTAAATTTATAACTGAGGTTGAGGATGAAACTTTGTTAAGGATTATCAGTATTATTTATGTGATTTGATTTTTCCCACAATATTTTTCTTTAATGATTTAAATTGTTCTTACTTTATATCAATTGACTAAGATGAGATTCTAGATATGAGTTTAATCATGTTTTTTTCATGATTTAGGATTTGTCTTAATTAATTGAATGCTTGGTTTATTATTTCTTGATTTTAAAATTGGATATCTCTTGTGATTTGTTTGGCTATGAATACAATTGATAATTTGATTTTATACCTAGGAAGTGAAGAAGAGCATGCTTTAGATATTTACATAGAAATTTTAATGATAATGTTTTCTATGGTAGCAAGATTGATTTCTAGATTATCATGTAGTGGTTGAGAAAAATTAATGATCATAAATATATACTGATATAAATTAACAAAATGGATTCCAAAACCTTAATTCATTTATTTAGATTGTTTACATCTCTTTACTGCTTTATATTATATATTTGCTTGGTTTAATTATTTGCTTAGCATATTTAATTTCAAACAACTAATTTTTATTAAACTAGATTAGGATTAATTTGGTTAAGATATAATTAATTTTCCTACGTTCATTCAAGTCTCTGTGAGTTCGTCCTCGTTCTTATCAAAATATACTTCAGTATAGTTTGTACACTTGCAAGTACTTTAAAATTTCACAACAACTTGTAAGAACCGTGTCCTTGGCTAACTTAAATGAGTTTCAAAATGGGTACTTAATTTAAATGATACTTTACTCTTAGATTGAGGGTTTACATATGAAGTCACCACTTCATTATTTTAGAACAAAATCAAGAAAACCAAAAAATAGTAAAAATATACGTTTATTTGATTAAAACTAAAAATTATATTGCTTTTCATGAAAATACATAGTAATAGATTATTTTTTTCCTAGTTACAATCCAAAGGAAAAATTACATCGCTTTAACTTTAGTTATATTCTAAATGTAAGATTTTAAGAAAACATTATGTAGCCCACATTTAAATGATAAATGAAAACTCATGTCTTAAGGATTCTATTTGTGAAAGACGTTATGATGAATAACAATTTCGAAGTAATTCTCAATTAGTATAACCTCTTTGGTTAATAAACACCTTAAAGTTACAAATTTTAAACTCCTTTATGGAAGGAAGTTATGAAACAAATCTTAGTTTAAAAGGGTCCATAGTCTAGCTTATATATATAGCATGTCTCAATCGAAAGGAAATATGTAAGGTAAAGGTCATAGACTAGAGGATTTTTTTACATAGACACTATCATATATTGAGTCTTGTTTTTTCTTTAAACATTTAAACAACTATGGCTGAAAGTATATTTATATTTTTTTTGTTTCTACTTCACTATAAATTTTATCTTACACTAAAAACATAATTTTTCATGGATATATCACAAATCTAGAATCCAAAAGTCAAACTCAGAGAATAGGTTACGATATAGGTGTTAGTCACCTGTCACGCCCAACTTGAAAGTCAATATTCTAGGAAATAACGGCTATATTATGTTATGATCATACAAACTTACAATCCATTTTGTGTCATCATCATAATAGCACATAAAAATTTCAATGAACATAATATTGCTAAATAAATAAACATCAATGAGCCAATTGTAGTCTAAGAATCATGTTCATTGTACTGTCATGTTTGTCTTTATTTTTTTATATTTATCATAAACAATCTGGACTATTGCACATATTCATTCTTTTAAAATCTTCATATCAATCATCTCTCATGCAACATTTCATCATGTCACATTCATAATCAAAGAACATGTTTATCTATCATTCAACCCATATCATCAAATGAAAACATACCATATGCAGAAAATTAAAGAGGTTAGAAAACTTTACCTTCATGCATTACCTCTTGTAAAAAATTTGACGGCACATAACCTACATGGTGTTTAGGGTTTGTATTTGATAAATGGAATTGTTTGTATAATGAGAGAAGGATGTTATGAAGGTGGAAAGTGGTTTTTTTTTTTCTACCTTGGTAGTTGTGTCTATGCAAAGGGTAATGAAACTCTCCCAAAATTTTGTTATTAAACTTAAACCAATGCGATTTTGACACATAATTAATTAAAATCAATTCTTTCTGAGAACCAATTAGAATTAATCATTCCTAATCACATTAGTTAGAAGTATGTTGCGATTTGGTGTTACATACTATTATGGATTTCCCTCGGTATCTTTAGTTATCGAGTTCAGTTTAGATCTTCGACCATATCTATATTATACGAGTATCTCGCTCCACCTGATCATTTCACATGTATGAATTTATTTAGTTTTACTTGCCTATTTTCAACTTCTTTGTCTAGGCTTTTGCTATTGGGTTGCACATTTGTGGGCTTAATTATCCATTTATGACTCCATTGGTATTAGGCTTACTTTGTAAGCTACCTGTTTAATTTTTTTTTACAAAGTTAGAGACTTGTGAAACACGCCATTGAACCACATTACTCTTCAACTGCTCCTCTACACTGTTTTTGCTCTATCCCACATGGATTCTTTGGGCATTTGAAAATGAACAAAAAATAATTTCATATTTATGTGAAATTTTTTTTTATATATAATAATTTAAAAAATTTTATTTGTCTACCCTTCAAAAAAAAAAAAATTGGAAACACTCTCAGTTTTTTTTATGCCAATAAAATTAAATTTTGCTCCATAATTTGTTCTACATTCAGTAGATGAATGATTGCTTGATTGTATACATTAAAAGAGACGTAGCTTGTAACTAGGGGTGTCCACGGGTCGGGTTTGTGCCTGGCCCAGACCCGACCCGAAGTTTTCGGGTAGGTGAAAATCAAAATCGAAACCGACTCGTTTTAATGGTCAAATCATCTGGTTCAAGTCTGTCGGTTTCAAGTAGGTTGTCGGTTGGTTTCGGGTTTTGAAGCTGGTGCCGATATTTGGCTGGATCGGTCAAGACCTGGCCAATATTTGGCCGAATTCGTCGAATCTGGACTAGATCTTGACAGATCTAGTGGATTTCATGCTGCTCTTCATTGGAAAATCAAAAATATCGGCGGATCTGATGGATTGCAGTGGATTTCAAGAAGCTCTTTGTCCGAAAACCTTTGGATGTCGTCGGATTTTGTTGATTTTATGGTAAGGTTAGGTGGCTCAAGTTTTTGGGGAGGAAACCTACCAGCCGACCCGAAGGGATCGGGTCCTGTCGGTGGCGACCTGCCGGAGACTGTCGGATTGATCGGTTCAGGTGGTGGCCGGTCGGTTTCGGGTGGGTTCAGTGGGTTGAACGGGTCACTGGGTTGTGTGGACACCCCTACTTGTAGTATTGAAAATGAGACTATCATGCACCGATTTCAAAATATGAAAACTCATAGAAGATAATTGTAAACTTTATGTATTTGCATTTTTTTTATTGTTGTTGTTGTCAATATATAAATTTCTCTTTTTATTATTTTTGAGAAGGAATTTCTCTTTTTCTCTTTTTATTAGATTGTATAATTTATGATTCTTAAGGAACACCTTGAGAAAAATTCCTGGAGCTGCCATTGATGTGGAAGGGCATTCAACATTAAAAATGGATGACATAGTCTAATCTTATGGGTTAATCAATCTCATTTCACACGTATGAATTTTGTTAGTTTTACTTGCCTATTTTCAACTTCTTTTTCTTGGCTTTTGCTATTGGGTTGCACATTTGTGGGCTTAATTATCCATTTATGATTCCATTGGTATTCGGCTTACTTTGTAAGCTACCTATTTAATTTTTTTTTTACTAAGGCTGGGTTTGGATACAAACCCACGTTTCACGTTTACGTTTTTTTTTTTTTTTTTTTTCAGGCGTTTAAAGGAGTAGTGCGGTTACTGTGCATTACTGTGCGGCTACTGTTCAATGAACAGTAGCTGCAAATGCTGACTTTTCAGCCTTGAACAGTGCATAATGCACTATTCATGGGTCCCACACATCTCAACTTTTAGCATTTTTTTCATTAAAAATAGGTCCCACGGTACTATTCACACATTTAAAAATTATTTTGCTACAGTGTTTTCAGTTCAGTTCAGCAAAATAAGCTGTATCCAAACGGACCCTAAGTTAGAGACTCGTGGAACACACCATTGAACCACATTACTCTTCGACTTCTCCTCTACGTTCTTTTTGTTCTATCCCACACGAATTCTTTGGGCATTTGAAAATGAACAAAAAGTACTTTCTTATTTATGTGGAAGTGCATTCAACACGAAAATGATATAGTCTAATCTTATGGGTTAATCAATCAAAAACCATTTGGCATTGGGATTTTAATTTTGATGTACAAGGTCAGTTTTCTAGGACAAAGCCCTCACATAATTTTTTACGGTTAGGTGAGGTTGTTACTAACTTTTGATTTAATTTTCCATTTGTGTTGGTGACTTTTAGGATTAAACTTTCTTTGCTAAAGAATTTGAGCACTATCTTATTATATTTTCAGTAAAACGTTGGTTCCTTAATAAGTAGAGAATTACTATATTTAGCACAAAAAATAGTAGAGAATTACTATGATTATGCCCAAATAATCTTATCACAATTCACTGTAAGTTTCTTTAAAAAATCTTATCTCCTCTCTTCATGTGTGTGTTAAAAAATACTTAGTATTTTCAACTAAAAAAAAAAAACTTGTCACAATTGATTGCCTCTTACCCATTATTCAGCAAAATCAAAATCAAATTCATAACGTATAATATAACAGGGTCTTTGCCTCTTTGGTTCCACATATGAAATTATGAATTTTCAACGACCCCTCACTTTCCAGTGAGTCCTACGAGTTAAATGCTATTTTTTGAGGGTACGAATTTTGTGTGACCAAATGAATGGACTAAAAAAGTTCGTTGAAAACTTCAATGCCTATTATATACGAAGGGTAGCGTGAGGAAATGTGGTATATTTGTGAAATTACAACTTTAGAGGTTAGTACATTGCCCTTTTGTTTGTTTACGTGTGTTATCTACTAATCCATGATAGTCGGGAGATAACACAGATGAAAGAGAAATGATTTAAACCTTATTTAAAAACAAGAGAAAAGTTAATGAATGCTTAGACATTTGTTAATGAAATATTTTAAGAAAGTTTTTATGAAGGAAAAAAAAAAAAAACAATATTTTGAGTTTTGACAAATTTTTTTTTATTTCCATTAAAAGTAATATAAAAAATATTTTAAAATGATTTATTAATCATTGCCCTAAGGCTACTCGTTAGTGGAACTCAAAAAACATAAAGAATCCTAATAAGTTTTTTTTTTTTTTTTTTTTTTGATAAGCAAGAATCTTAACAAGTTGAGTTTAAAACTTTTTTTTTTTTTTTTTTATAATACTAAGTATTTTAACACACACAAAAGAAAAAAGAAGAAAGTCTTAAAGAAACTAAAAATGATTTATATCCAAAATGATCTTTTTTTTTTTTTTAGAAATATCCAAAATGATCTAACTCTTGAATACATATATAATTTGAGTTAAAACTCTTAACCTCCTTGACTTTGTCATTGGTTGGAGGGACCAAATTTATTATTGTACAAGGTGTATTCAATTTTTTTATCCTATGTTATTGAACTAAACGCCTAATATCGTCTTAGGTGAACCAAATTATTTAATGGGCCCCGTGCAGCTACAGAAATGAATGACCCATAGTCAACTGGACTACCGGTGGACATGAATAATGCCAACGAACGAATAAACAGCCTTGAATCTCCAAAAACTGTTTAACCAATATTAATATATTTAAAAATAAATAAATTGGAAAGCCACATAAAATTATTTTTATAAAAATGAGAATGTTGATTTTTATTGTTTATTTTAAAAAGAAAATTTCTCTTATATTTTAAAGTTATAATTTATACATAAATTTTGAATATAAATTCTCTTAAAATGTGCCACTATAAAGAGTATTTTTTTTTTTTTTTAGAAATAATTATAACATACTGCTAATCCCGCAGCTCGAACCATTTTCCTCTTAGACTCCCAAGCACTTAGTATATAAGGAGATGCCAACTCAGCTGTAAAGAGTATTTTGGCTTAATGACATTGTAAGATTCTGTCTAAGTGTGAATCCATTTTACTTATTATAAACAAATATGTATATACCATTATCTTTTCTCACACTATTTCCATTGATGTTATTGCTGGTGTCGGCACCACAAATAGCCACTGCCAACACCACCATTCCCACCATTATTGCCGTATCAATACTTAAGATTCACATTAGGTGCAATACCTATTCAATGGCTGAGATTGAAAGTTAAAAAAACAACTTTCAATCTCAACCATTAAATAAAATATTTTAAAAAAGAGTTAAAAAGTTAAAGTTAAAAAATAAAAAATGTTAAAAAAAATTGTGAAGAAAGTAGAGGTATTGCACCAGGTGCAATACTCTAGGTATCACACCTGATGTGAATTCCAATACTTACATTATCATTTATCATCTTTATTATTACCACCTTAACCATTATCGTATTTATTATCACCACCTTAACTATTGTCATCTTCACTCCCATTAGTTGTTGCTATCACTACTACCATTGCCATCATTGCAATAATTGTAGCTACTATAACTACAATAGTACCACCACCATCAGCAGTTCAACACCATGACATCATACTAATTCAAAATTGAAATTAAAATTGGTGTAATTGAAATTTCCGATTTAAATTACAGTCTTTTTAAAATTTTAAATATTTAATAAATCCTTCATCCAAACATAGCTTGAATTTTGTTGGTTCCCATATTACTATTTAAAATAAAATTTTTGCGAGAATATCAGTTGACTTAACTGTTGAAATTAATCGATGTTTTAAAAGCCATACTGTTTAAAGAACAAAAAATTAAAAATTAAAAAAAAATTTGAAGAAGTTTACCATTTTGAGGTTGGATGAAAGTTTGACTAAATGTGGGATTTCTATGGAATAATTAATTAAAGTACAAATTAAAATAATAAATTTATAAAAAAATAGAAACCTTAATTCAAAAAATATATATAGAAATTTAAATAATTATTAAATGCAGTTGCACAACTTATATAAGAAAAATAGAAAATAAAAAAGTAAAAAAAATAATATTAAAATATAATTATTCCTTCAAGTACAAAGCCTAATTGCATTAAAAAAATAAATAAATAATTAGAAGCTTCACATTCAGTCATGGTAAGTAAATAAAGTCATAATATGATTTTAGTTATAAATTTTTTTTATCAAAAAAATTATTTAAAAAAGTAGTAAAAAATTTATTTATTTATTGGCATGCATGGAATTAATTAATATTTTTTTCTCAAAAAAAATTAATATTTATTGAGCTTGTGTTTAGCTTATAAGATAAGGATTAAAAGTTAATTTCACCAATCAAAATTTTATTTCCTAAATATGATAGTGCATAAAATACCACATCATTTATAATTTTAAAAGATGGGGTATTGGATACACTTTTAGATATGTAATATTTTATCTAAACTATAAAATGGATCGATTCCAAGCAAAATGGAAAGCATCCTCACACAATAATTAAGAGGACCTAGGTATGAAACTTTACAATTATTATTCCATATTTTTCTAAAGAAATTAATTGGTTAACTCACTCTGACTTTTCTTAAATTTTTTTATAAAAAAAAAAAAAAAAAATTCACTCTAACTTGGTTTGATCTAAAAATAATTTGATAGATTAACCGATTGAAACATGGTTTCTAAAAAGAAATAAATGAGTAGCTAGACGTTTTTTTTAATAGAAAAATGGGTAGCTAAGTTTATTAGTATTATTATAAGAATCAAATGAGCTGGTTGATTTATGGTTAATCTAATGAGATTGGAAAATTCAATATGATTTTTAAAAGACAGATCCAATGAAGCTCTAGTAGATTAAAAATCTAATTTTAATAACCAATTACTGACATTAACATATTTTTAAACATTATTTATAGGATATAGCTTAGGTTCAATACATCAGTGCATTAGATTTGATACAATCATACAACACATGTTTGTATTGTATTGGGTCTAGTGTACTAATGCTCTGTAACGAAGTTTAACCCTTATTAATATTATTTTTTCCCAAACAGAATACTTTCTTAAATTTATTTATTTATTTGATTCAATAATACATTTATTTATTTTTAATTCCCAATAATACATTCTTTTTTTCTTTTTTGAGGAGCAACCAATAATACATTCTTAATTCAAGCAATTCATGTGGATGCTATACGGAAAGTGTTTTAGTAATACTTTACTAGCTCAAAAATCCTAAAAGAATCTTTCTGTAAAAAAATATATCCTTCAAAGAATCAAGGAAATCTGACTTAAAAAGGTTGAAAACTTAAAATAATAATAAATATAAAAATTTAATTTTAATAACTAATTATTGACATTAACCTATCTTAAAATATTATTTATAGAACCGAAACGTAACCCAATAACCCTAACTAATATTATTTTCTCCCAAATAGAATACTTTCTTAAATTTATTTATATTTTTGTTTCAATAATACATTATTATTATTTTTTTTTAATTCCCAATAATACGTTCTTGATTCAAGCCACGTGGATGCTATACAAAAAGTGCAAAGAATCAAGATTCAAGATACTCCAATAAGAGAAAACTTAAAATAATGATACTAATAGATATGAAAATTTGAACCACTGGGGAAAAGCTGACGACAGCAGAGATCGAGGAAGTGACGTTAATCTTCTATGACCACAAATCCCGATATAGAATAAGGGCCGTTTGATGAGATCGAATGAATATAAAAAAATAAGAGTGAGCATTGCACGCCACGTGGTCCCCCCCCCCCCCAACACACAGGAAAAATAGCTAAACTATTTTTCTTACATTTATGTTGAAAGTTGAAAGGTGAAAGTTGAAAGTGAGACACAACAACAAACCGGACCCAACAGGCTCGGAGAAACCTAAGCCAGTGCACATAAACGGCATGCAAATGGAAACCCACCACTTACTGACAACTGTCGGCAAACATTAATTGTCAAACAAAGGTAATGCTGTGTTATACAATTAATAATAATTAAATCTACCACTATAAATTATTATTATTATTATTATGATACCTTAACACCATCCGATTGGTTTCTTTATTACTGTTATTATTATCACATGTATAATGTCTCTGCCTCCAAAGGCTCCAACTAAAAAAAAAAAAAAAAAAACTAGTTATTACAGAATAACTAGTATTTCCCACTTGTCGTCCTGGAGTGTGTTCTTCACGCGCTTCAATTTAACCTATTTCACCTGAACTTTAGCAACTTTTTTTTTTCTTTAATCAAACAGAATAATTATGTTATGACAAAATTTAGTTACAAATTTAGTTGTAACTTTACTTAATATTTTTTTTTATTTGAGTTAAATTTTGATAAATCTACTATTAGATTACGTCTTTTTTTATTTTTTATATCTACATGTTTTATGTCAACAATAAATTGTTTAAATTGCAAAATTTTATAATTTAAAGTTATGCATAAAATATAAGTTTATAGATCATATAGTAAATAATATTTGATTGATACAAAATTCAATGTGTATTACGAGCGTAAAGAACATGAAATTCAACGGTTAGATTTTTAAAATATGTAATAATGCTTATTTTATTGTGTATTAGCTAAACTTTGTCATTTGTAGTATATTATATAATATATACTTCATATTTACATTTTGTGAAATTGAGATCTGTCTCAAAAAGAAGTGTGGAAAATTTATATCATATACATCTTCGTGCATATGAGTACCTTCAAAGAGAAAAAACATAGTTTTAGTTTAAGGATATAATATAAAACACTAGTCTTGATGAAACATAATTTTAGGATTAGAGTTTTATTGTTTTTACTGTAATTTTATTATTTGTTACGTTTATTTAATTTATGCAGTAGATTCCATCTCAAAAAAAAAAAAATAATAATTTTATGCAGTAGATTGATTTATATTTTGTCTGTTGTTCTCTTCAGAGAATAAATAATAATAAATGTATGTGCATTTTTTTCCAACACATTTAATGGTACAGAAAAGTAGGGGATTATATTAGGATGCCTTGATACATGGCATCCCATATAAAAGATGTTGGAACTTCAAATACATGTGAGGGATCACAAAACATAGCTATATAGTCCTCACTTTATAAGCTCTATACATAGTCAATGGGTCTATACATTACATGACTTCCTTTCACAACAAAATAGAACCCAAAAAAAAAAAAAATTCTAGTCATAGGCCTCTCTCTCTCTCTCTCTCTCACACGCACACATAAAAACACCATCTATATTTGGATTGAAATCCGATATAATTGCATGTGCAATTAACCCCTCCTCCTTCTCACAACATCTTTTTTTTTACTAATTTTACTTTTTTTACTTTTTCTCTTTTTTTTTTTTATTCAATTATCTCAATCCTCTATATTTAACTTAACCACTCCTAATGAAGAGAATGTCCACACTATGAGGATAGGCTTTTTTGGGGTCCCAAATAGTCCTTGATCATTCACAATGAAAAATAATTTTAGCATATAAGTATAATCAGTTGTGTGGAAGAGACTAATTAGTGAAAGCTCATGTTGAGTAAAAATAAGTTTATTTTACGGGCCAACTACTCTGAGGATAAAATTACTTTTATCTATAATACATATAAAATTGACAATATTTGACTTTTGGTTGACTTCATATATTTTGCCACATAAAATTTGTTAGGCCTCATAATTTTGCACATTATTATTCTAAGAACTGATAGTTCCATATACAAATACAATTATAATAATTGTTCATTAATAAATATCATAATTATCATGTTTATATTTTTTAGGCAAAAAAAAAGGGAAAGAAAGAAAAATTTACGATACGGGTACCAACTAGTATTAAGAATTACTATTATGCTACAAATTTATTAATTTTTTTTAATGCATTTTAAGTAGAGGAGGAGAATTTAAAATATAGACATCATAGTAACAAATTGAGAAGAGTGTTAATTGACCTAAAAATCATTATCAGTTTCTCACCACAAGTCTTTTAGTTACTACTAGTAGATTATTCTATTATTTCTATCAAGAAAACAGTAAGGCCATGTTGGCCATCTATACTTTTTTTGTTTTGTTTTTTATTATAGAAAATTTTGGTAAGTAACTTAAATTCATTAAATTACGAGACACCTATATATGTACGATTGGTGTTATTGTGTGTAACGTACGTGAGCCCCATGTAATTTCAAAATTATTTAGCTCAGTACTGTTCGATTCGATCACACCCAAAAACGAATATTAATTTCCATTAAAAAACAAAAAAGCGAATAGTTTTTGACCCAAAAAAAAAAAGCGAATAGTAGCTAAAGTACGAGTAATTAAAGTTTTGTCCTAAACCTCTATCTACACTTCATAGGATTCATAGCTAAACTTAAACTTATACTTACGCTGCAATAATGAGAGGCTTTAGATGTCTACATTGCCTTCAATTGTATGCTTTAAACTTAAACGTATACATTTTGGCCAATTACCTAACTTGTTCGATGGCACCCCATACCTAAGAGTCGAGAGTAGGGCGGTAGAGTAGAGATTTCTAACTATTTTAAGGGAAGGAAAAAAAAAATAGTACTACATTTTGAAATATGGTGTTAGATTTATTTACACAAATATCTTTCAACTGATGATTATAATATATCTCAGCAAAAAAAGATTATAATATATGAATATAAACAACTTATAACTTATAAAGCATTAGCACCAAGCTCAATGCAATTTTTAACTAAATTGACTAAAAAAAAATTATTTTTTGTTACTTTAGCTAATTTGTTATTCATAGACAATTATATCAACCTCAATACTTTATATCTATTCCATTTAAATGTCATGTTTACTGTCAAATTTTTTTTTTAAATTTTTTTTAACAATTTCATATCAAACAAAGATTTGCCACAAATCTGCTAGCAACATTCAGATCAACTACCATTTATCAACCAAATTCGGCAACGCATAAATCCTCCACATCAAACCCAACCACTATCTGTTGCACTCGATCTTTGCCAATCCGTCACAATTTTTTTAATAAACTTTGTTAATGAGTAGTAACTCAATAGAGGTAATAAGTTATTGTTCCTTTGTTATTTGTGAATGCTAAACTGCTGGGATAGATGCATGATGCTTTTATTGGTGCTTAGCTATAGTTTCACTAAAATGCTAATCTAACTAGCCTGATAAGAATGCTTGTATGGCTTTTTAGAACTTTATTTTTATTTTTAAATACTACTATTCTTCTATTCAAACGATTTTAAATCAAATAAATTAATGAAAAAAGTTAGTTAAAATGTATTATAAATTGTCTAAGTTTGTGGTTTCATTTAAATTGGTTATTCAAATTTCAAATTTTATAATATACCCATTTGACTATTAGAGTGATGTCATTTTACCCCTTGTGCCACCTTAAAAAACTACAATTTATATATTTTTATAAAAAATGATATCAATACATAAGTTGTGAATAATTAAGTATAAACTAAAACACAAAAAAATGAAATAAAATTTTATTTTTTTATTAGAATGACAAAAAAAGCACATTATTATTTAGCTTTTTTTAATGGGTGCTATTACACTTCCGTTAAGGAGAAATCTATTGACTCTCACTCTATTAGAAAGCAACAAAAACAAGAGAAAAGTTAAAGGATGCCCTAAACACTTTGATTTAGACAAATATTTTTAGAAAATTTTTATGGGAAAAAAAATATTGGTTTTTTTAAAATTTTATTTTTTTTATATATATTTCTCATGAAAGTGGTATTAAAAATTTTTCTAAAATGATTCATTAATAAATGTTCTAATGACACTTGTTAACTAGACTCCAAAAATAAATAAATAAAACACTTTTTTTAATTGACCCATATGCGACTGCACTACAACCACAATAAAAAACTCAACATTTCTTTTGAGAGATAGCTTTAACCTATAATGTCTACTTTTGATAATTGTTCTTTATTACTAGACCAATATACTAATTGGTTTTTGATATAGGAGATAATTGAATTCCAAATCTCATATTTGACGACAAAAAAATTTACTAGTTGTGTTGGGCTATGTGAGAATTAGTTGTATTTGATCTGGATTATAATTTGAACCAATATAAAAGTGTTACGGTTTTTAATGAGATATTTTTTGAGACCTAGTCCATAGAGTGGAGCGCTCAAGGACAAGCCTCCTTGGGGTCCCGAGCCAATGCCCAAGGTGAAAAATTTTTGGTCCTTTTTTAACTTATTGTGAATCATCTTTATAAGATATAAATACCGTTGTTTCATATTAAAGTTTAATATGTTGTTTTGAGAGAATAAAATTATACTAACTTAGCTGGTAATTTTTCCCTCAAAATAGTGAAATTATTACAACTCCGTAGAAGTAAGCAAATTGTTGAACCAAGTAAATATTATTTTGTATTATTTTTTCTCTTTTTATTTTTATTTTTATTTTTTACATCTTATAAATCTAAAAATCCATACATATTCCCTATATGTGAACTAAGTACTGAGCTTAACAACTATTTCCAAACATTGGCCCGATTGACGTTATTTGTATTTTTTAAAAATACATATAGATAAAAAGTGTATAAAAATATGTATAATATTATTTAAATACTAAAAACTGTTGTTAAAAATATATTACCAAACACCCCTCAACCTTGATCACTTTCCATGTAAAAGCAAGAGATGGTCCCTTATAAGCACCTCAAGCTACCTCCCCCAGCTAAAAGCAAATCTATCTATAATGTATATTTATAGATATAGGCCCCCTCACCTCACGCGCCTGCCGTGTAGGATAAGAAATTACCCGTTCAAGGAATAAAACAGAGTAAGTAACAAGAAAAAAACAAAGAGAAAAAGGAGAAGAAGAAGTCTGACGTGGCATACAACTATACAAAGGTACTCACGTTAAGTTGAATGAATGAGAAAAAAGGAAACTGTCCCCCCCACCCTCTCAAGTATCTGACAAACAAATGTTAAATCATGACTGGCTCAATGCGTTTTCAGCTTCCTATTGGTTTGCTTTAGTACCTCACTCGTACGGACGATGTTGACGTGTTTTTTATCTTGTACTACTTTGCTCTCTCTGCTCTGCTCTGTTCCGCACAGTCTTTCTCTCTCTCTCGCTATCCAATTTGAAAAAAAAAAAAAAAAATCTTTGCAATTAAAAAACAAAAGTCATTGTTTAATCTTTCTTTCTTTCCTTAATTAAACTCTGCCACTTCCTTTCTCTCTCTTCTTTTTGGGGTATTTTACTTTTTTCTTAGCATAAATAGACACAGATGACAGATATATAGACCATAGTCATCACTCATCTCTGTCATCATGACTTTTCCACCATGATAAATTTTTTTATTTCTTTATTTATTCCTATTCTATTAAAATAATATTTAAAAAAAATTTCTTCTTTCGGGTCTTTTTATTGTGGGTTTTACCAAAACAAGCAAAAAATGAAAGTATTCCGTTGGCAACCTTTGAATTTAAGTATTTAACAATACCATAATTATTATAATTTTTTACATGGTAAAGGAAAGTAGGTGTGTTGCCTGTGTTTCCCTTCTTCGGTTGTGGCTAAGAAGAAACGACTACTAAGAGTCAATCAATCACAATTCACAACAAAAAAAAAAAAAAAAAAAAAAAAAAAAAAAGCTCCTATTTTATCTCTCTTATTAATATCTCTATCTGGGTCTTCTTCTGTTTTTGTATTTGATATATATATATTTTTTGGTTACTTTAAAAACAAGGCTTAGATTTTGTTGGCAATCTACCTTTTTTTGGGTCTCTTCTTTCTCCCCTCTTGAGTAAAAAGCTTTCTGGGTTTTTGCCTATTTGGTAAGATTTTCTTGTTCCCACTTTTAACTCTTTTTTCCTTATCCGAACACTTTCTTGTATGGTTGTTGAAACTATTTTGAGTAGAAGAAGATATATATAATACTATAGCTTCGTTTTTTTGTCTTATGGTGGTATTCGAATCAATCGGTCACTGAAGATATATACCAAACCCCCCATAGACACAGGTCTTCTAGGTCTTTGCTCAGAGTTCTTTTCCTTCTTTTTTTTCCTTTCTTGGCCACTTCCTTTCTCAAAAGCTTTCTGGGTTTTTGCTTATTTTGTAAACCCAACTAATAATATCATCCTTCTCTTTTTCTTGGGGCTTGCTGACAGCTATTAAAACTGAATTGAAGTAATATCTTGAATTCTACCTCTCTGGAATATTTTTTCAGTGTGTTCTGCACTCTGCAAGCAAACCTCACATATTGATTCCTTCTTCCTTTTCTTTCTCATCAAGGGATTTCTGGGCCTTGGCCTATTTGGTAAGAATTTTTTTCATTTCTTGTCTATATTTCATACTCTTAATTTGTACACACATTTTTGACATAATAAAAAGACTACTCCTTTATGCATTAGAGATTTGTGTGTGTGTGTGTATGTGTCTGTGTTTGTGGGTCATATATAGTGAGCTTCATTCATTTTGTTCTCAAAGGTGAAGAGAGATGGTGAGAGGAAAGACACAGATGAGGCGCATAGAGAATGCCACAAGCAGACAAGTGACTTTCTCCAAGAGGCGAAATGGGCTGCTAAAGAAGGCCTTTGAGTTATCAGTTCTTTGCGATGCAGAGGTCGCAATTATAATTTTCTCTCCTAGGGGCAAGCTCTATGAATTTGCAAGTTTCAGGTTAGGACTCTAGGACTACTCAACTAGTGTTACAATATTTTCTTTACTTTTTTTTTAATGGAATCCCATGCCTTCTCATATGAATTTTAACATTCCTATATATAGAAATGAGTAAATTCTTTCATTATTTTCATTTAAATTTTTTTGGACAATCATTTGTGTTCATTTAGTAAGTACTAAGTTTCATGCATATGTCGGTATCGGTTATTACACTTTAGGGTTGTATTTCTCAAGTAAACTTTCTCTCTATACAAAGCAGAATCTTTGAAAGCTCTCACTCTCTCAATCTCTCTCACACACACAGTGACACAGATACAGATCTTAATCAACATTCATTTTAGAAATGATCCATGATATCTTTTCCTTCTCCATTTTTTCCCCTCTTGCCTTCTAAAGTGGGGCTTTAGTTTCTTGTCTGTCTTTCATGGAAAGAGATAGAGAAGAGAAAGTTAAATCGCAACTAAGCCCAAGTAATGGAAACCTTGATTGTCATTAATGTTCTTCAATCGTTTGTTTAACTTCATAAGTCAAATAGAAGAAACAATTGATGATAGGCTAGAGTTTCTTTGACTAATCTCATCTTCTTTTTGGACAATTTCTGGTCTAATTACCAAGAAATTTACTGGACCGGACATGGTTTTGGAGCAGATATGTGCAAGTACAACTCGACCATTAGTTCAAAATTTACAATTTACAAGAACCATAACGAGTTTTGAAGTATTAACCACTAATATATTTAGGCTTTCTATCAACAATAAAGTAGGTAAGACATTGTACTTCTTTGGTTTATTTTTTAGTGGAGCATAATATATACACCAAGTTTCTTGGACAGTGGGTCGGAGTGTACTAGGGGGATCACTGACATATATATGTGAGAGAGAGAGAGAGAGAGGGGCAAAGAATGAAGGTCTACAGTTTTCTGTTTTGTGTTGGGGGGGGGGGGGGGGTGGTGGTTGGGATCTGAAGGGATTTTGGATGGAATTCATTTTCATTCCATTTCCAACAAAGAAATTATTTTTGTTTAGGATAGAAGAAAGAAAAAGATTACTATTTGCTAACGTAGGATTATGATGGATGATCACACCATAATATGGTGCACCCTCATGCATAGAATAACCATACTTGATAAACAATGTTACTTCATAGGCATAGTAATGTTTGGATAGAAAGATGTGGCTTTTGGGTAAGGTTATAACTCTTGGGTAGGATACATTTGTTTACTAACAAATATGTTCATTTTCAAGGGATGAATAGTAATCTATAAATAGAGGTAGTAATGTGAATGCAACTACCGTATATAAGTATCAATTATAATAGTCCTAATCTCCATCTAAACAACAACAACAATAATCAAACCTTAATTCCATAATTTTGGGGTCCGCTATTGTTGTTGTGAAGATAAAAAAACTTAGGTACAATTCTAATAGGGTCATGTCCTAATCTCCACCCAAACAACAACAACAGCAACAATCAAACCTTAATCCCACAATTTTGGGGTTTGCTATTGTTTTTGTGAAGATAAAAAACTTAGGCAGACTTCTTGAATAGTTAATATAACATATAGAGATACACTTAAATTCAAAAGGTCCAAGCCCAATGGATATGAGCTCAACTATGTTATATTAACCACTCATCATTATTCAATGTGAGACTTTACTCACACGTGTATATCCAACAACTATAGATACTCAACAGACTAGTCGTAATCAGTTACATGTATTCTTTTAATTCATTCTATCCGAGGTCATACTTTTTGTTATTTTCATAATTAACATGTCATATTTTACTACTTATATTCCCATCCAAACCCTTGAAAGTTGAAATCTTTTCTATTTTGGATTTACTTGATTTTTGTAATGTTCGTTTTTGATATGTTCACCCTGTGTACTTGGGTGTCTCTCCCTTTTTGATATCAATAAATCTTTATTACTTATCAAAAAAAAAAAAAAAAAATACTGAATGATTTTTTTTTTTTTTTTGAAATTAGTAATTGGTTTAAACCTTAGTTCTATTTATATCCTAAGAGCATGATGTTTTAACATTTAGTTAAAAATGCTCCTGATACGTTTATGGCTTTAGTTATCTTTCTTGGATGAATAAGTGAATCTTCATTTTCTCTCATTGTTTTTGGTAGGATGTGAAATCTCAAATGTTATACTCTAGCTATCTGAGGCAGGTAAAAAATCAGTAGATTTGACAATGAAACAAGACAGATAATAGTTTGCAACCTCACGGTCATAATGCTTCCCCCCTCCCCTTTCTTTTTAATTTAGTTCATCATCATCATCTTCTTTGATAAGTATGCCTTAAGCCTTCCTTGAATCCTGTAAGCGTGAAGCTTAAGCTTGTTTGAGAGCTATATTATATACAGTTCTAGGGTCTAAAGTTGCTCCCACCCAACCATGTTAATTGCACCTTTTTTCTCATGTACGTGGTAATCTCTCATAGGATTATGTTATTACATAATTAAGACAGACTATCAACTATTTAACACCTGATCTTAATTTATTCCAAACTTGAGCCGAAGCACATGTATGGCTGATTATCTGACTAAAGAAAAATATTTCTAGGCTTTTGATTGTAAGTTTGGAACTAATTATGTATATATATTTATCAAATCAGAAGGTTGGCTATAAAATATGGTAGCCTTTCCTTTCCCAAATCTTCTCATCTTATTAGTTGAATTTAAATTTTTTGCTTATTGAGAAAAAAATAGAATGTTCCACTTGACTAGAAGGGCCAGTTGGAATTAATTATCATTAATCAGTGATGACTGAGGCCTTGAATTTTTTTATTTTTTATTTTTTTTATTTTTAAAAAAACCTTGGCTAGGACTCCTCACTTCACATGGTTTGATTTTGTGAGCATCTTATTTTGAATTTCATATCAAATCTCAAAGTCAATTTCTAATTAGGGATGGGACAAAAAAGGCCTTCTCAAACTAATTAAATATTTTATATTCTGAACCTGTCTAAACCTTATTAAGTTATGAATTTCATTTCAAACTCATCATATTTATATTTGAAAAAGCCAAACTTAACCCAAACGTAACTGTTCATCTTTTTTTTTTTTTTTTGAGGAAAACGTAACTGTTCATCTTATTATTAATAAGATGGAACAAGTCAAGGTAACCTAAAATTAAACTATATAATATAATTAATCAAATTCAAGTATTAATTAGAGCTTCTATACTAACTTTTTTAGAGATCTTTTATACTAACTTAAACAATATTTATAATATAGTTTAAATATAAGCAAGTACTATAACTAATAACTAGCCAATTACTATCACAATTCATTATGTTCAAATCAATTGAAAAAATTGAAATTTCAATATATATATATATATATATATAATTTCACCGGGTACATTTAATTTCAAAGTATTCAAAAAAATATTTGGAAACCAACACATAAGAATAGTTTAACACACATCACTTCCTCGTTCCTCTTTTCCAAGCATTTTTAATTATTGTTTGTACATGTTCAGTATGTAACACATCCGTACTTTCCAATTTGTAGATTAAGGAACAATGGTATAGAAAACCTACATTTCTTATTCATTTTTAAGAGAGAAGAAAGGTGCACATTTACTATTGTAAAATTCTAATTTTAAAAAAAATATATTTATAATATGGTTGCTTAAATAATTGAAATGTAGGCTCGGGTGAGTCTGGATGCTCAAGGTGTATAACCTAAAGCATTCCCAAGTCCTAAAAGGTGTTAAAGTTTGAACCTAAAAGGCTAAAACTAACCGCATATCTCTACCCCACCGCCCCTCTTTTATTTTTAAGAAAAAAAAATTCTCAACTCTTACTAAAGGGTCGGATTGAATCAAAACCCCGCTGAACTTGAACATCTACCCTCCTTATTTTCTCCATTTATTTATTTATTTATTTTTTTGATAAGTAATGGAAGATATATATTAAAGAAGAACGCAGCCCCGTACATAGGGTCCGCTTGGTTGGGGTGAAAAGTGGGGGATGGAAAATAAAGAAGAGAAAACTAAAAATGAGTGTGTTTTATTGGGACGGGAGAGGGAGGGGGGGGGGGGGGATAGTGAGGTCCGGCAGTTTTCTCTCCGAACCCACCAAAATTTAATCCCCCCCAAAATAGATAGAAAATGGGGAGAGAAGAGAGAGGTTGATGGAATTATCCATCTACCCCTAATCCTCCCCCACAACAAGGTAACGTTGATTTATTTTTTCTTTTTCAATTTGAACTTATACATTTGGTTTTTTTTTTTTTAATTTTTTAATTTTTATTTATAACTCAACTTTGGTTTTTTTCTTTTAATTTTTATAATAAGATATTCAAAAAAAAAAAAAAAATCTACTAGGGACATGAGAGTAAATTTATATAATCTAATTTTTCTATCATTTTTTATTTCTCATTTTCCATCCTCCTAATTAATTACATCTGAGAGAAAACTAAATCTTTTCTATTCTTTCACAATTTTAACTACAATAGAGTCATAATACCATGTAGAGCACATAACCGATCAGTATTACATGTTATAATTGGCACAACTATAGATATTCATCATGTCATTGCCGTAGCCTAATTTTACGTGGTAAAATTTGCAATACATCTAGCACCATTCTTATCATTACAAATAATTCATGAATACTAACATGTTAATCAAGAGTTTTGTAACTTTACTAATTAACACATTTTGGTGTTTCTAACAGAGATGTCTAAGTTTCAAAACATTAGTATGCACTTTTACACTAAATTAAACATTTTTACTACTCAATTGTCATGATATTTCTTCTAAAAAAAATTGTCATGATAATTTATAATTTTCTAACATATTTAACATCGCATAGCTATAAGTTCTAGCCATCCAAAAAATATTTAAAAACCATAATACCACCTAAATTGTTATAGAAATCCTAGCTTTTGTTTAAATAAAATAAAGAATACGGATCTTTTAATAATAATTTAATGCATAATTGAGTTGGGTTTGGGTACCTAAGGTGTAAAATTCAGGCCTTTACCAAACCCTAGCAGGTTTAAAAATTAGAACTCTAACCCTTCCCATACCTCTTATAAAATCCGAAACCCTAAATAATTATGGTTGGATTGGGTTTAAAAACAGACTAAACCTTAGACATTGCCATCCCAATAGGATCTGGAGATTTTACTTTTAAAATTTACTGTGTTCTTTTATGGAATTTAGTTGGTGCTTCCAAAATTATGAATCCCTACTGGTCAAACACTACAATCTGGCTATGAAGTACATAAAATTTTAAGTACCAAGCTCCCAAGAGTGTCAATGTTTCCTTCTAAACTAATAATTCTCCTTATCCATGTATGCCCTGGTCCTTAATGAATTAATACCATATTTTGTATGTATGATGGTATGACAAATGTGTATTTATTACGTGTGCTATAGGTTTATGACTTGTTTGTTTACATGCTGATTCATAATTTCCCATGTATAAACACAGGCTATCAACCCTTTTGGTGTTAAGTCCAACTCATGTTGAAATATTTTTGAAGTTTTTTAGTTGGTTTTGGAATCCTACGTCGATCAGAAGGATGATAATTATTAGGAGTGTTAGTCCCTCATTGATTAAAAAAGAACTAGGTAAGTGCAATAGTTCCTACAAATAAAGTGGTATATTTGTGAGGTACTTTTGGGTGTACTAGGACTTTGGGTTAGTTTTATATTTGTGAGAGTTAATGACATTTTATGAGTGTAGTTGTAATTCTTAGATTATTATTGATGGTGGATTTTATGTTTGCATTGCTTGTGGATATGGGCATAAAAGTTTTCCGAACCACATTAAATTTTGTGTTGTGGTTTTTGCTATTTTATTATTTGCGTGTGGAAAAGTATTGTCAAAGACATTTGGTGCAACAAAGATTGATTAAGGCATTGTATGAAAAGTAAAAAGAGTCCGCCACAATGCCTAATGATGAATTAGAAAAGCTTGAGATGTAGGCATTGAATACTTTTCGTTTGTGTCTAGCCCTAAAAGTAAAGCAAATTATGTTGAATGACACTTGTTCTAAAAATATATATATATATATATATATATATATTTAGAGGATATATATGTCAAAGTCATTGAGAAATTGGTTGTACTTGAAGCAAAAAGTTATATCAGCTAAGAATGGAGGAAGGTACTGACATTTGAGATCATTTGAATCCTATTAATAGATTGATTACTCAAGTTTTAAGGTGAAGGCTGAAATTGAGGAAGAGGACTACAAATTATAATCAAGCACTAACTTTGTTGCTTTTTAGCATTCCTTCCTTTGTATGATACCATGGTGACTACACCATTAGTTGGTAAGTAGAAATTTAAATTAGAAGAGACGACAACAATTTTGATGGAGAGGTCAAGAAGTTAGTGAATGATTCAAAATCTAGGGAATTTGTGGTGAAGCCCAATTCAAGTTGCAGTAGGAGTTTGTCTCGTGGACTGATCGGGAGAACTCAAGATCAAAATCTAGACCAAGGATATTAATGATGTGGAATGCTACTATTGTCATGGGATAGGGTATTACCAGTATCAATGCAAAGAAGTTGAGAACTAAGTTAGAAGAGTTAAAAGAAAAGTAGTGATAGTCAGTCTCTAAATACTACAATTTTTGCAACAAATAGTGAGGATGATGATTGTAATGATGTTCTTAGGGTTAGCAAAAGTAAAGATTGGTTTGATATGTACGTGGTTTTTTATGAAGGTTGTGTTAGGCTAATAATATGGAATGTAAAGTTATGATGATAGGTACAATTAAAGTAAAGATGTTTGATATGATCGTGAAAGCCTTAGGTAATGTGAGACACGTACTTGAACTTGAAGGAAAATTGATTTTGTTAAGCTGATTGGATTCTTTAGGTTATGGATATTCTATATAAGTTGGAGTGATGAAAGTTATTGAAGGGGGTTTAGTAGTAACGAAGGGAGAGAAGACTTTCGAAAATTTATGCACATTGATTGGTCTGACGGCTAAAGGTGGATCCTTGTGTTGGAGAAAAAGTAAAGAGGAACTTCTGGTTAAAACATTGTAAAAGAAAGATAATCATGGATTAAATAAAATAAAATATATAGAGAATGTGATTGATTCAGTTGGGAAGCCAAGTTCAACTGAGAAGTTAGGCTGATTGGATTTTGTAGGTTATGGATAATCTACATAAGGTGCAATTATGAAAGTTACTATTTTACTTTTTATTTTTAATAATTTATTAATAATGGATATCTTCCTTGATGATTATTATTTTTTTTTATTTTACTTTTTATTTTTAATAATTTATTAAAATTTAATGATGTTTAAACAAACACTTATCACTTGTCTCCTATTAAATAAGTAGAGGTAACCCTACATATTTCCCCTCCTTTTTATTATTTACAACATCATAACAAAAGAAATGGATAACTATTCCATTCCCTCCTCTCTTTTATCTTCTTATTATCTATTCTCCCTCCAAACTTGCAATCATAGTTCAAATTTTTTTTACTCGGAATCCTAATCCTTCTTGTGGTATAAGTAATCCGTTTATACTACAAGTATTGTATTTCTAGAATTTAGTCCAAGGGTAGCCTAGGGGTACTCTACTATATATACCTATCAGTGGATTCATTCTAACACACACGGCTTAATAATCAAGATGTAACCATTGTAAATGTGACATTTAAGGTCAAAATTAATTTATTGTGCTATCTCTTCTTCGCCTTATTTCTTTTTATAACATGGTATTTGAATTATGTCTTGCATTTTGTTATATGGTATCATAGTTACATCTTTGTGACTTGCACTAATCCTAGAGAATGGTCTCTCTCTCACTGCCATTGCTAATCACTAACCAGTCCCCCCCTCTCACACTCAATTTTTCATACAAATTCCAAATGTTTGGTCTATTTATCCAGGCTCTAAATAGGGGTTTCAATCAATCAATGCAATCACCAAAACTAAAATTTGTGCGCGTATCTCAAGCCAATTTCTTACAAACTTCATATCAAGCTACACCTTCAGCTTTAATACTTGTTTATTACTATTTGGTTTTAGTGGAAGTAAATTCGCACAAATAAAAAATAAACATGTCCGTACAAGATAACAATATTTAACATGGTTCTATACTAACTCCAAGCCTATTTTCATGGGCAATGTGAATCAAAATTCACTGCTAATAGAGAGGCCTTTATGGACTCTTCTCTTGATCGGTTGGGGATAGAGGAATGGAGAAGTTGGGATGTTTGTTTTATTCGAGAACCAAATGATTAAGAGATGGGTGTTGTGGATGAATTCCTTTGTACCTTGGGATCTAATTTACCTCCAACTGAGAATGGAGATTGTATGAGATGAAAGTTGACGAAGAATGAGGATTTTGACATCCTCTCGTTTTACAATAAGTTACGAAATCCCTTACCCATTGTCTTTCCTTGGAAAGATATTTGGAAGGTTAAGGCTCCTCAGCATGTTTCTTTCTTTGTTTGGACCACAGCTTGGGATAAGATTCTTATAGGTGACAATTTGTGAGGTAGAGACTTTGATTTTGTTGACTAGTGCATTATGTGTCGTTGTAATGGGGAGACAGTGGATTATTTGCTACTTCATTGTGAAAAGGCTTATTGGTTGTGGAGCTAGGTTTTTAGATCTTTTGGGGTTTTATGGGTCTTGCCAAGATTAGTTGCAGATACTCTTTTTGGTTGGTGGAATTGGTTGGGAAAGCACTCATCTAACATTTGGAATTTAGTTATGTTATGCTTGATGTGGTGTATTTGAAGGTAGCGAGATGAGCGGACTTTTGAGGACATGGAAAGCTTCGATGACTAGTTGATTGGTCATCAGACTTTTCAGCAGTTCCCTTTTTGATTGGTTTAGGGCTTGGGGACTCACCTATAGTAATTCTTTCCCTTTGTTCCTTAGTTCTCTTTTTTGTAATTAGCTTTTTCTTCATTTTTTCGTTTCTCTTTTTGTAGTCTTTGGTTTACCTTTATGCTTTTTTTGCATGAGGTAGCTTCTTGAATATACATCTTTCTTACTTATCAAAAAAAAAAAAAAAAAAAAATCGCTATTAATGATGTGGATTACAATAATAAAAACTCTCACAAACATAAACTAACTTACAAATCTCACAAATACCAGCTCACAATCCCAGAGGCACAATATACCCAATAACTCCTTCACGCTCATACAATAAATAAGCTTACAAAAGTGGGTATCTTCAACCCCAAAAACAATACTACATCATTCCTGACACGAGGACTAATTTGGACAGATGCCTTACATGGGACTAAACCACTAAACTTTTTGTAACAATGTCTATTTATAAAATTTTAATTTTATTCCATGAAGGACAAGGATTACCAGATTATTTCTCCAATAAGGATTCCTCTCTCCTTCCATATCAAGTAAAATTTTTCCATACCAAGAAAACCCAATACGGAAACCAAATACAAATAAAGTTTTGAGGGAGTTTCTAACCCTTAATTGCTACATTTTTACTGTCTTAAATTATTTGTACAATGAGATTGTTGGAGGCATATATATAATATAGAGACTAAATCTTAGGCTAACTCTGGAGTTACTTTACTTGCATCATAAGTATAGTTACTACAAGCAGAATTAGGATAACTTGCACTATAAATAAGTCTTGGTACAATGAATTTAGAATGAGATAAGAACTTTGATCTTAGATTAAGATTGAGCTTGATGTCTTTAACACCCACTATCAAACTTAAGGAAGAAATTTGAAGACGAAATATATGTTAGTGTTAACAGAAGGTGGTGGAAGGTGATTGGAGGGAAATTGCTATGATTGATGATGGTTGCACTAGTGGTTGAAATGATGTCTTGACATAGAAAAGTGTTGTGAGTGGTCGATGACAGCAACACTAACAGCCAGGATGATGACATTACTATGAACAATTCTGTTGTTGGTTTGAGGGGTGCATCCAATCCTGTAAGGCGTATGAGCGAGTGGTTGTGTCGGGGACTGTGGGGCACATGGTAGGACCTTTTGGTGACATGTGAAAGTTGATTTTGTGATTAGTTCTTTTGGCATCTTGTAAATCGGCTTTCAAGAGATTTGATATAGTTGGTGAATAAATTCAATGTATAGATGGGGTAGATCTTATGGTAAAAGGGCGAGTAATCCTAAGGTCCTAGCTTTGATACCATATTAGAAGAAATCAGACATATCTATTTAATGTTGAGAGAGAGAGAGAGAGAGAGAGAGAGAGAGAGAGAGAGTTGGATTGATGTGGTTTGGTTAATGGCTTACATTCACAGCATAAAGCCTTGATGTTACATTTTTACACTGTGTTACAATGAACCTATTAGAGACATATATAGAGAGAAATAACCAGTTAGAGATACGAATAGAGAGAGCAGAACTTAGTCTAACTCTACTAAAATAAGGGTTTCTTTATTTGTATATAAAAAAAAGGGTTTCTTTATTTGCACTACAATTAAAGTCATTATTATATTAGATTACGATTTTCTTGCTTTGCTTGCACTATAAGTTGGTTTTAGTACAATAAACCTAAACTAAGATGACGGATTTGGGGGCCTTGACTAGTATTGTGTCTTGATATGTTGACATTCAAAATTAGAATAGCCCAAAGCCATCAAATTGATATTAAGTGTGCCAATGAGCTCTAGCTTAATTGGTACCTTCCTCCTTGTAAGTTTTAGGTGTATGATAAGATTGTGATTGTGAGTTCAAATCCCATTGGGTAGGCATGTAATTTACCAATTAAAAATGAAAAAAAAAAAAAAAACCCAAAGAGATTGCTTTGTAAAGCATCAAGCTTGTAAGCACCCTTCTACGTTCTTAATTCCAACCATTTATTGGACAGCCAAATGTCATAGCTAGGGTGAGAACAGTACATGTTGCTTGAAGAATCTTGTATGAAATCTACAATTTGTAACGGTTTTCAGCTGTGTGGGAGCCTCCTAAAACCCTCATGTGGATTGAGGAGTATGAAGAATAAATTAGTGTGCCACTTATTCAAAGAAATTACCTGCAATGGAGAATCTTTAGCATGGTGGATCAGAATAAACGAGCTACGTGAAGATCATTGTTGAAAACAGATTTTACACTGGGGAATTGTAAAATATTGAAATCAAGAAGAAAATCTTGCCTGCCCTAATAATTCAGATGATTAGATTTGGGCAAAACCATAGAAATAAGAGAATTAGGCACCAACTATCTAAGCTTGGAAAGAAAATTTTAGGTTAAATTATTAATTTGGTACCTCAACTATTAAGTATTAATAGTGTCAATTTATAATCACTAATTTTCTACCTCAATTATTAATTGTTTCAAAGTAGCCCCTTAACTTTTAAAATCAAGTCAATCTCACTTACCTCTGTACAGATTTTGTTTGGTTCTTTTATACCAAATTTATTATATTGAATTTTGTTATCTTTGGATAGTGGTATGCCTTACTAGTTATTTAACCAAAGTCCAAGGTTATTTGGAATTTCTCATATTGATGATCTTGGGAGTAGGGTTTGTGCATATTCCAGGCATTCTGGAACTGTATAGTGTCGTTGGTCTTGTTGGAGGAAATGCTTCGAATGATATGGCTATTTCTCTGGATTTAGTTTTGCTATATCTGATCTTGATTAAAGAGCCATTTTAATTTATATCGAGTCCCCAATTGTTTGTGTTTATCTGCTTGGCTATAATCTGTTTGTGCATCTTAGTTATGAGGTTAGGCTTGTTTGTCATCATGAGTTTTATTTACACAAGGACAGAAGCTGCTAGAAGTAAACAACAAAATGATAAAAATTTATATAGAGAATTAAAAGAATGTTATTAACATTAAACATTACCTTTATAATGTTGTTTGACTAATCATTCTTTTTATTGATAATTCATAATTTTTTGTCTGTTTTGTTTTTGTTTTTAGCTTTCTTTGTTATTCAAGAAATTACTTGCTTGTTTGGATATGTAATTGCATGAAATTAATTGATGTTATGTACATAAGTAAAAATTTGTAATGCAGGCTAAGCTAACTGTATATTCTATATTTGACTATGCTAGAAAACTTGATTATCAGTGTTTCTGATAAGCTGATGATATGGTCCTAACAACATATCAGGTTGTTTGGGGTTTCTTTGTTATAGGAGAAGCCAGTTTTTGATGGCATACTTATCTATTTTGGATGATAGTTGACCCCAACCTTTGTATGATTGAATTTTAATGCAATTGTTGTAGATAATCCTTTTTTAAGTTTTTGGGAAAAGATGTGCTGATTGCAGTATATTGGACTTAATTCTCAGCATGCAGGAGACAATAGAACGCTACCGTCGGCATACAAAAGACACTCAAACAAACAACAAATCAATTGAACAAAACATGCAGGTTGTGTCCCCTTTTCCTCTGATTATACTAATTTCTTAAATTATTTGGGAAAAATTTTTGTACAGCAACTCTGCCACCAAATTATTTCACCTGATTATACTAATTGTTTGCTGTTATAGAGAACTGGAATTTGAGAGTTGACATTGCCTATAAGTTAAAATGTTTATTACTTATGAGATTGATACATATATAGAATACTCTATATACATGTCTTTCACTTATAAAAAAAGAGTATATATTTTTCATCAAGAAGATTCCAAATTTTCTTTTCTTTGTGTGTTCACTACTCCTGGTTCTTGTCACACTTCTTTTTTTGATCTCTTGGCTGATAGTGATTTTACATTGGCAGCATTTAAAGCATGAAGCAGCAACCATGATGAAGAAGATTGAGCATCTTGAAGTTTCAAAACGGTTGCAGACCTAGTTTAATATTTTTATTGTTCTTTAACATACTGTTTGAATTTGTTGTATTAAGACATTTACATTCAAAGGATTTTATGAACCTTAAATTTGGAACACCTCAGGAGACTCCTGGGAGAAGGTCTAGGAACATGCTCCCTTGAAGAACTCCAACAGATCGAAGAACAGTTAGAGAGGAGCGTAAGCAGCATTAGAGCTAGAAAGGTTAATTATAAAATCCCTAACTTGGCTTTCATGATATTTTACTAAATGGTAGTTTAACATGCTTTATCTTGGTCTATACTTTCAGGCTCAGGTTTTCAAGGAACAAATTGAGCAACTAAAGGAAAAGGTAAAGTTTTAAATTGATTGATATGCAGGCCCAACAAGGTTTTTTTTTTTTTTTTTTGTTTGATAGGTGTAGGCCCAACAAGGTGATTTCAAGTTTTGTTGCCTAGAAAGAAGTTTCCCAGATTTTTTTTTTTGTTGAGTTCGTGGCACTGAAATATAGCAGCACCATAAGTTTTTTTCTTAACAGAATGCTTCAGTTGTTGCTGACTAGTATGTTCTATTTTCTAATTTTTCTTCAGGAACAAGTCCTAGCAGCTGAAAATGCAAGGCTATGTGAGAAGGTGAACTTTTGCAATTATTAATACTAGTACTAGTATTCTTTTATTCTTCTTGTTGATGGTATTATATTTGACTTTTGAGGAAACATATTGCTCCATTTGGTAAGGAAATGACAAACAATATAATTAATCTCAATATTTTTTTGAGATTCAATGTTTTGAACAAGTATTGAAAAATAAAAACAGTACCAGTCATCTGCTTTATAACTTATTTCCCTAGGCAAGATCTAGATTCTTGCCAGAACCTTATATGCAATACCAGTTATTGCTTGACTTGTATTATTATTATTTTTTTTAATTTCTTTTTAAAGTTTCCTTTAACATCTCTTTGCAGTGTGGTATTCAACCACAGCAAGGATCAAATGAGCAGAGAGAAATTTTACCTTATGAAGAAAGTAGTCCAAGCTCTGATGTGGAAACTGAGTTGTTCATTGGACCACCAGAAGGGAGAACAAAGCGCTCTCGCTTACAGAATTGATGGTCTTACTCTTAAAATTAAGCCACATCTTTGCAAATATAATACATTATTAGTAAGTCTATTTCCAATAATCTGTACTAGATTGTGGTACAACTAAAATGTTGCACTCCCTCAGGCAATTGTACTGCTGACTGCCAATGGCTTGATGTATTGTTTGCTGAAAGTGACAGCTTTGATTATAGTTATCAAGTTTACTATGGGAATATTGTATCTTGGTATATATATATATATATTTCATTTTATTATAATAGTCCATGGTCCTTCTAGGCCTTTTTATATTCTTGAGTTATTTCTTTGTTCTAGATATGCAGGAGGAAATTTTCAGTTTCTGTCTAGGGTTACTGCCGTAATCTTCTGAGACATCAGCAAGCAAATGGCAAATGTTATATATAAAGCTAAATAGCTAATCACTGAAAGCTGTACAAGGTATTAAGGTTTACTGTTTGTTTTCATAAGCTTTAGGCAGTCATCTTTCAGTTGTTCATGGGTCAAGTGTTTTTTATGTTCGGGAAATAACTCCAAAAGCAATGAAAAAAGATGCTTGCATTATTTTAAAACAATTTTTGTATATTTTATTTTATTGATTATTATTATTTTTTATATACATTAACATAAGACTTAAATATTAGCATTACAGGAAGTCAGATCAGGAAAGACTTATTTTAAAACGATGTACTTTTCAACATTCTTTTTTGGGAAGGTATGCTCTTTTATATATATATATATATATATATATATAATTTTATTTTATTTTGTTTTTTTTGAGAAGAACTCCTTCAATTAAGGCTACTGTGGAGTAACCTCCTAAAAAAATTTAATATCATTTGCCGAGTAGCCTATTCGATAGAGACTTTGCCATTAAAATTTTAGAATTTGATATAGTATAATTGGCACCTTCTCTGTACAAAGTACTTTGGCCTTAAGGAAAAAATGGTTCACACTATAGGGTTAACTACAAATTGTAACAAAAAAAAAAAAAATGCTTCCAACAATGCTCTGGACATTTATATGCATAGCTAAAAAATAAATTATATAATGGGTCCAAAACATCATAACCCACCATCAGATAGAATTCGAAAAAGGAAAAACCAGTACTAGACAACTTAAAGGTACTTTTAATTTTTTATTATTTTAAAAAAGTTGAGTGATGAATAACTTTATTGGTTTTTTTTTTTGGAGAGAATTATTAACAAGAAGATATACGAGCAACTTAATTAAGACCTAATGATTATATATTACTAATATTAAGCCTCCTAAACCTAAGCATCCCTTCCCTTCCCTCCACATGGGCATGGTTGAATCAAGCTGAGAACTGAGATAGAATTTGAAGAACAGCTTCTTTAGTAGGGAGTGCAGGTATGGCTTGGCTCCTCTCTGTGTCACTGTGATAGCACCGCACGCATTTGCAAACTGGCCGGCTTCTTTCAATCGCTCTTCATCCTGTACAACACCAAAATGTCAATGCATACTAATGTTTCCACAGCCATTATCTCAGATTCCTGGTTTAACATTGAGTATTAATTATGTGGAAGGCAAGTATTTTCCTTGTTGAAAATGTTATTTGGCTTTATATCTTTATCAAGAAATAAGAATTGGAGCTTGCCAATAGTCTTCTTGTTAACTAGTATCTCATGGTGTTTCAAATGGAGATGTCTGAGATTCAAATCCTCTCATCCACATTATAACTATTAAAAAAAATAAAAAAGTATTGGAGTATACGACTAAAAATACTTTCATTCAAAAGATTGATTAGCTTCAATTCAACTAGGAACCTGTTTACAGTATTTATTGAAAAACAAGCCAAACTCAAATCCTTATTTTGGATTAATTTAATAAATAAATCAAGCTCAATTAAATTATTTTGTTCTTGAATAGGCCTGTGAATACAATGTTTTGAAGATAACCCATCCAAGTTTAGAATTGATATAAACTTCCTAGTAAATTTTATTGTGGGATTTAATAATTTGAATAACTCACTAAATATCTGAACATATAGCTGTAATTCATTATTTACATTTGTCTTGAAGTTCAATGGCATTGTCAGATGTTTCCAATGAAAATGTCCAGATTTTGAATCCCTCTCCCACTTTAAACAATCTATAAAAAAATTATTATTTACCAAGCATACATGATGCTTATTTACCATTTCTGATTGACAGTCTCCTATTCAAATGCTTCATCCTTCTTTTTCTCCCTTCTCCCTCTCTCGTCTTTATTCAGTTTATAGTCAATTTTCTCTCTTTTTTTCTTTCACTGTTTCTCATCACTTTCTCTCAAAGCTGCTCCAATAACAATTGCTTTATTAGAAAGCATATGAACTTTAAGTAGGGCTCATGAGTCCTCCAAAGGCATAGCAATGGCCCTGGTTGACATCAGGGCCATAATTAAAGGTAACTGTAAGCTTATTATAATTGTGCAGACAATGGTTGGAAGAAAATCATTTTACTTGTTATCTAGTATTCCTTGTACACAAAGGAAGATTGGAGCATGTAAATAAGCCTCGTTTCTAAGGATCTAGTAGGTTTGGTCAAAGGTTGTCCTCCAATATGGAGGACAGTGTGATGGTTCTTTTGAACTGAGTGATACAGGTGTTCAAAGATACTTATGGAGGTGCTGTGTTCTGAGGCTCTAAAATGTTTTATAGCTTTTAAAGTTGAAAGATGCCCATGTGTGTGAATTAAAATAGAGTTGAGAATTAGTTTATATATATATAATATAAAATAGGGTGTAATATATAAAAAGTAACACTTTCTTCAAGTATTGTCATTTTTTAAAAAGATTTCTACAAGTAATTTTTATCTTTTTATCTCTACAAATATATCATTCTATTATTTTTTGTATGTTTGATTAATATTTTTTCTAAAGTGAACCATATCTTTCTAATTTTTGTTGTAGTGTGTTATATTAACCTAATATACAACTAAACTTTATAAGTTTCAACTCTCTTAAGGAATAAGGAGATATCATGTAATCAAAACTCATCACAAAATTACAAATTTATCTTAACCAAAATTCAAACGAAACCAAAGAAATAAAAGATAGACTTCATCATAATTTATTGTTCAAACAATTGGTAGGCATATTCTAATTCATAGCCATGTAGATTGTGTCTTGATATAAACTCAAATTCCTATTTCCCAAAAAAAACCTAAGTATTAACCTAAATCATATTCAACCAAAGATATAAAAGGGAGAGAAAAAACTTTGTAATGGGAAATTAAAAAAAAAACACACACACACACAATTCCGAAACATTAAAAAAAAAACCATCAATCTTAATTAGAGTTATAAAAAAGAACAAAAATTCACAGAGAGAGAGAGAGAGTACTCACAGTTTTTTTTTTTTTTTTGGGTAAAAATATGGATTGAATGGGAGAAATGATATAAAATTTATGCAAATAAAATGGAAAGAAGAAGAGTCAAGTTATAAAAAAGAGAAAATGATGAAAGAAGTGTAACGGCGAAGTAGAGAGTAGTGGGGGTGGTAAAGAGGCAAAGAGGGAAGAGAAATGTTAGAGGAAGTGTAACCGTAGGCATGTACTAATAAAATGAGAAGAAGAAGAATGATGAAGGAAGTGTAACGGCGAAATAGAGAGTAGTGGGGGAAGGTAAAGAGGCAAAGAGGGAATGGAAATGTTGGAAGAAGTGTAACCGTAGGTGTAGACTAATAGGGAGAAGAATAAATTTTTGTTTTTGTTTTTTTAGAGAGTAGTGAGAAGAAAAGTCTAAAAAAGAAAAGAAAAGATAAAAAATAAGTGGATGATGTGGCTTAATGATTGAGTAGCAAAACGTATTGTGTGTGTCAATATATATATATAAGGATTAGGATGGAAAGAAAATAACACTCAATGTTGAAATGAGCTTTCAATATAGACAATAAACAATTAGAATTTACGATGGAGCGTAGTGTATTGCATTTGGCCACAAAGAATTAATTTTGCAATAGACAATTAATAAAGATGGAAAACCAAAAAAATAAAGAAAATAGTGATGTGGTTGCTGATGTTGCTCAATAAGAGCATAGTAACAATAAATGCTATGCTTCAACTTTTAGATATATATAGATATAGATGTTTAAGTATGAGAAGACCATTGTGTATATTGAGTTATAGAGATGTGTCATATTTGTGAACTAAGATTTAGTGTTTAGTTGGTATAATGAGATTTGAGTTGGTTTAAATTTGTGAGGCCTTGTGAGTATGATTTGAGATTATTTTTTTTGGAAAGGGATTTGAGATGAATTAATTGTGAATTGTGAGAGTTGGTTGAGTATTTGTTTTCCATATTAATAATAGTGAATTTCGATTGATATTGTCTTTGGTTGTAGATAGCTAGCCAAAGAACTATGTTAAGTTAGAGATTTTTTGTTAATGTTTCTGTTTTATTGTTTATGTATTAGTACCATAGTTTTCATTATCACGACAATAACAATGGAAAAACACACAAAAATTTGCAAAGCCAAATAGTTTGTGTGAGAGAGAGATGGAAAAAAATGAAACAAAGAATAGCCACTCAAAAGCAAAAGAATTTATTGAGTTGCACCTTATAAAGATTTGGATATGAAGCCAAAATGTTCAAGATTCCACCTATAAAAGCGTCACCTGCACCAGTTGTGTCAATAGCTTCAACCTTAACACCACCAACCCTGCCCTTGAATTCCAGCACAACCATCAAAAAGAAATTACTCCTGATTAACTGATAATATTATAAAAAATAAAGATTAAAATGCATAAGATACCAATTCCATTTGTCCAATATGAGGTCACATATCATTAGGATCTCCTCCTTCATTAAATGGTTGTCAAGCGCATAGAAGATGCCAAAGGCCTAGAGAAATTTATTACTGGAAATGGAATAAAGCTTTGAAATCATTGTTAACCTAAAATATATGGATACTGACTTTTGTATAGTATCTGCAGCCTTGTGCTCCTTCAGTTACGAGCAGTAGCTTAAGATTGGGGTGGGAAAGCTTCTTCAGCACAACATCATCATCATAAGGATCATCACCTCCAGTCAAGAATGTGATTTCCTCTCACTTATCTGCAATTTCCCCAAATAATTCCAACAGTGATGTGCATGTAAAAACTTGTAAGATGAGAATTTAATGTAATACTTCAGAATATATATGGTGCCCAAATGTCTAAATATGTACCTTAGTAATGTCAGATTGGTTCCATATGCTCATAATACCATCTCGAGCAGCCTCTGCAGATGGCCAAATTGGCAACCTCAAATTTGGGTCATAAGATAGGAGACAACCAGACTTCTTAGCAATGTCCATGGCAGCAAGATGAGCAGACCTACAAGGTTCCTCAATCAAACTAATCGATCCATAATGCAATATGTTTGCCTGCATCAACGATTATCATATAGAAACCATTTACTTATCAGCAAGTTCAATACCATATTTCAGATTGGAAAAAGATAAAAAAAAGGTTCTATACCCAAATAATTATGACTTATGAGTGACATCCTGAATTTAAGCAACTTCTCCGAACATGAAATTTCACTCAATAAACATTTACTATTTGAGATTCTATAATATGCTCTTGTTTAATAACCTTGTCGGATCAAACAACAACCTCAACAACCAAATTGTAATTCCAAAATGTTGGAGTTGAAAATGGATTTTCAACATACTAATTAGAGCCCTTCACATGTATTCTTTTTCGATGATCTATTATATCTGAAATCATACTTTTTGTTTACCTATTTAGTTGACATGTTAGTTTTTGCTATTTATACTAGTGTTTTATAATAAAGTGACTAAATTTTACGCTAGTTGTCAATCTACCACAATCCGCCTTTACTAAACTTGAGATCAACTGTGGACAAAATATATGACACTAAACATAGACACAAATAGGGTAGCCCATCCAATCCATCATCCATTTGATATATTAAGCGAAGAAAGAAACTCTCGCTTTCCTAACGGGTGTTTTGGATGTTGAACATGATATGTTCTGTTAAAAGCTATATGTAATTTGGTTTTTTTTTTTTATATAAAAAAAATGCCTGTTACAGCTTTTCATCTAAAAAATACTTTTGCATGTTGAAATAAGAAAAATATAGCTGATGAGAGCCATTAGACTAGGCTATTTTTCATTGATACCTTTACCACTATGCTAAATAGTAATGACAATTGACAAGCAGTTTGCCTCAACAACCAGTTTAGGGGTTAGACAGTTCAAGTCATTCTTTGTTCTTTATTACTTAGGTAGAATGTTGGTTTTTTACCTTCTTGATTAGGTTTGCATCAATTTCATCATCGTGAAGAAGCATATCAGCACTAGGGTTGCAATAAAACATGAATTCACGCTCGCCATCATCTCTCAGTGTAACAAATGCCAAAGCCTTGCATGTGGATCAAAAGGCATGCCAGAATTGACAACATTATTTTGTACAAGAATGTCGGCCAACATGTAACAAAACTCATCTTCACCTATGACCTACCTGTGATGCACAGTGGAGACAAAGTGACCAAACTAGATTGAAATAAGGATCTGAAATGCATAAAAGAATCAGATGAATCATGAATGAACTACAAAAGCTATAACTTGTCAATGTAATCACTAGGCAAGGACGATGGGGAGAAATTAGAAAACTATGCCAACATGATCCTACAACGGTTTTCCTTCCTTTTTGGCATTCCTTCTCGGCCGTGCCTCCCTCCAACGGTTTTCCTCTGGCATCGATGTCACCATCCTCTACCACAGGCTTTTGTCTCGTGTATGCCATCCTTGAGTCACCGTTCCTCTATTGACGTTCCTCATCCATTCTCCAACCATAGTAGTCACTCTTTGATCACTAGTGCAACCGTTCTCCATTACTAGTGGTCATCTTCCCAACTTCATTTGTCGTTGACATATTGTCATGGTTTCCTTTAAGAGCTTACATTCCAAACTCAAAAAATTTTCAGGTTTCCTTTTTAGTTTGAGGGACATGCTAGAATATATTATAATATTGTATATTAGGATATTAACATAAATTTGTAAGGTTTATTAGACTACGATGGGCTATCATAACAGATTTAGGATTACAATACTAAACCTAATATATTCTTGTGCATACCCTACATAGGATCCATTGTAACACATGGTTCAAAATAATAAAAATATAATTGTTTATGGCTTTCCGTTGTGAATACAAGTAGTAAGTCTAAACCATGTTAATTCTCTTACATCTACTTTTTTTCTCTCTGGCATTTTTTTCTTCTTTTTATTTGAACAACCTCACTTGGTTAAAAATTCACTTCTCTTTTTGATTGAAGTCGATAGTAGTATATTATTATGTGAAGAAAATACATGTCATTACCCAGGGGTTGTCTAAGGAAACAGCCAAACGCAGAGGCTAGCAAACCCAGGGAAAAAAAGGAAAAAAACTAGTTCATTCTCGCATCACATTTTCTCCTAAGAAAAAAAAAATTACATTTTCTCTTGGTTTTCACGCTATACTCTATTGATCTACTATCCAAGGCCAAGACACACGTACATTTGTGAGTATATTTGTAAAGTCTCCTTATCTTGTTTATTAAATAATATTGAAAACTTACTTCTGATTTGGTTTGCACCTTTTATATTTTATATACCACAGGAAAGTTTAACAAATCATAAAATTTTCTTTCTTTTATTTTTTGCCTTAAATATAGAATTGATAATTTTAATAGCAGTAGTTAATAAGCATTTATTATGATTGATTTGTATATAGAATTATTGCCACCCCATGTAGTTTGATGGTACGTTGGAAGTCCTAATCTCATGGATTAAACTCCCCACCCAACCAACAATATGAAGCACTGTTAGGCACTCATCATCACTTTGAAACTTGGACCTCAAAGTTTGGAGTGTATATGTATGGAATGATTGAAGACATGATATTTATGAAACCCATTCCCAAACAAATAATTTTATTGCCACTCATAAGCATTGAAAAAATAATTAAAATCAATGCAATCGAGCACTATTGTCTAGATACATAAGAATGGGCCCCAGACAGTAATAAATTGAAAGATTCAAAAATCTTGGTGCTTAAGAAACTAGGTGGATGTTTGATGCATTGTGACACAAAAGGTTGTAGTTCTAAATTTTCTCTTTTTGGAATCGATATTTTGAAATCAAATCAGCACATAGTATTAGGTGATCTTTGATATGACAATGATAGAGTTGGTAACTGGAAAGACACCATGGGAACTTATAAGAAGAAATGCACCTTGCCAATAAAAGCAGCTAAGCCTCCTAGTCTAGCAATCCCAACAGCAACATTGGCAGGAGCTCCACCGGGAGCTTTCTTAAAAGAAGGTGCTTCTGATAGTGAAACTCCACCAACATTTGGCACAAAATCAATCAACATCCCCCCCAAAACAAACGACCAGCTGTTTTTTCTCCTGGCACCCTTTTAGGTGATCCTACAAGAGGCAAATTGGTGTAGATGAACAAGAGATGTATACAAAGTGATTGTAAAATACCAATATTAATATGACATTGCAAATAGATAGGAAATGAGATAATACATATTTAATTGAGATCTGAAACTGATAATGGAATTATTTTTCTCATTAAGATCATTCCCTTAGCTAAAATAAATAAAAAAATAAAAAATAAAAAGAGGTATGAATGAAATAAAAAAAAATCTCTTTTTTTTTTTTCTATATCAAACAGTAATAGCATACACAATGCAGTACTTTCTTCACCCCAACTTTGTCCCTTTCCAAGGATTGAACCTAAGATCTTTATTTTCCAAAAAGAGAGGGATAATCACATAGCTACAAAAGTCAGTGCTCCATAATTTCGGTCCATATGACCCAACCATTCTCATCAAAGCCAAAATTATTAGTCTAAGATTCATATGGTTAATTATGAATGAAACTCAAAAGGAATATTATATCAAATTGTGAACTAAGACAAGATCAAATAATTTTCACCTAGACAATAACTTGCTCTAGCAAAATGACACATGGCTTTTTGAATTTGAGCAAATTAAGATTAAAGACTTCTTACGAGGACAATAATTTTAGCTCAAGGAAAAATTATAATTTGGAAAAGAAATAATCACATAGCTACAAAAGTCAGTGCTCCATAATTTCGGTCCATATGACCCAACCATTCTCATCAAAGCCAAAATTATTAGTCTAAGATTCATATGGTTAATTATGAATGAAACTCAAAAGGAATATTATATCAAATTGTGAACTAAGACAAGATCAAATAATTTTCACCTAGACAATAACTTGCTCTAGCAAAATGACACATGGCTTTTTGAATTTGAGCAGATTAAGATTAAAGACTTCTTACGAGGACAATAATTTTAGCTCAAGGAAAAATTATAATTTGGAAAAGAAATAATTCAAAACCTCACAAGGTCCATCAAAAAATCACATCATTTATCTCAAGAATCAAAATAAGTACAAAGCAACTAATACAAAACAAAAATCCAAACCAACTTGTGAACTAATACCGATTCAAGACCCAATAAACCCAGTTTCCTCATTTAACTTAGAAATCAAAATGAACAAGAGTGAACTCAGGGAAAAAAAAAAGGTACCCAAATAGACTTATGAGCTAAAACTGATTCAAACCCAAGAATGCTCATCAAAGACACATCATTTACCACAAGAATCAAAATGGGCATGAATGAGAATCACAAGAAACAGTGCAATACCTTCTGGGGAACTCTTTTTCAACTTGAAGCTATCCTTACGCGACTTTTGAAGATTCACAGGGAAGCAGCAACCTGACTTTTTTTTTTCAGCACAACCTTTGAGGACCTCTATCAATGTTCAGAAAAGCGAAATATATAGTACTATTAGAACTAACAAGAACGTGAACTAGAAAGCCAGAGAGGTTAAGAATAATACCATTTTTGTCCCTCGTTTCAATCTTTGTACTGTTGGGCTAATTTGTTCTTCTCCACTGTTCCCTGATCCGTAGCCTACTGTATCGCAAAATCTAAACTCCTTTCCTTATCAGTATTTGCTTGGTTTGGAACTTTGATTTTTTTTTAATATCATCATGACTATGAATCCGTGAGGACCGTGACTGATTCTTTTTTCTTATTCTCTTCAAAGTCTAAACAAAAACAAAAAGTCCAAACACAACCGTCTGCCTATGTTTCTCCAGTTTTATGGGGATCACAATCCAGTTTTCTAACTGTAGTTTAGTCACTGTAAAGTCCAGTAAGCTCAGATATTGCCACATCAGATGGAACCCACTGTTAAAGTGGGGCTAGTAAGATCTTATGTGGCGTTTGGTACGGGGTAATGTTTTAGGATTCTTAGGAGTGTTTGAAGATTCCCATATTTGGTTGCAAATCACGCTAGGAAATCAGATGCCAAGGAAATCTGGATTCTCCTTTTAAACCCCTCTCAGTAGGAACGTAAATTCCCTTTAAAACAGGTGGGTATCTAGATTTCAAAGCTTAAATGAAATTGTATTTTTTCATAAATTGACAATTTTAACAATTTTTCCTTATCATTTAAGCAATTAAAATAAAATATAAAACAAATCATCAATATCTTTTCTCTTGTCTTATAGACCTAAATGTTGTCAGGTTGTTTTGTTATGGATTAAGCTCTTTTAAAAATTATTATTAAGAATAAAGCATTTGAGAATTTAAATAGTTATTTTTGTATTGTACTTGTCATTTTAAAATGTTAGACTACAGTTTTAATGAATTTGTCATAATTAATAGTTTATATTTTGTTTTTCATTATTTATTTAGAGGAAGATTTCTTTTTTAAAGGACTTAGTAGTTCACATTCAAATCTAAGGATAGAATAGGAAAAATAAATAATTCATTTAAGATTCCTAGAAATAAACTAAACATTATCATCTTACATTCCTAAACAATCTTAAAAGATTCTCAATGAAACCAAACGTAAGAATAGCTATATTCCTAGGTATCCAGATTGCAAGGAATCAAATTCCTAAGAATAGGTATCCAGATTGCAAGGAATCAAAATTCCTAAGAATCTGGATGCCAGAAGTAATGTGGATTCCCCCCATACCAAACGCCATATTATATTAGGATTTTATTTCAAAATAACACCAATTTTCAAATAATTTTGTTAGTTAGCATAGTTTCCAAACAATTTATGAAAGTAACATCTCGAGTTTAAAAGATTTGAGTTCACTGTAGCAACTCGAGTATGTAGAAAGCAATTTCCAGTGGAATTTGAGTCTATAGGAAACGATTTCCAGTGGAACTTGAGTCTGTAGGAAACGATTTCCAGTGGAACTTGAGTATTAGAGACTTGAGTTCTTGATCTGCACAAATAAAAAAGAGAGAATAGAGGGAAAATGACCTTCACCTGAGGAATCACACACGTTCGTGGGTTCAATTCGAGCTTGGGTAGTGGGTTTCGCCGCTTGGGTTTGTGGGTTTCACCGCCTGGGTAGTGGGTTTCGCCGCTTGGGTCGTGGGTTCCCCGCTTGGGTTCGTGGGTTCGCTGCCTGAGTTCGTGGGTTTTGTTGCTTGGGTTTGCACCCTGGGTTCGCTATTTCATGGGTTCGCCAACTGGGTTCGTTGCTGGGTTCGTGGTTGATCTCTTGCTTCGTGTGGTTTCTGCTTTGATATCTTGTTTGTGTTTGTGTTCGTGTTTTTGTTGTTTCTTTGGTTGTCATGGATTTTTTTTTTCCAAAGGGGAGAAGGGTTTGTCGTGGATTTTTTTCAGAGGGAGAAGAGGAAGAAGAAGAAGAGGCTGGGGCTTTTTGGTTTTCTTTTGTGGAACTCGAGTGTTTAAAACTCGAGATGTATAGTATCTGCAGCCTTGTACTCCTTCAATTACGAGCATTAGCTTAAGATTGGGGTAGGAAAGCTTCTTCAGCACAACATCATCATCATAAGGATCATCACCTCCAGTCAAGAATGTGATTTCCTCCTCACTTATCTGCAATTTCCCCAAATAATTCCAACAGTGATGTGCATGTAAAAACTTGAAAGATGAGAATTTAATGTAATACTTCAGAATATATTTGGTGCCCGAATGTCAAAATATGTACCTTAGTAATGTCGGATTGGTTCCATATGCTCATAATACCATCTCGAGCAGCCATTGCAGGTGGCCAAAGTGGCAACCTCAAATTTGGGTCATAAGATAGGAGATAACCAGACTTCTTAGCAATGTCCATGGCAGCAAGATGTGCAGACCTACAGGGTTCCTCAATCAAACTAATCGATCCATAATGCAATATGTTTGCCTACATCAACTGAAAGCTCAGATTTGTGTAAATACACAAGAACTTGTTTAGGCCCCCAAATTAAAATTATGGCTAGATAGTTTTTACTCTAACTTATACTAAGTGCGGAACAAGAGTAAAGAAATGCAAACAACCATAATCACCGGCCTAAGCCATATTCATCCATTATCAACAATAAAAGGAAAGCTTAAGAGTAGGGAAGAGAGATGCAAATACAAAATAACACCGAGATATGTTATCGAAGAAGAAATCAAAGAACTCGGCGAAAAGCTTTTCGCGACTCTTCAAGTGAAAATTGATCCACTAGAGAATAAAGTTGGAGTACACAAATAACAAAAGACCCTCCAAGCCTAATCTACCTCATGTACTCGAGCCCTCCAATCTTTTGCTACCAACTGACTTCTCGGAGCCTTGTATTCTCTAACTTTTCGGATCCCGCAATTCAACTCGATTGCATCCGCCAATGAATGACTCCTTCCAATGCTTCCCAGTAGCACCAAATTTTCACTTCACACTCAGAATGGGTGTGGTAAGTGCTTGAGCTAGCAACCTCTCGAGGATGTAAAGATGGAGAGGTAGGAGTTGAGAAAAAATCACAAGGAAATGTGTAAATGATTGTAGGTATGACAATCTCTCTCAAGTGTATCTTCTAGGGTTTTCTCTCTGAAAAGCACTTCTTGCAATTTGTGGGTAATGAGGGTATATATAGTATGGATAAAAACTTGGTAAAGCAAAACTTCACTTTTTGCCAAACAGAGAGTTTCGCGAGTCCTTTGCGGGTTGGCCTTACCCGCAAGACACCTGCGAAAACCTCCAGCCTGGCATGACTCTTCATCTTCCAGTCATGTGCTCTACACGTGGCTCTTTCGCGGGCAAGCTTCTTGCGAGACACTTGCGAAAACTACTTGTTCATCTTTTGAAGCTTGAGTCTTCACACTCTCTCACACTCATCCCTTACAATTGGAAACCCACATATATAGAGGGAAAAATGATTGAAGAAATTACAATCAAATTTGATATAATAGCTGTAAATCACAACTTTACATCAACGATTATCATATAGAAACTATTTACTTATCAACAAGTTCAATACCATATTTTAGATTGGAAAAAGATAAAAAGAAGGTTCCATACCCAAATAATTTGACTTATGAGTGACATCCTGAATTTAAGCAACTTCTCCGAACATGGAATTTCACTCAATAAACATTTAGCATTTGAGATTCTATAATATGCTCTTGTTTAATAACCATATCAGATCAAACAACAACCTCAACAACCAAATTGTAATTCCAAAATGTTGGAGTTGAAAATGGATTCTCAACATACTAATTAGAGCCCTTCACATGTATTTTTTTCCGATATTCTATTATATCTGAAATCATACTTTTTGTTTACCTCTTTAATTGACGTGTTAGTTTTTGCTATTTCTACTAGTGTTTTATAATAAAGTGACTAAATTTTATGCTAGTTGTCAATCTACCACAATCCGCCTTTACTAAACTTGAGATCAACTGTGAACAAAATATATGACACTAAACATGCAAACAAATAGGATAGCTCATCCAATCCATCATCCATTTGATATATTAAGCGAAGAAAGAGACTCTCACTTGCTTTCCTAACGGGTGTTTTGGATGTTGAACATGATATGTTCTGTTAAAAGCTATATGTCATTTGGTTTTTTTTTTTTAAATAAAAAAAATGCCTGTTGCAGCATTTCATCTAAAAAATACTTTTGCATGTTGAAATAAGAAAAATATAGCTGATTAGAGCCATTAGACTAGGCTATTTTTCATTGATACCTTTACCACTATGCTAAATAGCAACGACAATTGACAAGCAGTTTGCCTCAACAACCAGTTTAGGGGTTAGACAGTTCAAGTCATTCTTTGTTCTTTATTGCATAGGTAAAATGTTGGCTTTTTACCTTCTTAATTAGGTTTGCATCAATTTCATCTTCGTGAAGAGGCATATCAGCACTAGGGTTGGAAAAAACATGAATTCACGCTCGCCATCATCTCTCAGTGTAACAAATGCCAATGCTGTCCTTGCATGGGGATCAAAAGGCATGCCAGAATTGACAACATTATTTTGTACAAGAATGTCGGCCAACATGTAACCAAACTCGTCTTCACCTATGACCTACCTGTGATGCACAGTGGAGACAAAGTGATCAAAATAGATTGAAATAAGGATCTGAAATGCATAAAAGAATCAGATGAATCATGAATGAACTACAAAGCTATAGCTTGTCAGTGTAATCATTGGTGCAACCGTTCCCATTACTAGTGGTCATCTTCCCAACTTCATTTGTCGTTGACATACATTGTCATGGTTTCCTTCAAGAGCTTACATTCCAAACTCAAAAAATTTTCAGGTTTCCTTTTTAGTTTGAGGGGCATGCTAGAATATATTATAATATTGTAAATTAGGTTATTAACATAAATTTGTAAGATTTAGTAGAATACCATGGGCTATCGTAGTAAATTTAAGGTTACAATACTAAACATAATATATTCTTGTGCATACCCTACATAGGATCCATTGTAACACATGGTTCAAAATAATAAAGATATAATTTTTTAAGGCTTTTCGTTGTGAATACAAGTAGTAAGTCTAAACCATGTTAATTCTCTTACATCTACTTTTTTCTCTCTAGCATTTTATTTTCTTCTTTTTATTTGAACAACCTCACTTAGTTAAAAAATTCTCTTTTCTCTTTTGATTTTTGATTGAAGACTATAGAAGCATATTATTATGTGAAGTAAATACATGTCATTACCCAGGGGTTGTCTAAGGAAACAACCAAACGCAGTGGCTAGCAAACCGGGGAAAAAAGAAAAAACTAGTTAATTGATTCTCGCATCACATTTTCTCCTAAGAAAAAAATAATTACATTTTCTCTTGGTTTTCACCCTATACTCTATTGATCTACTATCCAAGGCCAAGACACACGTACATTTGTGAGTATGTTTGTAAAGTCTCCTTATCTTGTTTATTAGAATATTGAAAACTTACTTCTGATTGGTTTGCACCATTTATATATATATATATATATATACACACCACAGGAAAGTTTAACAAATTATAAAATTTTCTTTCTTTTGTTTTTCGCCTTAAATATAGAATTGATAATTATATTAGTAGTAATTAATAAGCATTTATTATGATTGACTTGTATATAGAATTATTGCCACCCCATGTAGTTTGATGGTACGTTGGAAGTCCTAATCTCATGGATTAAACTGCCTACCCAACCAACAATATGAAGCACTGTTGGGTACTCATCATCACTTTGAAACTTGGACCTCAAAGTTTGGAGTGTATATGTTTGGAATGACTGAAGTTATGAAACCCATTTCCAAACAAATAATTATATTGCCACTCATAAGCATTGAAAAAATACTTAAAATCAATGCAATCGAGCACTATTGTCTAGATACATAAGAATGAGCCTCAGACAGTAATATATTTAAAGATTCAAAAATCTTGGTGCGTAAGAAACTAGATGGATGTTTGATGCATTGTGACACAAAAGGTTGTAGTTCTAAATTTTCTCTTTTTGGAATTGATATTTTGAAATCAAATCAGCACATAGTATTAGGTGATCTATGATGTGGCAAAGATAGAGTTGGTAACTGGAAAGACACCATGGGAACTTAAAAAAAGAAATGCACCTTGCCAATAAAAGCAGCTAAGCCTCCTAGTCTAGCAATCCCAACAGTAACATTGGCAGGAGCTCCACCGGGAGCTTTCTTAAAAGAAGGTGCTTCTGATAGAGAAACCCCACCAACATTTGGCACAAAATCAATCAACATCCCCCCAAAACAAACGACCAGCTGTTTTTTCTCCTGGCACCCTTTATTTTTATCAACAACAGGCGTTTTAAATGAACCATTAGGAGAAGCTTTAGGTGAACCTACAAGAGGCAAATTGGTGTAGATGAACAAGAGATGTATACAAAGTGATTGTGAAATACCAATATTAATATGACATTGCAAATAGATATGAAATGGGATAAAACATATTTAATTGATATCTAAATCTGATAATGACCTTATTTTTCTCATTAAGGTCAATCCCTTAGCTAGAGATTTTAAAAAAGATTTGAATAAAAGCAAAAAAACCTCTTTTCTTTTTCCATATCAAGTAGTAATAGTATACACAACGCAGTACTCTCTTCATCCCAACTCTGTCCCTTTCCATGGATTGAATACAAGACCTCTATTTTCTAAAAAGAGAGGGATAATCACATAGCTACAAAAGTCACTCCATAATTTCAGTCCATATGACCCAACCATTCTCAAAATTATTAGCCCAAGATTGAAATGGTTAATTATGAATGCAACTCAAAAGGAATATTATATCAAATTGTGAACTAGGACAAGATCAAATAATTTTCACCTAGACAATAAGTTGTTCTAGCAAAATGACAATAACTTTAGCTCAAAGAAAAATTATAATTTGGAAAAGAACTAATTCAAAACCTCACAAGGTCCATCAAAATCACATCATTTAGCTCAAGAATCAAAATAAGTACAAAGCCACTAATACAAAACAAAAATCCAATCCAACTTGTGAACTAATACCGATTCAAGACCCAATAAACCCAGTTTCCTCATTTAACTTAGAAATCAAAATGAACAAGAGTGAACTCAGGAAAAAAAAAGGTACCCAAATAGACTTATGAGCTAAAACTGATTCAAACCCAAGAATGCTCATCAAAGACACATCATTTACTACAAGAATCAAAATGGGCATGAATGAGAATCACAAGAAACAGTGCAATACCTTCTGGGGAACTCTTTTTCAACTTGAAGCTATCCTTACGCGACTTTTGAAGATTCACAGGGAAGCAGCAACCTGACATTTTTTTTTTTCAGCACAACCTTTGAGGACCCCTATCAATGTTCAGAAAAGCGAAATATATAGTACTATTAGAACTAACAAGAACGTGAACTCGAAAGCCAGAGAGGTTAAGAATAATACCATTTTTGTCCCTCGTTTCAATCTTTGTACTGTTGGGCTAGTTTGTTCTTCTCCACTGTTCCCTGATCCGTAGCCTACTGTATCGCAAAATCTAAACTCCTTTCCTTATCAGTATTTGCTTGGTTTGGAACTTTGATTTTTTTTTAATATCATCATGACTATGAATCCGTGAGGACCGTGACTGATTCTTTTTTCTTTTTCTCTTCAAAGTCTAAACAAAAACAAAAAGTTCAAACACAACCATCTGCCTATGTTTCTCCAGTTTTAAGGGGATCACAATCCAGTTTTCTAACTGTAGTTTAGTCACTGTAAAGTCCAGTAAGCTCAGATATTGCCACATCAGATGGAACCCACTGTTTAAGTGGGGCTAGTAAGATCTTATGTGGCGTTTGATACGGGGTAATATTTTAGGATTCTTAGGAGTGTTTAAAGATTCACATGTTTGGTTGCAAATTATGCTAGGAAATCAGATGCCAAGAAAATCTGGATTCCTCCTTCAAACCCCTCTCAGTAGGAATGTGGATTTCCTTAAAACAGGTGGGTATTCAGATTTCCAAACTTAAATGAAATTGTATTTTTTATAAATTGACAATTTTAACAATTTTTCTTTATCATTTAAGCAATTAAGATAAAATATAAAACAAATCATCAATATCTTTTCTCTTGTCTTATAGACCTAAATGTTGTCAGGTTGTTTTGTTATGGATTAAGCTCTTTTAAAAATTATTATTAAGAATAAAGCATTTGAGAATTTAAATAGTTATTTTTGTATTGTACTTGTCATTTTAAAATGTTAGACTACAGTTTTAATGAATTTGTCATAATTAATAGTTTATATTATGTTTTTCATTATTTATTTAGAGGAAGATTTTTTTTTTTTTTTTAAGGACTTGGTAGTTCACATTCAAATCTAAGGATAGAATGGAAAAAATAAATAATTCATTTAAAATTCCTAGAAATAAACCAAACATTATCATCTTACATTCCTAAAAAATCTTAAGAGATTCCTAATGAAACCAAACATAAGAATAGCTATATTACTAGGTATCCAGATTGCAAGGGATCACATTCCTAGGAATCTGGATGCCAGGAGTAATGTGAATTCCCCCCATACCAAACGCCACGTTATATTAGGAGTTTATTTCAAAATAACACCAATTTTCAAATAATTTTATTAGTTAGCATATTTTCCAAACTATTTATGAAAGTAACATCTCGAGTTTAAAAGACTTGAGTTCACTGTAGCAACTCGAGTATGTAGAAAGCGATTTCCAATGGAACTCGAGTCTATAGGAAACGATTTCCAGTGGAACTTGAGTCTGTAGGAAACGATTTCCAGTGGAACTCGAGTATTAGAGACTCGAGTTCTTGCTCTGCACAAATAAAAAAGAGAGAATAGAGGGAAAATGACCTTCGCCTGAGGAATCACACACGTTCGTGGGTTCAATTCGAGCTTGGGTTCGTGGGTTTCACCGCCTGGGTAATGGGTTTCGCCGCTTGGGTCGTGGAACTCAAGTATTAGAGACTCAAGTTCTTACTCTGCACAAATAAAAAAGAGAGAATAGAGGGAAAATGACCTTCGCCTGAGGAATCACACACGTTCGTGGTTTCAATTCGAGCTTGGGTTCGTGGGTTTCACCGCCTGGGTAATGGGTTTCGCCGCTTGGGTCGTGGGTTCGCTGCCTAAGTTCATGGGTTTTGTTGCTTGGGTTTGCACCCTAGGTTCGCTATTTCGTGGGTTCGCCAACTAGGTTCGTTGCTGGGTTCATGGTTGATCTCTTGCTTCGTGTGGTTTCTACTTTGATCTCTTGTTTGTGTTTGTGTTTGTGTTTGTGTTTGTGTTTTTGTTGTTTCTTTGGTTGTCATGGAATTTTTTTTTTTTTTAGAGGGGAGGAGGGTTTGTTGTGGATTTTTTTCGGAGGGAGAAGAGGAAGAAGAAGAGACTGGGGCTTTTTGGTTTTCTTATGTGGAACTCAAGTGTTTAAAACTCAAGTTCCAGGTGAATTTTCATTGAAATCAAGTTTGTGATACTTGATTTGCTACAGTGATCTCAACGTCTCTTAGCCTTGAGATGTCAGTTTGCTAAATAATTTAGAAACGATGCTAACTAACCAAATTGTTTTAAAATTGGAGTTATTTTGAAAAAAAAAATCCCTTATATTACTATCTTATCACGTGACCCGTCTAAAATGCACGAATTCAAAATTTTAGCCGAGAGAAAGTAGGTAGACACAAAAAATTAGAAAATATTTGGGTCCTTCAATTGGCAAATAGAAAGATGACACGTGTCTTGTTATATGTAATGTAAATGACTTTTTTGGATTATTAAAGAAAAACATGACTCACTTATTAGTTTGTTGGGTTAAGTGAGTCATGATATGATAAGTAAAAATGACATCTTTTTATTGGTTGTTAGAGCCAAACTCTGTTTCAAAAATAGATTGTTAATTATGGTAGGTAAAAAAGTGGTATTTAGTGGTTTGCTAGTAAAAACTTGTCAATTTAACTATTGTGAAAAATATTGTAATTTTTTTTTTTATATAGAATTTATAGATAGCATTGACATTTCTCTTTTTACAACATCATTGATAATTTTTTATTATGATTTTAAAATTCAAACCATTAAAAATAGAAGATTCGAGGTTTTAAAGTTGAACTGAACTGATAGTTGAAATGTGATAACATAAGAATTTAATAATAACTAAAATACAAATAAATAGAGTAAATTAGTAATCTTGATTGTAAAATAATAGTTGTTGATATATAAATAATTTTCAAGTATATTCCATAACTTATTTTGATGTAAAAAAAGTGCCCTTGACTTTCTTGAATCATAAGTCAAATTAAATTACTTTTTTATTTTTGTTATCTCTTATTTTTAGACCTAAATTTAATTATTGGTGTAGTTGTAGTTTACTTACATGTGTTTAAGTTTGTTTTGATAGCGTCTACCATGGTTTGAAAAATGTCACTTAAATCACCTGAGCTGAAATGATTTTCATTATTAAATAACATAAATCCACCTCATCACTTTCTCCAATAAAAATAAAAACATAACCAAAACAAAGAAATTAAGATCTAAAGTTTTTTTTTAAAAAAAAAAAAGAAGAAAAGAAGAAATCCATATTGTAATCAGAATTGGTAATCTACTAAGTTGGCAAACCCAATTCCATGAGCAATATGACCTCAGCAAGCAGTTTTTGGTGAAACATATGGAAACCATTGAGATGTAACCTTTACCAATTTCCCCAGAAAAGCATTCTTCTAATGATAGCTCGGTATGCAGGTGCGCATATACAGATTTGTCCAGTATAAAAAATGAAAATAAAACACAAGAGTTGCTACACTAATCAAATATTTTGAGAAAATATGTCATACTCCAAAGTCGATCCACCAGCATATTCAGCAGGACCGGCCCTAGATAATTTGAGGCTTAATGTGAAAATTTTAAAGGGGCCTTTTTATATCTAAATATCACTTAAATGATATTTATTTATTTTTATATTATAATTTTTATTTATTTCCAATTTATTATTAATTCTTACTAATTAATAAGACTAATTCATCCAAAGTGAGCTAGTGATACTTACTATATAGGTTTTACAAACTGACGAGTCATCAATAAATAAAAATTATTTAAAACATTAATTTATCATATTGTTTGATCAGTTTGTAAGTTTTTTGTCATAAAATTTGTATTAGTTTTAGAATTTTTCATTCACTTAATGGTGAATTGGTAATTGTGTTGTATTTCTATTAATACATATATATATATATATATATATATATTTTGTGAAGAAGATGCTAAAGTACTACAAATTTTACCATAAAAAACATACAAACTGATGTGACATTTCAAGAAAAAAAAATGAATATTGAAGTACCTATTCTAATTGGACATATCAATTTATAAAACCTATGTGATAAAAAAATGTGCAGGTTACACACTCTTTTTTTAATTAGAAGGGAAAAAAAAAAAAAAAAAAAAAAAACCTTAATGGCCCCATTTTAATTTGGGGCCTTTCTATGTTAGGGGACCATAGGCCGTGGCCTAAATGGCCTAGGCCTAGGGCCGATCCTGATATTCAGGCAGAACTAAAATTTCGCTCAGCTAAGATATTTAAGTTAAGGGTCCTTTTGGTTAGGCGTTTTGTGAGCTTAAAAGAGTTTTAAAACTCAAAACTTTGTTCTGCAACTACAACTCCTCATAACTTTTTTCAAAACACCGTTTTCAAACAGTTTATACAAAAGCACCCTAGCTCAATATCAAACAGCTAAGAGCCTTGTTTTAAAGTTGCCCAAATAAGATATTCGGTATTCAAATTCTCTTTCCACAATTACTGAATTATAAATAAATAAAATCATACTTTTTTTTTCTTCTGCCAACAGGCTCAAATTAACTTGAGTCCGCAAGGTTGTATCAACGAAATTTAAATGCAAAATCATTTTAGGAAAATTCCATTTTCTCTGCCTTATTTATACATTTATTGCGTCTCTCTAAACTTTAATACCAAGCACTGTTATTTGTTGATAATAATTACAGTTAAGATTTCCATAAATTTTATTGAAAAATTAAAATTTCTATCACAAAATTTTCAAAATTATTTTTGATATTTCCACTAAAATCATCCAACTGACCTTTCCTTTTGAGAGTCGCAATTTTAGTAAGAGTAATATATATACATGCAACAATTTTCACTATAGTTGAATTGACAATTTCTTAAGGGTTCTAGTATAAACCTATCATTAACATCACTTTTTTACCTACTAATAAAAGTTTGATACCTCAATAAAGAGAAAATGATAAAGGAAGTGTAGCAGTGAAGTAGAGAGTAGTGGGAGAGATAAAGAGGCAAAGAGGGAAGAGAAAGGTTGGAGGAAGAGAAACCATAGGCATGTACTAATAAAATGGAAAGAAGAAAAGTCAAGTTATGAAAAATGATAAGGAAGTGTAATGGTGAAGTAGAGAGTAGCGGGGGAGGTAAAGAGGCAAAGAAGGAAGGGAAAAGTTGGAGGAAGTGTAACCATAGGTGTGGACTAATAGGGAGAAGAAGAAATTTTTGTTTTTGTTTTTTTAGAGATTAGTGAGAAGAAAAGTCTAAAAAAGAAAATAAGAGATAAAAAATAAGTAGATGATGTGACTTAATGATTGAGTAACAAAATGTATTGTGTGTGTCTATATATATATATATATATATATATATATATATAAGGATTAGGATGGAAAGAAAATAACACTCAATGTTGAAATGAACTTTCAATATAAACAATAAACAATTAGAATTTATGATGGCGTGCAGCGTATTACATTTGGCCACAAAGAATTAATTTTGCAATAGACAATTAATAAATATGGAAAACCAAAAAAATAAAATAAAATAGTAATGTGGTCGCTGATATGACTCAATAGGAGCGTAGCAACAATAAATGCTATGCTTCAGCTTTTAGATATATATATTTATAGATATAGATGTTTAAGTGTGAGAGGACCATTGTGTATATTGAGTTATAGAGATGTGTCATATTTGTGAATTAAGATTTAGTGTTTAGTTGGTATAATGAGATTTGAGATGGTTTAAATTTGTGAGGCCTTGTGAGTATGATTTGAGATTATTTTTTTTGGAAAGGGATTTGGGATGAATTAATTGTGAATTGTGAGAGTTGGTTGAGTATTTGTTTTCCATATTAATAATAGTGAATTTCGACTGATATTGTCTTTGGATGTAGACAGCTAGCCAAAGAACTATGTTAAGTTAGAGATTTTTTGTTAATGTTTCTGTTTTATTGTTTATGTATTAGTACCACAGTTTTCATTATCACAACAATAATAATGGCAAAACACACAAGAATTTGCAAAGCCAAATAATTTGTGTGAGAGAGGGATGGAAAAAAATGAAACAAAGAATAGCCACTCAAAAGCAAAAGAATTTATTGAGTTGCACCTTCTAAAGATTTGCATATGAAGCCATAATGTTCAAGATTCCACCTATAAAAGCGTCACCTGCACCAGTTGTGTCAACAGCTTCAACCTTAACACCACCAACCCTGCCCTTGAATTCCTGCACAACCATCAAAAGAAATTACTCCTGATTAACTGATAATATTATAAAAAATAAAGATTAAAATGCATAAGATACCAATTCCATTTGTCCAATATGAGGTCACATATCATTAGGATCTCATCCTTCATTAAATTGTTGTCAAGCGCATAGAAGATGCCAAAGGCCTAGAGGAATTTATTACTGGAAATGGAATAAAGCTTTGAAATCATTGTTAACCTAAAATATATGGATACTGACTTTTGTATAGTATCTGCAGCCTTGTGCTCCTTCAGTTACCAGCAGTAGCTTAAGATTGGGGCGGGAAAGCTTCTTCAGCACAACATCATCATCATAAGGATCATCACCTCCAGTCAAGAATGTGATTTCCTCCTCACTTATCTGCAATTTCCCCAAATAATTCCAACAGTGATGTGCATGTAAAAACTTGAAAGATGAGAATTTAATGTAATACTTCAGAATATATATGGTGCCCAAATGTCAAAATATGTACCTTAGTAATGTCGGATTGGTTACATATGCTCATAATACCATCTCAAGCAGCCTCTGCAGATGGCCAAAGTGGCAACCTCAAATTTGGGTCATAAGATAGGAGACAACCAGACTTCTTAGCAATGTCCATGGCAGCAAGATGTGCAGACCTACAAGGTTCCTCAATCAAACTAATCGATCCATAATGCAATATGTTTGCCTACATCAACTGAAAGCTCGGATTTGTGTAAATACACAAGAGCTTGTTTAGACCTCCAAATTAAAATTATGGCTAGATAGCTTTTACTCTAACTTATACTAAGTGCAGAACAAGAGTGAAGAAATGCAAACAACCGTTATCATTGCCCTAAGCCATATTCATCCATTATCAACAACAAAAGGAAAGCTTAAGTGTAGGGAAGAGAGATGCAAATACAAAATAACACCGAGACGTATTATCAAAGAGGAAATCAAAAAACTCGGCAAAAAGCTCTCCGCGACCCTCCAAGTCAAAATTGATCCACTAGAGAATAAAGTTGGAGTACACAAATAACAAAAGACCCTCCAAGCCTAGTCTACCCCATGTACTTGAGCCCTCAAGGTCTTGCTACCAACTGACTTCTCGGAGCCTTGTCTTCTCTAACTTTCCGGATCCCACAATTTAGCCTGATTGCATCCGCCAATGAATAACTCCTTCCAATGCTTCCCCATAGTACCAAATTCTCACTTCACACTCAGAATGAGTGTGGTAAGTGTTTGGGCTAACAACCTCTCAAGGATGTAAAGATGGAAAGGTAGGAGTTGAGAAAAAACAACAAAAAAATGTGTAAATAATTGTAGGTATGACAATCTCTCTCAAGTGTATCTTCTAGGGTTTTCTCTCTGAAAAGCACTCCTTGCAATTTGTAGGTAATGAGGGTATATACAGTGTGAATAAAGACTAGGTAAAGCAAAACTTCACTTTTTGCCAAATAGAGAGTTTCGCGAGTCCTTTGCGGGTCGGCCTTCCCGCGAGACACTCACGAAAACCTTCAGTCTGGCATGACTCTTCATTTTCCAGTTATGTGCTCTACACGTGGCTCTTTCGCGGGCAAGCTTCTCGCAAGACACTCGCGAAAACTACTTGTTCATCCTTTAAAGCTTAAGTCTTCACACTCTCTCACACTCATCCCTTACAATTGGAAACCCACATACATACAGAGAAAAATGATTGAAGAAATTACATTATAACACAGTTCAAAATAATAAAGATATAATTTTTTTAAGGTTTTTCGTTGTGAATACAAGTAGTAAGTCTAAACCATGTTAATTCTCTTACATCTACTTTTTTTTCTCTAGCATTTTATTTTCTTCTTTTTATTTGAACAACCTCACTTAGTTAAAAATTCTCTTTTCTCTTTTGATTTTTGATTGAAGACGATAGAAGTATATTATCATGTGAAGAAAATACATGTCATTACCCAGGGGTTGTCTAAGGAAACAACCAAACGCAGTGGCTAGCAAACCGGGGAAAAAAGAAAAAACTAGTTAATTGATTCTCGCATCACATTTTCTCCTAAGAAAAAAATAATTACATTTTCTCTTGGTTTTCACGCTATACTCTATTGATCTACTATCCAAGGCCAAGACACACGTACGTTTGTGAGTATATTTGTAAAGTCTCCTTATCTTGTTTATTAGAATATTGAAAAATTACTTCTGATTGGTTTGCACCATTTATATATATATATATATATATACACACACCACAGGAAAGTTTAACAAATTATAAAATTTTCTTTCTTTTGTTTTTCGCCTTAAATATAGAATTGATAATTATATTAGTAGTAATTAATAAGCATTTATTATGATTGACTTGTATATAGAATTATTGCCACCCCATGTAGTTTGATGGTACGTTGGAAGTCCTAATCTCATGGATTAAACTGCGCCCACCCAACCAACAATATGAAGTACTGTTAGGTACTCATCATCACTTTGAAACTTGGACCTCAAAGTTTGGAGTGTATATGTTTGGAATGACTGAAGTTATGAAACCCATTTGCAAAAAAATAATTATATTGCCACTCATAAGCATTGAAAAAATACTTAAAATCAATGCAATCGAGCACTATTGTCTAGATACATAAGAATGAGCCTCAGACAGTAATAAATTGAAAGATTCAAAAATCTTGGTGCGTAAGAAACTAGATGGATGTTTGATGCATTGTGACACAAAAGGTTGTAGTTCTAAATTTTCTCTTTTTGGAATTGATATTTTGAAATCAAATCAGCACATAGCATTAGGTGATCTTTGATGTGGCAATGATAGAGTTGGTAACTGGAAAGACACCATGGGAACTTAAAAAAAGAAATGCACCTTGCCAATAAAAGCAGCTAAGCCTCCTAGTCTAGCAATCCCAACAGCAACATTGGCAGGAGCTCCACCGGGAGCTTTCTTAAAAGAAGGTGCTTCTGATAGTGAAACCCCACCAACATTTGGCACAAAATCAATCAACATCCCCCCAAAACAAACGACCAGCTGTTTTTTCTCCTGGCACCCTTTATTTTTATCAGCAACAGGCGTTTTAAATGAACCATTAGTAGAAGCTTTAGGTGAACCTACAAGAGGCAAATTGGTGTAGATGAACAAGAGATGTATACAAAGTGATTGTAAAATACCAATATTAATATGACATTGCAAATAGATATGAAATGGGATAAAACATATTTAATTGATATCTAAATCTGATAATGACTTTATTTTTCTCATTAAGGTCAATCCCTTAGCTAAAGATTTTAAAAAAGATTTGAATGAAAGCAAAAAAACCTCTTTTCTTTTTCCATATCAAATAGTAATAATATACACAATGCAGTACTCTTTTCATCCCAACTCTGTCCCTTTCCATGGATTGAACACAAGACCTCTATTTTCTAAAAAGAGAGGGATAATCACTTAGATACAAAAGTCAGTGCTCCATAATTTCAGTCCATATGACCCAACCATTTTCAAAATTATTAGCCCAAGATTGAAATGGTTAATTATGAATGCAACTCAAAAGGAATATTATATCAAATTGTGAACTAAGACAAGATCAAATAATTTTCACCTAGACAATAACTTGTTCTAGCAAAATGACAATAATTTTAGCTCAGGGAAAAATTATAATTTGGAAAAGAGCTAATTCAAAACCTCACAAGGTCCATCAAAATCACATCATTTAGCTCAAGAATCAAAATAAGTACAAAGCAACTAATACAAAACAAAAATCCAAACCAACTTGTGAACTAATACCGATTCAACACCCAATAAACCCAGTTTCCTCATTTAACTTAGAAATCAAAATGAACAAGAGTGAAACTCAGGAAAAAAAAAAAATACCCAGATAGACTTATGAGCTAAAGCTGATTCAAACCCAAGAATGCTCATCAAAGACACATCATTTACTACAAGAATCAAAATGGGCATGAATGAGAATCACAAGAAACAGTGCAATACCTTCTGGGGAACTCTTTTTCAACTTGAAGCTATCCTTACTCGATTTTTGAAGGCTCACAGGGAAGCAGTAACCTGACATTTTTTTCTTTCAGCACAACCTTTGAGGACCTCTATCAATGTTCAGAAAACCGAAATATATAGTACTATTAGAACTAACAAGAACATGAACTAGAAAGCCAGAGAGGTTTAAGAATAATACCATTTTTGTCCCTCGTTTCAATCTATGTAGGGCTATTTTGTTCTTCTCCACTGTTCCCCGATCCGTACGTAGCCTGCTGTATCTCAATATCTATTCTAAACTCGTTTCCTTTATCAGTATTGGTTTGGTTTGGAACTTTGATTTTTTTTTTTTTTTTTTTTTTTATGTCATCTGACTATGAATCCGTGAAGACCGTGACTGATTCTTTTTTCTTATTCTCTTCAAAGTCTAAACAAAAAGTCCAAACACAACCACCTGCTTATGTTTCCCCATTTTTATGGGGATCACATCACAATCCAGTTTTCTAACTGTAGTTTAGTCACTGTAAAGTTCAGTAAGCTCAGATACTGCCACATCAGATGGAATCCACCATTAAAGTGGGGCCAGTAAGATCTTATTAATTATTATCTTATCACGTGACGTGACCCGTCTAAAAGGCACGAATTCAAAATTTTTGCCGAGAGAAAGTAGATGGGCACAAAAAATTAGAAAATAGCTGGGTCCCCCAATTGGCAAATAGAAATATGACACGTGTCTTGTTCTGGGTAATGTAAATGACTTTCTTTTGGGTTATTGAAGAAAAACCTAACTCTCTTAATTTGTTGGGATAGTGAGTCATGTATAATATGACAGGTAAAAATGTCATTTTTTTATGAATCAAATTTTATCTCAAAAATAAATTGTTAATAGTAGGTAAAAAAATTGTATTTAGTGATTTGCTAGTAAAAACTTGTTAATTTAATTATTGTAAAAAATATTGTAATTTTTTTTTTTTTTTTTTTTTGTATAGAATCTATAAACAGCATTGACATTTCTCTTTTCACAACATCATTGATAAATTTTTATTATGATTTTAAAAATCGAACCACTAAATATAGAAGATTTAAAGTTTTAAAGTTGAACTAAAGTGATGGTTGAAATGTGATAACATAAGAATTTAATAATAACTAAAATACAAATAAATAGAGTAAATTAGTAATCTTGATTGTAAAATAATAGTTGTTGATATATAAATAATTTTCAAGTATATTCTGTGGGGACAATTTTTGCCTAGACCAAGTGTTGCACATTGTAGTCATTTTTGGCTTAGAGTCCCACATTGGAAGGATATCCTTCCTCTTTGCACCTTAACCAAACTAGTGGTACTCTAACTCCTTTGCACCTTATAAGGGATGAGCCAAAGGAGTTAGAGTACCACTAGTTTGGTTAAGGTGCAAAGAGGAAGGATATCCTTCCAATGTGGGACTCTAAGCCAAAAATGACTACAATGTGCAACACTTGGTCTAGGCAAAAATTGTCCCCACATATTCCATAACTTATATTGATGTAAAAAAAGTGCCCTTGACTTTCTTGATCATAAGTCAAATTAAATTACTATTTTTTTTGTTCTCTCTTATTTTTGGACCTAAATTTAATTATTGGTGTAGTTGTAGTTTACTTACATGTGTTTAAGTTTGTTTTGATAGCCCCTGCTATGGTTTGAAAAATGTCACTTAACTCACCTGAGCTGAAATGATTTTCATTATTAAATAACAGTAATCCACCTCATCACTTTCTCTGATAAACATAAAAACATAACAAAAACAAAGAAATTAAGATCTAAAGTTAAAAAAAAAAAGAAAAAGAAATCCATATTGTAATCAGAATTGGTAATCTACTAAGAGCATTCACAGCAGTGGAGCTAAAAAGCTATAATGCTATTTTTATAGCTTTTTAGCTCCACCAATATACCAAAACAGCCTTGCAGCAGTGGAGGTAAAGTTAAATTTTTTTGCTGATTTGCTACAGTGCACATGTATCTATACATGTGCACTGTAGCTTGAAGCAAAAAATAATAATACTATTTTATTCAGTCCAACTTTATTTCTTTATTTTTTTATTCTATCAAAACCTGTCTGAACTCTCATCACATTCACTCTCTGTTCAGCTCTCTCTCACAAAAGCCTCTCGCCTCTCAAGCTCCGATCGCGTCGCCGTCTTCGTTCGCCGACCTTCTTCGTTGGCCGGCCTGACCATCTTCAAGCTCTCTCTCACAAAAGTCTCCGATCGTATCGCCCCTCAAGCTCGCCTCTCAAGCTCCGATCGCATCGCCTTCTTCGTTCGCCGGCCTTCTTCGTTCGCTGATCTTCTTTGTTCGCCGGCCTGACCATCTTCAAGCTCTCTCTCACAAAAGCCTCTCAAGCTCGCCCCTCAAGCTCGCCTCTCAAGCTCCGATCGCATCGCCTTCTTCGTTCGCCGGTACAAACTTGCTTTTTTTTTTTTTTTTTTTCATTTTATCAAATCCGGACTCTGTTATTGATTTTTGATATATGATTTTTTATTGTTATTTTCGATTATTGGCTTGAAATACGGCAGTTTTTTAGTTGCTATCATGATGATATATGATATATGATTTGGATGAGTTGATATATGATTTTTTTTTTTTTTTTTTGATATATGATAGCAACTCTGTTTTGAGTTGCTATCATGATGAATACGGTAGTTTTTTAGGATTTTTAATGTTGCATATCTGATTTTGGTAGATTGATGATGATTATGGTTTGATAAGTGTGAGCTTGTGTACTGAGTAGAGATATTAAGATGGTTTGTGATATGGATTTTGTTGGGCTGTTATTGTTTCACGTCTGATTTGGGTAGATTTTGTTAGATATGTTTTGTTGGATTTTGTTGGCGGCGGCGGCGGCGGCAGTGGCGGCGGCAGCGGTGGTGGTTGTAGGTGGTTGTGATTGTTGTTTATTGTAATGGATATATTATTTTATTGTAATGGATATATTATTTTATTGTGTTGAAAGCTAAAATAGATCCACTGCTGCAGCATGTGTGTAGCTAAAAGGGATAAAGTAACTTTTGGTGGAGCTAAAAAGCTAAATTTTTAGCTCCACTGCTGTGAATGCTCTAAGTTGGCAAACCCAATTCCCTGAGCAATATGACCTCAGCAAGCAGTTTATGGTGAAACATATGGAAACCATTTAGATGCAACCTTTACCAATTTCCCTTGAAAAGCATTCCTCTAATGACAGCTCGGCATGCAGGTGCGCAAATACAGATTTGTCCAGTGTAAAAAAGAAAGTAAAATACAAGAGTTGCTACACTAATCAAATATTTTGAGAAAATATGTCATACTCCAAAGTCAATCCACCAGCATATGTCTTACTGGCCCCATTTTAATTTGCAGTCTTTCTATGTTAAGGGCCCATGGCCTAGGCCTAAGGCCGACCCTGATATTCAGGTAGAACTAAAATTTCGTCCAGCTAAGATATTTAAGTTAAGAGTCCGTTTGGTTAGGCGTTTTGTGAGCTTAAAAGAGCGTTTTTAAAACTCAAAACTTTGTTTTGCAAGTACAACCCCTCATTACTTTTTTCAAAACACCGTTTTTAAACAGTTTATACAAAAGCACCCTAGCTTAATATCAAACCGCTAAGAGCCTTGTTTTAAAGTTGCCCAAATAAGATATTCGGTGTTCAAATTCTCTTTCCTCAATTATTGAATTATAAATAAATAAAATCATACTTTTTTTTTCCTTTTTTTTTTTTTTCTTTTCCTGACAACAAGCTCAAATTAACTTGAGTCCACAAGGTTGTATCAACGAAATTTAAATGCAAAATAATTTTAGGAAAATTCCATTTTCTCTGCCTTATTTATACATTTATTGCGTCTCTCTAAACCTTAATACCAAGCACTGTTATTTGTTGATAATAATTACATTTAAGATTTCCATAAATTTTACTGAAAAATTAAAATTTCTATCACAAAATTTTCAAAATTATTTTTGACATTTCCACTAAAATCATCCAACTGACCTTTCCTTTTGAGAGTCGCAATTTTGGTAAGAGTAATATATATATGCAACAATTTTTACTATAGTTGAATTGACAATTTCTTAAGGGTTCTAGTATAAACCCACCATTAAGATCACTTTTTTACTTATTAATAAAAATTTGATACCTCAATAAAGAGAAAATGATGAAGGAAGTGTAACAGTGAAGTAGAGAGTAGTGGGAGAGGTAAAGAAGCAAAGAGGGAAGAAAAAGATTGGAGTAAATGTAACTGTAGGCATATACTAATAAAATGGGAAGAAGAAGAGTCAAGTTATCAAAAATGATAAAGGAAGTGTAACGGCAAAGTAGAGAGTAGTGGGGGAGGTAATGAGGCAAAGACGGAAGAGAAAAATTGGAGGAAGTGTAACTGTAGGCATGTACTAATAAAATGGGAAGAAGAAGAGTCAAGTTATGAAAAATGATAAGGAAGTGTAACGGCGAAGTAGAGAGCAGTGGGGGAGGTAAAGAGGCAAAAAGAGAAGGGAAAGGTTGGAGGAAGTGTAACCGTAGGTGTGGACTAATAGGAAGAAGAATAAATTTTTGTTTTTGTTTTTTTAGAGAGTAGTGAGAAGAAAAGTCTAATAAAGAAAAGAAGAGATAAAAAATAAGAAGATGATGTGGCTTAATGATTGAGTAGCAAAATGTATTGTGTGTGTCTATATATATATATATATATATAAAAGGATTAGGATGGAAAGAAAATAACACTCAATGTTGAAATGAGCTTTTAATATAGACAATAAACAATTAGAATTTATGATGGCGTGTAGTGTATTACATTTGGCCACAAAGAATTAATTTTGCAATAAACAATTAATAAAGATGGAAAATCAAAAAAATAAAATAAAATAGTGATGTGCTCGCTGATGTGACTCAATAGGAGTGTAGCAACAATAAATGCTACGCTCCAGCTTTTAGATATATATAGATATAGATGTTTTAGTATGAGAAGATCATTGTGTATATTGAGTTATAGAGGTGTCATATTTGTGAATTAAGATTTAGTGTTTAGTTGGTATAATGAGATTTGAGTTGGTTTAAATTTGTGAGGCCTTGTGAGTATGATTTGAGATTATTTTTTTTTTGGAAAGGGATTTGAGATGAATTAATTGTGAATTGTGAGAGTTGGTTGAGTATTTGTTTTCCATTTTAATAATAGTGGATTTCGACTGATATTGTCTTTGGATGTAGACAGCTAGCCAAAGAACTATGTTAAGTTAGAGATTTTTTGTTAATGTTTCTGTTTTATTGTTTATGTATTAGTACCACAGTTTTCATTATCACAACAATAATAATGGCAAAACACACAAGAATTTGCAAAGCCAAATAGTTTGTGTGAGAGAGAGATGGAAAAAAATGAAACAAAGAATAGCCACTCAAAAGCAAAAGAATTTATTGAGTTGCACCTTATAAAGATTTGGATATGAAGCCAAAATGTTCAAGATTCCACCTATAAAAGCGTCACCTGCACTGCACCAGTTGTGTCAACAGCTTCAACCCTAACACCACCAACCCTGCCCTTGAATTCCTGCATAACCATCAAAAAGAAATTACTCCTGATTAACAGATAATATTATAAAAAATAAAGATTAAAATGCATAAGATACCAATTCCAGTTGTCCAATATGAGGTCACATATCATTAGGTTGTCAAGCGCATAGAAAACGCGAAAGGCCTAGAGGAATTTATTACTGGAAATGGAGTAGAGTTTTGAAATCATTGTTAACCTAAAATATATGGATACTGACTTTTGTATAGTTTCTGCAGCCTTGTGCTCCTTCAGTTACGAGCAGTAGCTTAAGATTGGGGTGGGAAAGCTTCTTCAGCACAACATCATCATCATAAGGATCATCACCTCCAGTCAAGAATGTGATTTCCTCCTCACTTATCTGCAATTTCCCCAAATATGTATCTTAGTAATGTCGGATTGGTTCCATATGCTCATAATACCATCTCAAGCAGCCTCTGCAGATGGCCAAAGTGGCAACCTCAAATTTGGGTCATAAGATAGGAGACAACCAGACTTCTTAGCAATGTCTATGGCAGCAAGATGAGCAGACCTACAAGGTTCCTCAATCAAACTAATCGATCCATAATGCAATATGTTTGCCTGCATCAACTAAAAGCTCAGATTTGTATAAATACACAAAAGCTTGTTTAGACCCCAAATTAAAATTATGGCTAGATAGCTTTTACTCTAACTTATACTAAGTACGGAACAAGAGTAAAGAAGCGCAAACAACCGTTATCACTACCCTAAGCCATTTTCATCCATTATCAACAATAAAAGGAAAGTTTAAGAGTAGGGAAGAGAGATATAAACACAAGATAACACCGAAACCTGTTATCGAAGAGGAAATCGAAGAATTCGGCGAAAAACCTCTTCGCGACCTTCCAAGTCAAAATCAATCCACTAGAGAATAAAGTTGGATTACACGAATAACAAAAGACCTTCCAAGCCTAGTTTACCCCATGTACTTGAGCTACCAACTGACTGCTCGGAGCCTTGTCTTCTCTAACTTTTCGGATCCCGCAATTCAGCTCAATTGCATCTACCAATGAATGGCTCATTCCAATGCTTCCTAACAGCAACAAATTCTCACTTTAGACTCAGAATGAGTGTGGTAAGTGTTTGGTCTAGCAACCTCTCAAGGATGTAGAGATAGAGAGGTAGGAGTTGAGGAAAAATCACAAGAAAATGTGTAGAAGATTGTGAGTATGACAATCTCTAACTCTTAAGTGTATCTTCTAGGGTTTTTTCTCTAAAAAGAATTCCTTGCAATTTGTGGGTAATGAGGGTATATATAATGTAGGTAAAGACTTGGTAAAGAAAAACTTTACTTTTTGCCAAACAAAGAGTTTCGCGAGTCCTTCGCGGGTTGACCTTACCTGTGAGACACTTGCGAAAACCTCCAGCCTAACATAACTCTTCATCTTCCAGTCATGTGTTCTACACGTGGCTCTTTCACAGGTAAGCTTCTCACAAGACACTCACGAAAACCACTTGTTCATCCTTTGAAGCTTGAGTCTTCACACTCTCTCAAACTCATCCCTTACAATTGGCAACCCACATATATACAAGGAAAAATGATTGAAGAAATTACAATCAAATTTGACACAGAATTAAAGACAACACAAAATAATTGTAAATCACAACTTTATATCAACGATTGTCATATGGAAACTATCTACTTATCAACAAGTTCAATACCATATTTCAGATTAGAAAAAGATAAAAAGAAGGTTCCATACCCAAATAATTTGACTTATGAGTGACATCCTGAAGTTAAGCAACTTCTCCGAACATGGAATTTCACTCAATAAACATTTACTATTTGAGATTCTATAATATGCTCTTGTTTAATAACCTTATCGGATCAAACAACAACCTCAACAACCAAATCGTAATTCCAAAATGTTGGAGTTGAAAATGGATTCTCAACATACTAATTAGAGCCCTTCACATGTATTCTTTTCCGATATTCAATTATATCTGAAATCATACTTTTTGTTTACCTCTTTAATTGACATGTTAGTTTTTGCTATTTATACTAGTGTTTTATAATAAAGTGACTAAATTTTACGCTAGTTGTCAATCTACCACAATCCGCCTTTACTTTTTTTTTAAAGGTAATCAGAGAACTGTTATTAATGAGAAAAAATGAAAAGTACAAGTGGTTCATGATGATGAACAACAAGAAACAGAAGAAACAAACAGCAAAACAAAAGATAAGGAAATCAGAAAGATAATCTAAGGGAAAACATAAACTCTGAAAGAGACGAAGAATCAGTAAAGCCCAAAAAACGAGCCTACTCAAAAAGACTGCGCTGGCATAAAACTTTTAACTCATCCAACGTCTTCTCCATGTTTTCAAAGGAGCAACGATTTCTTTCCAACCAAACAATCCACATTAAGCACTCTGGAATCAAATTCCAAATATTCGAGTTATGCTTCCCAAGCCATTGATATCAGCAAGATAACAATCCCGCCACTCATCTTGGCATAACCCAATGAATACCAAAAGCCTGAAGCATGAAGGACCATAAGGTATGTGTAACAGGACAATGAAGCAGAAGATGGTCTACCGACTCCCCATTACCACAACACATACAACACCGATTTACCAAAGGGCGATCCCAAAGCATGAGATTATCCAAAGTGAGAATCCGATTGTGAGCAGTTGTCCACAAGAAGGCCATTCGCTTAGGAATCTTTGGTTTCCACACACCTTTCCAAGGAAACAAAAATTCGGAGTACCCTAAATTGCTTGGTAATAAGATCGGGTATCAAACTTACCATCCCCTTTGAGCCGCCAACAAAGAGTATCCCTCCTATCCCCCCGAGGAATACGAGGATGGATAAGCTGAAGTAGAGAGTAAGATGCAGCTAGCTCGTAATTTTCAAAAGCTCTATAAAACCTTAAGTCCCACACTCTAAAAGTACCACCTTCCGGAGTCCACAAAACCTCAGAGATACATGCATCCTTGGCAGCTGAACACACATAGAGCTCAGAATAGAGATCTTTTAGGGTATTATCCCCAATCCACCTAACATGCCAGAAGCGGATACGGGTGCCTTCACCCACTATAAAAGACAAATGCTTAGAAAAACTCTCCCACCCTTCATGAATGCTTCTCTAAAGACCACATCCATAAGTCCCCCTGCACACTTTCATACGCCACCCCCCTTGACCCTCACCATATTTTGTGAAGATAACTCTTCGCCAAAGATGAGTAACTTCATGCCCAAAACACCACAACAATTTCCCTAATAAAACTTGATTAAACGACGCCACACTTTCTTATCCCCAAACCACCCAGTTTAACAGGTAAACACACCCTTTCCCAAGCCACCAAAGGATATTTGAAACTCCCCTCAGAAGACCCCCAAAAGAAATTCCTCCGAATACGTTCCATTCTAGCAGCCACAACTTTAGGAATAGTGAAGAGAGATAGAAAGTACGTTGGAAGACTTGAAACAGTACTCCTTAATAATGTGAGCCTACCACCCTTAGATAAATAGGGACTCTTCCACCCTGCAAGTTTCTTTTCTATCTTCTCCAAAATAGGGTTCCAAATCGATGTTGTCTTAAAAGAAGTTCCCAACGGCATTCCCAAATATTTCATAGGCAAACTCTCCGCTCTACAATGAAGAATACTAGCCAATTCAACTAAATTATTCACCTCCCCAATAGGGACAATCTCACTTTTCCCAGCATTAACCTTCAAACCCGTAAACGCCTGAAAACAAGACATCGAGAATCTTATGGACAGTAACTGATCCCTAGAGGCATCACAAAATAAGATAGTGTCGCCCGCAAACAACAAATGAGAAATCTGCAAACCAACAAAATTCATTACTCCCACATGAAAACCCCGAATAAGGTTATTCTCCTCTGTCTTCTTCAAAATTCTGCTTAAAACCTCTATTATCAAGAGAAACAAAAGAGGGGATAGTAGGTCTACTTGTCTCAACCCACAAGAACTTCCAAAGAAACCTTCAGGGGATCCATTTACCAAGAATGAAAAACGGACAGAAGTAACACAAGTCTTAATCCACCCCCTCCATTTCAACCTAAAACCCATCCGGTCCAACAGATAAAACAAGGCCTCCCAGTTAACATGGTCATATGCTTTTTCAATATCAAGCTTGCAAACCACCCTAGGTAATCAGCTCTTTAGCCTACTATCCAGACACTCGTTTGCAATGAGCATTGAATTCAGAATCTACCTTCCACCGACAAAAGAATTCTAAGTCTCAAAGATGAGATTATCCAAAACCGCCCTCAACCTGTTTGCCAACACCTTGGACAACAACTTGTACACACTGCCCACCAAACTGATAGGGCGGAAGTCCTTAATGTTAACAACATTACACTTCTTAGGGATTAAAGTGAGAAATGAAGTATTCAAGGACCATTCAAACACAAAGTGCCAACAAAAATAATCAAAAAAATCCATGTCATCCTTTTCCACAACACTCCAACAATTATGAAAGAAAGCCATGGTGAAACCATCAGGATCAGGGGCTTTATCACCCTCCATCTCCCTTAAGACCAAGATAACTTCCTCTTTCGTGAACTTCTCTAAGGACAACCTCTCCTCCTCTACAATACAAGCAAAATCTAAACCATCCATAGTAGGGCGCCCCAAATCAATTTCCTCATACAGCCTTTGATAGAAGAGAACTAACTGAGAGCACACCTCCGTCTCATCCTCATAAAGAACACCATCCACCTCAATCCTCTTAATTTGATTAGCATTTCTATGAGAGTTTGCTAATCTATGAAAGAAACAAGTATTATTATCTCCCTCCTTCACATACAAAGCCCGAGATTTTTGTCTCCAAGAAATTTCCTCAAGGGAAGCCAACTATTCTATATCTCCTTTGAGTTGAATACGACGGAGTTGATCCTCATCCGAAAGCCCCAGCAACTCCTCTCTCGCATCTAAACCCATCAGTTCAGTCAGCAAATTTTTCTTCCTAAAAGCCAAGTCACCAAACTCCTCCCTATTCCATTTTTTTAAGTCAGCTTTCAAAGCCCTCGGTTTTTGAGCCAAAATAAAAGCTGGTGAACCCACAAAACTGTACCCATTCCACCAATGTTGAACTCTATCAACAAAACCCTTAGCTTTCAACCACATATTTTCAAATTTAAAGGCACTCCAACCACGTCAAACAACACCAGCTTCCAACAAAAGCGGGCAGTGGTCTAAAATAACACGAGGAAGCACCCTTTGGGATACATTCTCAAAATGTTCCTGCCAATCTAGAGAAACCAAAACCTTGTCAATTCTTGACATAGAGGGAAGACCAGAGTCTCTAAACCAAATGAAGGAAGCACCCTCTAAAGGTAAATCTACTAAAGAATTACTCTCTATAAAGTCCGAGAAAGCAAACATAGCAAGACTAAACGACTCACAGCCAAGCCTTTCACTTGGGTACCTAATGATATTGAAATCACCTACTAAGCACCATGCCATGGGCCATCTGGCACGCACCTGAGACAACTCCTCCTACAAAGCAACCCACTGTCCATCGTCATTGGGGCCATACACACCTGTACAAGCCCAAACAAAATCATCCACCACTCCTCTTAGTAAGACATTAACAGAAAACTTTCCAGCAATAATATCCAATTTTTCAAGAACTCTCTTATCCCAAATCAACAAGACCCCTCCCGAAGTTTGCACCGCGTCCAATACAACCCAGTCAATGAAAGGACTACCCCATAAACTCTGAACAAAAGCAACATCAGTAGAAGATACTTTCGTTTCTTGAAAACAAACAATATCGCACTTCCAATTTTTTAGAAGATTCTTACAAACCTCTCTCTTCCGGGGATTGTTAAGCCCCCTAACATTCCAAGAAAGTAGTCATAGAGTCATTTACAACTACCAACAACCCCTACAGGTGTCGAAGAAACTCTGCTCCTAATCCTAGAAGCGAACCCTCATAATTAACATTAGAGATAAGCCCCTTAAGCTCCCTGAGACCTTGGGACCCTGAATTAGCCGGTCGCTTGGGCACTCCAACATCAATCACCTTGAGACACTCCTGTTCCAAAAGGCGAAACAGAGCCAAACATTAAGCTTCACGTTTCACGATAGGGAACCCCACCATGTTGTAGAAAATTTTCATCAATTGGGACACCTAGTTCAACGGTGGTCCTGACTTCGTCACCTGAGTTCCTTCTATAGAGTCCTGAACCAACACCAACTCTCTGAGATCATTGGGTTCCCACCGAGACAAAGGGTCACACTCCATCACACAAAAATCTTTCTCCACTTCCACAACTATGGTCAAACCGTTCACTGGACTCCCACGGAAAGACATGAAGCCCAGAAACTGACTGAAATTCCCCAACAGAACCCACTAACCTTTGTTGCGTCCTATGAACATGGTGGTGACACCTCTGATCTTCAACATGATCTTCCCCTTCCACAAACTCATCTCCAACCCCATTACCCAGGTCAAAGAGAGGAGAAAATTGATTTTGAACCACAATCGCCTCCGTCGCTGAGCTACCCACCATAACACCGGTGGACCCAGAGTCACGATTGCCTAGTCCAAGAGTTACCTCGGCATCGGAAACTGAGCCCATAGAGAAACCCACCTTAACAGAGGCAAGAACCACTGCGTTGGAGCTACTACAAGATGTCAAGGCTTTTTCGGCCATTGGGTATCCTAGTACTCTCGACGGGATGGGTGCGAGAAGCTCCAAAGCTTGATCGGAGCTGGATATCGGCGATCCACCTGCCATCGGAGCCTCAGGCATCACCAATGTCATCATAGACTCCATCGGTGGTTTTGAGCTCTCTCCCACCACACTCACACTCTGATTACCAAACCCATTTACGCCCAAACCAAAAGGAAAAATAATCTCTCCTTGGGCCTTACTACTTGGGTCAGCTAAATGGGCTTTTTCATGCCCAGGTGCAATATTTAACAACACAAGCCCACTGTTAATGGACTTGTGCTGAGGATATGGGTTCATCCACTTAACCACTCTTTTTTCCCCGTCAAATATAGACACTCTCAGCGCCAAAGTAGCAGAAGTCACCTCAAACGTAAACTCACACATGGGTCTGCCATTTTTAGAAGAAACTGAAGCGCCAGAGACACCTTCAGCACGTTATGTCTCGAAATAGCTTTAGAAAATTCAAATTTCCTTAACTTCTGCTGGTTCCTAATGTTGACAGATTGCTTTCCATTTTGTCCACCACCATCCGTTGGACCACCACCAGCAGCTTCATCAGAAGTCCTCCCTTCCACCCACTCAATGTTTGAACCTGATAGGAATCTATCTAATTCTTTAGAAAACAAACGCCACCTAGACCAGTTTGAGCTCGCAGGTACCAAAACCCAACCACGATGAGCTCCACCATAATACACAGCTATCTCCACAAAAATACCAGCCTTATTCGACCTTCCCCAGAATTCGAACAACTTATTATTTGCTTTGAAACGTTTGCACAAGTAATCATTTCCTAGAACCCAGTCTCGTATATCGGCAAAACATGCAAGAATCCATTCCAATCCCTTACGACCCATCCACACATAACTATTAATATTCCGACGACATTCGTGAATAGCATAAGAATCAACCCGCCCGCCGTCAAAAGAGAAAGATAAGGTTTTGGAATCTATGCGAAAAGGACCTTTACTACCCCTATGCCCTGAGGAGAAGGTTTATGAGCTGTGAAAGGGGGAGGCACATTGTTGGGAAGGGGTGTGGGTGAAATTGTAGTGGTTGGTCTAGGCCATAACGGTGGTTGTAAAGGCAGGTCTGAAGGTGGTTGTAAACGCAGGTCTGTGAACAAAATATATGACACTAAACATGGACACAAATAGGGTAGCTCATCCAATCCATCATCCATTTGATATATTAAGCGAAGAAAGAAACTCTCACTTGCTTTCCTTACGGCTGTTTTGGATGTTGAACACAATATGTTTTGTTAAAAGCTATATGTTATTTGGTTTTTTTTTTTTTTTTTAAATAAAAAAAAAATACCTGTTACAGCTTTTCATCTAAAAAATACTTTTGCATGTTGGAAAAAGAAAAATATAGCTGATGAGAGCCATTAGACTAGGCTGTTTTTCATTGATACCTTTACCACTATGCTAAATAGCAATGACAATTGACAAGCAGTTTGCCTCAAAACACAACCAGTTTAGGGGTTAGACAGTTCAAGTCATTCTTCGTTCTTTATTGCTTAGGTAGAGTGTTGGCTTTTTACCTTCTTAATTAGGTTTGCATCAATTTCATCTTCGTGAAGAAGCATATCAGCATTAGGGTTGCAATAAAACATGAATTCACGCTCGCCATCATCTCTCAGTGTAACAAATGCCAATGCTGTCCTTGCATGTGGATCAAAAGGCATGCCAGACTTGACAACATTATTTTGTACAAGAATGTCGGCCAACACGTAACCAAACTCATCTTCACCTATGACCTACCTGTGATGCACAGTGGAGACAAAGTGATCAAACTAGATTGAAATAAGGATCTGAAATGCATAAAAGAATCAGATGAATCATGAATGAACTACAAAGCTATAGCTTGTCAATGTAATCATTAGGCATGGCCGGTGGGGAGAAATCAGAAAACAATGCCAACATGATCCTAATTGTTGACGTGCCAGTTCATATCACAAGGTAGACTGATTAGCAGAACATAACATAGGTAAATTAAGGAACTGTAAAATAAATATTAAAATTTTTGTTGAATCACAACTCAATCTCACGTGAATTAAGAAAATAAAATAAACAACTTTAAGCAATCTCATAAATATATTCTAACTAAGATTCTCAAGCCAAAAAATCAATTCAATTACAAAATACTAAGATATACTTAGAAAGCCCTTTCAATTTTAACGAAAATAACATGGGACCAGCAAAGAAAAATTCACAACTTCATCTCTATTTTTTGTCCAACATTTAAGATTCATACTAAAATTGGAAACAATACAAGGATTTACAATGTACGAATTCAAAAAGTCATCATGTCCAAAAAAATCCAGTTGAATACCATGGTTTTAGGTTTATCATACTAAACCTAATATATTCCTCTCTCTCTCTCTCTCTCTCTCTCTATATATATATATATCCTACATTAAGTTCATTGTAACATATAGTTCATAATGGTAAAGATGAATATTTCAGGACTTTTTCTTGTGTATGTAGACCATTAGGTCAAACTAAGTTAAATTTCTTACTTCCACTTTCTCTCTCTACATCATGTTATTTTATTTTTTCTATTTTAACATTGTATTAGAGTTAGTCTTTTGAAACCCTTCTCCTACCTTTCTGGCATTCCTTCTCGGTCGTGCCTCCCGCCAACGGTTTTCCTACAGCATATGACAACATCTTTTAGCAGACAGTGTTGTTATCCTCTGGCATCGATGTCACCATCCTCTAGCCTTTGTTCACAATCAACTACCACAGACTTTTGTCTTGTGTAGCCATTGTTCACGCTCGCCATCATCTCTCAGGCCATCGGTGCATCCATTCTCCAGCCATAGTAGTCACTCTTCGATCATTGGTGCAACCGTTCTCCATTACTAGTGGTCATCTTCCCAACTTCATTTGTCGTTGACATACATTGTCATGGTTTCCTTCAAGAGCTTACATTCCAAACTCAAAAAATTTTCAGGTTTCCTTTTTAGTTTGAGGGGCATGCTAGAATATATTATAATATTGTAAATTAGGTTATTAACATAAAACCGAAACTTTTAAAACTCCCACAATTTTCTACATCAGCATAATAGAAAAAAAAAAAAACTAAAAAAAAATAAAACCCAAAAAAAAAAAAACTAAAAAAAAAAAAACATCATAAACCTGACACGCCTCCCCTTCACTTTCACTACTCCATTTCCTCAATGCCCCACTCTCTCTCTCTCTCTCTCTCTTCCTCTTCTTCATTCACCATGAACCGTAGAATCAGAGCATCTACCAAACCCTTCTCCTCTTCCTCACCAACCAGATCCGAGCTTTTCCACAAGTACCTTAAACCCGGCGCCCTAGACCAAATCCGCGACTCCCGAATCAGCGCCCACTGACTCAACTCGCTCGATCTCTCTCCACCACACGTCATCTCCACCGTCCTCCGCCGTTGCCGCTCAAAAAACTCCGGTCAACGCCTTCACCGACGGTATCCCTTGCTTCTCCGGCAGGATCTACGGCCCGCGCTGGCTTTTCCTCAACCCGATCCCTAACTCGGTCCAAAACCCATGGCCCATCAACTTCGAAACCGGCCCTACTATGTCGGCCCAAAGGTATTATCTTATAAACCTATAATATTTTTTCCTATAATATTTTTTTTTCCTGAATCCAAACTCTATAACTGTTATGTTATAAATAGTTGATTCTTATTAGTGTTTTTTTTTTTTTCCCGGCTGTTCAATTTCTAGGTTTATTGCTATTGCCTTTCTCTTCATTCTTTTCCTCCATTCGAATCAGGGTTAAAGGTATGGTATTCGTTTGCCTCTTTGATAATCTATGTATATCTAATGTTGGTGTGGATTTCTTAGTTTTTTTTTTTAATTTTAGTTTAGTTATATCAGTTTTAGCATACAGCTTCATGGTTTATATTGTGATGAAGAAGTTGCTGTATATATGTGCACAGTGTAATGGGGTGGTAGTATACTGCTTATTATATTAATTTGTGTATGTGTGTGGTGAGAGTTTTTTTATTTATGGAACTCTGTGATAATCTATGTACATCTAATTTTAGTGTGGATTTCTTAGCTTTTTTTGAATTTTAGTTTAGTTATATCAGTTTTAGCATACAGTTTCATCGTTTATTTTTTACCCCAGCCTATTTTGTATTTAAGAGTTGATTGAATTGTAGTTTTAGCTGTGCTTCTCTTTGTATTTGTAATTGAGTTTGTGCACACACTTGGATAATCAATTTGCATATATGTTTTTGTGTGGAAACTGAGCTATGGTCAATTTGAATTGTTTTCGTGTGGAAACTGAGCTATATGTTTTTGTAAAATATTTTGTAGTTCTTTGCACACTAATATATATTTTACCTTGAATGATACTTTGATATGCATTTTCTTTCATTCTTTTTTTAAAAATTCTTTTTTTATAGGTTTGGGAAGAGTTTTAGACTTGCATTTTCTTTTTTTTTCTTTTTTCAACTAAAAGTAATTGCGCAGTAAAAAAATTTCAGCTGAGGTTTTTGTTTTTCTTTCATCAAGTTAGTGAGTTAGGCTACTTAGATTTTGTGCAAAATGTGACTTTTACTTGACACATGAGATTGAATATAGAAGAAGGATGCTTGAGTTATGACCATTAGTGGAATTCTCTTATGGCATTGAGCAATCATGGTAACTCTTGCAACTACTATTGGCTTGCAAGAAGGAATGGGAGGACATGCATTGTTATAGCAGTGATTATAAAGAGTTTAGTTTAGTTTGGCCTATTGTAGTAATTGTGGAAATTGTAATAAGATGAATAAAAGTATTCGGGGTGGGCAACAATTTGCTATACAAGATTTGATGATTAGCAAGCATTTGGTTCCAAGAATACTAAAGTGTGAAGTAGTTGTTGATTTTTTTGGGGCTATTTGCTTTTGTGGCCAAATCTCAACTGAGCAGGAGCCTTTTATGGGATGTTACACTTCTAAGTACACATCAAAAAAGGTGTTTGGCGTAGTAGCAATATGAAATTGAATTAGGTTTGCCTTAAATTAAGGGATTTCGTTGAAATCAGGGAAAAAACCTAGAAGTTCAAATTCTTCCTAAATTTTTATTAGGAATTTTCAGTTTCTGGGTTTTGTTCCTTTTCTTTTATGAGCTTCAGATTCATATTCTGTTTTTTTTTTTTTTTTTTTTGGCTTGCTATCTAGGTTATTAGAGAAAAATGGTTATTAGATAAGAAGAGAAAGGCAGTGGAGCTAACACAAGCCAAGAAGTGAATATAGTAATTTCCTTTTTCTCACCCAAATTCCAAACAGATTCATATACCCGACTTTATAAAGTTTATGTCAAATAATTGAAAATTGCTTCATATGTATATTGAATGGGGGGAAAAAAGAGTCACAGGGTTGATTCAGTTTAGGAATAGAGTTAGATAGTACTTCAATGGAAAAAATAGAATGAAGATAATTGGATGGGGAAATCTGTGAAAGTCTAAATCCTATGCTAGCAAGGTTTTGTTTCTAATTATGAGCTTTGTTGACAATTGTTTTTGGTGTCCTTGAATGTGGATGTGTTTTGAAGTGATGACATGGGTGGTTTTTATCAATTTATGAGTGTGAGAAAGTTTAAATTACCATCTGGGTTTTCATTTTTGGAAAAACCTATATTTGAAAAAGGAAGAGACTGCAGATGGTGCAACTTGCAACATTTAATAACAATGCTTTATCCAATTTTTTACAGGATAAGTATTCAATGACATTGTTGGTAGCGCATATTACATTGCACCTGAGGTCTTAAAGAGGAGATATGGACCAGAAGTGGATATATGGAGTGTTGGTGTCATGTTGTATATCCTTCTATGTGGTGTCCCTCCTTTTTGGGCTGGTAAGTCATTTTCTTCTTTATATGTTTTTCTTTCTTTGACAGCCTTCCAAGTTCTCAGTAAGTATACTTGAAATTCTAAAAAGTGATCATTAATGCACAAAATGTCATATATGTATTGCTAAGTTCTTACAAATGTAACTGATAAATTAGCATGTTTGGTGTTTTCTAGGTCATCTATGGATCAAAGAGGATGGGGAAGCACCTGATACTCCTCTTGACAATGCAGTGCTGAATAGACTCAAACAGTTCAGAGCTATGAATAAGTTCAAGAAAGTTGCTCTTCGGGTATTCTAGCTTTATTTCTCTATTTGAAATCAGCTAGCATGTTAAAGCTTGGGATTTTGATTAATTCCATTACAACGACAACCAAACCTTAATCCCAAAATCATAGTACCACTCATCATGTATGCACGTGGACATGCTTCGACAGTTGGACCTAAACTAAGGCCACTTGCTGTTTGAATTTATTTATTGTTCATCATCATATTGCTTATTTTGTCAAATTTTGTAGGTCATTGCTGGTTGTTTATCAGAGGAAGAAATCATAGGATTGAAAGAAATGTTCAGGGGTGTAGATACTGACAACAGTGGAACCATAACACTTGAAAAGCTAAAGCATGGACTTGCTAAGCAAGGGACAAAATTATCTGAATATGAGGTCAAACAATTAATGGAAGCTGTAAGTTCTCCTTTCTATTTTATTTATTCACTTTTTGCAACTTTCTACTTTATTTTTAAACCTCCCATTAATTAGCATTGCTGCAAAGGTAATTAATTATGTATGATTTTTATAAAATATTTCTTGTGGAATTAAAGGAACTTTAAATTTTTTTTATTTAATGAAAATCAGGCTGATGGTGATGGTGATGGGACTATAGATTATGATGAGTTCATCACAGCAACGATGCACGTGAACAGGATGGACAGAGAAGAGCATCTTTATACTGCCTTCCAATACTTTGACAAGGATAACAGCGGGAAAATATATCATTCATTAATTTCACAACCTATGTAAAATTCAAATTGTAATTTTTATGAGTGATATGCTATAACTATTATAGATTTTACTATATAAATTTTACAAATGATGAATTATTTTTTAAATACAGAATAAAGAAAATTATTTTTATTGTTTTACAAATATATATGAAGGGAATTTTGTAAATTTAGTTATTGTTTTAATACTTTGAACCAAATTCTCATGTTGTGTTGCTTTATGGTTAGAATTGTTAGATACATATGTTTGATCCTTACATACTCCTGTTTGTTTTTTATAAACAATTTTCACACCATGTTGTTGTTGATTAGTCATAAATTTAATTAAGCTATTTGTATCTTAGTGAGCATATATTTTCATGTTCTATGGTTCCATTAGACACTTACATTGAATGATATTTTGGCATATGAAAGAAAGCGTTACTTTACGATTCTTGGTCTACAAAAGTTTGTGTCTTCCTCACTCATTTTAAGGGCTTTAATAATTTAGTATAATGTTGTGAAACAAATGTCTTTGTTCTTTAAATTTAATGTAGTTGTGAATTTTCAATTCATTCATTATGATAATATTTGATATCATTTTTTGTTGTCCTTACATATGTACAGTTCTGTTTTTAGGTTCAATTTCAAAGAAAGTAAAAACTAATTGTATTTTTTACCAATTTTTTAGTTGACCTTTATTTTGAATTGAATTATTTATTTTCCTTCATTTTTAACTCAATTTTATTTAATTATCCCGTGCATCGCACAGGTTAACGACTAGTTAACATAAATTTGTAAGATTTAGTAGAATACCATGGGCTATCGTAGTAAATTTAAGGTTACAATACTAAACCTAATATATTCTTGTGCATACCCTACATAGGATCCATTGTAACACATGGTTCAAAATAATAAAGATATAATTTTTTTAAGGCTTTTCGTTGTGAATACAAGTAGTAAATCTAAACCATGTTAATTCTCTTACATCTACTTTTTTCTCTCTAGCATTTTATTTTCTTCTTTTTATTTGAACAACCTCACTTAGTTAAAAATTCTCTTTCCTCTTTTGATTTTTGATTGAAGACGATAGAAGTATATTATTATGCGAAGAAAATACATGTCATTACCCAGGGGTTGTCTAAGGAAACAACCAAACGCAGTGGCTAGCAAACCGGGGAAAAAAGAAAAAACTAGGTAATTGATTCTCGCATCACATTTTCTCCAAAGAAAAAAATAATTACATTTTCTCTTGGTTTTCACGCTATACTCTGTTGATCTACTATCCAAGGTCAAGACACACGTGCATTTGTGAGTATATTTGTAAAGTCTCCTTATCTTGTTTATTAGAATATTGAAAACTTCTGATTGGTTTGCACCATTTATGTATATATACACACACCACAGGAAAGTTTAACAAATTATAAAATTTTCTTTCTTTTGTTTTTCGCCTTAAATATAGAATTGATAATTATATTAGTAGTAATTAATAAGCATTTATTATGATTGACTTGTATATAGAATTATTGCCACCCCATGTAGTTTGATGGTACGTTGGAAGTCCTAATCTCATGGATTAAACTGCCCACCCAACCAACAATATGAAGCACTGTTAGGTACTCATCATCACTTTGAAACTTGGACCTCAAAGTTTGGAGTGTATATGTTTGGAATGACTGAAGTCATGATATTTATGAAACCCATTTCCAAACAAATAATTATATTGCCACTCATAAGCATTGAAAAAATACTTAAAATCAATGCAATCGAGCACTTTTGTCTAGATACATAAGAATGAGCCTCAGACAGTAATCAATTGAAAGATTCAAAAATCTTGGTGCTTAAGAAACTAGATGGATGTTTGATGCATTGTGACACAAAAGGTTGTAGTTTTAAATTTTCTCTTTTTAGAGTTGATATTTTGAAATCAAATCAGCACATAGTATTAGGTGATCTTTGATGTGGCAATGATAGAGTTGGTAACTGGAAAGACACCATGGGAACTTAAAAAAAGAAATGCACCTTGCCAATAAAAGCAGCTAAGCCTCCTAGTCTAGCAATCCCAACAGCAACATTGGCAGGAGCTCCACCGGGAGCTTTCTTAAAAAAAGGTGCTTCTGATAGTGAAACCCCACCAACATTTGGCACAAAATCAATCAACATCCCCCCAAAACAAACGACCAGCTGCTTTTTCTCCTGGCACCCTTTATTTTTATCGACAACAGGCGTTTAAATGAACCATTAGGAGAAGCTTTAGGTGAACCTACAAGAGGCAAATTAGTGTAGATGAACAAGAGATATATACAAAGTGATTGTAAAGTACCAATATTAAAATGACATTGTAAATGGTTATGAAATGGGATAAAACATATTTAATTGATATCTGAAACTGATAATGACCTTATTTTTCTCATTAAGATTTTAAAAAAGATTTGAATGAAAGCAAAAAAAACTCTTTTCTTTTTCCATATCAAATAGTAATAATATACACAATGCAGTACTCTCTTCATCCCAACTCTGTCCCTTTCCATGGATTGAATACAAGACCTCTATTTTCTAAAAAGAGAGGGATAATCACTTAGCTACAAAAGTTCAGTGCTCCATAATTTCAGTCCATATGACCCAACCATTCTCAAAATTATTAGCCCAAGATTGAAATGGTTAATTATGAATGCAACTCAAAAGGAATATTATATCAAATTGTGAACTAAGACAAGATCAAATAATTTTCTCCTAGACAATAACTTGTTCTAGCAAAATGACAATAACTTTAGCTCAGAGAAAAATTATAATTTGGAAAAGAACTAATTCAAAACCTCACAAGGTCCATCAAAATCACATCATTTAGCTCAAGAATCAAAATAAGTACAAAGCAACTAATACAAAACAAAAATCCAATCCAACTTGTGAACTAATACCGATTCAAGACCCAAAAAACCCAGTTTCCTCATTTAACTTAGAAATCAAAATGAACAAGAGTGGAACTCAGGAAAAAAAAAAAAAAAAGTACCCAGATAGACTTATGAGCTAAAACTGATTCAAACCCAAGAATGCTCATCAAAGACACATCATTTACTACAAGAATCAAAATGGGCATGAATGAGAATCACAAGAAACAGTGCAATACCTTCTGGGGAACTCTTTTTCAACTTGAAGCTATCCTTACGCGACTTTTGAAGGCTCACAGAGAAGCAGCAACCTGACATTTTTTCTTTCAAGCACTACCTTTGAGGACCTCTATCAATGTTCAGAAAACCGAAATATATAGTACTATTAGAACCAACAAGAACATGAACTAGAAAGCCAGAGAGGTTAAGAATAATACCATTTTTGTCCCTCGTTTCAATCTATGTAGGGCTATTTTGTTCTTCTCCACTGTTCCCTGATCCGTACGTAGCCTACTGTATCTCAAAATCTATTCTAAACTCGTTTCCTTTATCAGTATTTGTTTGGTTTGGAACTTTGATTTTTTTTTTTTATATCATCTGACTATGAATCCGTGAAGACCGTGACTGATTCTTTTTTCTTATTCTCTTCAAAGTCTAAACAACAAGTCCAAACACAACCACCTGCTTGTGTTTCTCCATTTTTATGGGGATCACAATCCAGTTTTCTAACTGTAGTTTAGTCACTGCAAAGTCCAGTAAGCTCAGATATTGCCAGATGGAACCCACCATTAAAGTGGGGCCAGTAAGCTCTTATTAATTATTATCTTATCACGTGACCCGTCTAAAAGGCACGAATTCAAAATTTTTGCCGAGAGAAAGCAGATGGACGCAAAAAATTAGAAAATATTTGGGTCCTCTAATTGGCAAATAGAAATATGACACATGTCTTGTTATTTGTAAGGTAGATGACTTTTTTTTGGGTTATTGAAGAAAAATATAAAGGGCTGTTTAGAGCCTGTTTGGCCAGCATTTTTTGCTTACTCAATTTCCATCACTCAATTTCCGTCACTCATCACTCATCACCCATTACTCATCACTCATCACTCATCACTCATCACTTAAAATTAATACCCGTTTGGCACCACCACTCTATTTCAATAACTCAATATTTTTCACACTATTCATGGACCCCACCTCTGTCACTTGGTCAGATATTTTTTTTCTCCATTTTTCTTTCTTCTTTCTCAGTTCTTCAGTTCGTTCCTTTTTCATTTTTCATTTTTCTCCCTTTTCACTTTTCTCATCTCAGATTTCTCATCAAGAACAAAATTAAACATGCATAAATATATTTCAGATCAAACCCAGATTTCTCAATCATGAAAAAAAAATAAATAAATAAATACAAACTCAAATCTGCCCAGGCCATTGATGTTGATGTTAGGAACCCAGGAAAACCCAGTACCCACAAACCCGAACCAGTGAAAGAAGAAAGGAAGAAAAAAAATACTCAGATCACCGAACCCAGTGAAAAAAAAAAAAAAAAAAAAAAAGGGAGAAGGGAAGAACACGGGGGCGACCGAACCCAGGAAAAGGAACCCAATCAACCCCAAATTCAAACCCAAACCCAAATCGAATCCCCATCCTCTAGAGAACACAAGCTTTAAAACCCTCAATCGAGTCAAACTCGGAGATTGTCCCGGGCTCTTCTATATTCTTAGCTCTTAACTTACCCACCACCGAGTCCACTCGCCCAGTAGTCCTCATTGTCTCGCAGGAAAACGGAATTTGACTTGTCCACGCTCTAATGGCCTGCGCCGAAGCCGTACAGCAAAGCAATCTAACCGTAGCGGAAGCCTTGGTAAAACAGATCGGGGAGACCGAACCCAGGAAAAGGAAAGAAAAAAAAAAATCGAACCCAGAAACTAACGTGAAAAGAAAAGAAAAGAAAAAAGAAAAGAAAGGAGAATAGAAAAGAACCCAGAAAGTGAAAAGAAGAAGAGACCTGGACCAGTGAAGGAGAAAAGGAAAAGATAAAAAAAGAGAAAAGAAGAAAAGGGAGACCGAACCCAGGAAAAGGAAAGAAAAAAAAAAAATCAAACCCAGAAACTAACGTGAAAAGAAAAGAAAAGAAAAAAGAAGAGAAAGGAGAATAGAAAAGAACTCAGAAAGTGAAAAGAAGAAGAGACCCGGACCAGTGAAGGAGAAAAGGAAAAGATAAAAAAAGAGAAAAGAAGAAAAAGGGGGAGCAAAAATCAGAGGTGGGACCCGGTTATAAGTATTATTTACAAGATTGCCATTGAGAATAGAAAATTGGAAACTGAAAACAGCCAATAGTTGTTTTCAGTTTCCACAACTCATAACTCAAAAATGTGAGAATTGAGAACTGAAAACAGAGTTATGGAAACAAAAAATAATGAAGGCAAACAAGCTTTTTGTATGGGTCCCACCATTTTTGAGAATTGAGTTATGGAAACAGAGAATTGAGTCATGGAAACACCCAATCCAAACAGCCTCTTAGATTTGTTGTTTCCATAACTTATAACTCTATTTTCATCACTCATAACTTAAAAATATGTGGGTTCCACCAAAAAAACCCTGTTGGATCTGTTTCTAGTTTTTATTTTCATCACTTAATTTTCTGATTTTTTAGTGATGAGTTATGAAAACTAAAAACATATTTTAGGTGTTTTCAGTTTCCAAAATTCAATTTTCAACGGCATTTTGATTATTAAACACATACACATGGGTCCCACGGTCAGAGAAACATCACACCATGCGCTACTTTTCACAACAAATCCAACGGCTTTCCAATCCAATATCACTATACTCCACCTTCTACCAAAGAAAGTCCTCACATGAACTGAAGCCTCTGCAGATCACCATACTCCATCTTCATGCGTGCAATGCCTAATCCGAGCTCAGCTGACTCGTGCCGTCGTGTCACCTCTGATGGAATTAAAGATGAACGCAGCGGAAAAGTAAGTTTTGAAACGAATCTACTTCATTCGATATTGATAACATGCATAAAGTAAATTTCAGAATTTGAGAACAAGAGATCGTACCTTGAAGCGGTGAATTCCAAAACCGAAGATTGAAACACTTGGGAATACTTTTAATCTTCACTCCAATTCCACTAACGCCCAAGATGTGTGGTCTCTCAATTGGTAACAAATGGATTATTAGAGAGTGACTTTCACTCACTTCCTCATTACAATGATATTTTTCTTACCCATAAAATTCTATACGTTTTTCCCTTTGTATCTAACAAATATATCTAATTGGGCTGGCCTTTTGGGCCTTACCAATTGGGCTTAAGTGTGTGGCTTGGAGTGGGACCAAAAGGAACCAATAAGACACTAGCTCCAATAGGCCTTGGGCTTTTCTGTCAACTCTTGACAAGTCCAAAGTTACCATTAACTATATTTAATACCACTATATAAATATAGTTGCACTCTAGGTCTTATCTATATATTATATTCCAAGACTTTATTATACATGCAACCCCTTCATAAAATATTTGTAGTAATACAAAGTCATTAATATAGACTGCCACTTTGTAAATTACTATATCTTGATCCTTGAGTACCCGGTTTAATCCTTTTAAGTTATTCATCATATATTTATGAAAACTAATTTCATAAATATATACTTTAGTAACTACTTACTAAAGTGGTTAGGCCTAACTCTCTGAATAACAAACCCATTAAACTTATCTCAAGGGAATACTTTATATCTCCGTTAAGAGACTATGAATTCCATCTTGAGAATACATGTTCCATCAACACTTAATGTGGTTGCCCAACATACTGAGATTTTGACCATTACTTTAGATCTCACTCATAATATATCAAAGCAACCTACACCTCATAATTAGGTTCATTATTCTCTCAGGATTAAGAGTTCATGCAAATACAAGTCATGAGATTTATTATTCATTTGACAGTCCTTAGGCAAATAATAAATCTCACAGCGGTCCAGTTCAATATATCTCAACTCTTAAAACATATTAACACATCAACTAGAAATCTCCACTTCCATGATCAAGACAAATCATCGTAGTTGATATGTTATAGTCTTCGCAGATGAAATGCCCAATTTCATCACCAACTACGAACTATAATTCTGAGTTTACGAAGAACCTGTGATTTATATCTTCTGTGACTAAATCACATACTATGCATCTCATGGACGAAATGATAATGTCCCATATTCATGTTACCATTATTTTAGATAATAATAAAATAACTTTATTAAACATAATATTAAGTCATACATAATGTCAAACACAATGTCACACTTAATATCATACATAGCATCTTACAATAGGATTTAAGGGCACCAATCCTAACAACCTCATCCAACCCGCGGCGACTACAACTTAAACCGGCGAATAGGGGTATGCAGCCAACCCACCAACCTGCCAAAATCGACCCGACCCAACCCAACCTACCGGGTTAGGTCGGTTTTTTTGGGCTTGGTGGGTTGGGTTGGGTTACAAAAAATTTTTTGATAGCGGGTCGGGTTGGGTTTGGGTCATAAAATTCTAAACCCGCCAAATCCGACCCGACCCAACCCACCCATATATTTAAAATATATTATATAATTAATAATTTTTTTTAAAATAACTAGCTCTTCCTCCTATTCTATATAAAAGCAAATATTAATGTATATTAATTCATATATTAATATATAACTGAGTTGGAATCTTAGTCCATATATTAATGTATATTTTGTTTATCAACTCAGGTAGCAGGTGTGATATATTTTTTTCTGCTCAATTTAATAATAATAGTAATAAAAAAAGTTGTCCAACCCATGGGTTCAACCCAACCCAACCCGATCCACGTGGGTTGGGTTGGACTTATGTTATGGGTTGGGTTGGGTTGAATTGTTTTTAACCCACTATGGTGCGTTGGGTAAAAAAATCTCCTCAACCCGGCCCATGCACACCCCTACCGGTGAACACTTCATCCTCTTTTTCTTCCTTTCATCTTTCTCATCTCAGACCCATAAAAAAAAAAAAAAATCAAGAAACAAACTTTTCTTTCTCTATTATTCTCTGCAAGCATTAGTTCTTTCTTTCTTTTTTCTTTTTTTTCTTCCTTTTCGTCTTTCTCATCTTAGACCCATATAAAAAAAAAAAAAAAAAAAAAAAATCAACAATTGGGGCAACAAATTGGTTTTTAGTGGATTTGTGAATTTTCTGGTGCTTCAAGGATGCTAATGAATTTTATGGGTTTGTGCTTCAAGCTCAAAACCGAAGTGGTTTTTGTGGGTATTGAGGATTGAAGGAAAAAAAATAAAGAAGCTTTGGGTTTGGTGAGTTTGGGTATTGGGGGTTGAAGGAATAAAAAAAAAAAATGAAAAAAAGTAAAAGTTGCACCTGGTGCCGCCGCTGGTGACAGTGGAGATCATCGCAGGTCCGAGCTTCTAATATCAGCCTTTGGGGTGGTGGTGGTGATGGTAGCTAGTTGCTGCTACTAATGGATGTGATTTTTAGTATGAATATGGGTATGTGATTTTATGATTATAGGTATGTGATTTTTGGTGGTTGTAATGGTGGTGAGCTATGGTTGTTGTGATGTAGTGGAGAGAGACACAGAGGAAGATAGGCATTGCTATGGTGAAGAGCGAGACAACGAATAACAAAGAAAAAGAGAGAGTGAAATAAATTAAAAATAAATAGTGTTTTCTTTTTTGAGAAAGTAAAAATAAATAATATTGAATGTGATGTGAAGAATAAGAAATGAGGTTGAAGTCTCTGGTTTCGGGAGAGTATTGGGGGCTGAAGGGAAAAGGAAATGATGAAATGGTGTGAGACAGGTAGGTTAACAGGAATGCCTGACATGGTGCTCAGGTATGGATCCCACAAAATGTAGAAAAAATTGAGTGATGAGAAGCTGAAAATATGTGCCAAACGGGTGGGGTATAGGAAATTTGGGTATTTTAAGTGATGAGTGACGAGTAATGAAAATTGAGTGAAAAGTGATGAGTGATGACAAAAAAAAAAAAAAACCCAAATAGCCCCTAATTCACTTCATTTGTTGGGTTAGTGAGTCATGTGTAATATGACAAGTAAAAATATCAATTTTTTTTATTGGTGGTTGGAGTCAAATTCTGTCCCAAAAATAAATTGTTAATGATAAGTAAAAAAGTGGTATTTAGTGGTTTGCTAGTAAAAACTTGTCAATTTAATTATTGTGAAAAATATTATAATTTTTTTTATTATACGTAGAATCTATAAATAGCATTGACATTTCTCTTTTCACAGCATCATTGTTGAATTTTTATTATGATTTTAAAAATCAAACCACTAAATATAGAAGATTCAAGGTTTTAAAATTGAACTGAACTGATCTGATGGTTGAAATGTGATAACATAAGAATTTAATAATGGGAGGAGCTTGTGTCCAGTGAAAATTTTCACTTGACACGGCAGGATTTGGACACGTGTCCAAGATCCAACGTGTCCAGTGAAAACTTTTACTGGACACAAGCCAGACCCTTTGATAATAACTAAAATACAAATAAATAGAGTAAATTAGTAATCTTGATTGTAAAATAATAGTTGTTGATATATAAATAATTTTCAAGTATATTCCATAACTTATATTGATGTCTTGACTTTCTTGAATCATAAGTCAAATTAAATAACCTTTTTTTTGTTATCTCTTATTTTTAGACCTAAATTTAATTTTTGGTGTAGTTGTAGTTTGCTTACATGTGTTTAAGTTTGTTTTGATAGTGCCTACCATGGTTTGAAAAATGTCACTTAATCACCTGAGCTGAAATGGTTTTCATTATTAAATAATGGTAACCCACCTCATTACTTTCTCCAATAAAAACAAAGAAATTAAGATCTAAAGTTTTTTTTTTAAAAAAAAGAAAAAGAAGAAGAAATCCATATTGTAATCAGAATTGGTAATCTACTAAGTTGGCAAACCCAATTCCATGAGCAATATGACCTCAGTAAGCAGTTTATGGTGAAACATATGGAAACCATTTAGATGTAACCTAACCAATTTCCCTTGAAAAGCATTCTTCTAATGACAGCTCGGTATGCAGGTGTGCATATACAGATTTGTCCAGTGTAAAAAAGAAAATAAAATACAAGAGTTGCTACACTAATCAATTATTTTGAGAAAATATGTCAAACTCCAAAGTCGATCCACCAGCATATTTAGTAGGACCGGCACCAGATAATTTAAGACCAAAGGTAAAAATTTTAAAGGGACCTTTTTATATCTAAATATCACTTAAATGATATTTATTTTATTTTTTATATTATAATTTTTTTTTTCAAATCTATTATTTATTCTTACTAATTTTTTTATGAGAATTAATTCTTACTAATTAATAAGATTAATTCATCCAAAGTGAGCTAGTGATACTTACTTGTAAGGACCAGATTTGAGTTCCTAGCCCACTACGTGGATAGACTTAGGCTCAAAAATCTCAAAGCAATGAATTTATAGAGAATGAGTTAGAAAAACTGGGCTTTAGATGATCAAACCAACATTGGAATATGTTAGATGATCGAATAATACAAAGGGATAGGGTTAAGTTGAAGAAAAATCCTCTTCGGCACGATCCGAGGTGATCTGTTCATACATATATTTCTCTTAAATTAAGTTACAAGTTTGATTCCTCAATGTTACAGTGTTTTTCTCTTCTGAATCATCGTCCCCTTTTCATGAAAGGTCTCAGCTCTTATATATCCCCTTCTAAAGCATTTTGATCTTACACTTATTGATCACTTGCGTTACTACTTGAGTACCTATCCCATCAGACATCCTCTCTGGTTGTGTAGGTTTTGGGGCAGCCAACTCTGTACTGTTTAGGTATCACCTTCACATTAATGCGGTCAGAGAGTTAGATGTAGAGCATTTAATACGAAGGTAGCAACTTTTGTAGATATTTGTAACCTTATTCTACTCCTTTCCTATCCAACATCTGACTTCTAACTGTGATGCTACCTGGTAGGGTGCTTAGGACGGTAGGATATTCCTACTGATCACGGATCCACATTTCCGATATGACTTCTCTCCTCGGACAACTTTTGGACTATCATGTACAATCTCTATCTCTTTCTCTTCTATCATTCCCATAATAATATTGCTTGACCATCCTCAGACTGGTTAATATCCTCGAACTGGGCCATAGGCCCAATATATACAGTTTTAATAGTACCTTCTAGCTATCTGGCCCCCACATTACTATATAGGTTTTACAAACTAACGAGTCATCAATAAATAAAAGTTATTTAAAACATTAATTTATTATATTGTTTGATCAGTTTGTAAGTTTTTTGTCATAAAATTTGTATTAGTTTTAGCATTTTTCATTCACTTAATGGTGAATTGGTAATTGTGTTGTATTTCTATTAATTCATAATTTTTTTTTTTTTTTTTTGTGAAGAAGATGCTAAAGTACTACAAATTTTATTATAAAAAGCTTACAAACTGATGTAACATTTCAAGAAAAATTAAATAAATATTGAATTACTTATTGAGATTGGACATATCAATTTATAAGACCTATATGATAAAAAATGTGCAAGTTACACACTCTTTTTTTAATTAAAAAAAAAAAAAAAACTTACTGGCCCATTTTAATTTGGGGCCTTTCTATGTTATGGGCCATGGGGGCTTAGGCCATGGCCTAAATGGCCTAGGCCTAGGGCTAGCCCTAAAATTCAGGCAGAACTAAAATTTCGCTCAGCTAAGATATTCAAGTTAAAGGTCCGTTTGGTTAGGTATTTTGGGAGCTTACAAGTGTTTGAAACTCAAAATTTTGTTTTGCAACTATATGCAACAATTTTCACAAAAGTTAATTGACAATTTCTTAATGGTTCTAGACCAAACCCACATTAACATCATTTTTTTACCAACTAATAAAAGTTTGGTACCTCAATAATTGTAAATTTTTTTGTAAAATTTGTTTTGACTCTAGAGTTATGCTTGTAGTAAACTTGACATGAAGGAGGAAATGGGCTTATATGGTTCCAGCTTTGACATTCAAAAGTTTACATAGAATGGCATGAGAAAGTTGATAAAGAAAGGAAGCATTTTATCCCTATAATATGGATGCAAAATAAGTATCTAAGCATCTCTCATAAAGTCATAATATCTTGTAAAGACGTAAACAAGTATATATAAATCCCAACATAAATGCCACACACATTATTTAGGCAAATTATACTTTTAGAATTTGAAGGGTGTTGCAAGACCCCATCCTGGAATGAAGTTGCCCTCATTAGACATGCTCTTTGGAGCAGACGATCCTTCTTGAGCATAGTGAGTGAACCTGTTAAAACAATGACTATTCATTAGAAAATTTAGTTCTGTATTTTATATTTTGTTTGTCAGTAAATTTTATACAATTTAGTTCTAAAAAACATAAACAAATGAAAATAAGCTCTTTAAAACACACTCTAAAAGTGATTAATTTTTCTAAGGGACTAGTCTTTCTAGGTCATTTCCAAATAGTTATAAACTAAGTTTCAAGATTAGCTTCATGAATTGACCTCATCATCCTATCTTGAATGCTGTTGAACTCACCTATAAGTTGAAGTTGTTCCAAACGTGAACTGACCTCATCATCTTAGTAAGAATATATACATTTGAAAAAGAGAAAGAAAGTATACCCTATTTGTAAGACAGGTTCAGTTTGGCACTCCATGGGGTTGAGTGGAGAAGGATGGAAAACAAAGTTGCTATTTCCAGCAGCTGAAGTAGAGCCCCATATGGTTTGAATAGCCTTAAGAGTATGTCCTTCCTCGTTAAGCTGTAACTTTAGATATGGAAGCAAGAAGAGGTTAGCTTTACAAACCATAGATTATAATTTATAAATTATGTCACCAATAAGGTTATAAAGTATGACCTTAATCCTTAAGCTGCTGATTGAGGTCTCCAAGTGGCGCCTCTGCCAAATTGGTCAGCAGAAGGCCTCAATAATATGCAATTATTACCGCTATATGCATAAAATAAATAGAAAAAGAAGAAGCCAATAGTGCTGTGTGTGAAGTGTTGTCATCTGCTTGCTATAAAATTTAGAGAGTCTAATCTAATGCAGTGGCCTTTATTTTTTTCTCTTGCGATTTACATGATACAATCACAGTTTAAATGATGCAATGGAATTTATGCACATATGTAAGTCGATCTTAAGCGACTTCAAAATTTTCGAGACCTACAATCTTGATTTTTGTTGTTAAGGTCAACTTCTAGATAAATAAAGAAGGTTGGTTGTGGGGGGGGGGGGGGGGGGGGGGGGGGGGGGGGGTTAAAGATGATAACTAGAAGCATTGTTCTCCCCTTAACTCTCCAATTGTAAGCAAAGTGTTGTGGTTTAGGTGATCCATATCTAAGGAACACTCTGTTTAATTTCCCTCTCTCTCTCTCTACCAGATTTATTTATATGTCCATTAGAAATGAGTCTTTGTACCTTTGAGCACACAACAGATTAATGGTAACCCTAATCTTCATGGTGCTACATATAAATGAGCTCAACAATATTCAAATAAGATCCCTTTTTCTCAAAAAAGAAAAAGAAAAAAAAGATCCTCATTCTTAGCTACTATTTGAAGAAGATTATATGACTTTGCTTACCTTTTGCGAAGCTCTTCCATTTCTGTCGATCATAATTTGTGTCTGTAATTAAGAATAGAAGACAAGTACACTTATGCAAATCACATTTCTTTATAGAATTAGTTGACATTATTATTTCTTTTCTAATTAAAAATAAGTTAACTTTGCTATTTGTTGGAAACATTAGAACTGACTTAATGTAGAATCTAAGTTTATTTGATATTTGGAACATGTAATTCAAAAATATTAACACATTTCATTTTCTAGATGACATAGACATCCAAACAATAGGAATTGTGAGAACAAATGTTTTCATTTATTTATTGCAGTTTACTCTGCAAGAAAATTGATTGCAAAATACTTAATAGAAGTCATCAAAATATAAGTTGCATGGAATATGCTCTATGTACTACCAATTTTACAATAAAAGATTTATATAGTGACATAATAGCTTATATGATTGGTGTCATTAATAACATGATAAATAAATATATATATATATATATATTTTTTTTTTTTTTGTGTTCAAAACTTAAGACATCGGCTTATATGACTTAAGTAGTATAGTTTGTAATAGCCGAATATCACTTATAAGCTTTATTCATTCAATAAAATATCTTCAATGAAAATAAAAAGGAAATTTGGTAAGGATAGTACTGCTTTCATAATCCACAACATATAGTATGCTAGAATTAATATATATTCATGAGGGAAAGATTTCATATTCAACTATCTCATCAACCCATAAATTACTCAAACTTTTCTTTACTTATGTCTGTATGTGTTTATAGACATAAGTGTTTATATTACGAAGTTATCGTGCATAGAACAACAGTAGAAGTGGAAAATACACTTCAGTTTGCAATCCCCACATCGTTGATTGAGCAAATGGATTGAGAGTTAAATTTGGCCTACTGTATCTGAGATGAGATGAGACTTACAACCAGTGGGAGACAGGAACAATATATTTAAGAAGAGAGAAAATAGTCTAAAGTAGGAATAATTTGAGGCGAAATGGTTGATAGAAGCTTGCCATAAGACCTTGAATTTTTTTCACTAATTTTCAACTACAAGGGTGACTTTTCAGTCAAAACTTCTTTTTTTATTGGCTGAAAGTAAAGACATTGGGTTGTCTATTATGGTTTTGCACGGAAACCATTTCCGGAAAAGATGATTTCCACCACCCTTTTGCATATCTTATGATTGAAAAGTTCTTGTTTCAAAAAAAGAAAAAGAAAAAGAGATTTAGCCATTAGAGCATGTATATCCATCTGAAGGAAATATCATGTTCATACAGGTGGATAATTGCAGGGTACAAACAAAAAATCCTCTTCATGCTGTGTTGGGAAATCTACTAATGATAATTGATATGTAGGTACCTTCCTTTGCCTAGTAGTTGCAGAGCTCCTTCAAGCTGCTTCTCAAGGCTTTGCAACTCTTTGACGCTCAATGGTCCAAGATCTTCTCCAAGCAAATGCCTTTAGAAGGAGTACATAACCAAGTAAAGATTAGCAAGGTGGCAAGTTAATTATCATGCCTGTCAAAGGATATTTAAAAGGAAAAATGCTAAAACCACTACTAATTTTATTATATAAGACTTACAAATTAATGTGGCAATAAAAATGATTAATACCATTTCAGTAATATATAAATAAATGTCTAAATTATTTTTTGTAATTAATAACACATTATTTTATAAGACTTATGTAATACATTTTGTAATATAACTTGAAATCCAATTCCACAAATTAAAAGTAGACTAAAAGTTACAACTGTAGAACATGACTATAGTCGTATTCATCAAGTATGTGTATATATATGTATACAAACACATGCATGCACGCACACACACGTCCATGCCCAAGCTTGCACTTATGCCCATGCACACATCTACGTGCCCCCCCCCCCCCCCCCCCCCCCCCCCACCCCCCACAAAAAAACCCACACACACATACACTCACATGCCCACTATGGTAGATACATACACTAAGTATGTGTATACGTACACATTCACTCAAACAAGAAATAAAATGTTCACCACAAGATAATAATATTTAACGTGATTTAGTCAATTTCATACCTACATCTAAGGGTTATCTTGAGTTGGTAGGGCTCGGGTTGAGTGTCAACTAGCCAACCAACTTGATCACAATGGGTTTGATTGAATACTAACGGCTACCATCCAAGAACATACAATAGGATACTAACTAAATCCACATTGGATATCAATTAAATTTTGAGTTTAAACTAGAGAGTAACTTGATAAGAGTTATCATGTAAGCAGGTGGCCGGATAGTTAGTCAAAAGAACTCCTCATCAAGTAAATCTCTTCTTGGAGTACTCTCTCTTGTGCCATCTCACAAGGGTCACCCTCAACAAGCACTCTAGGGCATGGAGTGTGGAAGATACATAGACTCTAGTATCCTCTATAGTGGAAAATTGACATTCTAAAACACATGAGAGTGAAAGGAGTTTGTAATGCAAGCAAAGAGATTCAGGTTGTGGGTTATTGATTTATAATGTATGTCAATCCAAACCTTTTGTTAACACCAAAAAAAACGCAAATAGGTAAACAAACCATAATAGAAATATATGTATAAATATTTGTATGAGAGAGAGAGAGTATTCGGAATGACATAACCTTTGAGTGATCTGAAGAGAATCATATTTAGCCTTCAATTTTGCATACTCTTGGTAAAAGCTCTGCATTAACAAAACAAAAACCAAAAAGAATGTATAAAGAAACAAAGTGTTATATACCTTGATAGATAGCAAACAGAATTAAGATCCAATTCAAAATGCTACTAGGGTAAAATTTTAAATTTCTAAGAAGGAAAAGAAAAAAAAAAATTGACACCCAGAGAGATATGTACGGAAATTTATGCCATATAGGGGTTAATGAATAAGACCTCCAGTGAGAGCTACAAGAAGAAGAAAAAATAGTAATAAAAATAAAGCAAACATTTAAAGAAAGTGATTTTTTCATTCCTAAATTTTATTTAAAAATTTGCCATGGTAAGAAATTTGAAGCCAATTCCACCAAAACATGGTAGTGCAGACATGGAAATTAAAGGATGGACCATGAGTTCAAGGTTTCAATCATCATTAATTGACAAATAGATAATTGAACAAAAATTGAAGATGGAAAGGACAAAGTTTTAACCAATTAAAATCATTAATTGGTTGATTGCATAACACTTATTTAATCTAATAATCTTGAAATTTTTATTTCAGTTTTGATATTAGTAATATGCTAAATAAAATATGATAAAGTCTATTAGTAATATAGTTAATAGACTTGTAATACAAGTAAGAAATCTGGTTTGATTACAAGATAAAATTGGACTTGGGCTTATTATATTAGGCTAATATATTTCTAACAAAATAAAAAATCTAATAATTGACCTACTTTAACAATGTTTGTTGTAGTTCAACACTTAATAATATTCCTATACCATGTTGTGAACCTCTTAGTTCTCAACAACCATGGAAATGAAAATGAATGGGAAATAAGGATCACAACAAATCCTATTATGGTTTATATGTTGAGTAAAGTTTAATTTCATGTGTGTAGAGAAAAATGCACATCTGTCTAAAATCTGTTCAACATATAAAACTCTAAAGATGATACTAGAATTTTAAGGAGGAATTTCAGCAAACACAAACCTGTGTTTCGTGTTCAATGCTGTTATCCTGAAGAGTGAAGCAAGATTGCTGGTATCGCTCTAGTGTTTTGGTTATTCTGCAAAAATTGAAAACTAATAATTAAAAACTTATGTTAGACAAGCATAAGTAGAGTGGTAGACCTTAGTATTGAGTTTGCATATTTGAGCCTAACCCAATAACAACTTGCATCAAGAGACAAGAACAACGAAAAATTGGCCTCGACTACCACTGATAGTATCGCGGAAACAATTTTTTTAATAAAAAATCAAATGCCCTAATAGCTTAATCTTCTTTTAATTCCTATATAAAAATAGATTCACTTCGATATCTATGCTCATGAAACCACAATTTCATGTTGTATATGCAGCATGTCACTATTTCCAACTAAATAACTCTCTTCATACTATTTTTCAATGGGATTTACCTTGTATGAGACTTTATGAAATTAATGGATAGAGATACATTTTTTGTCAGTGATCAAAGCTTTTCCTTATAATATATATTTCCATATATAAAAGAAAAAATATGTATTAACTAAATGCAACCTCTGATGTACTAATGATTAAGAGAGAGTTGATTCTTTAACTCCTTTTTCCCCCATTAATCTTTTGTGGGAAATCCAACCAAATAGGCTACATTTTCATCAAAGCCAAATGATAAGGAAGTGGCCTGGTTGAAAACAAGAAACAAAAGGCAAACCAAGAAGAAAAAATAAGACCTTTTCTCTAACCAAAAATCAAACAAAAGCTTGTTTTTGTGATGCATAAAAGTAGGTCTCATCTTCACTAAAAGGTTAATTTTGAAAGTTGAAAACTTGAGAGAGAAAGAGATTTGTTTTTCACGAAAAAGGAAAAACCAGATATAAAAAGAGAAAAAATGAAACTTACTGGGAGTAACTTTGACTACATATTAATATGCAAGACCAGGATACAATATTGACGTATCATTTATCATCAGTATGAAGCATACAAATTGAAAATTGGACTGAGCTACAGTTTCTCATCTGACACTCATCTTGACAAAACAGTAGCACCAATTATATTCTTTCTCTAATTTAACCGAAACTTCACACACACTCACACTGCTGAGTGCTGACATATAGCAGTTTTAGTTAACATTATACAGTCTCACATGTCTGACCCTTATATCTCCAAAAAAACCCAGGACTTAGTTGCCCTAATTTAATCTTTCTATAATAAAGAATTAGATCATCAGAACAATTAGTGTGTGTGAAAGAAAGTGAGAGAGTGTGAAGAAACTAGTAGATCTGAGAATTAAAGGTGACTGCTTGATTTGCTTCCCAGTTTTAGCCAGAAAAGAAGTACTATGAACAAATTAAAAAAGAAAAAAATTGATAAAATCAACCTGGAAAATTCTTGATTTACCACACCAACCACACTGTTAAAGTGTTTTAAGTTATTTTGAGAGAGAGAGAGGAAATAACCCAAAAGAGCTGAGAATGATTGGCGTGTTTGATTGGCCAGCACAGCCCCAGCAGTTAAAGAGATGAAGAAAGAAGAAGAACAGTGTTGAATCCAAAAGATCAAAGGATCAAAAGAAATGAAGACAAAGTGTATAAAGTCTTTGTATTCTGAGAGTTCTACTTGATTGGCCACCCAAATACAAGGCATTAAACTTTTTCCCAGAGAGAAAGAGAGAAACCCTAGATCTTACACAAGGGTCCAAGAGAGAGAGAGTTTTCTTGTCAGTGAATTAAAGAGGTTGTCGAAAAAGCTTGAACAGTTCCATCAAAGCACCAATATGTAAAATCTAATCCACACCCAGAAAGCCAGAGAGAGAGACATACAGAGAATGAGGATTATTTCTTTCTTTCTTTCTGAAATTTTAAAGGACGATGAAACGTGTCGATCAGTGATTGGAAAAACGACTATAATTTTCATGAACCCCGCATTCCTCCATCCAAAATCATGGGACCCCAGAAGCCCAGAAACACAGAAACCAGAAAAGAAAGAGCTATTTCAGTTTCACAGAGAGAGAGAGAGAGAGAGAGTGTGTGTATGTGAAAGAGGTCAGAGATGTCAGATATATGTGTTGAAGAGAGCAGCCTCTGCAGAAAAGTTGAGAGAGAGAGAGAGAGAAGAAAGACAGCAATGGAGTGTGATTGATTCAACAACAAAAATCAAAGGTGGTATCAAAATGACAAGTTTGATTTAACATAGGTAATGTAACAATAACGCAGAAATCTAAAAGCCTGAAAAAGAAAATACAGAAACAAAAGAGTACTGGGAATATACAGAGAGAGAGAGAGAGAGAGAGAAGTAACTAGAGATTTACCAAGGACAAGAAATCTAAGAGAACCCCAAAATCTAAAAAACAAAACTTTGTTGAATGTACCAGGATTTAAGACTCCCAAAAACGTGTCAAGAAAAACATTAAAGAGAGAATGAAAAACAACTAGAAACCTTTGAATATTTTTTTTGATGGGGAAACCTTTGAATACTGAATGAATAAATTTATCAAAATGACAAGGAAATATATATATTTTCAACAAAGGAATAAAAATCAAAGAGAAACCCGGAATTCCAAAAGAAAGTAATATATTTTTGGGTAGCAACTATTTTTGTTTTAGGTCTTACTTAACAAGAAGCACATCAAATCACTGAATGAAGGAAGTGATCAAAGGCTGAGGAGTTATGAGAAGAAGAAATATTTGTATTCAACCAAGAAGAAAAAAAAATCCAAGAACCCCGTGAATTTATGACAGAAAACATTTGAATATATAAAAGAAAGAAGAAAGAGAGAGCTATAGGGTGTATATTCTTCATAGAGAGAGAGAGAGAGAGAGAGGATATTATACCCAACGTTTCCATAATCATAAAGCTTGCCACGACTAGAGAAAATGATGAGAGCAACCTCAGCATCACAAAGCACAGAAAGTTCATGAGCTTTCTTGAGCAAACCATTCCTCCTCTTAGAGAAAGTAACTTGCCGGTTGATCTTGTTCTCTATTCTTTTCAGTTCCACTCTTCCCCTCCCCATACTTCCTCTTTCTCTCTTTCTAAAAAGTATTAGACACACACACACACAATACTCAAAGAGGAGTGGAATTTGTATTGGTTTTAGGTTATACCAAAATGGAGGTGTGGAATATCAGAAAAAGTGAGGACTAGTGATAAAGGCTTGTCTGAGACAAGTGGTAGTTGGTTTAATTTGTGGAATAGATATATATATCAATATTGGGACACTAGGATCTTCTTTTACAACAAAATGGAAACCCAGTAATTCTTCCTTTTTTTTCTTATTCTCTTTTCCATTTTAATTTTAGCAAGTCACATTAGCTGTGACCCTCTCTATTTTTCTCTCTCACACACACACATACAACAAAGTTGCATTGAGTATTAGGGTAAAAATGAGTTCTTCCACGCGCCTCACTCAAAAGTGTGAGTTCACTGTCCCATGTGGAAGTGTTAGATTTATCACCTACCAAACCAGCTGAATTATTCTGATATATGGGTTGCTATTTGTGGAACTGAGTACTGATAGGGTTTTTTTTTCTTTAGCAAATGAAAATTGGTTTGGGCAATGAATGTTGAAACTATTTTAAGTTTTATACTGTGTTTTTTCACATGCAATTTGGTGACTTGTATCCTGGTCTTTTTAGTTGTACTACTTCTTCATCTTTTTGAAGTAAAAGTTTAAGGTTAGATATGATTATGATTCAGTAGGGATATTTGGGTCTAGACTCGTATAACTTGGCAACCAAGAAAACTGGAGACTGTACACTAATGTATAATATGGTTAAATTTTTTTGACGAAATTGGAGATTGCACACTAATTAATGTATAATGTGGTTTGAAGATTTTATTTAGGGCATATCTTTAGGTATATAGAAATGTGGTGAATTTATTCCTATTTTTTGGAATGATGCTCTTGAGGCAATTATTTTTATTTTCCTGATTTATCTAACAAGTTTAGTTAAAAATCATTATCTGAGATTACTTCATATGAAATTATAATTTTTAAAAATAAGATTTTATCATAAAATGAATCTATTCCAAATGAAGGGAATTTTGTCTAGAGGGAAGAGTATTGTTTGTGAAACATGAGATAAAATACCTTATATTTTTGCAAACCTTGGGAATAGCAGTTTAGGCACTGATATATTACATGAATTGAACCTCTGAGCTTTTTATTTATTTATTTTATGGTATTGAACCTCTGAGCTTCCAATTTTAGAAAAGGGGAGATGTTATTTGGTTACAAAAGTTAATATATTTTATTTCACTGATAAACATAGTGATATGTGTAATTGCTGAATAAAAGGTTCTCAAAAATAAAATTTCATGTTATCAACTTATTGTTCTTATCCTTTTGACTGAGATTTTACAGAAAGGATTGGGATTAGTCAGTGAAGAAGCCAAGGGTATTGGTAACTGATTCAAAATTGCACTAAAAGTTTAACCATTTGGACCATGTGTATATATCTCTTTGTTCAACTGCAAAAACAATTAATGGGTTTACATTAAATATTGAAGCAATTGCACCTTTAAGTATGCAGAACTTATATAATTTAGGTCTTTTGAGTTTTTTTTTCTAAAAGAAAAAAGGTCTTTTGAGTTTATTGTTTTATTTATTTTATTGTACTCTCTGTTTTTTTATTGCACTGGCACAAAGTAACGTGCTCTCTGGGTTGAGTATTCATTTTCATATTGGACGCCTCATCACATTAATGTTTATAGAGCAGAAACGCAACATACTATTTTTATTTTTTATTTTTTTTAAAGATAATGGTAGGATTTCAACTTATAATTTTCACTCCATAATATTTTTTCTTATCTTCAGGCTAAGACAATAATCTCCTATATATAAAAAATGTAAAGTACATTTAAGTTATGTGATACATATCTAGCGTCTTTCATGAAAAAAAAAAAAAAAACATATATGCAAAATGCATTAGCCCCAACCTAATTTCTAGTCTACTCTCCTCTATTCACCCTCCATTCAAATTGGTCATTGTCAAACTAGCTAGGGTGGTAGCGTTAGCCCCAACTTATTCCTTCATCTTGACAACAGATAATGGGAATTTGACCAAGAGTAATATTAGGACCACAATTTTTGTCACAGTTTACTTACTTGGCAAGTCATGAGTGGTAAAGTTGAGGACCCACCACTTTCTTTTCATCACTCACAAATCACAACTTGTTACGTGAGCCAGTTGTAGCAAAAGTCATGGTTCTAACATTTTCCTTTGACCAAATCCTCATTTCTACCTTTGTTTGGGATACAAGCTTGAGAGTCCTCTGTGAATTTTCATCAAAGAAAATTGAGAGGGAGTTTGGCAACAAAGAGGGAAATATAGAGAAAGTGAGAATCAAAGTCCCTCACTTCTGGGTTTTTGGGCTCCATTATTTTCTGACACCCACTTTGGCTCTTAAGTGCAGGAAACATGAGCAATCCATTTTGATTGAGTTAGGATAGGTTGGTTATTTTGGCCCTCTTGAAAAGCTTATCGGGCTATTGAAGGGTCTTGTCATTGGTCCTTGTTCCAAAAAATAAATTGTATCTTTTGCCCGTTACAACCATCATAGCAAACATTTTATAATTGAGATAGTATTTGCATCTATAGATAAACATATATGAAAAATATGAATTTCTCAATTGGATTTAGTTGTTAATTAATTATGATGTGCGAGTGGGCAAACCATCCAATTTCCTTTGATTTTATGAAGCTGCCCTCATGTATACAATTAAAGAACAATGGTCAATCTTTTCCAACTTGATCTATCCCCAAAATAATAATAATTTTTTTATTAAAAAAATAAATCCAAATTGCTTTGCCTTGAGAGTGTGCGTTATCTTTCTAGCTATATTGAAAAAAAAAAAAAGAAAAAAAGAAAAAAAGAAAAAGAAAACTAGTTTTACATTGCATTATTCATGTAAAGCGTACATTGTAGTTATAAGAATTATACACTTTATCCCATGTTGACAAACATTAGCCATATTTTTGCCTATAATATAGGCTTTACATGGTACTATTCATATAAACCAATCAATGCCCCTTTATTTGTTGTTATCCTTCGCAAAAAACTTTGAAGAAATCAATGAATTGAAAATGAGACAACATTAAACAAATTGCAATAAGTAATTCCACACATAATCAAGGCGATTATAAAGTCTGTGTTGTATATTTAAGAGTTAGGCCCTTTTGGATATATACCACTATAAATTTCTTTAAGACCTTCTCCCCTCTTATCATGTGTGTTAAAAATATTTAGTATTCTCAAAAAAAAAAAAAAAAAAAAAAAAAAAAAAAAGAGGCAATTAGGCATGCAAAGTTGCAAACTAGATGGCAATGTCATATATAACCAATAGTATAATAGCTTATCAAAAAAAAAAAAAAAAAAAAAAACAATAGTATAATAACATATAACAAATGCAAACTTTTCAAGAAAATTTTATTGTTTTCATTTACTTTATATATATATATATATATATATATATATAGCAACTGGATTATATTTAAGCAACTTTTATTTCGACATGTCGATGCATATATACTATAAAAATGGACCACGTTAATTTGATCTTTTTTATTATTTTTTTTTTTGGTAAATTAGTTTTTTTTTTTTTTTAAGAAAAGAAAAAATAGTAGACCTTATTTATTAATTTAGTTGTTAGGTAAGCCTTCTTCTTTTTAAGTTACAATTTAGCTTTTTTCTCCACAAAAAAAAAAATAATAATAAAAAAATTACAATTTAGCTCTATGTAAAAGTTTAAACCCATTAGAATTGTAAATAATACTTTTAATTTGGACAGCTCTTACCTATAATATACATAGATAGAGATAGGATCTTTTATAATTTTTTTTTGGGGGGGGGGGGGGGGTGTTTAAGGTTTTATGATAATTTTGAAAGCGATAGTCTAGAAGTGAATTAAAAATTGTTTACCATAAAATTATTATTTAAAAAAAAAAAAAAAAGGTACAATAGAAGTTTTACCTATGGCTATAATTGCTTTGCTTCACTAACGCCTAGTTTACAAAGCATTACATAATGTTGTTATTAGGTTGAGCACTCAAGTCCGCAATTTCTTTGTGGGGTTTTTCGTGGGAAACAGCAATTTCTTTACTCTCCTTCACGTAGGTGCATGCAAATTTGTCTATTTCGCTATGGAGCAATTAGCAATGAGTTGGAACAATGTCTCTGTCGGAAAAAGAACAAATCGACTTTATCCTTCCTGAAGACCATAGGAAAGGAGAGTTCATTATTGCAGCAAAATTCTTAACTTCCGTTTTTTTCAGATGGAGGCAGTTGCAAGAACTTTCAAACAACTGTGGAGAACTGACGGCGGGTTTAGAATTCGAAATCAGGGCAATAACATGGTCCTATTTGTTTTCAATAGCCTGGCGGAAGTGGACAAAATTCTGAAGAGTCAACCGTGGTGTTTTGATAAACACTTGATTGTAATGCAACGCTCTGAGAACGATGTCCCAGTTAAGGATCTTGCTTTTGAGAAAGTCCATTTCTAGGTGCAGGTCCATGACATTCCAATTAGCTTCCAAACAAGGAAGGTGGCGGAGAAACTATGTGAAACAGTGGGAGAAATTCAAAGATCAAATGGAGCAATGGATGATGACGGAGGTAGTTTTTTTTGGGTAAGATTGGTGGTGGACGTAACAAGTCCTTTGTGCAGAGGTCGGGTAATCACACTACCAAATGGGAGTAAACATTGGGTTAAGTTCAAGTATGAATGCTTGCCAAGCATATGTTACCGGTGTGGGTGTTTGGACACTACAAAAAAAGAGGTTATCCCGGCGTTTTCAAAACCGCTAGGATAGGGTCAAAATTCCTATCCTTGCATTTTTTTTCCCGGCGCTTCAAACCGCCGGGCAGTGAATGTGGGTATAAGGTTGCCGGACTTGTACTGGCGCTTTTCAAAAGGAAAGGCATATGCCCTATACCAGTGCTTTTGAAAGCGTTGGTATTTTTAAATTATATTGATTCAAGATCTATACCAACGCTTTTGAAAGCGCTGGCATAAGCAGTACCTATTCCAGTATTCTAAAAAGCGTTGGTATAGGTCTTGAATCAATATAATTTAAAAACCTATACCAACGCTTTTGAAAGCGTTGGCATAGGGAGTACTTATTCCAGCGTTCCAAAAAGCGCTGGTATAGGTCTTGGATCAATATAATTTAAAAAGCCTATACTATCGCTTTTGAAAGCGTTGGCATAGGCTGTACCTATTCCAGCGTTCACAAAAGTGCTGGTATAGGTTGTGAATCAGTATAATTTAAAAGGACCTATGCCAACACTTTCAAAAGCGCTGGTATAGGTCCTTTTTAAAAAAAAAAAAAATTAGCACCTATAATGTACCTAAAATACATATTTTCCAATATCTGTTTTATAGCAACTGTAATGAACTACAATTCATATTTTTCAATGGCAAATACCATACCACATTAAACCAAGAAACTAAATATATTTAATTAAACCATATCAATAATTACATCCCAAATGTCTAAAATTTTATACACAAAATAATACATTCTAAACAACTATGTATAATGTCCTACACAAAAGAATACATTCTAACTATATAGAATGTCCTGTACAAAAGAATACATTCTACTGCGTATCGCCTACTCCAAATTATCAGATGATAAGCGCTGAGCACCGGGAGAGTGGATATCCACTGCAGAATCACTATCACCATCCTATGAATTAAGAAACACACAATGGATTAGTGTACTAAACAACTAGTATTACTACCAAGTGCCACATTAGCAATTAAAACACACTCAAAATGACTGATTTCAGTTAAGCATATCAATTGGGTATTAGTCTCAATAAATTTCTCAAAAAGTGATTAGTGAGCAATTTATGCAAAAGATTCAATAAGTGATTACTTACACATATTGTGTAAAGCCTTAGAGGTTACATTTCTACTTGATATTTCTATGTATTTTATGTGTTACAATGAACCCTAAACTGGTAGATATAAAAATTAGGGTATACATTAATGAAGGAGTTAAGAAGGTGGTAGTTGGGAGTTGAGGGGATACATTAACCATGAGTGCTGATAAGCATTCTATAGCAAAGTTCCTCTACTTGGAGAGGCAGGGCAGTAATGTAACGGCTATCACATGGTAACTGAAGCTGCAATCATGTCCTAAATACCCAATTAAAAATCAAAGAACAAACACGAGGCTAGTCTTTCACAAATCAGACATCCAATCACCAATATAATATAAGCAAATGCAAGTGATAATCCAATGCAATTCCTGCAACCTTTTTTTTTTGTTTTTGTTTTTTTGTTTTTTTGTTTTTTTGTGAAGCTAGTTCATGCACATATTATGGGGGTACCCCATGAATGTTAGCATTGATTATAGGCAGCCTTCTTTCAAGCATTCACTCCTATTAATTCTCAAGCCTAGTAAGCACTTGCTGCACTTCTTGTCATATATTTAGATCTTCAGAATATTTTTATAATACAGTGCAGTATTAGATACAGGCATGTGATTTTCAAAGCCTTGATTTTGCAAAAAGATTTACAAAAAATAATTTAATCAGATTTCGAAAAACTACTAAGACATGGCCATCCAATTAACCCATTTCACAGCAAAATTCATCAAATCAAAACTCACCAATCACCTACACACTCAGACACACACAAAAAAGCACCATATACTATCCAATAACCCATTAACTTCATAAATTATCCATAAACTATTTCCAAACAAAATTTCATCTGATTATTTTGCATCACATAAACTTCATGACAACTCACCAATCACCATACAAACATGAACAAAAATGCACATACTTTGTATTCAAATTGCTTACCATAGACATACTGGGAAATGATGGGCACAGTCGGGTCAACATCCTCTGCATTAACTGAACTTGAGTTTCAAGGGCATCAAGTGCATTTCTCCTTTATTGCTTCTACTTGAGTAAACAACTCCATAACCCTTTGGTTGGTTGTAGTAGATGTTGGAGGTGGCGTATTGTCATCCATTGATGAAGCACGATTGCCAGAGGGGGTTGGACCAAAGCCTAGCCCTCTGACAAGGCCACCTCTTTCTGCATCGATGACCTGTCCAAATGCATCATCGGGCTACCAAAGTATGCTAGCCTCAATGTCGTTTCCCCGCAACTGTGACCCTTCTGTCATACGCTTTTTCATCCTTGCCTAGTAATCACAAATAAAAAAAATAACATATTAGCAACGAGGACAATAATACACATGCCAACATGAGTAATATGCTTTTATATATATATAAAAGTTGGGTTAGAGTTATTATAAAAGAAAAAAATAAAAGTTGGGTTGAAATTATTATAAAAGAAAAAAAAAAGTTGGGTTAGAGTTATACCATGCGTACTTAGAACCCAAACCATATATATTGTGTCCTTAAGAGTTTCCATCAAATATCTAAGCATATTAGAAAATTAAGAACCAACATGTTAATAACTACAATGTTTTGAACCTAGAAGTTTCCTAGATCATATACAAACACATTTAAGAAACAACTGTATAAACCCAACCCAAGAGAAGGGGAAGGGGAAATTCAAACAAGTCTGATTTTCAAGAAAAGATGATCCCCAAGTTTGTCCTAGGAAGCTCATGTACAATACTTACCAGCAGGGATGTATCTATTAATTTTCAGGTCATTTTTTTTTTTTTTTTTTTGGCCTCCTACCGTCTAGTTGGAAAATTTTGCATGTGAATGGCCAACAGTACTTAATTCATATCACTAAAGCCACTATACCTTTAAGAAGCAGCCTATCATCCCTAGAGAATATTCTTCTCCATACGCTCAAGATATATTTTGATGGTGATGACTGCAACCTTTAGCATCTCTATGGAATTTCAAAAAACATATAAATGGAAAACATAGGAAAAGTTTAGACATCTGCCAACCTATGTTTTTGGTGGACTTTAGGATAGGAAAAGTTATGACCTGGGTTTAGTCATGGTGAGGACGGCTTTAGGTTTTGTATATTGAGTTATTTGAGGGTATTGACTGATGACTCTTTCTTGTACAAGTAGCATTATAACTCATAAACTAAAGTAGTGAACCAAAGACCTAATAAAACCCAAATAAAGACTAACTTGACTCAAATAAATAAAGACATGAAAATTAGAATCTCTTAGAAAATTTTAGACTTTACTCAACTACCAATACACCCTTATTGGCAGTAGTTGTAGAAAATTATAAACCTGCCCCTCCTTACAAAATCAACAATGACTTGTAAAATTAAAAACAACTTAAAAACTATTTAAAAACCTAGAAACCAATGTCAAGGCCTTTAAAACCATAAGACGCTTGCAAATACTGGCATTGAAGATATAAAGTTACCCTTGCTTGTCTTTTTATTAAAAAAAAAATGTAAACTATACTTATAAATGAAATGAAGAGCATCTGAGTAAAATCCTCAATATCTAAGGATCTTTTAATAAATAAAAATAATAATGTTATAAACAAAAGTTTCCTAACAAATCCCTATAGGTGATTTTTACAAGTTTCGGGGGTATTTTGGTCATTTTTTTTGTATTTGTCGATATTTTGGTCATTTGATAATTAACAAATCCCTATAGGTGATTTTTATAGGTTTCGGGGTATTTTGGTCATTATTTTGGGTTTTGGGGGTATTTTAGTCATTTTTAGGTTTCAAGGGTATTTTAGTCATTTTTGGGGATATTTTGGTAATTTTTAGGTTTTTGGCGTAGTTTGGTCATTTTTTGGGCTTTGGGAGTATTTTTGTAATTTTTAGGTTTCGGGGGTATTTTGGTTATTTTTTGGATTTCAGGGGTATTTTGGTCATTTCTTAGGTGACCTATCCCAGCATTTTTTGGAGCGCTGGAATAGGTTGACTCTATTCCAACGCTTCCAAAAGCGTTAGGATAGGCCTCTCTTCATAAGGGAATGGAGAGACCTATCCCAGTGCTTTTAAAAGCGCTGCAATAGGGTCCACCTATTCCAGCGCTTTCAAAAGCGCTGGGACAGGTACCTCCATTCCCATATGGAAAAAGACCTATCCCAGTGCTTTTTGGAGTGCTGGAATAGGTTGACCCTATTCCAGCGCTTTTAAAAGCGCCGAAATAGGTCTTTCCCCATAAGGGAAATCGGTAACCCTATCCCAGTGCTTTTGGGCTTTTTATACCAGCATTTTTGAAAAATGCTGCTATAGGCATCCTATTGTAGTGCTTTGTAAAGCGCCGATTTTAAGCCGCCGTAATAGGATTTCCTATACCAGCATTTCAAAAAGTGCTGGTACAAGCTTATCTATTACGGCGGTTTGTAAAAACGCTGGGAAAAAAACGTTGGGACAAGACGATTTTTTTGTAGTGCGGATCACGACGATAGGGACTGTGACTTATAGATTCAGAGTAATGGATTGCTGAAGACGGACTAGCAACAATTTGGTTCTTTCCTTCGAGCACCTCCATACAAATCGTTTGGTAGGGATGTGATTTATGTTCAGGGATATTATGAGGAGAAAAGTAGTAAGGTTAGGGAGAAGGAAGCCGAGATGCCTACTCATACGATGGCGAGAGCGGCTTCAGTTGCAACACTGTCAAGACTCAGGACTGGCAGAATCCGAGAGGGATGCCGAAGAGGTGGGTGAAAGCATTAATTCCATTTCTTTGGAATTGAATGCGAAATTCAATGAGGAGAGGGGGTACGTTACTGATGGTTTTCAGTTGGACAATACTCAAATCCCGAGTTTGAATTTGAATTTAATACACCATAATGATTCAGCCTTTGCCTCAAACTCTGTCTTGGTTTAAAATTTGGCTACATCCAGCTTAGCAATGGAAATAACAGATAAAGAAAAAAAAGCTCTCATGATCATAGAAATAAAGGATGGAGACTCACACTTTAATGCAAATTCAATTCCCTCATCAATTAATCAATGCCTTGCCTCATCAAAGGAAAAAACCCTAGCCGTTTCATCTCATGTAACGGAGGTTCAAAATTTTGATGGTCATGATGTTCATCAATCTCTTCAATCAACAGTTGGGATCTTAAGGCAGCCAAATAGTCTCAGAACATGGAAACGCTTACTGAGGCAGTGTAGTCTAGGTGTGTCTGAAATTCAATTCGAACCAGAGAAGGAGAGAAAATCAATTTTCAATTTAGCAGATGGCTCAAACCCCCCAAACAAACATATTTAGGTTCCTCACAAATCCGAAAATTTCACAAACACAATGGTGGAGGTTGCTGTGCAGCCCCACCAGGAGTCATGAATCTTTTAGTATGGAACTGTCTAGGGCTTGGGAACCAGGTGACAAAGAGAGAACTTAGAGATTTTTCCTGGAGTTTGAAATTTGATCACATGTTCAGTGTCCCAAGGGTCAACAGAGGAGGGGGGCTTGTACTATTTTGGAAGAATTCATTGAATTTGCATGTGGAAACATGTTTAAAAAATCATATTGATTGTATTGTAGGAGGAGGCACTGAGGGAGCTTGGAGATTCACTGATTTTTATGGCGAGCCTATAACACACAAAAGCTATGAATCGTGAGAATTACTCCGGCAATTACATTCTCAATTCAACCTTCCTTGGCTATGTGCTGGGGATTTCAATAAAATTTTGAGGGGGGCAGAGAAGCAAGGAGGTTTAAACTAAAGTCATGCTCAAATGCAACTGTTCAGAGATGCCATGGATGAATGTGGTTTCATAGGTATGAGATTTAAAGGCAATCCATTTACATGGAAAAAATATTTCAGAGATGGGCAAACCATTTAGGAGAGGCTGGATAGAAGTTTGGCAAACAATGAGTGGCTATTGAGGTTTGGCGGATCAACAACGTATCATTTAACTTGTAGTACATAGGATCATTGCCCTTTATTCATTGTACCCAAATTTTTAGAACCAGCCAATCTCGAAAAGCCTTTTCGATTTGAAGATATATGATTGGCTGAGAAGGGTTGTTCGAACACAGTAAAATAGGAGTGGAGTAAGCAAGGCAGTAGGAATATTGCTTCAGGTATTGTACCAAAAATTGAAAATTGTGGAAAGTGATAACACCTTAAAATGTATACTTGTTATATATTTATATGGGTGTTATCTCCTTATTACTATGCTTAATTTGTATAATTAAGCCATGATTTTCATTAGTCCCTACTATTTATCATTACATAATTTCTTGAATAAGATGTCATTCATTGTGTGTAATTTTTTACTTTCAGGAAATCACGTGAGAAAGATGAGTTTACAGGAATTTGTGAGAGCATGGAGGCCAAACTAGAATTAAAGTGGAGCTAAAGGACCATGCTTAAATGTTTAAGGAGGTGCAGCTAGAGTGCTTGGATTTTCTACCATGATTGGAAGCTTCAAATAAGGAAAGAAATCAAAGAGGCAGAATCTGAAAAGGAAAATTTTGATTTGAGCACTGATAAGTATTTTGGGTGTATCTCTCTCCTCAAAAATCCAATTGACACAAAGCTAGACGAGTTGGAATTGTGACTTAAATATCTACAACTTTCCAGTTTCGAGTTTTTCAAAATTCTCAATTTTTGAAGGCCGAAATTAACTCACAAGTTACTGCCGTAAACCTAGACGGAAATTAAAATAGTAAAAGTTTTATTTTCTTTGGACAATTTTATGTTAGGGTTTTTGAATGGAGGCTGGGTAGAACAAATTTTGGGAGAGAAAAACTTATATTTTCCTTTCTCTAATGGCAGCCTAAACTCTTTACTAGGGCTAGGGGTTATGTTTCTTCTATACGGTATGAATATTCAATGTGATTCCTTTTAGGATTTTATCAACAACATATTTCATTGTTCAATTAGATTTCTTTTGATGTATTAGTTCTTTCATGCTTTCAATTAGTTCAATCATGTTTTTTATTTATTTATTTATTTATTTATTGTTTAGATGAATATCTAATAGTTTCAAATAGAAATCAGGTTTTAAAGTGAATGGGTTTTTTATGAAAACTTTTCTAATCGCATTATTCATCTAGGTTATCACGTGTTCTTGAATTGTCTCAGTTCAACCGAATCATAAGAATTTAATTGTATAAGAACAATCAATTATGAAATATATAATTTCTTAGATCACAAAAAATATCATATCGATATAGGAAAACATCCCAATGCCCTAGTATTTACATTATTGACTTAAATAAGTTATCATTGTTATTCTTGTTTACAATTACCAGACGAAAATTATTTTTAATTACACTGTCTTTGAATTTACCCTGCTCCTTGTGGTTCGACCTCGGTACTCCAAGAATTATATTGCTACGATCTCCTGCACTTGGGAGTGAGCAAGCAGAAAGGCACTAAAGCGTTGGAGTAGTAAGAATTTTGGGAGTATACGAAAGGAATTGAAGTTAAGTAGAAACTTTTGGCTTAAGACGAATTGGAGGCCCTTACAACTAGAATTAATTTTCGGGCTAGAGGATTAAGGAATGAGGTGAATGAACTACTGGATTAAGAGACAAGGATGTGGTTTCAGAGATCGCGTGCACTATGGGCTACTCATGGGGACAAAAATTCAAAATACTTTCATAGCAAAGCCACCCAAAGATATAGGAAAAACAAGATTGAGGGAATAAGAAATGCATCGGGTCAATGGTGCTCGAACCTAAAGCAAATTGCAATGGAGATGTTGAATTTTTTCAGTAACTTATTTTCCTCAACCCGTACATGTCAACCCAAGATGGCTTTGGAGATAGTTCATTGTTTAGTCACTGAGGATATGAACAAGGAGTTGATAGCAGAGTTTATTGAGAATGAAGTCAAGGTGGCCCTCAATCAAATGGCACCACTTAAAGCACCTGATCTCGATGGCATGCCACCCCTGTTCTATCAACATTATTGGGATTTGGTTGGTAAGGATATCACAACATCTATTTTATCTTTCTTAAATTCAGCCATACTACTAGAGCACCTAAATCACACCTTTATCACATTGACTCCTAAGGTTAAAAATCCAGAATTGGTTTTTGAATTTCATCCCATCAGTTTATGTAATGTGTTGTATAAGATTTTTTCAAAGGTGTTAACAAATAGACTAAAGAAAATTTTGCCCTACATTATCACTGAACACCAAAGCGCATTCACAAAAGATCTTCTTATTTATGATAACATCCTAATTTCCTTTTAGTCCCTTCATAGTATACCCACAAATCCACCAAAGAGGGTTATATGGCCATTAAGCTTGACATAAGTAAGGCCTACGATAGAGTAGAGTGGTCTTTTTTGGAGTGTATGATGAAAAAATTGGGTTTTAATGAAAGATGGATCACTTTCATGATGCTTTGTGTGTCTAGTGTCTCATACTATATTCTCATCAATAGTGCACCACAAGGATTTATAAGGCCACCTAGAGGGATCAGACAAGGGGACCTTCTATCCCCTTTTTTATTTCTCTTATGTACGGAAGGGCTCCATGGTTTACTCACTCAATCAACTTCTAAAGGAGAGATTCATGGCTTTTCCCTATCTAGGAGAAGCCTTCCACTAACCCACCTTTTATTTGCAGACGATAGTTTGCTTTTTTGCAGGTCTAATACTGAGGAGGGCCAAAAAATATTGTAAATTTTGCAAACTTACGAATTGAGTTCGGAACAACAAATAAACAAGGCAAAAACTAGAATTTTCTTTAGTCACTCAACTTCTGAAGAGCAGAGGATGATGATTAAAAACACTTTGGGGGTGAAGGAAATAAGGAGTTATGAGAAGTACCTGGGCTTGCCAGCTTTAGTGGGGAAGAACAAGAAAGCAAGCTTCAACTCTATCAAGAAGCGAGTATGGAGGAAATTACAAGGGTGGGAAGAACAACTACTCTCTTAAGCAGGTAGGGAAATCCTCATTAAAGTAGTGGTCCAAGCCATCCCTACGTATACCATGAATTGTTTCAAATTACCTATTGGTTTGTGCAATGAATGGAAAAGGGCTTATACGGAAGTTTTGGTGGGGACAAAGAGGAGACTGAAGGAAAATAAATGGGGTTCGATGGGAAGAATTATGTAAACCAAAGAGTGAAGGGGGAATGGGCTTCAAAGATCTAGCATTATTCAATGATGCGCTCCTAGAAAAACGAGCTTCTCCAAAATAAAAATTCTCTATTCTATAGGGTGTTTAAACCAAATTTTTTCCTCATTGCTCAATCATGGAGGCAACAAAATCACAAGTAGGCATGGCGAAGCATTTTAAAGGGTAGAGAAGTGCTAAAGGAAGGAATGCGTTGGAGGGTGGGTGATGGTTCTTCAATCCGAATCTGGTCAGACCTGTGGCTGTCTTTAGAATTTTTTCCTTTCATTTCCTCTCTAGCAGCACTGGGTTAGGAGAATGCAAGAGTAGCTTCCCTCTTTGATACTTCCCATCAAGTATGGAATCTGGACACTCTTCAATTGCTATTTAGTCCAAGGGATGTGGACTTGATCCAATACATTCCTTTAAGTAGCAAACCAGCAGAAGATGCTCTTGTGTGGCCTTTCACCCCAATTGATTCCTACACAGTAAAGTCAAGATATAGGTTTCTTTATAAGTCAATGAGCTTGGACAATAATGAATACCAACCAGAGGACAACACACTATGGAAGAAAGTATGGGGATTACAGGTTCAGCTAAAGGTTCGAAACTTTTTGTGGAGGGCCATTAAGAACTCAATTCCAACAAAGCTTAATCTCAGGCGTCGAATGATTCTTGTAGATGATCGTTGTGAACAATGTAACTTTGCAACTGAAGATGTGCTTCATGCGTTGTGGTCATGCCTATGTTTATCTCAGGTCTAGTCCTAGAATAGCGCATGGAATTATAATGCGAGTCTGCACTTTTCGAGCTTTAGAGATTTGGTAGAATACTTCATAGAGAAAGGGACCAATTTGAATCACTTTGCCACGACAGTATAAACAATCTGGTATTGCAGAAACTCCATTAGAACAAGTGGGAAGCACCTCCTAATCCAGCATGTTTTTATGGAAGTGCAGAAGGCCAGAGCAGCATTTGTTTGAACCATACCTCTGCGTCCACCTAATCAGACATCTCAGAGTTCTCCTCGGCCTATATGGATACCACCTCCATGGTTGAAACTAAAAGTGAATTTTGATGTGTCAGTGTTTAGAAAGAGTAAACTTGCTAGTGTGGGAGTCATTGTCCAAAATGGGGAGAGCAGTTTGGTAGCTTCCATGGAAGAGAGATTTCAACTACCTTTTTCAGTTAATGCCATGGAAGTGATAGCAGCAAAGAAGGCACTTCAGTTTGCCAAAGACCTCAGACTATCGTCGATTATATCTTAAAGGTGACTCAAAGATCACTATTGATGGTTTGAAGAGTAAAGAAATTTCGCTAGCCGAGTATGGTCACTTGCTAGATGAAGCCAAGGAGATAGCAGTACAACTGGAAGTTGTTGAGTTCAATCATGTGCAAAGACAGGTCAACAAGTCAGCCTACAACATTGCTAGACATGCAAGACATGTTAGCGAGGTTTCGTAGTGGATGGAGGATGTTGCTCCACACATTTTTTTTGTAATTCATGTTGATTTAGCTTATCATCAATAAAATTACAGTGTTATTTCTCAAAAAAAAAAAAAAAAAAAGAGCCTGCAATTTTAATTGCCACCAAAGGTATTTAGTACCTTTTTTTTTTTTTTTTTTCTTTTTAATTTTAAAGATAGACAGTGGAGAAAGAAAGGTGAAGTTCGGGCAAACAAGAAATAAACAACACAAATAATATCATTACTACTCCAAGTTTTTACTTTAAAATAGCATAGCTTTACACTTTTGGTCATCAGATTGAGGTTATTACTTTTAAAAATAACTAATTATTTTTTGAGATATACAACTTTGAAAAAAAAAAAAAAGTAATTACACTTTACCTCCCTAAACTATAATATTTTTTTTATACTTACCTCCCTAAATTATATCCCCTTTTATACTTATAAATTATGAGAATGCACATGTACTTCCTTAAACTATTATTACCCATGAGATGACCCAAATGAGCGTGCAAAGTGTTACACATGTAATAGTTTAGGGGGGAGGTGTTACATGGATTATAGTTTAGGAGTGTAAGTGTGCATTCTCATATACCTATCCCCTAAATGTACATTTTTACCCCCCTAAACTATCCAACCTTTGATACTTACCCCTTAAATTATGAGAATGCACATTTTCTTCCCTAAACCATTACCCATGAGATGGGATGTAAAGTGCTACATATGTAATAACTTAGGGGGCAAGTATTACATGAGTAATAGTTTAAAGAGAATAAGTATAAAAGGAAGTATAATTTAGGAGAATAAAGCATAATTTACCCTAAAAAAATCATATGAAAAAGAATGAGAAAAATATAACAGCTGAAAACTTTTAAAATCCATAACTTTGGGTTTGTTTCTCTGTTGTTTTCTTTTCCTTTTTTTTTTTTTTTTTTTTTTTTTTTTTTTTTTTTTTTTTCACTTCACCTATAATAGAGTTAGTGTCTTGTATATAGAATCTTTTCAAGGATCATTTAATATTTATAAATAAAATGTTGATTTAATTGGCCATCAGTCAGGCCCCAACTCAGCATTGGCATAATATTGTTCTTTTAAGAAAAAAGTATCACGTAAAAGCACCACTTGTTACTTCAACCAACCACAAAAAATTCTTAAAACAAGTATTAGACCATTCACATTAGTGGTGCTAAAATAGCTTAAATACTATTTAAGCACCCAAAATACTAAAAGACATGCTACATTGGTAGTGGTATATCTATAAAATTTTACAAATTGTGAATAGTAAACTGCCATCTTTGCAAGTCTATTGTAGCTCCAAAGGTATAAAAAAAAAAAATTATACTTGTTGGGAGTAGGTGCATCCAAGCTTGCCTAACCTAGTAAAGGGGCTTGGAGATAGAGGGTTTTCTAGGAGAGATACAGTTTCCAGGTTTATTTGGTGGTGGTGACTTTTTTCTCATTAAAAAAAAATGTATTCTCCCCTTTTTTTCTCTTTATTTTTAAATGAAATAGTAAAAAAAAAAAAATGGAACATTTGATGTTAGATGTGTTGTAAAGTGAAGTGTTAAAATAGATAAAATAACTTTTTGAATTACTAAAAGTTAAATTTTTTAACACTATCAATATGAATGCTCTTAGAAGCACCAAATGATGCTTCTTAATTCTAACAACCACAAATGAAACCACACTGTTTCATGTAGCTTATGATAAAATATTATATTATATATAAAATAAAATAAATAAAGTATCGGTGTAGTTTTCTAAAAACATAATCGCAGACAGCACCACACTTTTATCACAAAATTTCATTTTTGCACCTCCACCGTGATTAACCACCACAGTTTAGGTGCGGTCGTTTAGAGGAAGCAGTTTTTTTTGTACACCCCTATACTTGGCCAAGCAAAATAGAAGCTAGTCAATCCATATGACCGAGTAAAGTAGAAGTTTTTCTACTCAACCCAGTTCATCAGTCTTGATTCTTGAGTTGGTACTCTTTTTGGGCATGAGGGAGTGAGCTAAAACTTTCTTCCTATTATAAGGAAATAAGGAATACATCATTTACTCTTTCGACTTTTGAGGACCATCAATTGGTTTATTTTTATTTATTATTATTTTTGCTTCCTATATTTATTGGGAAGAAAACCTTCTAAAACAGCCTACAACCTTTTGAGTTGCATTTGTTAAATTGCCGGTCCTCCAATGAATCCTTTTAATAATTTCCCTGATTAATATTATTTTTTGGACAAGACCTCAAACCTACCATATAACACACATTTCTTCAAATATCCAATGTGAATGTCATCACTCGGCTTTTTAATAATTTCTACTATGCTCATATATAATATAGTCAAATTTTGTTCCAGCAAAGAATCCCATCAATATACGAAAGCCGACTTTGAAAATCAGTCAGTTTCTGCTTCTTTTGCCCATACCTCACCTTGACTTATATATATATTCTTATTGTACTACATATTTATCTCCATCACCTTTATAAAGAAGCTTGTAATAGCAATCTTTATAATAATTTCATAGTGTTTTTGGTTTTTCTTCTTTAGGTAATGGTTTTCTAGCCTAAATTTTGAATTTTTTATAGGTACTAGCCAAGTGCGAAGACTTATCATAATGTCTTTCTTTTACCTTCTCTTCATTGCGTAGCAAAGAGTAAAAGACAGCAACATACACTACTAAAAATTTCTTAAGAATATCTAAAATTCAAAGGCTCAGTCTAACGTGTATATAATACTTTTAATTCGTTAATCTTTATCAAATAAAAAAAAAAATTAGAATATCTCTAATCGTTATTTATTTTTTAGTTTTTTTTAAGGAATGTAACTAGCATAGGGCTCATGTCATCTACTCAGGTTAGCCAAACTACTTCAAAAGTAGCCCAACTCGAGCATCCAAGTAGGATTTTGTTAGTGTATAATAGTGAGGTAATCACATCATAATATAATGCACCATCACTCAAATAATGACCCTCACTAGGTAGATGGTGTTACTTCATTTACGTATTAGTGGTAGCAATAATTAATTAATTATTATTAAGTTATTAACATAAAAGCTGTGTCTTGATTAAATCTAATTACTTAGTAAAAACACGTCTCTTACCAAGAGCCAAGAATGAGTCTATAAATATTAGAACTCCTCATTTGTGTCTCTACAACTTTTCTCTCTATAGGTGATCACCGCTCTAACGAGACTGTAATCCACATTAGGGACCAACAGATTTTAGTCACAATCGTACTAATAGTCCATATAATCCGAATTCTATGCCATGATTGAAGTAACACACGGATTATAAAAAAAAAAAAAAAATTCTTTGCACTCATTCCAAATTAAGAGGGCAAAACACTAACTTAAGAATCAGTGACCTTGTGGACTTTCTAACTTGCCTTTTCTTTTTTCTTTTTTTGGTAGGTATCCACTATACATACATGCTATACAATCAATTAATTTATCAATCTCTACAAGTAATATATATAACATATATACATTGTACAAAAATTCATGCAGGACAACTAAAAGTTTAAATTATTAGATAATTCTCATACTTTTCCACTATATTCTATATAATTGAACCTGTCTCTAACATATTGCACTTGCTCTGGTAAGAAGAATTCTCAGGTGGTAAAAATATGCAGGGGATAACATAATGACCAATACATTTTAAGCCTACACAAGTGAAGCTTTGAAGGGCCATAGAAAGTGAAATTATCCATTGATGTTGCAAATTGGACCTATAAATTTGACTTTTCAGAAAGAGTTCAGAAAATCCAGCATGTGGTTCATTCCAGCACTTTCAAATGTCAGATTTTCTTTTTTGTCCTTTCAGATAAAACAAGGTTAGTTCATACATGGAATACAATCAATGCAGAGACCAACTTTTCAGTGTTGCATATTTATGAAATCTTGCTTAGTTTTTCAACAATGGCATTGGCCTCCCCCAGAGTTTGCGTAATATGAAATTCTGAAATACCACACCCAGTTTTATTTGGCTGGTTTCTGAAGTGTCAGTGTCATTTTCTCTTTAGTATGAGAGTATGACTGGTTACCAATGGCCTTATATCATAGCTAGCTACCAGTCTAGGACATGAATGGTTATAGCTTACACAAATTATACAGACCTGCAAATTTGATTCGATATTTATGGTAGAGGTTAGAGGTCCTTTTCATTCAAATGATGTAATTGATTCTCACCCCCCAAAAAAGATGTAATTGTATATGTACAAAATTATATGCAATTGGCAATAGCGTAATTAAACTAATTGGAAGTTGGAAAGAAAGTATGAGAAGCTAAGAAATCCCATATTAAGAAACATAAAAAGAGTATGTGCTGAAATTTAAGCAAATATCAATATCATTTGGGAAAATTTTACATTTATGAGCAGTAAGCAAATCGTACAAGAAATCAAAAAGGGGATGAACTATAAAATAAACTCTTAGTATCATCACTCGTGACTCAATTATTAGATGTTTACTAGTGGCCTATGCCCCTCGTTTTTAGCAAGAATAATAGTTGTCTATATACTACAAGTGCCTGTATAATTATTATAACATAATTTCATTTGTGCTTCGGAGATTTATTATATATAAAAAAAAATAATAATTATTTCTTAGAGGCTGGTTTTACTTCATTGGTTTGGAAGCCAAATTGCTATCCCGATGGTCTTGATTTCAAGGGACCTGAAAATGATCTTAAAAGTAAAATTAGTCTTTCAGTGAGAATGCAAATATGCAATAATTAATGATGAATTGATGATGGGGGGCAAATCACCCTCAACTCATGAGGCAACGTAAAAGAAATAGGCCCTTTTTGTTCTTTTGTATTGGGGTTCTATCCCCACAATTACCTAGATATTTTTTTTTCTTTCTAAATATTGTTATTTTTTGTTATATCAAATAATCCTTAACCATTCTTAATTATCTTAGGGACGTTGCTTGTATGATCAAACTAATGGATCATTTATTAACTTATAAGCAATGTTATGAACATAGTTTTTTTTTAAATAAATAATTTGTTAAGATGAAAAGTTGTTTTTAGGTGAGTTTACGGGTCGGTCCAGGTCGAGTTGTGCCCAATCCGCAACCAACCTAACTAGACCGAGTGGAGAAGTTTCAGACCCACTGTTGACTGGTGAGGGAGTTGGATTGGATGAGCTAGATAATGCGTCAGGTGGTAGTCAATTCTATCGGAACCAATAACAATAGAGCAACAACAACAAAATCTCCCCAAATTTGGTGAGATCTCACCAGATTTGGTGGATTTTTGTTGAATCTTTGCTAAAAAACACTTGGATTTTCTGGATTTGGTGGTTTTTAAGATCGGGACAGGTGGCTTGGGTTTTGGAGAAGGAAGCTCGCCAACCAACCTGTCAACATCGGTTTCTAAAGACAAGGACCCACTATAGACTATCGGAGTAATCAGTTCGGTTAGTGATAGATAATTTAGCTCTAGCAGGTGGCTAGATAACCCTAGTTGTAATTGAGGTAATGTCACTTTTATTTGGGTCCATTAGAGCAACTGCATCAGTTGATGCAAATTTTCCTTCTATTTTGCACAAAAGGCTACTTTTTCTATTTTACACACAATTTTTACAAAACACTCGCATCAGTTTATCTATTTTACACATTTATTCAATAAAATATTCATTCTTTTACAATTTTTTTATTATTCTATCTCTCACCACCTCTCTCTCACGACCCAATCCGAAACCCATCTCTCCCTCACCGCCTCTCTCTCATTGATAATGAGATAATTAGACAGACTCAAAGTTTGATATTTTGTCATTCAAATTTCAAAAAGTTGCAATTTTTTCAGTGACTCACCCAGTCATGTTGCACTATGTGAACGCGAGGAACATGTCGACGATGATACTGATCACGAGCAACGCTCTATAAGCCTTGCCCTTGTCGTCTTCGAATTCTGAAACAAGGAAGGACTCGACGCGGTGGAGCAACTCGGAGTAGACTCGGTCGGCGGAGGACTCGTCATCAGCGAGTTGTTGAGGGATGAGTCTGGCGGCGTCAGAGGATAGGGCGCGGAGATAGTTGCCAACCTCGATTGAAGAGAGGAAGTTGTTGAGGAGTGAGGTGTGAGTTTGATGTTGATCGGACGGCTGTGGTTGAGGAGGAGGGGAGGAATCTGAGATGATTGTTGGTCTGGAGAGAAAAAGGAGAGCACCAGAGACAAGAGAGAAAAAAAACTAATAAAAAAATAAATGCAAGAGCTATAATAACTGTGCATATATGCACAGTTACTGTAGCAATTGTACATATATGCACAATTTTACACTCATTGATGTAATTTTTTTTGCTCAAAATGTATAAAATAAATAATTTTTTTATTTTGCATAACTTTGCATTAATTGATGGAGTCGCTCTTATTACTATTGTTTTTATTTTACACCGGCCATAACAAGAAGTTACGTTAACAATGATGAAAAAAAAATTATAAAAAAAAATTGTATTTCTAAAGTTACCGTTAACTAATGCACCCTTAATTAACGGCCTTTTGGTCCCCATGGTCTACTTTACATCTGAAATAGTCATGATGAAAAATCTTCAAATTTGATCTCAGAGCCAATCAGCCAATTTGAGATCAAGAGTTTGATTTTTAGGTTGTAATTACGATAGGGACAGCCCTTAAGAGTCACATGCCAATCAGAGTTTTAACAGTTCAACTCTCTCTCTCTCTCATGTGACAAGGTAGGGACCCACTTGGAGCCCCACAACATGTCGTGGTCTTTCTGCTCACGCTGCAATTGCACACAGTCAGCTCCATTTGCAATTTCAGCTTTTTTGGCTGTCATGTAAAGGAATTTTGTGAGGCAAAGTTTTTTTTTTTATTTAAAAAAGTGGCATTAGATCCATTAGAACAACTTTAGTACAATATGCTCTATTATGATTTGACTGATTGAGGTGGTGTTCAGTCCTAAATCCTAATGTATTTGTCTTCTTGATGCTAACATATATTATGACTATTAGTGTGACACTTTTTTTTTTAGACTAGGCAAGGCAAGGTAGGTTCTTGAGAGAATAGAAATGAAAGAAAATGGGATGGAGTTGGAATAATTTTAGAGACATTTCCAATCACACACTCGATATCACAATTTGATAAATTCTGCACTTATAAATGGTCAACATTTTTTGCCACTTGTGATGCCCAAACTTTTTATTGACTATTCACAATTACATGAATTAATAAATTATAAAATTGAATTTGAAAATAGTTGTGTTTGGTATCATTGATGGAGAAATGCCTCTATGAGGTAGAGCACCTATGATCTGGTTTTGTCCCACTATGTTAAGATAAAGACGAAAAGAGGAGAATAAAAAAAATATGTTAAAAAGTGAATATATTTTAAATAAAAATAAAGTATTTTGAGAAATTCTATACTAATGCAGATAGTCTCTCAATTGCGTAGTGTCCCCCCTCTTTCATGTAAAAGAGATCTAAATTACCAAATACAAACTCCAAGAAGTTCTGTAAATTTCCTCCTTTTTCACTAGTAAAGTGTCCAAGCAAAAGCATCAATTTTCAGAACTGTTCGGCCAAGTTTGAGTTTAGGCCAGTAGGAGTGTAGGACAATATGTATGTAATTCTAATTCAGACCAATGATTGTGGCCTAGGTTCAGCCCATAGGCTAGCTCAGCCCCAGTCGGGCATGCTCAAAGACCCAAAGTCATTCCCTTTTTTATACAGGGGTATCACAAGGTAGGATAGCATTGCTAACAAATTAACTTAATTGGTATGATAAATGATAATGTACATAAAAGTATACAACATAGCCTTTTTTTTTTTTTCACCCATAAATAAACCCCTCCATACAAAAAGGTTACCGCAAAGAGCTGCAACTAGAAAAAAACTTTGAAAGAGAAAAATGGTAAAAAGCAAAATGCATGGTCCTTGTAGCAATAGCAATTAAGTTTCTTTAAAGTTTTGTTCCATATTTGTATACAGCAATTACTGCATAATCAAGTGTTTAAGGTGTGAGTTCCAGTTAGATCAACTGGTAAAATTTTTTATGGTTGAATAAGATATCTGAACTTTAATTTTCGCCTACACCAAAAATCGATTAGTATCTTAGTCTAATGATAAAAAATTATCATTAAGAGAAGATGATTTAAAAATCTCAAAAAAAAAAAAAAAATTTTGAAGTCCACATATTACTTTTTTTTATTTTACTGCCACATGGACCATTACGCAGAAAAAACGTTTCCCTTTTTCTTTTAATAAGTTCCACATAATTTTCCTGAGTGAGGTCCATCAACTCTGTATAATTTACTGGCCATCTTTGGGGTCTAATCCAAGAAGGAACTAGTGTGTGATGACTGGTGAGATGGTGAACCCAATGGGGCTTACCTGTTTGGGAATGCTTCGATAGCAGTGTCCAGCCTCTTTAATGTGAATTTCCCTTTTTTGCTATACCCTTCACTATCAGCTGAGCTTTCAAGTCCTTTCACTATTTTCACTTAGCACGCTGTCCTTGTTTCCTTGTAATGAAGAGGGAACAAAGAATCCCAGTCAATTGGTACTATATGTCATGGGATTATCTTTATTTATTTTTTTCTTTTTTTGAGGGAAAGGTAAGGTCATGGGATTATCTTTTCTTTTGTCATTTTCAGAAATCAAAATTATATATGGGTTTTCCTAAATTATAATAAGGTGGTAGTACATATAATTTGGTAAGAAAAATGTAATGTAATGTAACATCATGGAACTATTTTGCCAGGAAAGTAGGTCCAACAACTTAAAAAGAAGTTTGCTTTCATGGCACCACAAATCAGTGTGGGTGGAAATGGAATTCATCATATTTGTGGTTTCACAAATATGCCGGATTGTTTTGTAAAACTGGTAAAGTTTGGAATTGAACATGCTGATGCTGTCCAAATCAAATTGATGATATTAATGTATAGTTGAATTAATATGCTGGAAAATGTTAACTAATGACCCGAATATTGAATAATTCAAATCTCCCTCAAGGAATTGAAGATTGTTGGTCTTTTTTTGTAGGTTGGCTAATGCATGATGTCCAGAAATTTTATATTTTTGTTAATTTCAATGGAATTTGGAATACATATTCTAGGAAAGAAAAAAAAAGATAACATAGCATCATTATGTTGACCAACTTAATAGGGCAGCATTGCTTTTGATTTAGACTAAAAGCGGCACAAAGAAACTACATCGAAGCTCCATATATATATATTTTTGATTGTAATAACTTAAAAGTAAGATGAGTCAAGAACCAAGTGCCAATAAGCCTTAGAGCCTTAGACTAAGATTCGAATTTTATAATTTGGCAAAAAAAAAAAAAAAAAAAGAGTTGGTGAATTGGTGATTCAAATGCATCATGAGATGAAAGAGATTTTAATAATATGTTTGGCAATTCGGAAGGAAGAGAGAAGAGAGGATAAGAGGAGAGAGTGGAAAGATAAAACATATATTGTATTTTTTGTTTTTTTTTGAGAGAGAGTTTCAATCTATGGTTGAATCAGAGTAAGATACCAATTGGTTTTTGGTGTAGGCGGGGATTGAATTTCAGATTTCTTATTCAATCATTAGAGATTTTACCAGTTGAAATAACTGGAACTTACTTACTTTTTTTTTTTTTTTGAGAAACAAAAAAGGGGACTCGCATGTGACAGTCATTGTCTCATGCCCCATAGTACATTTGGGTAAGCCCATGAATACCACCAGTTCAAATCGTAGCTCGGAGACCCCAAACTCACACAAACCCCAGACTCTATTCGTTTCTAGAACTTATCAGAAATTGCAATTATAGTCCTCGCGAGAACTCGAATCGGGTTTCTAGGACTCTTTTTTTTTTTTTTTTTTTTTCTTAAAAGTGTTATATTGCTTTCAACCCAATAAAACTTGTGATATGTAAGTTTTAGTTAATTTTGATACGATACCACACGAGGAAGTCTTGAAAAAAAAAGTAAAAATACTTTTTTTTTTAAAATTTTAATTCCAAGTTAAACACTTTCATGTTGCTATATATCAAAATAAAAATATTAACCTACGTCATACAGAAGAAAGTTTTGAGAATTTCCTCCAAAAAAAAGAAAGAGAAAAAGTATTAATAAATAATAAACACTTAATTAATAAATAAAAATTCAAACCAAATAATAAATACAAAATAATCAAACGTCATTTAATTATAAATTTTTTAATGTTAAATTGCTTTAATCTATTATGCAAAAGAAAAAAAAAATTGCTTTAATCTAATGGAACTCATGATAGGTGATTTATAACTGGTTTCAATTGGCGAGAAACAATTTAACACTAAATATTGAAACGCAATGTTAGCATGTAAAAAGTTGCGAGACTTGTAAGAAAAATCCAATACTTTTATTCTATTATTATTAGATTAGAATGTATATCATGCGTAAAATGTAAACATCTTATGTAAAATACGAATGTTCAGTTAATTCCGCGCCCAAATGGGTAGTTAGAAATGCTTCTAATGTTTTTGGGCCTCTATTGGGCCGTAGCATAAAGACTAGTGAATTCAAAAAGCCCAACTACTTATCTATCTGGGCCGGGCCCAAATCCCTCATGTCCAGGGCCATGCCCACCAATAAAACCAGTTTGCTAAAAGCAGAGAACAGAAAAAACAGAAGAGTAGCAGAAGCTGAGAGAGAGAGAGAGAGAGAGAGAGAGAGATGGCAGGAGTAGGAGAAGGACAAAGGAGACAAGGAGGGAGACCTCTGGGCCCACCTCCAAGGGCCCAGTTTCCTCCTCGCCCTCGCTTCGAACCCGTTGATCGCGAAAAGGTTTATATGGTTTTTCTTACTTTTCCTAGGGTTTCTGATTTTGTTCCCTGAAAATCTTTCTTCTGATTCTCTTTGAATTGCTTTGCTTGCAGACTTGTCCATTGTTGCTTCGCGTTTTCACCAAGGTATTCTCGTTGTTCAAAGCTGTGGAGTAAATTATTTGTGCAGTTTTGATAAATTCAATTGGATTCTCTCTATGTGTAAATGCTGCTATAACTATTGTTGAATTTTGTGAAGATTGGGGGTCATCATGGTGATGAAGACTTTGCAGTGAGAGGCAAGGAGCCCAAGGATGAAGTTCAAATCTATACCTGGAAGGATGCGACTCTTCGCGAGCTAACTGATTTGGTATGCCTCTCTCTCTCTCTCTACAAGCTTCTGTGTATATTTATGTATTTGTACGCATTTATATGTTCTATTTGTATGAATTTGCGTTTAAAGCCGTAGTCCCAAAACTTTGGGGTTGGTTATGGATCCTTTACAAACTAGTTAGGGTCGGTTACATGTATTCTTTTATGTGGTTCTAATTTTGTCTGAAATCATACTCATTGGTATTTGCGTAATTGACAAGTCTTTTTTTGCTATTTCTATTAATGATGAATGGCACTAGCTGCCGCTGCGGCCTTGGTTCACTATATGATGGTTTATAAGTGTGTGATTGGCCTATTGACAATCTATAAGGCACCAACAGTTTTCTCAATGGATAAATAGTTGTGTTGTGATTGGCATTCGATTCTTTTACCTGGGTGACCACTAAACATTTTAGGTTTGGTTTGAACTGGATGACAATGAGTGAGGTTAAATCTAGGGAAACGGTGGTATTGCACTAGAAAATGGCTAGGTCTTTGGTGATTGATGAATAGTGGGCTATCTTTGCAATCATCAACTTGGCCTATAGAGGGATATGCTTGTTATGAGAGAACAACATGCTTAGGATGCACTCTGTTTTTGTCAGAAGAATATCGGATGGGAGTGTTTGTTGAAACGAGTTTTTGTTGGATTAGCATGTGTACTGATTACTCAAGCTGTTATTCACTTGATACTTTTATATAATAAATGAATAAATAAAATAAGAAACATGAAATACGAGCCTAAAAAGGTATAAGGAACATGCACCATTCCACTGCCGCTGAAAAAGTATATATGAGGTAATATTGTTTATGCATCTGTGCACAATGTATGAATGCAAAGGTAATTGATTATAATTAACTTTTCTCTAGATGAGTGTCTTTCTATCTTGGTTTGAAATTTTAACTGTCATACTTTTGTCTCTTTCTTTGCAAGAATCAATTTATGTTTATTTTTTATGGTTCATCTGTTCATGGTTTATTGTTTCTTTTACAGGTCAAAGAGGTAGCTCCAGCTGCAAGGAGAAAAAGTGCAAGATTATCATTTGCTTTTGTATATCCTGATAACAATGGTCGTTTTAAAGTGAAAGAGGTTAGTATCTCTCCCTCTCTTCCCCATGTGTTAATAAATAGCCATCATCCAGTGTCTGTCCATTGATATGTTATCATTTATATGAGAGTGACTTTGGAAATTCTTCTAATTTGTGCATGTTTTGATGAGTTATGTGTAGATGAATGATATTGGTCTTCCATATTATAAGAACATATTTGACCAGATATCCTTTTCAATTAAATATTTCCTTTTTTTTTTAATTAACAGGAACATTCACTTCAATAGGGACAATACAAAAAAAAAAACAACACAATTTAACTGATAAACCGACACCTGATACAGCACAAACCAGAGCATAGAACCCTGGTATTAAATCATAAAAAAAGCAGAGCTATTTAAAGGAATAGCTTTTAGTACAGAATTGGAAATGCCCCACGTAGAGCACACTGCCCTGTTCTGGACAGAATTTCAGAAACTTCCATTATGCTCTATTTTACTGGATTTCCCATCTAATCATTTTCACAATGCTATCCTTAGAACTGATCTTCCCTTGATTGAATTATCACATTTCTACGCTGCCAGATATGATAGACAGCAGACCCCAAAGCAAGTCTGCATACTATGGATTTGAAGCTTTTGCATCTCAACTGATCTACACCCCAAGCTATAATGTCATCCTAGTAGAACTTAGGATTCTTTATTAAACGCCAATTCATAATGGTCCTCCATATATTCCCTACCCACTCAAAGAATAGATCTAGCACTAGCAGACTTCCAGGCTTCTGCACAAGAATAGTTCCTTGATTTTGCTGAGATCCGTATCGGTCTATCCTCCCTTATTCAACTTCCTTTGAATGTTCACCAGGGCTTCAGATCTAGCAGACTTCCAGATTCAATTGCCATCCCTCAATACAGTAGATAATATAGCATCAAAAGACCTAGCTACATGATCTATATCTCTGTAGCCATATTTAGGATACAAAGTGCGATCTAGATGCCACCAATTGTGCCAGAAGGAATAGTTTTACTATTGCCAATCGCAAACCCTATGGAAGGCCTAGTGGGTTCTCTCATCTTAAAAAATTTAGTCATAGGGGCAATCTTGAGGAGTTTTCACCACCCAAAGGATCTTACCTTTGAGAAGATTCATTTGAGCCCAAGGAACCCAAATGGAGCCTGCCTGAGCAAAAAAATTCCAGATAAAGCCATAATTTCAACTTTATTCGACTCTTCTATTTTTCTCAAGCGTAATCCCCCTTTAGACCTTGACTTACTAACCAAATTTCAGTTAACACTAACTGCAAATGCAGGAGTGCTTGAACCACTCCATAATAAACTATTTAACTTCTTCACAACCTTGATAACCTTTTTTGAGAGAATAAACATTCTGGTCCTATATGGCCTATGAGCACCAGCTTAACTAGCACCTCCTCCTCTTATAAGTTCTAGGGCGAGGGGGAGGTCATGGGTTCAAGACCCATTGGGTGTGTGTAATAACTTATCAATTAAAAAAAACAAACAAAGATTCTGGTCCAACATGCATGATGGCTAAACAAAATCGATTTTTATCAGTTGAAGCTGGAAAGGATAGAAACTTGGAGGATCATGAATCAATCCTTGCTGTGATATTCTCAATGAGTGGTTTGCAATCCTTCTCTGAAAATTTAATAGAAGAAGGTCTAGAATTTGCTGCTTAAGCACTTATAAAAAAAAAAAAAAAAAGAATTTGCCGTGTAAGCCTCAAAGGAACAGTGGCAAGAAAAACTTCACTCTTGGTAGGGTTAGTCCCTCAAACTTGAGAGTTTTTTTTTTTTTTTAATTTTATTATTATTATTATTATTTATTATTTATAATAATTTTGGTGGAATCCAAGGCTTCTTGAGCTACCCATGCTGATTGAATATCAGCTCCCAAAAAAACCCTAAAATCATCAGCAAATCACAAGCACATTTTAGTCCTTTTGTCAATGAGCTCTAGCTTAGTTGGCACCTCCTCCGCTTATAAGTGTTAGGTGGAGGGTGAGGTTGTGGGTTCAAGACCCATTGAATGTGTGTGTTACTTACCATTATTAAAAAAAAATGTTTTAAGGCATTATGCTTAGGCCTTCGGATGGTACTTGAAATCACCCAGGGTTCTAACCCCCTGTGCACTAGTTTAGAAAAGACTAGCTAGCACAAATAAATTCCTATTCTTTATCGTATCCATCAGATGATTTTTTTTTTTTAATGTTTTATGCCAAAAGGATTGTGAACAGTGTGACCAAAAAACTTAAGTAGTCGGAGAAATTGCTGGGCTAATTGCATTTTCCCCCGTTTCCACTATAGTGTATGCAACATTATTCAATTTATCATTTCTTGTATAGTTTATAAAAGTTGTCAAACATTGGGTCTACTTGGTCTTTTACTAGTTGAGAAAATAAAGCAATTTTGGGGTTGTTTTTTTTTTTGGGGGGGGGGGGGGGGTGTGGAAGGTACCTCTGATTTATGATTGGGATGCTTATAACATGAATTTTTCAAAATGGTGAAAACAAATGTATTGCTTGTGATTAAGATGCTTGTGACAGACAGAGATATCCATATCAAACTTCCCCCCCTCTTCCAGAATTTCCTGGGAGTGTTTTTCTCAGTTAACTAACTTTTATGGTTATGACCGACATCCTGGTTCTTCACAATGTTGCTAATATTTTTCTATGTTTCACTCTTCTCTTAGCTAGAAAAAAGTGTTTTTACATTATAGTGTTATGGTGAATGATAGGGCTGAAATGGCTATGATACGTCCCTCAGGACTCAAATATTTTAATTGGTAGTGTGGATTGACAGCTTAGCTCTAAAGATGTGTTTTCATGGGAAATATATGTTATATTTGTAGTGGCAAGTATGCTTTACTGGTTGATTAATGAACGATACTTATAATGAGGTTCTGATTGTGGAATTCCCCATTGATTCATGAAGGTGGGAATGACGTATTCTTATGGAAATGGAAGATTGGATGACAGCAAGACATTGGCTGAACTTCGCTTTCAGGTAAAATAATATGCTTTTTGGGTTCTGTGTATTTTAGATTTCTTAGTTATATTTCCAAATTGTCACTAAAAAACATATGTTTTTCTCAATTGCAGATTGGAGATTACTTGGATGTTGCTATTCTCTAAGTTCGCTTCATTTGGCATATGGTTTAGGTTGCTCATAATCAGTTTGTATTGGGAGGGTCTTGTAATACTGTTTACAGGATTTTTGATGTGAGTTTATGCCTCCTTATATGCGGGTACATATGTGGCTAGTTATGAAGTGTTAAAATGACGTGGATGGTAATACTCCTATGTAAAAATTGAAACCTTTTGCGAGTTCGGGAAATATAATATGTGATTGCTATACCATTATTGATATTTTTTTTATGGGTTTTTGTATTGTTACACCAGTGCTTTATTCTTGCAGTCGTCTGTATGATAACTGCCCGGAACTGTTGATTAAGTGCGCACTAATAACACTGGTAGAGATTGGTTGATGTGTGAATAAATAAGGTCAGAAGGTTGATAGATATCCATGGTGGTAGAGATTGGTTGATGTGAGAATAAATAAGGTCGGTAATAGGTTAATAGATATCAGTGGTCGTATTCAATCTTTTTGATGGCCATTAAAATAGAAGCATGGAGCTGATTGAAGATGGAATTACACAGAGGAGGAATCAATTTGGGTTGTAGTAGTTTGTTGTTTTATTTTATCTTTTTAGATAAGTGTAGTGAGGATTTTAAAAAAAGAACTCATGGCTTTGAGGATATATTCAATGAATGATTAGATTAATACAAGAACAAAGTTTAGCTACAAAATTGGTTGTAGTCTCAAGCTACAATTTTACTTAATATCTTCTTATTGGAGATGAATTTTTACAAATCTACTATTGAATTATATCTTCTTTTTATATCTTTCATGCTTGTAAAATTTCAAGAAAATTTACGATCAATAGCTATGTCATCAATAAATTTTTTAAATTGCAAGTTTTTGTAATTTGAAATTATGTATAAAATATAAACTTATAAATCGTATAGTAAATAATATTCAATTGACACAAAATTTGATATGTGTATTAAGAGTGTAAAGAATATGCAATTCAACGGTTAGATTTTTAAAATATGTAGTAATATTTATTTTATTAAGTGAGTTTGTAGCATAAGACTACAACTAATTTTGTAACTAAATTTTGTCCTTAATACAAATAGAAAGAGAGGATTTTTTTTTGACAAAAAAAGAAGAAGAAAGGATTTGAAATACTCCGTTGGCACCACCGTACGTCCTTAATGCAATGGTCACTTTACAAGTATAAGTGTTTGTGGGGTGTGGGGGGTAATAGCTCGGATTCAAGTCTCTATGAAAAAATTTTCACACATATATACACTTAAATTAGTTTAGTGTAAAATTTCTACCTTATATATAAAAAAAAAAAAAAAAAAATACTTAGTCGGCAAGATATTATTATTACACGCGTGACTTTGAAATCTACTATGATATTGATGCCAGATTATATATCACTGAGGAATACTTTGGCAATAAAACTTTTGAGACGAGAATAACCAAAGTCGTCGTATTAAGAGTCTATAATAATGATAATTACTGAATGGGGGCCCATGGTTAGCTTACCAAATCCTCCACGCCCTTCCATAAATTCAACCCTTCGTAATTACAATGACACATGTATACTCATTATTAAATGTAATGCAACTATAGAATCCATGAAAACAATGACAACGACGACGTAATGAATTGGAAGATTTAAAAAAAAAAAAAAAAAAAAAAGGATTTTTTGAGAGTACTAGTAATAGAAAAGAGAAAAGGAAAGGAAGGAAAAAAGAAAGATAAAAGAAGAGGCTATAGTTGATTGGGCGGGCTTTGGTGACGCGCTTAGCTCTTTAGTCTTAAGTAAGCGGCCACACTGGCACTGCCTTCCAACAATGACAACGACGTCGTAGTAGTCCTTCGTGCCGTTATTGTACAAACTAGAAAGTAACCCATAAATATCAAAATCAATTATTGCCCGCAGATAAATTAAAAAAAGAAAAAAGAAAAAAAAAGACGGAAAATCAAAACCCCCGAAAGTAAAGATCGGTGTTCCTCTTTCTCTATCCAAGTGTGTGTGGGGCTTAGGGCAGCGAAATTAACGCAATCGGAGAATATCTCTCTCTTTCTCTCTCATACATTGCGAGCTTCGTGAACTTTTTGAACAATTTAGGCTCCGAATAACACTCCACTCGCTCTCTTTCTCTGTGCATTTTCCTTGTTCCGCACGTCTTTCTCTTTCGACTTCAGCGATAAGCGCTTCCAAATCTTGTCACAATTCTACTTTCAAAAACACACCCACACTCTCGCACTCTCTGAGTTGTTAGTTTTTCTGTTTTTGGAGTATGATTTTTAGGTTTTGATTTCGTCGGCATTGATGGCGATGAAGCGAGGACTATCAGGTGCCAGCGTCCACAGGAACAGAGGCGGTGGATCTCGATTCCCTTTAGCAATTCTCCTCTTCTTCGCGGTCCTCGTCCCTTTCATTTTCTTTGTTCGACGAGGTCTCTACGCCACTGGTAAACTTTCTTTATCCATTTTCTCAATGTCGAAACTTAATTTCTTAGATCTCACTTTAATCAATTCTTTAAAAAAGCAATTTTTTTATAGTTATTTTTTACTTGGAAAATGTGGATGTGATGCCCTAGATATTTGAGTTGAGAAGAAAGTATATAATAATTTTTGTTGTACTTAGTGATTCTTGAAACATTGATTGGGGTTGTGGATGGAGATTTGAGGTTTTATTTATTATATTTTATTTTGTGAATCTTGATGACAATGAATGATCATTGATGGAAACTTAGAGCTTGGATGTTTCTGAAAAATGGCTTTGACAAATCATTTTTGTTAACGTTTTTGATTTTGGAAGTACCTTTATCTGGAAGTGCTTTCAAATTTTCAATGGAAAGATAGTAGAGAAGTAGTGTACCTTGTTCTTTGTGCAATGTCACTTGCGCGGTACCTTCAATTTGCACGATACGTTATTCTAATCACAGTCGGATTTCTTTGATTAATATCATCTCCCACTTTGCAACCTTTCCTGCAATTCTTGGTTGGAGATTGTTTTACCTTAGGAAATTTGATGGTTCTTTGTACTTGACCAATTGAGTTTTGACAAAATTGTGGATAGGGATCTGAACTTTTGAATTGACAATGATGCGTGTATGCTAGTTGGTATTAGATGTCATGGACTCATGGGGGATGGTGACATTTAGGTTATAATCCATTATATGCTACTCACCTGAGTGGTTACAGTAAAAATGGAGGCAATGAGTCTTCTAGCCAGCCTAAATGCGATGAAAACCTTATGATCAATTTTTTTTTTCCTTTCTTACACGCACACCCAATATGTCTAGAACCTAGGACCTCACTCTCCTTGATCTTACGGAGAGAGGAGATGCTGTTTGCAGTAAAGCTGATTGGCACTTTATGATTATTATTATTATTTTTTCTGATGAGGTTGAAATGAAGTCCTGCATTATATGAAATACCAGTAGTTCTTGTGTGGAGATCTATACACTCACAAATTAATGCATTATGTATGTACACATGCATGCTTTCATCAGTGTTAGTTAAAATGATTAATATTGTTATTAACCGTGCAGATCAAGATGATCTTTCAACTGATCCAATTAAACAGGTGCCCTTTTTCAGACATTTGTCCTTTTCTTTGGCTTATTATCTTATATTTTCTGTATTGTATTCTGTCTGCTTCTTTATCTTAAAATGATGAAGGATTTGGTTGTGTGTGCAGAATGTGGATTGGAGAGAAAGGCTGGCACTGCAAAATGTGAAATCTCTTTTCACAAAAAAGGCAAGTGCATGTTGATGAAGATTTTATTGGGTTATACACGTCTCAGTTAACATAAGTAGTGGCAGTCTCTTAGTGTTGGAGTTTTTCTTATAGCTAACACACTGACCGTGTCTGCATTTTAGGCCATGGAAATTATCGCTTCCCGCACAAGTGACATGGGGCCTCTGAGTCTTGATATTTTTAAGAAAAACAATTTGTCTGCTTCATGGAAAGTCATTGGTGCAAAGACTTCAGTTGTTGACAGTGACACTTATGAGGTTAGGATGACTATTATGTTTCTGCTCGAATTCCTTGTTGTTCCACTTACACTTCTAGTGTTGCAGAAAGCTTGTTAATTAATTGTGGCTGGTTTATTGATGTGTTATGTTTTGTGGTTCTGTTCAAAGCCAAACCGAGAGGCTGCAGATGTTAGAAAAGAAACACCTAAAGGCAAAAAGGACAAATTTTCAGGTGATAACATATTTTGTATTAGCATCAGAATATGGCTGATACCCTTTTAGTTGACTTTCAATATTGAGGTTGCAATGTTTTCCGTAGTGGAATCTGAATATGGGCGATGTTTTCTAATTGTTGTTCTGTGCAGATGATCGCGCTCAATTTATCGCTAAACCTGCAGACCTAGCCCGGAGGGTAATCATCATCCTTGGATGTTTGCATGTTCTAGTCACCATGTTGTTCAAAGTTTCTTTTGACCTTGAAAATTTAATATTTTCAACACATAATATTAAGGAACAAATTACATCTATATGCTAGCATTTGCTCTTCATGGATTTTACCAGATTATTAGCTGCTTTACTTCTTGACTGTTGATATATACCTCTTTAAGCTCTTTTGCAGCAATTGCGTGAGAAAAGACGTGAAAAGCGTGCATCTGAATTGGTAAAACAGGATGATGAAGCAATTGTAAAGTTTGAAAATGCAGCCATTGAACGTTCCAAATCAGTTGACTCTGCTGTTCTGGGAAAATACAGCATATGGAGGAAAGAAAATGAAAATGAGAACTCTGATTCAACAGTACGCTTGATGCGGGATCAAATCATAATGGCAAAGGTCTATTTAAGCATTGCAAAGATGAAGAAGCAGGGTGACTTGTACCAACAACTAGAGGCTCACCTTAAACAGAGCCAGCGGGCTTTAGGAGAGGCCAATGCTGATGCCGATCTACATAGCAGGTAACAGAATATTGGGCATGTAATGTCAGCCATTATGTTTCAATATCTGCATTTGTTCGCGTTCTTTATATTGATAATTTTGGCAATTTTTACCTTATTCCATGTTCAACTTGTTTCTAGTGCACCCGCGAAAATCAAAGATATGGGCCAAGTTCTGTCAAAAGCAAGAGAGCAACTGTATGACTGCAAGTTGGTGACTAAGAAGCTGAGAGCAATACTTCAGTCAGCAGATGAACAAGTTAGAAGCTTGAAAAAGCAGAGTACATTCTTGAGTCAGTTAGCTGCCAAGACCCTTCCAAATGCAATCCACTGCTTATCTTTGCGCTTAACCATTGATTACAACCTCCTTCCTCCAGAAAAGCGGAAGTTCCCCAGAAGTGAGAATTTGGAGAATCCAAATCTCTATCATTATGCCCTCTTCTCAGACAATGTCTTGGCTGCATCGGTTGTTGTCAACTCAACTGTTATGAATGCCAAGGTGATGTACGCTGTCTTATTCTATTGCACTAGCTTAAAGTGTCTTTCCAAAAGACTGAAAACCCTTGTTGATGCTCTGATTTTTTTTTTGTCCCTGTTGCCTTATTTGTACTTGCAATTTCTGGTACTTGTGGTTTGAAATTAGAAGATCTCCAGTTGGTTTCACTTCAGACATATAATTTCTTGCTAAATGCGCTGGAGATATATATATATATATATATACACACACACACACACACACACATTAACTAATAGTTAGTTCCCCTCAACCACCCCCCCCCCCCCCCCCCCCCCCCCCCTCTCTCTTTTTTGCTTAAAAATAGTGGGGAGGAGGGACTTGAACTCAGGTTTTCTCCATAGGTTGTTCAGGCAGTACCACTAACATAACTATTGAAAAAGATGTTAGGTATAGCTTTTGAATCAGATCAATCTGGGCTTGTTGGGTATTGCTGCAAACTTTCATAATCAGTTTTCTATGAGTGCTTTGGTGGTACCACCAGACCATTATGGTTCCATATGCATGCCATTGGTGACAGTGACACCACCAATGATTACAATCCCTGAAATGTACATTTACCTTAGGCCAGCTTGAAGTGGAAAGAAAAAGAGGCCTATTGATGTCCACAATGGCTCCATTTCACTCAAATCTGTAGGATCAACACATAAAAGTCCGTTTCATTGGAGTTGGTATTTGGGTTTCTGATTGTTGCAGATATTTGGTCTGAGTGCTTTGATAGACAAGATGTGAGGGAGTTTGGGAATGAATTAGAGGTGGTGCCTATGGTGTTTTTATTTTTATATCATTTTTTAATATTTTTCAATATTTTTCTTACAAATCTACTCTCTCAAACCCAAATTGTTTTTCCTCCATTCCATTTTGGATGTCCCAAAATAAAGTCCTCTCTGAAAAGTCAATAAATAAATTTCCTAACATAGACTTCACTTTATATAAAAATTCAGTAGCCCCTCTTTTCACTAAACTTTTAAATTACGGAGGGTTGTTTTGAAAACTTGTACCTTTTTATATAAAAGACAATGCATTAAATGATATTCCTTTAAAAAGTTGGATTTTTTAAATAGGCCTAACAAAATGGGTTGGAGGGAGTCTTTGAGTATTGAAATTGTTTCCTGCAAGGGTTGGTGGATAATGGTGGTAAGGAGGGATGAATCAATGAACTATAGCTCAATTGGTATTTCCTTCTCCCATAATAATGGGATGGAGGGTGAAGTCGTGGGTTCAAGAGTCAAGACCCATTGGGTGCGTGTGAAAAATGGTGGTTAGGGAGGAAGGAGAGAAATTGATGAGGTGGTTGATTGTGGGTTAATAATGACATAATTATCAGGACTATAAATGTGATTGTAAAGGAAACGTCTGTCAAACTGCCATAGGGCTCTATGTGCCTGTTTGGGATGCTGAAATGCAACATTCAACAGGCACTTAAAGTTGTTTGATAATAATTTTTTTTTATATTGAAATTTTTTTAAGTGGGACCTCTCTTTTGACAGAACCCACTTTATATGGATGTGTAATGGGAAAATTATCTTATAGAGAGGCTCCATGAAGTCACTGTCGCAACATGTGTGACCCACACATCTGTGGGTCTCTCATGCTGTGAGAGGAGGATCTTATGGAGCTGCTCCTTGAGATACCTCCTCCACGTAATGGGGAACTTAAGCTACTAAATTAATGTTCAATAAAAGTTGCTTGCTTTCTTGTGTTTGACTAAAACATGCTTCTTGGCTGCACTGCAGGACTCTTCAAAACATGTTTTCCATCTTGTCACTGATAAACTCAATTTTGGAGCCATGAATATGTGGTTTCTGTTGAATCCTCCTGGAAAAGCCACAATCCATGTTGAAAATGTTGATGAATTTAAGTGGCTTAATTCATCTTATTGCCCTGTTCTTCGTCAACTTGAGTCTGCTGCAATGAAAGAGTATTATTTCAAGGCTGGCCATCCAACCACTCTTTCATCTGGTGCTGCTAATCTAAAGTACAGGAACCCGAAGTATCTATCAATGCTTAACCATCTGAGGTTCTATCTACCACAGGTTTATCCAAAGTTAGATAAGATCCTGTTTCTTGACGATGACATTGTTGTCCAGAAAGACTTGACTGGACTGTGGTCTGTAAATCTCCAAGGCAAGGTTAATGGGGCGGTGGAGACCTGTGGTGAGAGCTTTCACCGTTTTGACAAGTACCTTAACTTTACAAATCCTCATATTTCAAGAAACTTTGATCCAAATGCATGTGGGTGGGCGTATGGGATGAACATTTTTGATCTTGAGGAGTGGAAAAAGAGGGATATTACTGGCATATATCACAAGTGGCAGAACATGGTGAGTCTTTTAACCCCTGCATTTTTTTGCATGTGTTTTGTTTCCTTGTTCTGTGTACAAACAAGTTTTATGCATGACTTATAACTTGACATAAATCTCAGCAAGTTTATTTTCATCACTGGTAACTTTACTCTCTTAGGCTTACTCGTATAAATTCCATGTAGTAAGGTTGCGACCATTTTTGCACTTGATGATATTCATACTTGCTTATTAAAAAGCACTTTACACCCAAGTTTTGGGTTGCTTTTTGATATGTTTCCCGAATTTTAAATCTTTGCAATTTTCACCCTCAACTATTATAACAATATTAATGTGCTCCTTTCGTAATGGTCGGTCACATTTCTTCCGTTAACATGCGTAAAAATGACACCCCCCCCCCCACCCCCCTTTTTTTTTTCTTCACAAAAATATTGTTTCTTGGTGGTTTAACAAGAAAATTCTAATGGATGTTGACAGAAATTGCAAGTTTTTATAGTTAATGGACCAATTTAGAAGTCATCCCAAGCTTAAAGGGTGTAAATTTAATTCTTTTAAAAAGAACTTCATTCCCTTGGCCTATTTCATGAAAACTGTTTTTTATTTTTTATTTTCTCTCTGTAAAATTCTGCATATAATAACTGGTTTGAACCCACCTCCCTTCCCCCACTATTTACTTATATACATATATATATATATATATATATATATAAATCTACATTATCATAATTATTTAATCACTGACCTTTTTGTTTTCTGTGGCGGACTTAGAATGAAGATAGGGTACTTTGGAAGCTTGGGACATTACCTCCGGGATTAATTACATTTTATGGGCTGACACATCCTCTTGAGAAGTCATGGCATGTGCTTGGTTTGGGTTACAATCCAAGCGTTGATCGTACAGAGATTGATAATGCTGCGGTGATACACTATAACGGCAACATGAAACCCTGGCTGGAGTTGGCAATGACAAGATATCGTTCTTACTGGACTAAGTACATTAAGTATGATCATCCCTACCTTCACAGGTGCAAATTAAGTGAATGAACTCATTATTGAGGGCTTTGTCATATAATGAGATCTTCTCTATCTCTCTTGCTGGTTGGGTCGTTATTTCTAACTAAGAGGTCTCTTTAGTAAGTTTAGGCGGAGAGGGATAAGATTTGTTTTTCTTTGGGGTATTTTCCCTATTTTGTTATCTTTTCCACATTGTTTATTCTTCTCTGTAATTCTTTCAATTTGTTCCCATCATCCCTCACCCATTGGAACAAGGTAACAAATTCTATGCCTTGTTTACCTGTAAAAACTCTTTACTGTATCTCATTTTGGAGCTACGTTCGATATGGACAGAAATAGGAATTCAGTACCATTTGCTAATGTTTGAGCTGCAACTTGCTCACTTCGAACAATTCAACGTGTATTGGTTCTGATATCCTCTCTTTATAAACTAACCAAGTTGAACAACTCTCTTTGGCTGTGTTTTAAATTATTGAATAACTATAAATTATGAATGGACTTTTTACCAAATGAATTATTAGGTATAGAATGTCATTGTATGGTAGAAAAAGGTATTTGCTTCAGGCTAAATATATTGATTTACTAAGCAAATAAGCTTTGTTGAATAGCTGCAGTTGTGTTAAAAATGACCAATGATCAGGATGGTATCTAGTGTAAGTTTACTACAACTAAACTTGAGTTGACAAACTTACCTAAGGGTCTGTCAACTTATATACGGCTTTTTGTAGTCTCAATTTTAAGGATTTTAAAATATAATATTCTTTTAGGTACAGTTATATACTATTTATTTTTTAAAAATAAAAATAAGTCATAGAAAATAAGCTTATCCAAATACATTTGCTACAGTACCAAAGGTTGTATTCTATTGGCTAAAATAAAGGCTTGGGGGTTAAGTTGTAATTCAAAATCATTTTGTGGGACTCGGTCATTAGCAACTCTAGCCTCAATTTACAGGAAAGATAGAGACTCCAATGTACTTTCTGTTAAATTACTTTTGAAGTTTGATAGACTGGATTCGGGTTTGGATGATTTGATTAAAGATGCATAAAGGGGTGACAGTGAAACTTGATGTTTGAAGAAACAAATCATGCAATGGGTTGCCACATCTAGATGAGGCAAAAATGAAGCATCACCTACCCTTTCTTATTATGGGCCTAAATAAAATCCAAGCATGGTCATGTGGGCCTTTCAGAAATCAAATCTCATTTTGGACGTGCTTCGTTAAAAATATTTCAAAAAATCATTTGAAAACATAAAGTTAAAATGAAAAAATAAAATTTAATTAACTTAGAATTATTAACAATATGATCGTATACTCGAAGATTTAAATTTTAAAATGTTCTATGTATGCCTTGGTTTTTCAAAGATGTTGTGTGACATTTTTATTTTGAAGTAATTTTGGTGTCCCTTTAACATGATTAATTTTGCCAATTTATTTTACTATTCAGCTTATTTTTGCTACTATTCGCTTGGGTTTCACTGTACTTTTTGGTACTATTCTTGAGTTCCACTATATTATTTCAGCTAACTTTTACTTTTATCTATAGTACTTTTAGCAAAAAGTTTTCAATTTCAGCAAAATAAGCAGATATCAAACAGACCTTTAAAAGTATCAATGTTTGTTTTTTCTAACTTAGATTTTATTTTTGGAATTTTATATATTTAGATCAATCTTTAAACTTCATAAATTAATAACTATTTATTTATTGATTATTTAATGGTTTATTTTACTTATTTGATATATGTATTTACATTCAACTTAATTTTTGAAGAACCTTAAGTGCAACAATGATTATACTACCTGTCAAAAAACAATGATCATACTAACTCTAATACCAGGTTTCAGAAAAATAAATTGAAACTAAGCACGGAAAAAAAAAATTATAACTTACATTTTCATTATTTTTTTTTATGCTAATCAAATATTTTGCTTAATAATCTAAGTGATTTTTTCTTCTATTAATAATTTTTTTTTTCAAATCAATTTGTCTTTAGTATTGGGTTATTTGTACTTTACCCCCTTAATTATTGGGTCATTTGAACTACCCCCCTCTTAACTATTGTGTCAGTTGCATTTCCCCTCTCAAGGGTATTTTAGTAGTTTCATTGTAATATATTCTTGGAATGAAAAGATTCTATCATGATTTAACAAGGGTGTTTGCTCATTTTCAATAGTTAAGGGAAAACATTGCTCGATTTTATAGTTTAGAGAGAAAACTGTAAACTACTCCATAGATAAAGGGAAGGAATTGCTTTTTTCCATTTATTTTATTTATCCTTAAAATTGACAATAGTTTTTATACTTTATTGATCAATACAATGAAATGTTTGAATTTGATTAAAGAATCTAAGTCCTGTACCTAAAAAAAAATAAAGTACATAAATTTTGCCCTCTTCAGGTTGCTTTCCAAGTAGTACCTGTATTTTTTGGGCTCTTGCTTTCTAAGCAGTACTTAAAGCTGTTGGACCAGCCCTTTATGACTACCAATTAATCTTAGCTTTCCTTGGAGGTGTTGTGATCTTGTATCTCCTTATTCTTTCTGCTGAATTGTGTCTCTTTATTCTAATTATCTAATCTTCCTAGCACAAAGATCAACCTTTTTCTTTTTAACCCACTTCAACAAACCTCTCCTTTTTCTTTCTGCATCTTCCAAACCAAAATCATATCAGGATCATCTTTGCTCCCCATTCCCGAGAAAGAGACTAGACATAAGAGACAGATTCTGCGGATTAATTGATGATGGAACTGTTCTTTGAAAACTAGAAAAAAGAAAAGAAAAAGTAACAGAGAGAAGGGAAGGGTTAAAATTTGGAATGATAGTAAAATGTTAGATACTTTTATTCCACCCCTATGTGAGTGGGGTGATACGTATAACTCCATAATACATAATGCCACATCGGGATAAAATAAATTATATTTTAAATCTCACAATTTAGAAGTGATTTAAATTAATCTCACACTTTTAAAAATGTCAAATTATATACTACATTTCTAAAAACATTTCACTGCAAATCTTAAAGTCTTTTTGCATGAAGTCGTGAATGGAAAATACTTTATAAGGAGAACCAAATTCAAAGTACTCAAGTCAAAAGTTTTGCAAGTTGCAACTCATGATACTTTCTGGAGTTTCTAACAACAACTTCCCTCCATGACTCAAAATACTCCCTCCCAAACTACCAAATTATCAAAAATCAATGGAATAAAATATTTCAATACTAATTAATACTGTTGTACGGATTTAAAGTTTCTGATATATATAATTAAAATTTATATATTTCAAAAATCCAAATATGATCCTAATCAGTTTGTATTTTTGGGGGGGTTCACTAGAAAATAGCATTTTCAAAAAGTTTTTAAAATATTTTTCAACCATATTCAAAATTCACTCACATTAAACCACGAAAAGTTTTGTAAAAATACATTATTACTACAGTAATTATGTAAATTTACACTGAGACTATTTATTTTGTATTTAGTTTTTTTTTTTTTTTTTTTTAAATTTTTTTCGTTACGTATTTCAAAAATGAAGGAAGAGAATGGATGCAGGGATGGAGGCAAGCTTGGACTATGGGAGGCAATGGAACCCCCTAATTTTTTATAAAAAAATTAATACAGATATAAATATTAATTTTAGGAATTTTATTCTATAAAATTACACTTTGTTCCCTTAACAATATCATTGATTCTTTTAAGAGTAATGCTATAACTAGGCCGGTTTAGGATTTGATCGGCAGCGAACCGATCTGACTGCTACAATGCTCCACCGTAGGTGTCCGGCACGGTGGTCGGAGGAGATTTGGGCATACCGACAATGGCCAATGCGGCAATTGGTGACTATTTTACACTCTGACGAGAAACCACACTGCACCAAGTATGTGTGTGTGTGTGTATATATATATATATATATATGCTATAATTTAACATATGTATGGTGTATTTTATATATAGAATTATATGTTTCAGTAGAGAGAAGGCAAAATAAAGGGTTTGAGAGACGCAAGGAAAAAGGAAATATGGCGCTAAAGAAACTGGAGTTGTATATATGGGTTAAGAACATTAGGGTTTTTACAAAAAATTATTTTGTATAATCTGATACCAAAATGATGCCGTTTTGAACCTGACATTAATTTTAATATCAGTTCCAAAACTACGTCGTTTTGGTATTGGCTGCCTCTCTCACTCTCTCATTAGATACCCCCTAGAATTATTAGATACCCACCTCTCTCACTCTCTCATTAGCTGCCTCCCTCTCCCATATATGTCTCCTCCTCGCCTCTCTCTCTTCCTCTCTCTCCTCACTTCTTTGCCTCCGCTACTTGCTACCACTGTTTTCAGCCACTTGATACCACAATTCTTGGAGTTTCACTCTTTGCTCTCTCCTTTTTGCGATTCTCAGGAAGTTTTATATACGGTTTTGAATTTTAATGCTCCTCCTTACAATGCTTTCTTTGAGGTTTGTTTATGTATTTTATTTTCAATGGTTTTGTTTTATCTTTTACAGATTCGGTTTAGTTTTTTTTTTTTTTTTTTTTTTTTTAATAATAATTTTTATAAATAGGTTTTTTATGATTTGAAATGAGAAATTTTTGGGAGAAAGATTGTGAATTTGTTTGTATATGTGTGTTTTCTTTTTCTTTTTATGGAATAATTGGGTTTTTGAATGATTATGATGGGGTTTAGGTTGTTAATTATGTTGCGTTTGATTCCTAAGAAAATGGAGGAATTAATCGAACTAACCGCACTGAACCAGTATAGTGCACCGCACCTTGTGTAGATTGGTGTCATACCATTCATAGGTGAGGTGTGGTCATGCATGAGAGAAAACCACACCCTATAGATATGGTGCAAAAAACTCTCCAATAAACACTCACCATGTCAGCAATTTATAAAAAAAAAGTTTGTAACTTTGACATTTTCCTCCATTTAAAGGGCATAAAAATATTTATAGATCTAAGATTTAAAACAAATTATACAAGCCTCAAAAAAATTAAACCAACAACAAAAATTACCAATAGAAAAACTTAAAAAAAAAAAAAAAAAAATCCTAGCCAACAAATTTTACCCAAATTAAACGTCTTTTAAAATTTTTTAAATAAAATAATTTTATTCTTACCCAATAGAAGACACACTGATATCTAGCCCAATACCTCCTAGCTCCTTCACCTTCCCAATGCGCATGTTTCTAATTTAATATCTACTCTAATACATGTTAGCCCATTAATTACTACAATTAAAAGAATAAAATATTGTCTTTCATTTTCAACTTGGGATTAAATATTTCACTAACTCTTTATATTAATTCTCATATCATTATAATTATGTTGTCATATTTATTTATTTTAATTAAATAATATTAAAATAAACATAAATTTTTACAATATCTTATATATGCAAATGTGTTCATAGTATTTTTTTTAGAAGCATGTGTTCATATTATTGATAGCTTGAATCTTTTTGGATTGACGACATAACTAAAAAACAAGTTCTTCGGAACACGTTAACATATACGATTATGGTACCCGGCGGACCAATGAGAAGCTGAAAACGCATAGGTCAGTGACGATTTTTTAAGGTCAGCTACAGGTCTGTGATCATTTTGCCATTGGACAAACTTGTTCACGAAAAAAACTTGGGAAGTGACATTGCTGTGTCTCTTTGTGCTTACTGTACATTACTCAGATCCTACGCTTCATTACTGTCTTTTTGTGCTGGTGGGATACATTGCACTACAGGGCACACAGGCACGTAAAGTTTATCGGGGTTAGACACAAATGGACTTCCTTTTTGACCTTTATAGCAAGGGCACAGCAACTTGCGAGGAACAACAACGTTTTTATATTTACTACATACTATGAACCTGAAGTATGCTGACAAAAACTTATGTACGACCGCCACCTTGCCCTGCGCCTCCTATTTCAAAGTTATACTTTTGGTCTCTTTCCTTTGTCTCTTTTACCGAAGCCACTCGAACTTTTTTTTGAGGATTAAAGCCACTCGAACTTTGAATGACTAAAGGGAGGTGATATACCTAGATAGAGAAAAGGAAAGAGGACCCAATTTATCTTTTATGTCTGACCTTGCATGATTACCCTTTTGATAGCAAGTATAGACTATATAGCTAGACTATGCAACATGATTGATTGGCATTTGAGAAGTGTTATCTCCATAATATTTTCATAATAAATTCTATATAGTAAATTGTTATTGGGTTCTAATCTTAGTCGTCTACCGCTGAAATTACTCTTTTATCCGCCAATAACAGTTAATAATAATTTTTTCCACTTAAAATTTGTTGTGAAATTGTTATGAAGATATATATTGTGGACGTAGTATTTTTCTTGAAGTTTAAGTTCAATGGAGTCAGTCCTCTTCCTTTCAATCATCTTTTAAGTTTAAGTTTTAATTCAATTGAAGTTAGATTTATCAAAAGACATATGCTTACTATATGTGAGTTGATTTGTTTCACTTGACTTAGTCTAGTAAAAGCTCCAACCAACTTAATTTGAATATTTAAATCTATGAAATCAAACAAATTTTTTTTTTCATTTCATATTAAAAATTAACAGCAAAGTGAAATTTATCTATACAATCAAATGAAAATTGTACTATCCATAAGATTAGGCAACCCAGTAAAACACATAGTTCTTCTACAACCATAACAAAATCATACAATATCATAACAAATTGAATTGTCTTCATTTTTACATGCAATACATGCAACTCTCACAAAATTAGAATATATGAAGATACTTGAATTTAAAATTAAAAAATAGTAAAACAAATGGAAAGCATTATGGTTCTTAACAAGGATGGAACCCAAATTTTTTTTTTTGGGCACCAAAGATTAAAAAAAAATAATTTAGAATTCAAGAATGAAAAAATCACATTCAAAGAATCTACATATCAAACAAAAGTTACAACTATTTTGTCATCATATATCCAATATTCTTCTAATACATTAAAAAAAGAAAAAACTCACATTCAAACTTCACAAGTCATAGACAATTGATCAAACTTATTACCCTCATAAGTTAAGAGCAAGTTTTACTGTATATAAAGAAGGAATTAGAGAGAAAAAAAAAAATTGATAAAAGTTTATGGAATTGGATATGGAAAACCCCATGTCCACACAAAATATTTAAATTTTTATATGGAAATGCACCCATAATATATTACTGACATGCTCCTTTATTGCTCACCACCAATGTGGTATTGGCCTAGGCCAATACCACATTGGTGGTGAGCAATTAAGGCCTTGAGTGTCTCCGATGTCTAAATCTTGAAAGCACTTTACATGTCATTCGAGACTGCTCTTGGGCAAAGAAATTCTTGATTGCTCTCCCGGGACAACTAGAAATATATATATATATATATATATATATATATATATATATAAATTCTAGCAGAATAGTTACATGAAAATTTAACTAATATATCTTCCAGCTCTTTTTAAATGATGCCTTGGAATATTCAATTTGCTTATGGAATTTGGCAACTTTGGCTATCTAGGAATAATAGGATATTCAACCCTCCTTTTGAAACACTAAACCATCTAATGCACAAAACTTTACATTTAGCCGCAAAATTTTATCATCTTGCATACAATAGGAAAACAAAAGGAACAAAAGTCACTAAAATAATATCTTGGCGTCCTCCACAAACCCTATTTGTTACTTTAATTATAACCCTGGTAAAGCAGGAGATGGAGATGTATTAAAAGATAGTAAGGGAAGTTCTCAATTCACATAGGCATTGCAACAAATAATATGGAAGAAATATGGGCTATTAGATATGGTTTAAAAATGGCTTAGGAGTTAGGATATAAACATATAAACCTAGAAATTGACTCTTAAATTGTCTTCAATTAGCTAATAACATATGTTGTTATAGCATTAGAACTTTCTATTATGATTTTGGATTATAGGATGCTGCTCAGCCAAGAATGGATTGTCCTTTCACATCATGTCTTCCATGAAGCAAATGACGTGGTAGATGAACAAGTAAAGAGGGGATGGGAGCACCAATGTGAGAGAATATATTAAATATCCAAATTTTATTTATATAATATATGTATGTGATATTTTGAAAATAGTCACTTCTCGTGAGTGCCCCATGGACAATATTTGTAACAATGCTCCTCAGTTAATAAATAAATTATCTTTCACCAATGTAGTTTCAGAGAATATAATATGTAGGGGCATAATTTGTAATGGACCCTTAACAATAAAACTTGTAGAGATGTGGGTATATGGGCTAGGCACTAAGAATACGAACAACGAATGATGCGAAACCAACATGGGTAATAACAGAATGGTTCTACTGAGTAACTTCTGTGAGGATAAAGGCCATCCATCTGGTTAGGTATTGGTAAGAGACTTTATAATAACTTTGGATAAGTATTTGTGAGGATCCTGGTAATTTTGGTTAAATGTTTGTGAAGTATACTCATCCTCGGCTTCCTCCGAGGATCTATTTTTCTTATAGTTGATCTATCTTCTGTTCTTAGGACTGATTCGTCTCCCCCCCTTTGGGAATCCTCTTCGTTATACATATATATTATTGCTTTTAGTTAATCTTCACCATCCACTTGTCAATTATCTGAACTTCTATGTACAGGGGTCTGTCCCATCATCTGTATTTGCAGGCTTTATGTTATTTCCCAGCCGCCTTTACAGGCTTTGTAATAGTTTAAGTGACTGAAGCCTTAGGGTTTTCAGGTCACCTCACCATTAAGGCGGCCAGAATGTTGGTAACGTTCATTTATTGAACGAAGGATATTTTCCTTTTACCAAAGTTGGTTTGCCGATGAGGCTATCGTCCTCGGCGAGGCCTTTAGATGACCTGGGCTCTTTCCTATTATCCTCGGTCTTTACATTATCCTCAGCGCGGGTCTTGGGCCGCTTGCAGTGGGCCAGCGTGGTTAATGCAGTAGGGCCCCACAATAGCCTTTCAAAATTCTGCTGCACGTCCCTTTGGGTGGGGAGGAGGATTTTGACTTCCTCGATGTTTTTTCGTGCCCTGTTGAGCCTTGCCTTTCTGTTAGTGTTACCGTTACTTCAACTGTTCTTGTAATCTCCTTTTGGCGCTAAAGGGCCGTCTAAGGAGTCTTTTCCTTGTTTTTACAAGTTTTTCTTTTGGCGGAGTGTATTCTCTTGTCTGAGTTTCTTAATTATAGGTTTGAGTCGCCTGTGCTTAAGCGCTCAATTTCTCGTGGTTTTCGTCCTTGGTAGGACTCCTTATTTAGCGCCTGGGGGGGGGGGGGGGGTTGGCTTTGCTGTAGATTTGGACACGTGATCCATACAAAGACCCTGGTTTTTCTTAGCACTTAGTATTCCTTGAGGGAGTGGTCTCCCTATTGGCTTGAGTCCTTGGACTACGTAGTGCCTAAGTTTGTCCAACACTTGGTTTTTATTCTGAAGTATCTGGTTTCCCCATGAGGCTTGGGTCTGAGGACCATGCAATGCCTTGGTTCTGTCCAGTACCTAGTTTTCTCATTTCATCATCTGAAGTATCTGGTTTCCCCATGAGGCTTGGGTCCGAGGACTATGCAATGCCTTGGTTCTGTCCAGTACCTAGTTTTCTCATTTCATCATCTGAAGTATCTGGTTTCCCCATGAGGCTTGGGTTCGAGGACCATGCAATGCCTTGGTTCTGTCCAGTACCTAGTTTTCTCATTTTATCATCTGAAGTATCTGGTTTCCCCATGAGGCTTGGGTCCGAGGACCATGCAATGCCTTGGTTCTGTCCAGTACCTAGTTTTCCCATTTTATCATCTGAAGTATCTGGTTTCCCCATGAGGTTTGGGTCCGAGGGCCATGCAATGCCTTGGTTCTGTCCAGTACCTAGTTTTCTTATTTTATCATTTGAAGTATCTGGTTTCCCCATGAGGCTTGGGTCCGAGGACCATGCAATGCCTTGGTTCTGTCCAGTACCTAGTTTTCTCATTTTATCATCTGAAGTATCTGGTTTCCCCATGAGGCTTGGGTCCGAGGACCATGCAATGCCTTGGTTCTGTCCAGTACCTAGTTTTCTCATTTTATCATCTGAAGTATCTGGTTTCCCCATGAGGCTTGGGTTCGAGGACCATGCAATGCCTTGGTTCTGTCCAGTACCTAGTTTTCCCATTTTATCATCTGAAGTATTTGGTTTCCCCATGAGGCTTGGGTCCGAGGACCATGCAATGCCTTGGTTCTGTCCAGTACCTAGTTTTCTCATTTTATCATCTGAAGTATCTGGTTTTCCCATGAGGCTTGGGTCCGAGGACCATGCAATGCCTTGGTTCTGTCCAGTACCTAGTTTTCTCATTTTATCATCTGAAGTATCTGGTTTCCCCATGAGACTTGGGTCCGAGGACCATGCAATGCCTTGGTTCTGTCCAGTACCTAGTTTTCTCATTTTATCATCTGAAGTATCTGGTTTCCCCATGAGGCTTGGGTCCGAGGACCATGCAATGCCTTGATTCTGTCCAGTACTTAGTTTTCTCATTTTATCATCTGAAGTATTTGGTTTCCTCATGAGGCTTGGGTCCGAGGACCATGCAATGCCTTAATTCTGTCCAGTACCTAGTTTTCTCATTTTATCATCTGAAGTATCTGGTTTCCCCATGAGGCTTGGGTCTGAGGACCATGCAATGCCTTCGTTCTGTCCAGTACCTAGTTTTCTCATTTTATCATCTGAAGTATCTGGTTTCCCCATGAGGCTTGGGTCCGAGGACCATGCAATGCCTTGGTTCTGTCCAGTACCTAGTTTTCTCATTTTATCATCTGAAGTATCTGGTTTCCCCATGAGGCTTGGGTCCGAGGACCATGCAATGTCTTGGTTCTGTCCAGTACTTAGTTTTCTAATTTTATCATCTGAAGTATCTGGTTTCCCCATGAGGCTTGGGTCTGAGGACCATGCAATGCCTTGGTTCTGTCCAGTACCTAGTTTTCCCATTTTATCATCTGAAGTATCTGGTTTCCCCATGAGGCTTGGGTCCGAGGACCATGCAATGCCTTGGTTCTATCCAGTACCTAGTTTTCCCATTTTATCATCTGAAGTATCTGGTTTCCTCATGAGGCTTGGGTCCGAGGACCATGCAATGCCTTGGTTCTGTCCAATACCTAGTTTTCTCATTTTATTATCTGAAGTATCTGGTTTCCCCATGAGACTTGGGTCCGAGGACCATGCAATGCCTTGGTTCTGTCCAGTACCTAGTTTTCTCATTTTATCATCTATTTTATCTATTTATCCGTAGCCGTTTAATTCTACATTGCTATAATTTACAATAAGCATTAAATAATTACACTTTTCAAGCAGAATAATAATAATAAATGCGGGCTGGAGTTGGTGGAGGATAAGACCTTGCCGTGTTTTGCCTCTTCGTTTGATGGGACTCTTTTGATTACGAGGCGTCTCCTGGGTTGTCCGGGTAACGTGTTCTGACGCTTCGGTGTCTTCTCGTTTAATGAGGCGCCTCCTCATTAATGCTAGCCATGGATCTACGAGGATCTAACGGTTGATAGGCCCCTTGGAACTTGGGGCGGAATTATTGCCTCCGGAAATCTCTCCCTGGGATTTATTGTGGATTGGCCCTCATCAATATTCCGCCTTCTATATAAGGCGTTTCTAGGGCAACCTTCTCCTTCACACTTTGACAAACATCCATCTTAAACTTCTCCCAAAAATATCACCCAAAAAAGGTTCTGCCAAACATAGCCGTTTGAGCCCCTTCGAATGAGTTGGCCTTGGAAAGGGCGATCTCGGGGATGTACAGCCCCCATCAGGAGTCGAGGATGGCACTCCGACCCTGGACGTCACATTGGGGTTGGAGTAGGGGAAACCCAAAGGTTCTCCTTCTTTTCAACCTAACCAGAGGAGGAGCCCTCCTCGCCGTCTGGAGGAGGATCCAGGAAGAACGTAACCACTTTCCCTTGGGTATGGGTCACTGACCCTCCAAGTCGGCAGCAATGGGGGTGGGAGGGAAGCCAGGCGGAACCCACAAGTGGAGCCGTCCTGTGCCGCGACCTCTTCCACCTCCTTTGTAGCTCTTCTTCCCTCTTTTCTCTTTTTCCTCTTTTTCTTTTGCTCCTCAACGAGCCTTCTTCTTTTCTTTTCCTCTTCTCTTACTTCTCATCCAGCCTTCTTTTCTATCTTTTGTTCCTCTGCCAGCCTTTTTTCTCTTCTTTCCTCCTCTCTTCCTTCACTTCTTTTCTATCTTTTGTTCTTCAGTCAGCTTTGCTTTCTACCTTTTGTTCTTCATCTCTTCTTTCACTTCTTTTCTGTCTTTTGTTCTTCAGTCAGCTTTGTTTTCTACCTTTTGTTCCTCTGCCGGCCTTGTCAAGCGTCTGCCTTTGTAGTTAGCTTTAGAACAAGCCCCCTGGGCTTCACTTGTAAGAGATGTAATAATTTTCTTTTATATTAATAAAGAAGTAGACCTGCCTTGTGTATTGTCTCTTTTCTTTTTCGTATATTCTTATTTCTTGTTGTTGTAGACTTCTGGATGAATATTGCTGCTGTAAACTGTATAGTTCTGTGTTTGCTCTTGATTGATTTTTTTTTTTACACACCAGCCGTCGCACTGCTAATACACAAGTCCGCCCCACGGTGGGCGCCAATTGTAGGGGCATAATTTGTAATGGACCCTTAACAATAAAACTTGTAGAGATGTGGGTATATGGGCTAGGCACTAACAATACGAACAACGAATGATGCGAGACCAACATGGGTAATAACAGAATGGTTCTACTGAGTAACTTCTGTGAGGATAAAGGCCATCTATCTAGTTAGGTATTGGTAAGAGACTTTATAATGACTTTGGATAAGTATTTGTGAGGATCCTGGTAATTTTGGTTAAATGTTTGTGAAGTATACTCATCGTCGGCTTCCTCCGAGGATCTATTTTTCTTATAGTTGATCTATCTTCTGTCCTTTTTTCTTAGGACTGATTCGTCTCCCCCCCTTTGGGAATCCTCTTCGTTATATATATATATATATATATTATTGCTTTTAGTTAATCTTCACCATCCACTTGTCAATTATCTGAACTTCTATGTATAGGGGTCTGTCCCATCATCTATATTTGCAGGTTTTATGTTATTTCCCAGCCGCCTTTGCAGGCTTTGTAATAGTTGAAGTGACTGAAGCCTTAGGGTTTTCAGGTCACCTCACCATTAAGGCAGCCAGAATGTTGGTAACGTTCATTTATTGAACGAAGGATATTTTCCTTTTACCAAAGTTGTTTGCCGAGGAGGCTATCGTCCTCGGCGAGGCCTTCGTCCTTGGCGAGGCCTTTGGATGACCTGGGCTCTTTCCTATTATCCTCAGTCTTTACATTATCCTCGGCGCGGGCCTTGGGCCGCATGCAGTGGGCCAGCGTGGTTAATGCGGTAGGGCCCCACATAATAAATATCCAAATTTTGTTTATGTAATATATGTATGTGATGTTTTGAAAATAGGCACTTCTCGTGAGTGCCCCATGGACAATATTTATAACAATGCTCCTCAGTTAATAAATAAATTATCTTTCCTATTAGAAAAAAGAGATAAAAAAAGAGTATTTAAAAAATAATAATAAGAAGGAGAAGTTGTATAAATAGATAGAGCCCATCCCAAACTCTTTTTATAAACAAAATTATGTTATAGAGTATTTAGATTTAGTTTTACATTTTTTTTCTTCTAAATTGTCTCTTCAAAAAGTCACTTTATTTACTCTAGCTATTTACTTTTACAATACAATGTACATTTCATTATTCATTTTAAATATATTATGTTAAAATAATCTAAAATAATTATTTTTCTATAATTTTTCTACATGCACAGAAGCAATTGCACAAAAAAAAAAAAAAAAAAAAAAAAAAAACACCCTTTGCCCACCCAACCACTCAATTACGCAGAACTACCACAACACCACCCACGGCTAGAAGCGCCACCACAATGCCATTCACTGATGGTGTCGCTGCTTGTGAGAGTGATAGAGAGTCCGATAGAGATCCAGATTGTGAAGAGACAAGGAGAGAGTTATGGGTTTTTTTACTCAAATGAGAGAGAGAGAGTGTGTTTTGAATATTTTTAATCTCTTATTTCTTGGTTTGTCTTAATTTTCTGTTAATTTTAGTGGGACTGTCATGAGCTTGCTGGCCATCTTTTGAGATCCCTTTGGACACTTCGAATCCATAAATAAGCAATAAGTGGATGCCGATACGTGTAAGAACATTTTTCATGGGAAGATATTCTGTTTATTTCGAAAATACAATTAATCTAATCAACAAATTGAGAAAATTGATTCGTTTGGTAAACATATATACAAGATTAATTTCCTTTAATGAATCACAAAACAAGATTTGACCGATCAAGATGATTAAAACCCTCTTAAGGGGGATTTCATGATATGATTTATCTGCTCCACGAGGTTATCTTGAAGAAAGAAAAGAACCCCACTGATTAATGGATTCTTAACTGGAAATTTGAAAGTTACTTTGAATAATGAGAAAAAGATATTTGTTCATGGTTCTGTTCAATGCATAAATATCATTTTAAGAACCATGATAATATTCTTAATTAGGAACCTAAGGCACTGAGGAAGTCTAGAGGCACAAAAACTTTAACACCTGCTAATGTGACAAATTGTAAGTAATAGGTAAAAAAAAATAATGTCAGTAGTGATTTCAAATAAAAACTAGTAAAAACTTGCTAATTCATTACTCGTGAAAAAAGATGGTCAATTTTTTTGTGTTAATCTATTATTCCTAAGGGCGGCAACAAACTATAGAAGAGAAAGGTCATGATTTGATACCATCTTAAAGTGGGGTCACTTCTTTTGGGATAAGACGGTCAAAAAGGCTCATCTCACCATCTTAGCATCCCAAAAGTTTTGCCTTCCAAAAGATCTGCCTTTAATATAATTATAAATGATAGTACACTTAATTAACCACATATCTGATCTTTAATTACTAGAGAAGAAGGTGAGCAAGTTTGGGGGTCTTACATAGACTTGGCAAAATTTGATCCAAACCCATTAATCCAATATGACCTTGAAAATGGATAAAGAATCGATATTTTTGGACCTATAGGAAAAATGGTTTAACTTATAGCCAATTCCATTGAAATGTTCGGTTAGGTTGGGTCAACCTGTAACCAACATGACCCATTTTTTAAAGAAGGGAACTTATTTGGAAAAAATAAAACAAATTTTTATTTGAAAGTAATATGCAAAGTTGAATTATTTCTCTCGGTGAAAAGAGGATTATAATCATTTTGCTAATTTTTCATTATTGGCGCTCGATCTCTAGCTTGAGCATTTCTTTACTTAGTTTTGATTTGCACTCAAAGTTAGTTATATGAATTTGAATGTAATATTTAATACATATAATAATCATAATTAAAAAATTAATTCTTTATTGACTCATTTTCATTGTATTCTAAATTTATATTAGATGTTATTTCTCAAAAAAAAAAAAATTATATTAGAAGTTTGCATTTTAGATTAAAACACTGGTAAAATTATTCGTCAATTTAAGATGCAATTTTCAAGTAAAATTATTTTCACTGTTGGATCTACTACATACTAACATTGAGTAAATTGAGAAACAATTCATATATATATATATATATATATTACCTATTTTGTTATGTTTTATTTTTAAAACATTGTCTGTTTTGTTATCTTTCTTGGTAAATTAACTTTATAATTATTTTATATGCAACAGGTGTACCTGATGAGATTGATAACTAAATATGATCCAACAACTTTTTTGTTGTGTCTGTGGTGATGATAAGATTTGTGAAATTTGGATTGTGTAAACTTAAAAATTTATGTATATATTATTTAACTTTTATTTTTGATTATTTTGTTGTTTGTTCTCTTATTTTTATTGAAAGAAAGATAAAATTCAAATTATATTGAGCCAGCATTGTTTATAGTTAACCAACAAGATACACTGAGCGTTAACATCAAGCTATGTCAATGTTGTTTTTATCCTAAATTTAGCTAACCCAGTCCAAAAATACACGCCATTAGGATTGCCACCACCAAACCAAATTTTTTTTTTTTTAAAGAAAAATTAAATCTACAATCTCCCCAGGTTGGGAAGGTATTGTAGCTTACCAAAAACACACACACACTCTCTCTCTCTCTCTCTCTCTCTCTCTCTCCCAAAGTTCTCACACCTGCTATTGGTCATCGACCTTGATCAAATATTAGGGGGTCCTATTTTTTGAGGAGAAAGGTGAGGAAGGCAAATCAAGTTTTTTCAAACTGAGGAAGATAGAAAATTTTGTCAACAAAAAGTAATTTTTAAATATAAATTTTGTTAGTGAATTTGTGATTAATGATTGGTGATTTGTGAATTGTTTAACTATGTGGAAGAAATACTGAAATTACATTGTACGTCTATAATAGGTTTAAAAAGACATGGTGAGAGAGAAGATGTTAAAATGGCAAAAGGCGTGGAAGAAATAAAAGAAATATTTGAATAGAATAGAGAAATAAATAGAGTCTAATTGTTTTGAATTGGAAAAATACGATGATAGTTTAGTCGATTCAAGCTTATTAGCTTCTTGAACATAAGAGAGAGAGACATTTGAAGGTTAATTTTTTAATTGTCTCTTACTATTCATTTCTCCTCTTAAATAGTAATACGTACAAGCAACACATGAGGAAATTAAGTTCAAAATACAAACTAATTCAAATTACAAACTGATACTCAAATGAGTCAAATAACAACTAAGAAAATCTAATCCTTTCACATCCTACATGATAAGAAGAGCTTTTGGGTCCGTTTGGATTGAGCTTATTGTTGCTGAAACTGAAAACTGAAAACTGAAAACTGAAAACACTGTAGCAAAATAATTTTTAAATATGTGAATAGTACCGTGGGACCCATTTTTAATATTTTTTATTACATGAACAGTGCATGAACAGTGCGTGAACAGTGCACGCACTGTTCATGCACAGTGTTTTTTGTCTCTCATAGTCAACATTAGCGGCTGGAAAAAAAAAAAAAAAAAAAGAACCAAAACGCGAGACTCAAAACGTGCCGCAAGGATAATCTCTATCCAAACGGCCACTTTATTGCTAAGTCCTATCACTAATAATCCTACTGGACCAAGCCAACCTTCATCACTTATCCTAACATAAGACCAGGTCATAACATTTCCCTTCCTTGTAAGGTGATGGACCAATACCTTAATGCCATTTTGGTCACTATGTTTATGCACTTCTTTTTGACAAGTAGCCCCGAGTGGATGAAAGTTTTTTAATTGTTGGTTATTCTTGGGATAGGACATTTGTTGGATCTAATGTCTTTGGTTGGTTTTGGATCTCTGGCATGCATGTAAGAGCAACCGCATCAGTCCATGCAAATTTTCTATCTATTTTGCAAGAAAAACCTACTTTTTCTATTTTACACACTCATTTTTACAAAACACCCACATCAGTTTTTCTATTCTACCATCTATTTTATTTAAATAATCATTTTTCTCACTTTTTATTATTATTTCCCACTGGTCCCACCACCTCACCAAACTCTCCAAAATATCTCTGACACTCTCTATCTCTTTATTTTCCACCTTCTTGTTTCTTGTTTCTTGTTTCTTGTTTCTTTTTTTTTCTTTTCCTTCTCCTTCTTACATCTTCGCCACCTTCTTCTTCTTCTTCTTCTCATTTTCATTCTTCTTCTTTTTCTTTTTCTATTTGAGTTTGATTATGGCTAGTGATTTTGGGTTCGCAATTTTGGTGGTGATTTAGGGCAGATTTTTCCACTACATGGATGGTGATTTTGGGGCTCTCCATTGGCTGCTACTGCTACTACTTCTTCTTTAATACCTTGTTCTTCTTGCTGATCCACTCACAGATCCAAGCACCGATCCACTCTCTTTGTCTCTGTTGGTGTGTTCGTGTGTGGGTGTGTTTGGTTTTATGGTGTTTGTGGTTGGTTTTGTGGTTGATTTGTTATTTTTGTGGTTGATTTTGGGGTTGATTTTTGATTTTGTGTCTGTGGGAGTGTGTGTGTTAGAGGAAGAAGAAGATGATGAGGGCGTTGGTTTTGCAGATGGAGAAGAGAGAGAAAAAAAAAGGAGCGAAATTAGAAATTATTAAAATAATGTATAGAAGAGCTACAGTAACCGTGCATAATGCACGGTTACTGTAGCACTTGTGCATTTATGCACAATTTTACACCCATTGATGTGGGTTTTTTTTTGGGGTCAAAATGTGTAAAATGAGTTACTTTTTGTATTTTGCAAGATTATCCATGGACTGATGCGGTTGCTCTAATTCATAGGTTCTTTCATCTTTGACTCTTGAGTGGGAGCTTCCATTGGTGCTTCATTAATTGGTGTTCGAAATTGATATTATAGGGTGCATAGGAACTCCATCCACTTGGTGCATTGATAGGATTTGTATTGACTTGATAGAGGTATGTGGTGAGAGTGTGTGTGTGTGTGTCTTGATCTTCTGTGTGTGCGTGTGTCTTGATCTTCTGTTTGTGCATATACATGTATGTTAGTGCTAAGCATATTAATTGGAAGTTAGTTATGTGAAGTTAGTTACTATGCCAGCTGTATGTGCCAGCTAAGGGTGGGCTGATGAGTTTAACTGATTGTAACTAGCAGATTGTATTGCACTAAGCTGTATATAAAGTAGAGAAGGGTGTATGAGAAGTTTAAGCAAAAATAATACCAATTTTCCTTGACTCATTCTTCCTAATCTCTTTATCTCTCTCTGATCTTCCTATTCTCTATTCTCTTTCCTTGGAGGTTGGTTTCCTCGAAACAACCCTTGAACACAATCACCTATCCCTAAGCTGATTCTATCAATTTGGTTTCAGAGCCTACTTTGTCTTCATGGCAGAAATACGATCCTTGACTACTTTCAATGAGAAATACAACACTCTTTCATCCACTTTTGACCAACATGAACAAGAAATTCGAGGCATTCATTAGAAATTAGATGCTATGACCTTGGTGTTACAAACATTGATAGAAACTGTGCAAGGACTCACTGAAGCTGGGAATCAATGGCAACATGGGATTGCACCTTCATCTTCAGCAACTACCACAACATCGTTGGACTCACTCACACCAGTTCCAAAGACAATGAGATTGGAATTCCCAAGGTTCAGAGGAGAAAATCCCTCAGGTTGGGTCTATAAGGCTCACTAGTTCTTCCAATTGTACAACACTCCCATCAATCAAAGGATTCTTCTAGCTTCTTATCACATGGAGCATGAAGCTTTGATTTGGTTTCAAGAAGCTGAGGAAACGGGGCAATTCACTAGTTGGGAAGCCTTTATAAGAGCTTTACATATCAGATTTGGAGCTTTGGCCTATGATGATCCGATGGAAGCATTAACAAAGTTAAGGTAGGTCAGTTCTGTTTCTTCCTACAAGGCTTAGTTTGAAGCTTTATTAAATAGGATTAAGGAATTTTCCAAAAAACATAAACTTAGCTGCTTGTTAAGGGATGAAATTCATTTACCTGTCAAGATGTTTAATCCACAAAACCTTAATTCAACCTTTGGCCTTGCTAAAATACAAGAAGAATATCTCCGTAGTAACAAGAAAACCACTAAGCCTTGGATAGATGTGCCTAAACCCTCTATTCTTGGACCACCACCACCAATTAAGAATGAAAAGATGGACAGTAAAACTACCAAATTACCTATTTAGAGACTTCCTGCTACACAGATTGAAGAAAGAAGGAAGAAGGGAATTTGCTTTCATTGTGAGGAAAAGTGGCATGCAAGACATCAATACAAGACTCCAAAAATTTTCCTTATGGAAGGTTGTCAGAATTTTGTTTTGATGTCCAAATGAAAGAAGTGGATTATGATGTATATGGTGGGTTGGAGCAAGGTGTGGAGGAGGATATGGCAGGGTTCAGAGGCAGTGGCATTGAAGGTACTGCAGAATTAAAGGGCAGTGTTAATGAAATCACCCTTTCTGCATTACTTGGTAGCTCTTCCCCAGGTACAATGAGGGTTTTGGCAAGGATCAAGCAACAAAAGATGGTTATTTTGATTGATAGTGGCAGCACACAAAATTTTTTGGATGAAGGTATATGGAAGGTCTTGAATTTACCTTTGTCATCTCAGGATACATTTGAAGTCCAGATTGCTAATGGTGCTTTAATCAAGACTAAAAGGATTAGTTATGGGGTTCCACTTAGAGTTCAAGGGCATATCTTTAAGGTGGATTTGAACATATTGCCCCTTGGTGATTGTGCAGTAGTCTTGTGTACACAATGGTTGTATTCCTTGGGGTTGATTCAATGGGACTTCAAGCATCTCACTATGCAATTCTGGTATGAAGGCATTTCTATTTTGCTCAAGGGTTTACAACCCTCAAATCCTTCCTTGTAAGAGGGTGAGAAGTTTTTGACACCTGCTGTCAAGAAGGGGTTGTTGTTGCAGATTGTATCTACTCCTCCAGCAGCTTCAACAATGTATCCATATCTTGCTTTAGCCCAATTACTTCAGGACTTCAGCATGGTCTTTGAGTACCTACTGGTTTGCCACTACTCAGGAATCATAAACATTCCATCATTTTAAAGAAGGGCAGTCAACCCATCTGTGAAAGGCCTTATAAGTATCCTTTCTATAAAAAATCTGAGATTGAAAAGATTGTTAAAGAATTACTTGAGGCAGGATCTATTAGAGCTAGCCAAAGTCCATTTTCTTCACTTGTGTTGTTGGTGAGAAAGGTAGATGGCAGTTGGTGTATGTGCATTGACTATAGGTCACTTAATAAGGCCACTATTAAGGATAAGTATCCAATTCCAGTGGTAGATGAATTACTTGATGAGTTGTGTGGAGCAACAATCTTTTCTAAACTGGATCTTAGGTCTGGTTACCATCAAATTAGAATGAAAGAAATTGACATTCCAAAAACTGCATTTAGGACTCATGAGGGCCACTATGAGTTCCTAGTCATGCCCTTTGGCCTAACAAATGCACCCTCCACTTTCCAATCTTTAATGAATGACATCTTTAAACCTTTCTTAAGGAAGTTTGTTTTGGTGTTCTTTGATGATATTTTAGTCTTTAGCAAGACCTTAGATCAACATGTTTCTCCTTTAAAATTGGTCTTGGAGGTGTTGCTTTAGAACTAATTGTTTGCTAAAATGAGCAAATGTGTTTTTGGGTGCCAAGAAGTGGAGTATTTGGGACATTTAATTTCAAGTGAGGGGGTTAGAACTGATCCTAGAAAGACTGAGGCTATGCAGAATTGGCTTTCTCCCACTTCTGTTAAGGCTTTAAGGGGTTTCTTGGGTTAACTGGGTATTATAGGAAGTTTATAAAAAATTATGGAGTCATTGCTGCCCCACTGATTGCTTTACTTAAAAAGGACTCTTTTCATTGGTCCTTTGATACTGAATTGGCTTTCAATGCTCTTAAGCAAGCTGTTTCTAATCCACCAGTCTTGGCTTTACTTGATTTCTTGAAGCCTTTTGTGATTGAATGTGATGCTTCTGGTTATGGATTGGGTGCTTTTTTGATGCAAGACAATAGACCTTTAGCTTATCATAGTGAGGCACTCAAAGGTGGGTGCTTGCATCTATCTACTTATGAAAAGGAGCTATTGGCATTAGTAAAGGTTGTTAAGAAATGGAGGCCTTACTTGGTTGGCAATCCTTTTTTCATTAGAATTGATCAGCATAGTCTCAAATACATCCTTGAACAGAGAATTGACACTCCTACTCAACAGAAGTAAATCACAAAGTTGTTGGGTTATTCTTTTGTGGTGGAGTACCAAAAAGGGAGAGAAAATAGAGATGCTGATGCTCTTTCTAGAGTGCAACCTCCTGCTGATAGCCTTGCCCAAGATGCTTCACTTTATCTCATTTCATTCCCTTGTCCAATGTGGTTGGATTTACTCAAGGCTAGTTACAATTCTGATGTGGTTTAACAAGACCTGCTTTCTAAGCTTGCTGATCCCAACAATCTTCCTCCAGCTGGTTATTCTTTACAGAATGGACTTATTCTTTACAAGAATAAGATTTATATCAGCCCTACATCTTCCTTGATTCCATTGATCCTTCAACAAATGCATGACAACCCAATTAGTGGTTATTTAGGTTACCTTAAGACTCTTCATAGGGTTAAACAGGATTTTTATTGGCAAAGCATGAAGTCTGCTATTAAGGATCATAGTAGGTGTTGTGAGGTTTGCCAAAGAACCAAAAGTGATACTTCTAAACTAGTTGGCCTGTTGCAGCCTCTTCCTATTCCTGATAGGCTTTGGCTAGATATTAGCATGGATTTCATTGAAGGGTTGCCTAAATCTCATGGTTAGGATGTTATCTTGGTAATGGTCGACAGACTCACCAAGTTTGTGCACTTCTTCTCTCTTCATCATCTTTTCACTGTTGCCAAAGTTGCTGTTGTGTTCATGCAGGGTGTCTTCAAATTACATGGCATGCCCAAGTCAATTGTTAATGATAGGGGGGCTATCTTTATTGCTGCTTTTTGGAAGGATTTGTTTAGATTGCAAGGCACTAAATTGGCCATGACCTCAGCTTATCATCCACAGTTTGATGGTTAGACTGAGGTTGTTAATAGAAGCTTGGAGCAGTACTTCAGGGCATTTGTGAGTGACAGACCTCATGAGTGGGCTGATTGGTTGCATTTGGTAGAATATTGGTTCAATTCTAATTACCACACTTCTGCCAAAATGACCCCTTTTGAGGCACTGTATGGTTACCCCCCTCCTAGACTATTGGATTATGTTTATGGTGTAACTAAAGTGGAGGCAGTGGATAACTTCTTATGTACTAGACATGAGCTTCTTCCTCTTTTGAAACAGAATCTGACTTCAGCATAGGCCAGAATGAAGCTTTTGGCTTATCAACACAGGTCTCATAAGTCCTTTAGTGTTGGTGATTGGGTTTACATTAAGCTCTAACCTTATAAACAGTCTTCTCTGTGAGTGACAAGGTATAACAAGTTCTCTCCAAGGTTCTTTGGTCCATTTCAGATTGTTCAACGCATTGGTAAGGTGGCTTACAAGGTGGCTTTGCCAGAGGGCTGTCCTATCCACCCTATGTTCCATGTTTCTTGTTTGAGACAAAAATTGGGGGACTTAGGTTACTCCAATTCCTTCTCTTCCTTCCATGGATTTAGCTGGTCTACTTTAGTCTGAACCTATTGCAATTCTGTAACAGAGGTCCAAGCAGTTGAGGAGCCATGTCATTACTGAGGTATTGGTTCAATTATGGCAAGGACAATCTGCTAAAGATGCAACCTGGGAGTCTCTTTATGTTCTTCACAACAGATTTCCTCACCTTGTGAGTAAGGTTCTTTGAATGAGGGGAGGGGGGGGGGGGGGGGGAACCTTGTTGAGCTGTCTGACCTTGACCTTTGACCTTGAGGATAAGGTTTTTTAAGGGGGGTGGATTGATAGAAGTTGTATTGATTTGATAGAAGTATGTGGTGAGAGCGTGTGTGTGTGTGTGTGTGTGTATTGAGCTTCTGTGTGTGCATATACATGTATGTTCGTGCTTAGCATATTAATTGGAATTTAGTTATAGGAAGTTAGTTACTATGCCAGCTGTATGTGCCAGCTAAAGGGCTAAGGGTGGGCTGATGAGTTTAATTGATTGTAACTACCAGATTGTATTGTACTAAGCTGTATATAAGGTAGAGAAAGGTGTATGAGAAGTTTAAGCAGAAATAATACTAATTTTCCTTGACTCATTCTTCCTAATCTCTCAATCTCTCTACGATCTTCCTATTCTCTATTCTCTTTCCTTGGAGGCTGGTTTCCTCGAAACAACCCTTGGACACAATCACCTTTCCCTAAGCTAATTCTATCAATAATCCTGAAGCCTTTACGGTTTGAAACCATCCACAAGCCTCTCCTTCCAACTAAGGAGAAGCAATTAAAATCATGTGTTTTGATGAAATGAGATGTCGCCAGATAACAAATAATTCATTGACCTTGAGAATCCATCAAAAGGATCTCTACCAAATGTTATGAACTAGAAAAAAAAAATGATAGACTAGTCAATTTGAGGTGACTAGCCTCCTGAACATAATTAAGAGGGAGAGAGACATTTGAGAGTTAATTTTTTGCTTGTCTCTTATTACCCATTAGTATGTAATTAATGCAAATGAATGGATGCATTTAAAATTAAACACAATTTTTATTATAAAAATATAAATTATTAGTCAAATTATTAAAAAAAAAATAGCATGTAACACATGCATACGAATAGATACATTTAAAATTAAACACAACTTTTATCATAAAAATATAAATAATTAGTCAAATGATTTTTTTTAAAAGTAAACATAATTATTCACATATTAAAATCCTTACATAAATTTAATACTACTTATGATCATTTTTTTTTCTAATTTTTAATAAGATAGAATGTGTGGTGATTTTTGTTGTGTGATGATTTTTATTAAGTATATGTGATTTGGGTTTTTTTTTTTTTTTAATTTTTAATTTTATAGTTCAATAATATTAGATTCTTAGTATGAGGGGTTCGAGGACCGAAGAGGAATGGATTAGGGATTAGATTGCTCAACCCACACGCGAGGAGACAAACGCATTCCGAAGATTCCACCCACCCGAGGATGGAAGCATAGTCAAGACAATGGGCACCTTGTGATGTTCTAGGGTAAGGGAAAGGGGTAGCGACGAAGGTAGAGAAGAGGGGAGGAAGTTTCTTGGAAGGAACAATTTCCTTCTCCACATTGAATGCCTTGCACTAACCTTATCAGTTGCATTAATGAGGAAATGACCCCTGAACAATAACTTCATAACTAGTAGCCCTTTCCACCACCTTCAGCAGAGTGTTGATGGGACAAGTATCCTTAGGAACGCCTAAAGGCATACAGATGGAGGGTTAGGATACAAAGAAGGGGGATATAAAAGGAGGGTAGTCTCCTAGAAAAAGGGAGAAGAGATACTTGTTTATGAAATAGGAAAAAGAGAAATTGAACAGTGCTTTATCTGGTGTAGAACTCAAACATTATACATAAGAACTTAATCCTCAAACACACCCAAGGAAAGCTATCTTTCTGATTGTCTACTTATTTTATTCCTTTCTGTTATCCTAGGCTCTTTAGTCTTTGACTTGGACTTAGATTAGAATTGCACTTGAATTGGTTGCCCACTCTCTAAAGAAATTCTATTGTTGGGCTTGATTTGAAAGATAAGGAATTACCATTCTAAGTGGGCTTGGGCCTTTATTTTTTGAGCAAACTACAATTGGCACCGTCTGTGGGTAGCATTTGTAATTCACTCTTCCTAAGTTATGGTCAGTTCCAGGCATGATAGAGAGGTGTCTGTAGGCTCCCAGCGTGAGGATCAATTTGTTAATTTGGAAAGGAGGAGAGATAGGGAGGAGGCATAGTATACTAAGCATCCTAGCTAGAGTCACTTGAGAACTGGAAGCCATGTTTTGCACGAGCAAGAGACTTGGAATCTTAGGCTGGAAATTGACCATTTACGTAAAAAGTTGCGTTGGAAGGAGTGTGACAGAAGTGATCCAACACCCCCATCAAGTGAAGGATCTGATGAAGAAAGGGACCGAACTTATAGACGAAGGTTTAAGACACCCCCCAGTGAATCTTTCTCCGCACTATCATGCTTAGATAAGCTAAAGAAGCAAGGGAGAAGGTGAGGAGAAAGCTCATCTCCCAGGAATATGGGGAATGATGCAATGAGCAAGGCCCTTCGCCAAATTTCAAAGTCACCATTTACGAGGATAATTGATAGGGCCAAGCTTCCTCATCACTTTACACAGCCTACGTTTACTATTTATAATGGAAGAACCGATCCTGTGGAGCATGTAAGCCACTTCAATCAGAGGATGACTATCCATACAAGGAACGAGGCTCTTATGTGCAAGGTTTTCCCCTCTAGCCTTAGGCCTGTTGCAATGAGGTGGTTTAATGGGTTGGAGGAGGGCTCCATAAGATCTTTTGAGGAACTTACTAGAGCATTCGGAGTATGGTTTGTGACGTGTAGTAGAGTCCCTAGGCCCTTAGATTCCCTGTTGTCCATGGTGATGAGGGAAAGGGAGACTTTAAAGACCTATTCTAATAGGTATTGGGAAACGTTCAATGACATAGATGGTGATTTCGAGAATGTAGCTATAAGGACCTTCAAGGTTGGGCTTCCAATGGAGCATGACTTGAGGAAATCTTTGACGATGAAACCTGCTTGTAGTATGCATCAACTTATGGACTGCATTGATGAGCATAAGCAGGTTGAGAAAGCTCAGACCCAAGGAAAGGGCAAGGGTAAAGTATTCCTAGAGAAGAGAGATCCTCGGGCAGGAAGGTATAATCACAATCGACTCAAGAGGGATTTCGCTAATCAGTCATCTGGGGCTAACACACAATTGGTAAACTCGATGTTTAAGGAGCCAGTGTATCAAATTCTCGAGAAGATAAAAAAGGAGTCATACTTCAAATGGCCTAATAAGATGGGGGGAGATCCGACCAAGCGAAATCAAAGTTTGATTGCCATTACCACCAGGATAGGGGACATACGATTGAGGATTGTAGAACCTTGTGCGATCACTTGGGTCAACTGGTGAAGGCGGGGAAGTTGAAACAGTTCCTGCACCAGTCTACAGGACAGTTAAATCAGGCCAGGTCTGGGATTAGAGGAATGCTATTGCTCGGCCATCCTTGGGAACAATCAATGTATTTTTTGCCATGCCTAGATGTGATGTAGGCTTATGTTCAGGCATTATGTTTGTAGCTTCGAACAAGAGCTTTGGGAATAGGACCAAGAGTCTAAAAGGGTTAGATTAGAGTTGTTGCCAATCTTGGGCTTCTCAGAAGAGGATAAAGTGGGAACTTTTCAACCCCATTGTTGGAAATTTAGACTCCCGGTTGATAGAATTAATAAGTTTTAAATCCAAGTTGTTAATTAGATTTATTATGAATAAACCTTGTTAGAAAAAAAAAACATCAATATCAAGTCAATATCATGCACAGTGGAATAGTAAATAAGACAAGATATGATGACTCAGGAAAACCAATAAAACAAACTAGTTTCATAGTAAAAAACGTGGGGGGAAACCTTCCCGAAAAGTAATTCACTATAGTAAAGAGAAGTTTTAGATCTAGTACAAAACCTTTGTCCCTAGACTCGAAAATTCCCGTAGATGAACTTACAGTAGAAACCTTTTATCGCTTCAGAACTTCTAAACTTTTCAATATATAAATGCCACCCTTTTGCACGAATCTTAGTATGTGACTAACCAATGATGCACGGATCTCAATACGTGACTAACTCCAGCAACTTGAAGAAGATGTTGTTGGCTACAAAGTTCTTCACTTTATCAACAATGAAGATCAAGAAGCACTTGGTTACAAAACCCTAAGGCATAAAAGATGCAGTAACTTCTTTCAAAGAGAATAAGACACTAGGTCACTTTCTATATGTGTTCTCCATGTATAACGGCCTTTAAAATAAGCCTTATATATGTCTAGGGTTGTGAGAAAAGAAACTCTACACATACATGTCAGCATGAGCCAAAAATTAAATCTGGAAATTCTGATTTCGTAGATCTTGATAGATTTAGCTTCTGTCGAGCTTTTGTTGAGCTTTCTTCATTAAGTCTCGATAGATACTATTTCTGTTGAGGCATGTCGAGTTTTAATAAACAGCTTTTCTTTACTTGTTTCTTAGTCCAATCTTCATGGTTTTAATACTTGGTTTGAACAACATATTTCTTGAAGTACTAAACCCATCATAGATCTACCCAATTACAAGTAAAGTATATTTTGCCAAAAGATTAGCCAATTACATAAAATATATCCCTAACAATCTCACACTTTGGCAATCCATGACAAAACCACAACAAACAAATGAATCATGAGAGAAGTCTTAAATCACTAGACTCATAGCCACATGTTGGATTACGAAAAAATTCTAACCCTACTACAAACTCTTGAAAAACTTAGTAAGAAGAGAGTTCATGGCACGGTAGACTTTCACAACCAGTCTTTCTGAAACACTGAAACAAAACTCATCAAAGCATTATGTGTGAAACAAAAATAAAGATTGCGTACATAAAGAAACATGTGTATAAAGAGAAAAAAGAAACAACACATGTAAAGATAGGTGAAGAAGACATACATCATATATATATATATATATATATATCAAAGATAAGAACAATGTATGTAAAAATGGTCACAATACCAGTGTACAAGAAGCTAAAAGAAGCTCCTAAAACAACAAGGAGGTAAACACTCCCCCTAACAAGATGAAACACAACTCCCCCTTACAAAGGCATGTATTTCTCCCCCTAACATGTAGAATCTTAAAAAAAAAACCACATTTTCTCCCTCTTTTTGTCATGATTGACAAAGGGTACAAGAAGCTATAAAGCTTCACCTGAGAAACATAAAGATGATCTAAGATGATTAGGGGACACAAGGAATCCATATAAATGCATGAATGTAATGAAACAAGATGCTATGGATGACAAGATAAAAGAAAGATGCAAAACATGTGAAAAACATTGCAAGCAAGGTCTCGACAAATTAAGAAGCTGTCGAGCTTCTATCGAGAGAAAACCCAGAAATCTCGATGGATTAAGGATTTGTTGAGAATCTATCGAGCAAACAGAGATCTCAAAAAATTTCCTCGATGGATTGAGAAGCTGTTCAGGATCTGTCGAGATCACAAGAAGAAGGCTCGATTGAAAGGATATTTGTCGAGGATGTGTCAAGGAGTTGTCGAGGTTAAAGAAAATAAGGTTTTTCAAGAAGGGAAAAACACATAGAGATGAATGCAACAAGCAAGCCACTCAAACATAGATCCAAACAACATATTAAGCTCTCAAAACATTTCTCAACATATAAGCAAAGTATCCATAGATCCAAAAACACACACACACACACACACACAAGTCTAACCAACTTTATATTTCAAAAATAAGTTAAGACAGTTTAGTGAGTATATATTAACACATGTATTCCTTGTGATGATCAAATCATATTGTACCTGCACATATATCAAAAGTAGCAAAGAGTTTGCATGTTGTGTGTGAAAACATAACAAGTGTGCACAAGTTTCTCATATTATGACGATTTGATATATGAGAACATCTAATACACTCACACATAATCATAACTGTTTGATGGCGACTATCACCTTTGAGGTATATCACATAACTCTCAAATCTCCTAGAAACACGCTTACAATCATTTTAAAAACATTTTGATTCTTTTTGCTTTTATTTTTCTTTGCGTATTTTTTTTAAGCATAGCATGCATGGGGATATAAGAGAGAAAAGAAATACCCAATTATGTAAGGCTAAACATCACAATTTTGCTATGTCAAAGCACACAGATGTTATACATGATTGACGGGTTATAGAGGTGAGATGGTTATTTATGTCTTTCTCTTAGAATTTTTTAGTCCTTCCCATCAACAAGAGTGATTTGAGTATTAAGTATAAAAGATATCATCTTAATCGTACTCATCACAAACACAAGCCACAAAGCTCACTTGCTTAGTTTTGCATAGAGATGCTCATCTAAGTTACAAGAGATACAAAGTTTAGAGACTTTGTTTCAATGGCCATCAAAGGTATACAAGTATTAACATATACAAACACACACTGTTTTTGTATTTTTCTAATTTTTTCCCTTTTTTTATTTATTTTGAAAACAAAACAAAATAAAAACTAAACAACAAAACAAAAACAGACAAACAACATGAAAGCATGAAAGAAAGATGCAGATGCATGAAAGTATGATTTCAAAAACAGATAAGAAATCAAACAAGAAAGTCCTACTTTAGATAGAAAGAATTAAAGTAGAGGACAGATAAAAAAGACAATTAAGTCTTAGGCTCCTTTCTTACCTACACAGCACGAGTCTTTGGCCGTGAAGATGAAAAGACATGTGTCCTAGTATGTCTACTAAAAGACATAGAAGAATTAGAGTTCTCCTGAAATTGAGTTAAAAAGCTTAACGCTTTTAATAACTCTCCAAACAAAGGTGTTGTTCCTTGAGAAGAAACCTGTGACCGTTTGGACACATGCTTTTGAGGATACAACTTAAAGCAATTAGGATGAATGTGTCCAGAAACACTATAATGGTGACAAACATGAGCAGTTTTAGGACTACTAGACTTCCTAGAATGAGGTCTAATAAAGGATTTAGAATTAGACAAATTAGTTATGAATTTCATACTTTTATCACCTTTCTCAAATTGGGGTACAAAGACAGTCTTTGATCTAGAAACTGTAGAAGAGAAGGGGCTTGGGGAAATAGCATATCCTAGGCTAGTCTTATCAGAACTAGGCTTTTGAGCACTCAATACCTCATCAAGCTTTGCACTAGACATCCTCTCTATTTGAGTTCTAGCTTGACTAAGTTCAACCTTGACATTCTTTTCTAATGAGGTGTTATCCACAACAAGAGTCTCAACTAACCTTGTAGTCTCATCTAGTTTGACTAATAGTTCAGCTTTTTCAGTTTTTACCTCATCAAGCTCTTTTCTACAAAGATGAGAAGTCTTTCCAATTTTATAAATTTAGTGCATAGCTTATCATAGGCTTCCTGAAGGGTCAACTTTTGGGTACTTCATCATCAGAAGAATCCCCACTGTCACTAGCACTCTCCACAATCACCTTATCAGTTGTGGCAGCAAAAGCTATAAAGTGACCACATTCATCCACACACTCATCAAAAGAGTTATTCTCAGTATCACTCTAGATAGCAACCAACCCTCTATCTTTTGACTTCTTGGTCTTTTCCTTCATAAGGTAGTTTGAGCACTCTATCCTCATATGACCGAAACTTTTGCACTCATGGCACTAGATGAGGGGTTTCTCATTTTTGCCCTTCCTAGAAGATTTAGATTTCCTAAGAGGTTTGTCCTTATCCTTTTTCCTATTCCTTTTTCCTAATTGAAGAAGCTTGATAATCTCATTAGCTATGAAGGTTTGATCCTCATTCTCATCTTCATCTTCATCTTCACTTTCATCTTCATCTTCAGAGTCATCAATCTCTTCATCTATACCCTTAAGAGCCAAGTTTCTACTCTTTCCACATTTTCCCATTAAGCCTAATCCCATCTCATAAGTTTGAAGGTTCCTTACAAGCTCAGTCAAAGGAATTTGATCAATGTCCTTTACTTCTTTAATGACAGTAATCTTGGCATGGAATCTTTCAGGTAAGGACCTAAGGATTTTCCTAACAATTTTGGATTCTACTATAAATTCTCCAAGATTGAAGGCAGAATTCACAATATCCTTGAATTTCGCATAGAACTCATCAAAGGTCTCATCCTCATCCATCCTTATTTCTTCAAACTTACTAGTGAGTTTTTGAAACTTCACAGTCTTTACTGCCTTTGTACCTTCATAGGTGGTCTCAAGAATGGTCTATGCTTCCTTGGTAACTTCTGTGGATGATATTTTCTTGAATTCTTCATTGGTCACCCCACAAAACAAAGCATTCAAGGCCCTACTGTTGAAATTTTCCGCTTTGATTGTGGCTTCATCCCAATCCACCGGCGCTTCCTTTGGCTTAATCCAGCCAACTTTAACAGCTTGCCATACTTTTTCACCTAGAGTTTGCAAAAAAAATTTCATACGAACTTTCCAGTATGCATAATTAGTGCCATCAAATGAAGGAGGAGTCAAAATTGTCTACGATCCATGACAACGAGGGTCAAGGATCACACTCAGGAAATTAAACCAATCAGAGTGCATCTGCTCTGATACCACTTGTTAGGAAATTTAGACCCTGGTTGATAGAATTTACAAGTTTTAAACCCAAGTTGTTAATTAGATTTATTGTGAATAAACTTTGTTAAAACAAATAAACATCAACATCATGCATAACAGAATAGTAAATAAGACAAGATATGATGACTCAGGAAAACTAATGAAACAAACTAGTTTCACAGTAAAAAACCTGGGGGGAAACCTTCCTGAAAAGCAATTCACTATAGTAAAGAGAAGTTTCAGATCTAGTATAAAATCTTTGTCCCTAGACTTTACAATCCTCGTAGATGAACTTACAGTAGAAACCTTCTACCGTTTCAGAACCTCTGAATCACGAATCCCAGTACGTGACTAACCAATGATGTACGGATCCTAGTACGTGACTAACTCCAGCAACTTGAAGAAGATGTTGTTGGCTGCAAAGTTCTTCACTTCATCAATAATGAAGATCAAGAAGCACTTGGTTACAAAACCCTAAGGCGCAAAAGACGTAGTAACTTCTTTTAGAGAGAATAAGGCACTAGGTCACTTTCTACGTGTGTTCTCCATGTATAACGAACTTTAAAATAAGCCTAATATATGTCCAGGATTGTGAGAAAAAAAAAAAAAAAACCCTACACATACATGTTAGCATGAGCCGAAAATTAGATCTAGAAATTCTGATTTCGTAGATCTCGACAGATTCAGCTTCTGTCGAGCTTTCTTTATTAAGTCTGGGTAGATACTATTTCTATTGAGGTATCTATCGAGTTTTAATGAACACATTTTTTTCACTTGTTTCTTGGTCAAATCTTCATGACTTTAATACTTGGCTTAAATAACATATTTCTTGAAGTACTAAATCCATCCTAGATCTACCAAATTACAAGTAAAGTGCATTGTATCAAAGGATTAGCCAATTACATAAAATATGTTCCTAACACCCATGATGATGTTTTGGTGGTGATCCTTCGGATTGAAAGATATAATGTGAAGAGGGTCCTTGTGGACCAGGGAAGTGGAGCTGAAATTATGTATCCAAATCTATTTAAGGGGTTAAATCTCAAGCCTGAGGATCTGGAGAAATATGATTCGCCGTTGGTTGAATTTTCATCTCCCGAGGAATGATCAGGCTACCTGTACAGGCGGGGAATGAGGTGGTGCAGGTGAACTTTATTGTAGTTGAGGCTTATTCACCATATATAGCTATCTTGGCTAGAACCTGGCTGCATGCGTTGGGAGCAGTATCATCTACCATGCATTTGAAGGTTAAGTATCCCACTAGGGGCAAGTAGGGGAATTGGTTGGAAGCCAGGCAGTGACAAGACAATGTTTGGTGGCTGCTATCGGGCAGCAATCACTGCAGGAGGCTTTTATCGCGTTGGAAGAAGGTCCATAGCAATTAACTAACCCCAAGGATGAACTTCGGGCTTACTCAAAAGGGTTGATGTCAGAGGAACTAGAAAAGTGGTAATAGAGTCAAAGTGGAATAAGTATTTTCAAGTGGGGGCTTAGTTACCCCTTGTTGAAAAGGAGGAACTTATAAGCTTTTTGAAGAGTAACATGGATGTATACTTACGAGGCACCGGGGATTGATCCAGAATTCATGTGTTATCACCTGAACGTAAATCCGAGTGCTGTACCAAGGAGGTAACCCCCACCCCCCCCCCCCCTCCCGGGTGCTCTTCAAAGGAGCATGTTGAGGCAGTAAAGGAAGAGGTGGTTAAGCTCAAGCAAGCGGGGGCAATCAAAGAAGTTTTTTACCCTGAGTGGTTGGCAAACACTGTGGTAGTCAAGAAGAAGAACGGGAAGTGGCATGTTTGTGTTGATTTCACAGATCTAAACAAGGCATGTCTGAAGGATGTTTTTCCCATCCTTCAGATTGATCAATTGGTAGATGCAATGGTTGGACATTCTCGGATGAGTTTTTTGGATGCCTTCCAAGGATATCACCAGATAACTTTTGCCCTCCCTGACCAAGAGAAAATAGCTTTCCAGGCTCTAACAGGGAATTTTCACTACCGAGTAATGCCCTTCAGCTTGAAGAATGCTGGATCTACGTATCAAAGGATGATGACTCGGATGTTTAAGTCTCAAATTGGGTAGACCGTTGAGGCATATATTGATGACATGGTTGTAAAGAGTAAATAGACCTCGGAGCATTTGAAGGACTTGAGGGATGTGTTTTTAGTTTATAGGAAACATAGGCTTTGTCTTAATACCTCCAAATGCTCTTTTGGCGTTAGCTCGGGAAAATTTCTATGATACATGATAACTCACTGGGGAATTGAGGTTAATCCCGACTAGATCAAGGCCATAAATGGTTTGCATCCACCTCGAAATCCCAAAGAAGTGCAAAAACTTATAGGAATGACGGTTGCCTTGAATAGGTTTATTTATTGGTCAGCAGATCGATGCCGGCTATTTTTCCAGCTCCTTCACAAGTGGAAAGATTTCAAATGGTTCAAAGAATGTGTAACGACTTTTGAAGTGTTGAAGTAGTATTTGTCACATCCTCCTATTCTCTCTTGACTTGAGGGGGAGGAAGTATTATATGCCTATATAGCAGTTATTGATCATGCAGTAAGTTTGGTTTTGGTTAGAACAGAGAATGGAGTGCAAAGGCCTGTCTATTATGTTAGCAAATCCTTGTAAGAGGCAAAGACTCGCTATCTACCTTTGGAAAAAGTAGTTTTGGCCATTATACATGCTATGAGAAAGCTTCCTCATTATTTTTAGGCACATATTGTCGTGGTGCTCACACAACTCCCTTTGCAGGCGTTGCTACGGAAGTCTGACTATATTGGAAGGATTGCTAAATAGGGGACCATGCTCGGGGCCTTTGATATTAAATACTTGCCCCGTACTGCTATAAAGGGGCAAGTTTTGGTGGATTTAGTTGCAAAGTTTACTGAGGATGCTGCGGGGGACGAGGGGGTAGGACCGAGTGTCTTGGTGGTTTCAACCTCTTCTCCTGCAACCTGGGAGGTGTACATTGACGGAGCGGCGAACTAAAAAGGCTTCGAAGTGGGAATTGTTCTAGCATTCCTTAAGTAGCTAGTTGTAGAAAAGTCCTTGCGGTTGGGCTTCCTGGCCACCAATAATGAAGTTGAGTATGAAACTTTATTAGCCGGGATGGCAATGGTTGGCAGGCTTGGGGGGGAAGTTATAGAAATTTATTCAGACTTACAGTTGGTGGTCGGGTAAGTCAATGGAGAATTTGAGGCCAGAGATCAACAAATGCAATGGGCATTTCATCAAATTTAGGCATGCCCAATCTCGCTTTAAAAGTTTCTCTCTCAAACAAATGCCGAGAGGGCAGAACTCCCATGCACATTTGTTGGCTATGTTAGCCACCCTTTTGGGACTAGGCCTACCGTGAGTCATAATTGTAGAAGATTTGGTAGCTCCCAGCAATGTTGATTAGCTACTAGTTGGAGTGCATAGCATACAAGTCAGACCAAGTTAGATGGACCCTTTAGTTTCATTCTTAAAGAGAGGACTACTGCCCGAGGATAAAAATGAAACTGAAAAGATACGTAGAAAGGTCCCACAACATTGGCCTTTTGAGGAGTAGAAATTGTATAAATGCTCCCACTTGGGACCATATCTACTGTGTGTTCATCTAGAAACTGTAGAACCCTTGTTAGAAGAACTGTATGAAGGGATTTGTGGGAGTCACACTGAGGGAAGGTCTTTATCGCATAGAGCTCTCACCCAGGAATTTTGGTGGCCAAGTATTCAAAAAACTGCCCAAGATTACGTTAAGAAGTGTGATCAGTGTCAAAGGTATGCCCTGAATATTCATCAGTCTGGAGGGGTCTTGAATCCACTCTTTATTCCTTGGCCGTTTGCCCTATCGGGCTTGGACATAGTGGAACCATTCCCCAAAGCTGCTAGAAACCGAAGATGGCTTCTCGTCGGGACTGACTACTTCATAAAGTGAGTTGAAGCCGAGCCACTTTCTAATATTAGAGACGTGGATACAAAAGGGCTCATTTAGAGGAACATCGTTACCAGATTTAGGGTTCCCCATATGCTGATCTCGGATAATGGACTCCAATATGACAATAAGGTTTTTAGAAGGTATTGTGGGGAGTTAGGTATCAGAAATAGGTATTCTACCTCGGCCTATCCACAAGGAAATAGGTAGGCATAAGTGGTTAATAAGACCATAGTATCTGGGTTGAAGAAAAGGCTGAACGACGTGAAAGGAAGATGGGTGAATGAGTTACCCCATATGCTGTGGACATATCACACCATACCCTGAAGATAAACAGGAGAGACTCCATTCTCAATGACCTATGGGTCCGTAGTGGTCATACCTCTTGAGGCAAGGTTTCTGACCTTGAAAACTGATTAGTTCAATGTAGAAGAGAATGACCGTTTGCTTTCAGTGAGCTTAGAGTTAATCAATGAAAGAAGAGAAGTAGCCATGGTTAAAATGACACATTATTAGCAGAAACTCAGGCAAGGGAACGACAAGGGAGTAAAGCTGAGGCCATTGGCTCCTAGAGATTTGGTCTTAAGGAAAGTAATGGAAACGACAAAGAACCCTTCATGGGGAAAGTTAGGTCCTAATTGGGAAGACCCGTACTATATAACTTCAGTAGCGGGAATTGAGGCTTATTATCTAGAGGATTTAGATGAAAATACTGTTCTGCATCCATGGAATGCAAATAACCTACGTAGGTATTATTATTAATAATACAGTGGATTCTATTCAGCTCTCATCTATTCATTGATTGATGTTTGGTTTACAAGTTGTTTTGCACTGAAATTAACTCTGATATTAAGTGAAATAGAATCTCGGTCTTGTTTGACTCCTAGGGTAACAAGCCTTGGGTAAATTAACTCTTATGTAAAATTGGTTAAGTGTTAAACAGAATTTCGGTCTTGTTCAACTCCTCGGGTCACAAGTTTTGGGTAAATTAACGCTTATGTAAAATTGGTTAAGTGTTAAACAGAACCTCGGTCTTGTTCAACTCCTCGAGTCACAAGCTTTGGGTAAATTAACTCTTACGTAAATTTGGCTAAGTGTTATACAGCATCTTGACTTTGTTCAACTCCTCAGTTATAAACCTTGGGTGAATTAAACCCTGGTCTTAATTGCATCTCCATTTTTTGAGCCTTGGGTAAATTAAGAGAATAAATAGATGTCAAAAAGACTTAACCTTAAGGTAAGCAAAGTTCAATCCCACAAGTTCGGTTAAAACTCCATCTGAGCTAGGGGAATGTGCTATTAAGGTTAAGTAGAATTTAAGGTGGTGTAACTTACTTAAGGTTATGCATTAAATTCAAAAGAACATGCGTTATACTTGATAAAATAGAGAGTTGAAAATCGTGTAGAACAGAGTTGGCACAAAAAGGGGATATATTCATTCAGTCCAACAAGTTGAATATAGTAGAAGAAAAAAAAAGAGGGGCGTTATTTAAACCTGGCTTGTTACAAAATAGCCTTAGTGCTAAGCAAGGAATGACTACGCAGTAACCTCCTTCTCTTTCTCCTTCTTTTTCCTTTTCAGCTACTCAACTTCTACAATGTCTCCAGGCTTTAACTCTACCACTGGGGTTGAAGGTTGTTGTTCCTTTTCCTTTCTAGTAGAAGGTGTAGGGGTCGGGACTGTTGTGGACTTCGATGTCGAGGAAGCAGAGCTTAGATCGAGAGGAGGGAGGGCAGAGCTTAGAGCAATGCGAAGAGCTGGAGGGTAATAGACCTTATTAGTCCCTCTCAGTTCAGCATCAGCATTAACCCTAGCAGCATTGAGGGCTTCGCCCCAGACTTTTAGGCAGAAGGCTAGAGCTACGTCTCTGAATTGGGCAGTAAGACTTTGAGCAGTCTTAGTCATACTAGCGTCATAGGCTGCTTGCTCAGCCTTCACCCTTTCAGCATTTTTTGCCCTCGAGCTGTTTTTGATAGCATTTAATTTGCTCATTGGCCAAGGCCGGCTGTGTTTTGCTCCTCTTTAGAGATGCTTACAGCTCTTCAACTTGCCTTTTAAACTCAACTAGGGCAGCCTTGGCGTTCTTATGCCTTTTCTCGGCCTCAGCTAGGTGAAAAAGCGAATCCTTATACTTTTTCTCAGAGTTAGCTAAGGCCTTGTCCGATTGTACCAGCTAGTTCTCTACCTCTCGAGACTTGGAAAGAGCGTGGTCAACCCACTCCTCGGCTACAAAGGTTGGTTGCACCACCTATTTTCAAAGAAATTACTTACATAAATTATAATCTTGTTAGGTAATATAAGAGAAAAGAAGAGATGTCTGACTAACCTTTATGAGGTCCCTCTTTCAGCGAGAGGAACACTTCACGTTTCCTTAGCCCCTTCAACTCCTGCATGTCATCAGGAAGGAGCAGCGCCTTCTCCAAGCACTTGGACACTAGCCCAGATCTACCTTTCTGAGTATCCCTGAGAGATGCTTTAGAGGTAACAGGGTCTCCCGAGCTGAGCACGAAGGCAGGATTCCATATAGTGGCCTTGGACTGTTGCTCACTCTTAGTGCCTTTGCTAGCCCCGGTAGAAGTGCCTTTCTTTTGTTGAGCCCTTATAACCTTGAGCTCCTTAGAAGAAGGTTGTTGTGTGGGCTGAGGTATCTCCCCTTTTTTAGAATCCTCAGTCTGTTTTCCCCTTTTCCTCTTCTTCTCGAGGGCATCAGCAGTTGGAAAGTGGGATGGAGTAAAGGTAGGTGGTCGCGGTTCAATGGGTACTACAAGGGCATCTCCCTTGCATGGGCGGAGAGCAGTGCAAGCAGGTCAGGCGTTCTCTCTTCTAGCACTATGGCTTCAGGAATGTTTGTTGCTTCTTAGGTAGTACTGACTTGTGCAGCAACGAGATGGCGATGGGCGAGCATTGGAGAGTCCTCAGGATCTTCTTGGAAAAAGACTTCAAAATATTAATCTTGTACCTCCCGAGTTGATTCGTTACTTGACTCTTCCCTTTCGTCTTCAGAGGGAAGAAGTTGCTCGTGGGAGTAAAGGAGTTTGGCTACAAGTGGGGCAGGTAGCTGAGCGTCCTGTGTACTGGAGGGTGGAGGTTTGTTCAAAAATCCGGGGATAACTATGTCGATCAAGGCTAGCCTCGGGTCCTTTGCTTTAATCACGCATTTGGGAGATTGAAAGCGAGTGGAGATAGGTTTGAACCCTAGGATCACGTGCACTGCTCGAAGTTGTGTGTCTCGGTGGAGGAAGATCTTCAATTGAAGAATTTGATTAAGTTCTGCGAAGTTCACCAAGTTTTTGTTCAGAGCAATGTGAAATTCATCTGTCAAGGAAATGGAGAAGAAAGGAGTTAGTTCTAAAAAAAATATATAATTGAAAAATAGATAAAATCCTCTTTATGAGTAAATATAACGAGATAGGGAAAGAGGGCAATCTAAGTTATTCTAGGTTCTTAGGTATCCCATCTAGTTCCCCATCTTGGGTAGGGCAGTGCAAACCATCATGCCATTTACCCGAGATGATGAGGAAGTCTTCATCCATACCCTTATTCGACTCATGAATACAAGAGATTAACCTAACAGAGGGTACTCTACATCTAAAATAATAACTTGTATCTTTCCCTTTCTGGCAATTATATACCCAGTTCACGTCATGACACGTAAGGTTAGTCCCCTTTTTTCAGTTTATCATATCTACACTGCCGAGGACCTTAAAAAGGTTGGGAGAACATTGGGTCGGAGATAACCTAAAGTTAATAAGATAATCCCTAGTTACCTTACCCATAAGAATCTCCATTCCTCCTTCAATAAAGGCAATCATAGGAATGATTACTGCCCCAGGTAGTTTGTTTGTAACCAACCACTCCCCTAGTTCACAATGTTGAAGTTCAACATTCTCTAGATTCTATACTTAGCCTTAAAGGCGACCATGCCCTTGGGGGTATCAACTAATTTGGCAAATCTACCCATATTGTCTTACCGAGGGAATTTTTTTTTTTAAAAAAAAAGAAAAAGAAAAAAGGAACGTTTTCTTTAAATGTGGGATGAAGGGCCAAAGGCATTTACGAGCACTAGAAGGAATTTTCCTTGGACTACTGCATCAAGGAAAGTTTGTAGAAGGTGTGTAAATGGGAAAAATTACCCCCAGTCTCTCTTTATATAGGGGTTGAAAAAGAGCGGTAATTTTCCCGCTCATAAATTCCACAAAAATGGGGCCGTAGGGTCACCATCGCACCGTAGAACGTGAGGGACATGCAGCTGCCTGATGCAATAACTGCAGGATCGTGGATACCGAAGCATCAGGAACGTTCAGAAGGCATATGAAGTGATGTCTCCACGTGGGAACGCGTTGAGCACGTACCAATCTCCCCTTTATTACTAAAACCTTACTCTCAGAGTAGCTCCTGATAGTAAGGTTTTAGGGGGCTATTGTGTAGGGTCCGAGAACCGCAGAGGAATGGATTAGGGATTAGATTGCTCAACCCACACCCGATGAGACAAATGTGTTCCAAAGATTCCACCCAATTGAGGATGGAAGCATAGTCAAGACAATGGGAACCTTGTGATGTTCTAGGGTAAGGAAAAGGGGTAGCGACGAAGGTAGAGAAGGGGGGAGGTAGTTTCCTGGAAGGAACAATTTCCTCATCCGCATTGAATGCCCTACACCAATCTTATCAGCTGCATTAATGAAGAAATGACTCCTGCCCTTTACACCACCTTCAGCAGAGTATTGATGGGACAAGTATCCTTAGGAACGCCTAGAGGCATACAGATGGAGGGTTACGATACAAAGAAGAGGGATATAAAAGGAGGGGAGTCTCTTAGAAAAAGGGAGAGGAGATACTTGTTTACGAAATAGGAAAAAGAGAAAGTGAACAATGCTTTATCTGGTGTAAAACTCAAACATTATACATAAGAACTTAATCCTCAGACACACCCGAGGAAAGCTATATTTCTCATCGTCTACTTATTTTATTCCTTTCTATTATCCTAGGTTCTTCAATCTTTGACTTGGACTTAGATTAGAATTGCACTTGAATTGTTTGCTCACTCTCTAAAGAAATTCTATTGTTGGGCTTGATTTGAAGGACAAGACATCACCATTCTAAGTGGGCTTGGGCCTTTATTTTTTAAGCACCTACACTTAGTATTTTGCACTCATTAACTCACTTGACACAAAAATTAAAAAACATAAGTGGATATATGACATAAACTTAAGTGGATAATTATGGTGTAGTCCCTACATAAATTTAGACACATGATACAAAATTGGATTCTAATTGAATTTTTTTTCTGAGATTTGCCCATTATATATATATATATATATATATATATATATTCCTTTCAAAATACAAGCTAATTCAAATCACAAATTAATTGAATAGCAACTGAAAAAATTTAATTCCATCTCTTCTTACATAATAAGAAGAGTTTTTGTTGATAATTCCTATAACTAGTAAGACTACAGGACCAAGCTAGCCAACTTTCACTACTTATCCTAACATAAGACAGGTCATAACACTAATTAATAAGTTTAAACCCCAACTTTTTGAGTTATGAATTAGCTGAATGCTCTAATTAAAGATGATAAAACAATTTAACCAGCCTAAACGGCTAAACAGGCTGAGAAGTATGTGGGAATGACAACACATGGACCAAAATAATACAAACAAGAAGCTGTGAAGCTGAAGTTCGACCTCGTACAAATTGGGAGAGTCATTCTGGTTCTCCCTGAGAGCAAATTGACTACTTCTCTCTCTTAATAAGTGGCGAGAATCGATGTTTTAATGTGGGCCTCCCTCAAGTCCGTACATGCATGATAATTGCCTTGCCTTCTACTTGAAGAATTACTGAACGTATTCTTTCTTCAAATGTGGACTGTAGCTGCATAAATGTCGATCTCTTATAGTGCTCAATTCTCATGCATTGTGCTGTTTGTGACACTCCTGTTTCTGTTTTCGATGTTGACAAGAACTAGCACTGAGTTGGGCACATGTTTTAACTAATTTTAATTAGTGTGAAAATATATGTGAAAGTTGTTTTTGTTCTTCAAGGTTGGCAAAAACATCTTTTTGGTGGTCATATTTTTAATTTGGTTCTCAAGTTTTCAGAGTTTTCATTTTTGTCATTATATTTTTATACTTGTTGTCATTTTGGTCTTACTGTTGTCATCTCACTTCAGCTTGGGTTTAAGCCTTTGCTCCATGAATTATGCCTCAAAAAAAAAAAAAAAAAAAAATCCCATTTAAAGCTGTAACACTTCAAATGAAGTCGGGTTGGGTTTAAAACCAAATCGAGCGTAAAACCAGTTGGCTCCACGTATCCCAACAAATTGGTGCTCTTTTTTTTTTTTTTTTTTTTTTTTTTTTTTTTTGAACAAAAGGGAGCGTTTATGGTTGTATTAAACCCCCGGGCAGGGCGCTGCGCCGTGAGATACTCACTTATTTTTGCGCGTGTGAGAGTCACCTCATTTCTGAGTACACCCCTCACCAAGGATGCCCACCAACAGAAGGCCGTTGGCAGGACTCGAACCCAAGCCTGACAAGCAGGGAAGCGAAATTCTGACCAACTTAGCCAACCCCCCATTGGCAATTGGTGCTCTTTTAAACTTGCCATTTGTGTAATTAGTGGTACACATTTCCACTTTCAACAAATTGGACCATATTGTAAAAGAAATAAATCAACAACGAAAAACAAATCTTAGTCCCAAAGTTTTGGGATTGGGGTTATTTATCCTCAATAGATAAGATTGGTTAAACAAATTGTTTTTTTATTGTCATTCTATTCTATTCGAATCCACACTTTTTGTTAAGTGTCCTTTTTTAATATGGGTCCGATTAATGGATGCTCTTAAGACATTTGTTAGTTGACTATTTTAAGAAAATTTTGAAATAACTTTAATGAGAAATATAAACAGCTATAAAAAAAGTCAGCTACTTTTAAGTCACACTTCCTTACTTAAAAAAGAACTTTTTTCAAGAATTTTTTTTTAATCTTTATAAATGGCGTAGTGACTAGTGAGTCATCTATTCACTTTATAAAAAATATTTCTATTTGATACATAGAAAAAAAAAAAAGCAAGTATTCCAATAGAAAGAAATTTAAATATCTTAATTAATAAAAAGTAAAAAAATAATTATGAGAGAGAAAACTGGAACTTTATTAAGTAATTATAATAATTTGTTAGAGAAGATCAAGTATAATATAATTGAAACTTTTTTAGTTTTGAATTGTTTTATTTTGGTAGAGCTAATAAAACAATGAGTTATATATAATTGATTCTAACATGCATATATATAACAAAAATTAATTACAAAATATATTTATATATTTTATGATTATTATATTATAACGAATAAATTTTTAAAGCTACCTTACTGAGTAAGAAGAAATGAACAAAATAAATCAACCCTTGAATTATTATTCCATAGTACGTATAATTGCTCCACTCATAGACGCATGGATGTAAAAGATTTTTGCTTAACGTTGTTAGTTCTGAATTCCAATTCACAGTCGGTAATCAGTAATAAGAAGAATATAACAAGATATGGCTTTTTTTTTTTTTTGGATTGTGAAAACTAAAAAGTGCATCTATAAAATATTTTTTTCACCAACCTTATGGTGTATATATGATATAGTGCATACATAAAGTTGGTGAAACAATTTTACGTACAAAGCTCGAAAAATGAAAAGACATAAACTGAAATGATTTCCAACGGACCAAAATGCTTTAAACCTGCTGAGGTTCAACCTCGTACGATTTGTGCTCGAAGCAAAATTGACAACTTCACTTCCCTATGCTACAAGTGGCAAAGGTCAAATATTATTGGCCACAAAATTGTGGGCCTCCATATTTGTGATAATTAACCTGCCGCCTGTTCGAACAAATCTCGAACGTATCTTTTATCCACCAGGAAGATTACGGAATATTCAGCAAGTCCAATAGAGCTCTTTTTACTCTCACCTCAATAATAGGTTCATGTCTACTTTAGAAACATTGGTGTCACCTAGGTTCTTTGTGGAGTTTATGTGGTCTTTGTGAAAGCATTTTTACGTTGCAAGAACCTTAATGTTGATTTTGTTGAAATTGATTTGGATACTAAATCAGTTATAGATCTTATTATTTCTAACTCTAAAGCCATTAATAGTCCCTTGATGACTGTAGATTGTTGGCTTCCTAGATTCTTCATTTGAAGATGTTGCATTGCTTTCTTGAGGCGAATAGATGTGCTGATGCATTGGCAAATGCTAGTGTCTCTCAAGATACTGATATAGTTTTCTATAACTCTCCTCTATCTTTCATGGTGGAGATCTTTTGTAATGATTATGCTGGGATGTATTTTAACAGGCTTTATCTTGAAGCGATGGTGTTGCCTTAGCCTTTTTATTTGATGTCCGTTACCATCAAAAAACAAAACTATACATAATTTACAAATTGATTTGATAATGATAATGATTGGTGAGTCTTAACCATCTAATTAATGAATGTTTGTGTGTGGGCTAGGATGAGCTAAAGAAGACTAGGCCTGAATTAGAGTCAGAAGGGGCCATAGAAGTGTTACTAAAAAAGGTTCGGTCCCACGAAATCAGAGGATAGTATAAATCTGAGGATTAAGCCAAGGAAGGAAAGAAGCTCGGGACATCAAGAAGAGGACTGGGGATTGTCAAGCCATGCTTAGGATGATGATTGGTGAAAGAAACAGTAACTTGTCCGAACAAGATTTGGAGGAAGCTTCTTGGTGAAGCCATTGCCCCCTCCGTATTAAATGCATTGTACCAACCAAGCATGTTGCATTAATGGCTGAATGACCCCTCTGAATATTGTTTCAATAGCTTGTTACCTGCTCAACTCAGCCTCAAAAGAAGGGTAGGGGAAGGATGTGACAAGTATCTTGTCTAAAGAATCATCCACTCTTCAGGTGGATGGCTAAGATGGAAGCACAAGAGCTATAAATAGGAAAAGACCCCACATGTTGTGGGATCGTTTGAAAGAGAGAGAGAGAGAGAGAGAGAGAAAAAAAAAGATCATTGTAAACACTAAAGAGAGTATTGTCTTGTATTCATGCCATAATAGTAACCTTCCTCTGATATCCCGAGGGACAGTTAATAACCAAAAGTTATCATTTGGTAATAATCTGTCTTAATCCTAAAGTTCCTTTTCTTTACTTAAGCTTTTTTATATTTCTTAATTTTTAGCCCAAAAATCCATCTCTTGTAAATTAATTGTCTCGGATAGAGACCCTACCCAAATTGGGTTGCTCAGTTTTTACCTCATACAGTTTGAATTTTATATATATATATATATATATATATTTGTAATTGTTGATACATATCGATCAGTTCGTAAGTTATGTGTAGTAAAATTGTAGTATATCTAACATCTCTATAAAAAAAATTCAAGCATTACTTATTTAATTATTAGGATCTATTGTGTACGGGGAATGGCCTCGGGGTCATTGGGCCTTGGACTTTGGCCTTGTAACATTATACGGGACAGGGCCCTAAGCCCATTGGGCCTTGGGCCCTGACCTTAAGATACAACACCTGGCTCTCTCCACATCGGACTTATGACCTTGACCCAGACATCCCTTGAGAAGCAATTTGAGCCCAATAAACGTAATGTGACCATTTTGCCTTGAACGTCGAAAGCAAACCACTCCCAATTCATCTTGACTTGGTCGGATGTGTGGTTGCTCGGAAGAACGATGTCTCGGCTTCTCGGTATTGCCTTTGGTAATATCGCTGCCGAGCAGGCTTTTGGAGGTGGGAATCAGTTCCAATGCCACTACCGCCTCACCCACCTAAACGCCCACCTAAAGATGATGGAATTGGACCCTCATTCACACTAGCAAGGGGGAGTAATCATAGAACTTTCACTTATCCTGGCCTATAAATAGGAGAAGAGAATGAGGAAAAGGGGGTTGGCAATTCTAGAGAGAGCCTTTAGAGAAAGAAAGAGCTATCAATCTAAGATAAAAAAGGAGTAACTATGTGAGGTAAAGAGAGGAGAACGACTAAACAGGAGCATAATTGGGTTGCTGAGCACAGAATCACCCATAGTAGGAAATCTAAAGCCCACAATACAAATTGATTGTGAGTCCAATTAGAGGTTGAGCCCAATGGTTATTTTGGGTACGCATAATTGATGTCGTCTGTGGGGATCTCCTACGTAGCTGTGGTTCTGTCAAGACGTGCACGGGAAAATGTTTGGGGCTCAATCAGGGAGTTATGCTGAAAGTGGCTCTAGGAGGGATCCACATGGTGGGAAAGAAGACGCGAAGATAGGGAGCATGAGGAGGAAGTGCAATCTGGCCTCGGAGAAGGGTCATTTCAAAAGTACCGGACAATGTCCGGCACTTCGGGGCGTAATCATTTTGACAGAAGGGATGAAGAGCTTGAGTGAAGGGACGAGGAACTTGAGCGCCTATGAAAGTTGGTCAGGGATTTAGAGTTGGAAGCGAGAGGCAGGCATTGGAGGAAAGGTCATGAGGAGAGAGGAGAAGGATCAGCCAGCATGGGAGGTCATTATGGAGAAGGGTCCCATCAATCTGGGTCCCACCGACACAAGGATCGTTCACTGGAATATGAGACTGGGACTCAATTTCTCCAGAGGAGTGACAACCCCAAAGTGCTGCCATGGACGCCATGAGCTGAGCATTATATCGAGCTACCCAATCACTGTTCTCAAGGAACATCGAACGGGCCCCTATGTCGAGTTGGTTTATACGACCATTGTTCAATTCATATGATGGGAAGATGGACCCGGTAGAACATGTAAGCCATTATATTCAAATGATGTCTTTGCACTCTTATAATGATGCACTGATGTGTAAGGTATTTCCTTCGAGTCTTGGTCCCACTGCTTTGAGGTGGTTCAATGGGTTGAGGAAAGGTTCGATCCACAGTTTTTTCGAATTGATTCAAGAATTTGGCGTCTGGTTTGTGACCTACAGCCGAGTTCTATAGCCTGTAGATGCCCTGCTATCAATGAAAATGGGGGCTAGGGAAACCCTTCGCAACTACGCTAATCGGTATTGAGAGTTGTACAAAGAGATTGGCAGAAGCAATGAGAAAATCGCAGTGAGTACCTTTCGGATGGGATTGCCCAAGGATTCCGAGCTGCGAGATTCATTGACAATGAGGCCTCTCGAGGATATGAGGCAATTAATAAGGCATATTGAAGAATATAAATGGTTAGAGGATGATCGATTGCAGAGCAAAGGTAAGGCCCCGATCATAAATAATCCTCGGCAGAGTGGTTTTCAGGCAAGGCCCCAAAGAGATTTGAGGATCCAGGGGCCGGGAACGCAAATGGGGGAGGTGAATGTGACATTCAAGAAGCCGGTGCATAAGATCGTTGATCGAATTAAGAATGAGCCATATTCTCGGTGGCCAAATAGAATAGGGGGAAACCCATCTAGGAGAAATCAGAACCTGTATTGCACTTACCATAAAGATAAGGGGCATACCACCAAATAATGCCGGGTGTTAAAAGATCATTTAGAGCAGTTGGTAAAAGCGGGATACTTGAAAGAATTTATGGTGGACCCTAGGAATTAAGAAGCTAGGTAGGGCACTCCGCCTCGTGGAAATCCTCTCCCACCCCCACTAGGAGTAATAGAAGTCATCCACGCAGCTCCAAGAGGCACTCAAGTGTCCAGCATAAGGGGGTAGTAGCCGTGGTACCGGTGGAAAGTTGCACAGGTGATCAACCCTCCGAGAAGAAGTTAAGGTATACTCGAGAGCCCATCGCCTTTAATGACGATGATCTGGAGAGCACGATTCAACCACACGATGATGATTTGGTGGTTACAACCCGGATAAATGGTTTCGTAGTAAAGAGAGTAATGATAGATCAGGGGAGTGGAGTTGAGGTGATGTATCTTGACCTATACAGGGGGCTTGGCTTGAAGAAGGAAGATCTGTCCAAGTACGATATGCCGCTGATGGGGTTTGATGGCCGGATGGTGATCCCAGAAGAGCAGATCTTGCTTCCCGTGAATATGGAAGGCAAGGAGGTGATAGTAATGTTCATAGTGGTCGCTTCGTTTTCCCCTTACACAGAAATTCTAGGAAGGCCATGGATTCATACAATGGGGGCAGTACCGTCCACCTTGCATGTGGAGGTCAAATTTTGCACGGAGTGAGGTATTGCCATAGTGAAGGGAAACCAGCAAGTGGCCAGGCAAGGCTTGGTAGCCGCAATTGGCCAGGGAATCAAACAGAAAGAATCAACTGATGAGGCTAAGAATGGGGGCTAGCTGTGCTGAGGACTTGGTAAGAGTAAGGATATTGTTGGATAATTATAGGAGTTTTCTGATAGGAGCAAGTATGGAGAACAAGGAGAGGGTTAAGATGCTGCTATTCCTCGTGCAGAATGTGGACGTGTTCGCTTGGAGCCCGAATAAGGTGCTCGAGGTGGATCCTAAATTCATAGTTCACAAGCTCAACGTGGACCTCTTATACCCCTTCAAGAAGCAGAAGCCAAGGAGATTGGCTAAGGAGCACATCGAAGTTGTCAGGCAAGAGGTTAAGAGACTAAAGGAAGCCGGGGCAATAACGGAGATATTTTTTCTGGAGTGGCTTGCGAATACCGTGGTCGTAAAAAAGAAAAACGGAAAATGGAGGATTTGTGTTGACTTCACTGACCTAAACCGAGCATGTCTGAAGGACCCGTTTCCTATGCTGAAGATTGATCAGCCGGTAGATGCCACATATGGACACACGAGGATGAGCTTTTTGGATACTTCTCAGGGTTATCATCAGATCGCCCTAGCTATCGAGGATCAGGAGAAAACGACGTTCATTTCACTTGACGCTAACTATCATTATACCATGATGCCATTTGGGTTCAAGAACGCTGGGGCCACATATCAACAGATGATGACGAGAATGTTCCGAGATAAGATCGGGCGGACAGTCGAAGTATACATTGATGATATGGTGGTAAAATGCAAATAGAAGGCACATCATATTGAAGATCTTGAGGGGGTATTTGAAGTACTTCAACAGCATAAGCTGCGCCTTAATGCGGACAAATGTGCCCTTGGAGTGGGGGTTGGCAAGTTCCTAGAGTACTTGATCACCAACCGAGGAATAGAAGTCAACCTCGGCCAGATTGAAGCCATGAAGTGCCTCAAGCCGCCGAGTAATTCGAAGGAAGTCCAAGTGCTGACCAACATGTTAGCTGCCCTTAATCGGTTCATCTCCAAGTTTGCCGATCGCTGCTGACCATTTTACCAGTTCTTGAAGAAGTGGAGGGGATTCTAGTGGAATGAGGAGTGTGAGAAGGCTTTTCAGGACTTGAAGGAATATTTGATGCAAGCACTTATGTTAACGGCCCTTGAGCCCGGGGAGGATTTATTCATGTACCTCTCAATGTTGGAACATGCTGTAAGCGCCGTGCTACTGAGGGATCGAGGAGTGTAACAACCCATGTATTATATAAGCAAGACCTTGGTTGACGCTAAGACAAGATACCTGCCCTTGAAGAAGTTGGCGTTAGCACTAGTGCATGCTACAAGGAAGTTGCCTCATTATTTTCAAGCTCATATCGTCTATGTGTTGACCGAATATCCCTTACAATCACTGTTGAAGAGATCCGACTTCATGGGCCGAATAGCCAAATAGGGAACCCGGCTTGGTTCCTTTGATATCAGGTACCGGTCAAGTAATTCGGTGAAAGGCCAAGTTCTTGCTGATTTTGTTGTGGAATTTTCCTCGAGAAAGGAAATGGAGGTAATTTGTCATGTGGACTGTTGCCTGTGGAAGGTATTCGTGGACGGCACTTCTAGCACAATGGGGGTAGGGGTTGGGACCCTTATCATCACCCCAGAAAGGATAAGGTTGGAACATTCTTTCAGGTTGGGATTTAGAGCCTCCAACAATGAAGCTGAGTATGAAGCCCTACTCGCTGGATTGAGAGTTATCCTGGATATGGGCAGGCAGGAAGTTGAGGTCTACTCGGATTCCGGATAGGTGGTCAGCCAGGTGCAGGGCAGTTTTGAAGCATGAGATTCCCGAATGAAGGAATACTTACGAGTGGTAAGGCAAGTTATGAGCCAATTTCTCAAGGCGAAGATTGTCTAAGTGGCCCAGGGGCAGAACAAACACGAGGACTCTCTGGCCACCTTAGCATCATCAATGACAGAAGAGATACCTTGGATAATCAAGGTGGAGCTCGTAGCAGAGCTGAGTATCAATGCAGGAGTAAGTGTTTCACTAGTAACAACGGTTAAACCATGTTGGATGGATCCAATCATCAACTTTTCAGCTGAGGATCGCATGCGTGCTGATGAGAAGGAAGCAGAGAAAGTACGCCGAATAGCTACTTGGTACTGGTTATCAGCCGATCGTAAGCTGTATCGAAAATCTTTTGATGGGCCTTACCTGTAATGTTTACACCCTAGCAAGATTGAAGGACTCATGGCCAAGCTACATGGAGGAGTGTGCAACAGTCACGTGGGGGGACGTTCGTTAGCCCACAAGGAAATGACTCAGGAATTTTGGTGGTCGTGAATGCAAAAGGATGCTAACGAGTATGCGCGAAAATGTGAGCAGTGTCAAAAGCACGCCCCTATGATCCACTAACCGGCGGGGAACTTGAATCCTATTAGTAGCCCTCGGCCCTTTGCATAGTGGGGGCTAGATATCGTTGCTCCATTCCCTCGAGCAACAGGGAACCAAAGGTTTGTCCTAGTAGCTGTGGATTACTTCACCAAATGGGCAGAGGCAGAGGCATTGGCAAACATCCAGGATGTGGACGTTAAGAAGTTCATATGGAGGAACATAGTGACAAGGTTCGGAGTACCAGAGTCCCTGATATCGGACAACGGGTTACAGTTTGATAGCAAAGCTTTTTGCAAGTTTTATGGCAATCTTGGCATCACGAATCGGTATTCTACCCCAGCATATCCTCAGAGCAACAGTCAAGCCGAGGCTACCAACAAGGCCATTGTGAATGGGTTGAAGAGAATATTAGAAGGTGCTAAGGGCAAGTGGGCAGAGGAGTTGCTTAGTGTTCTATAGGCGTATCGAACAACCCCGAGAAGGTCCACGGGAGAAACCCTATTCTTTCTAACATATGGAGCGGAAGCAGTCATACCAGCAGAAGTGAACTTGTGCAGCACCCGAGTTTCAGGATTCAACAACGCTGAGAATTTAGAGTTGATGCTAAAATAGTTGAATTTGTTGGAAGAACATCGGGAATCAGCGACTATACGGCTAGAAGAATATCAGCAAAAACTTGCCCGGAGATACAACAGGGACATGAGGAAAAGAGAATTTGGAGCGGGAGATTTGGTACTTCGGAAGGTTGTGGGGAACACGTGGGAAGTCAATGTACGAAAGTTAGCGCCGACCTGGGAAGGACCCTACAAAGTCATTGCCATTGCGGGTGCTGGGGTGTACTACTTGGAAGATTTGGACAAACAACACTTCCCCGGCCATGGAATGCCCACAATCTAAATTTTTTTTACCACTGATTATCAATACGCGAGGTTACGGATCGAGTGTAATGTTGTATGTGCATATTACTAATTAACATAACAGTGATGTTTATTCATGCAGGTGTATTTGTACTTATAATTCCATCGCTATCAGCTCATTAGCCCCGATCAACACACGTAAAGAGCACTAAGGTAAATTATCTAGGGACAGAAACCTGTCCTCGGTTCGATCTTCATCACCGGATAGGTGGAAAACTAATCCTAAATTTTATCTAAGGACGAAAACCTGTTCCCTGTTTGATCTTCATCACCGGACAGGTGGAAACCTAATTCTAAATTTTATCTAAGGACAGAAACTTGTCCTCGGTTCGATCTTCATCACTGGACAGGTGGAAACCTAATCCTAAATTTTATCTAAGGATAGAAACCTATTCTCGGTTCGGTCTTCATTATCGAGCAGGTGGAAGCCTAATCTTGAAATTTATCGGACAGAGACCTATTCTTGGTTCGATCGTTATCACCAGACAGGTGGAAACCTAAGTCCCAAAATTTTTCTAAAGACAGAAGCCCGCTTCCAGACTGGCGGAATTTTTACATTGAGTTATTCCAAGAATAGGAACAAGCTTCCCGGCCCAATTTTAATAACTAAGAACACATAGACTATGTCGAAGTATTTTATAGGGCTGAAGCTTGTCTCTCGGATTCAATCCAAATCACAGGGAAATTGATTACCCTATACTAAGTTTTCCTAGATAAGTCAATATATATCAAATTTAGTTCCTATCGCCGAGGAGCCAATTCTTTTTAAACATGAACGATTTGTTTTGGACCGGTCCCGGTCATCATACGTGCACTGATATGACTTATCCTTTTGAAGATAGTTGAGAAAATAGTTTCAATCATTGTCCAGAGGCAAACTGAGATTAGACTACCTGGTCCTTTGGAATATATATATATATATATATATATATATATATATATATATATATAAAGAGCAAGAGAATGAAAGAACATGAAGGAAATTATAACTTAGTAACAAACATTCATAAACATGATTAAAGAAAATAAACAAAGATTAAATGTTTTGTCACCACAACCCGGTGACTGTAGGAAAATAAAACTTAGGAATATAAGAGGCAAATCATTGTTCTATCACCACACCCCGATGACCATAGGAAATAACCGGATAAAGGAAATTAAATGACAGAACAAAAAAACTATATTCAGACAGCAAGGATCTTGTACAATCTTGGGCGGCAGGATCAATATACGGTGACAAGGCAGCATCATCGACAGGCTCTATTGGTGGTTCCTTAATTGGCTGACCGGACTGGAGTTGTTGGGCCTATACGTTTACGGCAGCATTAAGAGTACTAGTGACCTCAAGGTCGACAATCTCCACGTGCGTATCAATTGCTTACACCAGCTCCCTCATGCTGGGGGTGTCCTCCTCATCAGCAGTGATGGCTTGACTCTGGACTGGGAAAGGGGGAATCGGATAGGGAATTTGCTCAAGATTCCTTAGAGGAGAATCCTTGGCTACCCCTATCGCTTGTAAAGCAGCCAACCACGCCTCCCCGAACTTGTGGCGCCGAGCTTGGTGGATAAAAGGCTCCAAGGAGTTTTCGGCGTTCGCAAAGCCTTCATTATACCATTTCTTCTTGCAGGCCTCTCGGGCCGCTTTCAGGTCAACTACCTCTTCAACGTGGGCCAGATTTAGGCTTTTTACCTCTGCTAATTTGAGCTCTGTGCCCCCCAGCCTAGCTTCCGTGTCGGCCAGTTTCTTCTCAACCAACAACCGGGCTTTTTTTCGAGGACTGAACCTTCTTTTCGGCCACCTCAGTAGCCTTGCCCTTCTCCTTTGCCATAGTGTTAGCGATGTCTTTAAACACTTTTTCCTGTTCAGCATCCTCAGCTAGCTCTTTTAGCCTCTCGCTGAGGATGTGGGTCAGTTGCGTGGCCTGACAGCACAACAATAACAAATGTAAGCTTGAAGAAGTTACTCTTACATCAAAACAAATGAAAAAGGGAAGGAAAGGGAGTTACCGCTATGGTGTGCCATTGTAGCCGCCGTACTATAGAATCCTCGGAGCTGTTCGAGAAGAATTGGACGTCCTCAAATAGTAGAAGGCCTTGCACTAGGCTTTGGGCGACTCACCCTCCTTCGCCCTGAGCCACATCCTCACACTAGCAGATGCTGGCAGCAGCTCATCGTTGAGTCTGAAAGTGGTCTACCAGCCATTCACAGGCTGGGAAGAGGATGCGATGTTTGTCCCAGCCTAGGTAGTTGGTAGAGAGGTGCCAGCCGGTTCTCGAATAGCGATCCCGCCAGACACCCTGGGAGGGGTCTTGGTGGGAGCGTCGCTCGAAACTTAGGGGGGCTAATCGGCGAGGCGTTGTTTCTTTTTTGTGTGGCTGGCAGGGGGAGGAGGAGGAGTCCGGTCCCTACCTTAAGGCTGTTGAGGCTAGGCCGTAGTGCCGAGCAAGAAATTGTCAACGGTCATTTTTTGCCTGGTCACCATCTCTGCTTCTTGGTCGACCTCGGCTACTTCCTCCTCGGCTATTTGGGATGGTGCGCCAGGCTCTTTAACAGGGACGTGGACTTTGCAGCTCTGAGACACTCGTTAAGCTAACTCGACTCGCACTAGTGCGAGATCCTCCGCTATAGTATATCTGGGGCTGAGGTCTCGAGCTTCTCCAACGGTCAATAAGGGAGGGAGAAAGTTGGCGTGCTGAACGTCGATATAAGAGAGAAGGGGGCTATCTACCAGCAAAGTCGAGCCAAATGGCTGCCAGGTGGAGTACACGGGGTTAACACCAAGAATTAGATGGGATGCTCGAAGCTATCAGTCCGTGTGCACGAAGATCTTCGACCTAAGTACAAAATTGAGATCCCTCACATGCACAACTTTGAGGTCCGATATAAATCTTTTTCCTTCTGCAGTAAGTCAATGAAAGGACGGGTTAGTACATATGTGAATAAACTCAGCAAAGGAATCAAAGTTAAAATGAATAAAGTAGTAGATATCGACCAACGTCACCTGGTGAAAATGGGCAGGGGAGTTCATTGGCAAGCCAATTGCCGCTCACCCGGACGAATTCTCCTGCCGAGTTTCTGTTGGAGTCGGGAAGGCATGATATAAGCTGTACCCGCATATCCCTAATTTTTAGGTAGTAATCGGACTTAATGTTGCCGCACAAACTATACATAAAGTTAATGTCATGGTGGTTTAATTGCAGTCCGAATATTTGGTTTAATCTGCTGACACAACTCACCACTAGGTAAAAGTTTAAAGGGAGTTGCTCGGGGCATAAGTTGTAAAACCTAAGGGTACCTATGATAAGAGGGTCCACGGGAAATCTAACCTCACCCTTAAGAATAGCCATTAAAGGGAAAAACACGACGTTTGGGTTGGAACACCTATGGAGAGCGATATCACCCTCATGGCAGTAGGCGATATCGACATCTTCAGGAATGTCATAGGCTGCTCTAAAGCTAGCCAAAGACACTTCAGAAGAAATGAGGTAAGAGTAAGTGAGTAACCCATTTTTAAACTTTAAAAGTAAGGGAAAAACTGAAAGAAGGAGAAAGAGTAAAGAAGACTTACTAGGGGCTTTAGGAAGTGATGATCTAAGCTGGAGGTTTTATGCATAGGAAAACTACGCTCAACAAGTGTGCTCGGCAGGGAGGAAATTGAAGAAGAGAAAATGCAAAAAGTGGTATAAGAAATCAGAAGGAGCTATTTATAAGGATAAAAGCATTTAATGGAGTAGGAGGTGGGAAAACTCCTTTGATCCCTATTGGTAACCCCCACACGCGTGGGCACGGTTCACAAACCGTCAGACGGTTCGCAAACCATCAGGCCATAATTACTGACGAAAGTGACAGCCTGGTGCAGCACTTCTTTTAAAGCAGCATTGATGGCCACTTTGCTCATTTGACAGTTGACAATCAAGCTTCCCGGGGGGACCCTAATATTTAGATAGTCCTTGATTCTCTCTCGGTAGCTGGTCAAGAATCAAGGGGGGTTATTGTACGGGAAATGGCCCTGGGGTCATTGGGCCTTGGACTCTAGCCTTGTAACATTATACGGGACAGAGTCCCAAGCCCGTTAGACCTTGGGCCCTGACCTCGAGATACAACACCTGGCTCTCTCCACACCGAACTTATGACCTTGACCCAAACATCCCTTGAGACCCAATGTGAGCCCAATAAACGTAATGGGACCATTTTGCCTTAAACGTCGAAAGTGAACCACTCCCAATCCATCTCAACTTGGTCGAATGTGTGGCCGCGGGGTCATTGGGCCTTGGACTTTGGCCTTGTAACATTATACGAGACAGAGTTCTGATAAGTGTAATTTTTACATGATTTTTATTATCCTCTTATTTATTAAAATTGTTAGTTTTCCTTTATTTCTTTTGATTTGATTTGATTTTTTATTTATATTTATCTATTCATTTGTGCTTTGAAGGAATGAGAAGAGCAAGGAATCAAAGAAATTTTGCACAAAATCCAAGTCCAATTCGGATTAGGATTCCAGCCTGCACATCAGTTAGTATTTTCAGCATAACTTTGGGCTCAGATATCCAATCGAGATTATTCAAGTTGGGCTGGAAAGTTAACTTAAAGGGCTACAACTTTGTAGTTTACCAAAAGTCCGAATTCTAACATTAAATGGGCCAAAATAGTCGGTTAAGTGAAGCCTAAAAATCTAGGATTTTCTCCAAACGGGAATTCAACTTGTAATAGGATTCCTTGACCTATTTAAAGGCTCTTTAGGGTAAAAAGAAGAGGAGAGAAACCTGAGAGGAAAAGGCAGGGCCGCATTGAAGATTTTGCTTTTAGGAGTCTTTCTGAAGAGGAGGATCTGAGGACAAAGGCGAGAGCTTCATGTTGATCAACCATCAGATGAAAGACATAAGTTTTATTTGTTTTCTTTTCAGTTTTATTATGAACTAAATTTTATTTTCTAAAGTGTTGATGTAGTCTAGCAATGACCACACAATTTATATTCTGAATTATTTTATTTTTAATATTTCCATGATTGAGTGTTTAATTCTTATTCTTAATGCTCACTATTTTTTACGAATTATGGTTTGATCAATTGAATTACAATGAGACCGAGAGGTGATTTGTTATTTTAGTTCTAGAATTAAACACCACTAGTTGAGTGAAAGTAGAGATGCTTTACCGCGATTAGTGTGATTTTTCAGAAAATTCAACGAACGTAATGAGTCTCCAATTAATTAAATTCACATAGAGATATGGAATTGTTAGTTGAAGACATTTTTGATATTATTCGAGAGAAGATATTGAATACTTAAGGAATTTTTAATCATCAATGGGAGATTATTAGAATTTAATAATTAGGAAGAATAAATTGTGTGGGATTTGTTAGGTGAAATCAACCGCTCTAGATCCATTCTTGTCATATTTTTACACTTCTATATTTTTGCGCTTTGTTAATTTTTTATTCATAGATTTATTTTTATTAAATAGTTTAATTTAATTCAGATAGTAGAACATTCCATTTATTTTCGATTTTTCCAAATAGTAATTAATTTAGTGAATTTTGGTATTCAATAACATAGTTAATCCCTGTAAGTTCGACATTCGTTTTCTAAAAACACTTTACTACTTGTTACGATTCTGTGCGCTTGCAGATTATTTTACGCGAACAAGTCCCAAGCCCGTTGGGCCTTGGGCCCTAACCTCGAGATACAACACCTGGCTTTCTCCACATCGGACTTATGACCTTGACCCAAACATCCCTTGAGACCCAATGTGAGCCCAATAAACGTAACGGGACCATTTTGCCTTGAACGTCGAAAGCAAACCACTCCCAATCCATCTCGACTTGGTCAGATGTGTGGTTGCTCGGCAGAACGATGTCTTGGCTTTCCTATATTTCCTTTGGTAATATCGCTGCCGAGCAGACTTTTAGAGGTGGGAATCAGTTCCAATGCCACTACCCGCCTCACCCACCTAAACGCCGACCTAAAGATGATGGAATTGGACCCCCATTCGCACTAGCAAGGGAGAGTAATCATAGCACCTCCACTTATCCTGGCCTATAAATAGGAGAAGAGAATGAGGAAAAGGGGGTTGGCAATTCTAGAGAGAGCCCTCAGAGAAAGAAAGAGCTATCAATCTAAGATAAAAAAAGGAGTAACTTTGTGAGGTAAAGAGAGGAGATCGACTAAACAGAAGCGTAATTGGGTTGCCAAGCACAGAACCACCCATAGTAGGAAATCCAAAACCCACAATACAAATAGATTATAAGCCCAAGTAGAGGTTGAGCCCAATAACCATATTTTGGGTACGTACACACTGTTATGTGAGATGATAGAATACATATTTTTTTTCTTCTTCTTAATGTTCAATAATTTCTCACAAAGATTTGGCAATAAAACTCTCAACCCTCGACTCATCAACATTGTTCAACTAATGCAGTGGAATTGTTTGCCATCCTATCAAGTTCTCATTCCCCTCCCGCTAGATCAACAATTCATAATATATAAGCGGCATAAATCACCGATGGGTTGGTTCAAACTTAATACAGACGGATTTTCTATGAAAAATCCTAGTTCAGTTAGATGTAAAGGGATTACTCGCGATGATAGTGGTAACTAGGTAAAGGAAAGGCTTTCTCTAGGTCCATTGGCAAAGCAACTAGCATGCTTGCCAAAATATGGACTTTAAGAGATGGCCTTGGCCTAGCTATATAGAGACTTAGGAATTACACATCTTATGGTGGAATTGGATGCACAAGAGTTTGTTTTGCTCCTAAAAAATGAGCACTCACCTAATTTACTGATCCTGAGTATTATAACTGATTGTAGAAATATGAACCAAGCTTTTTATAGTTAGAAAGTCAAGCATATTTTCAAAGAATCCAACAAATGTGCTAATGGTTTTGCCAAGAGAGACTATTCTCAAATGGCTAACTCTATTTTGTATAAAGAACCCCTCCTTATTATGTATTATTTTTAAAAGAGTTTGATAACTTTGTGAGTTTGTAAGAACTTAAACTCTAAATATATGAGCTTAACTTTATTTACCCAAAAAAAGCAAGATCTTTTGTTGACTGTCATGTTGTACACTTATATACTGCCCGTACATAGTGCAACTTTTTTTTTTGGGTGTGTGTGGAAAGACTCCCATGCCAAATCTCATTAGTGCAACAGCATAGGTCAAAGTCGTATAAGGCCAGCAATTAAGGTTTTCCCAATCGAGTTTCTAGTTTCTAAGAGCATCCACAGCAGTTAAGCTATTTTTTTAGCTATTTAGCACCACAAAAAGTCACTTTATCTATTTTACCCACTCATTTTACAAAACATCACACAGCAGTGAATCTATTTTAGCTTTTAACACAATAAAATAATACACCCCACTGCCAAAAAAAAACCCACCACAAACCGATCATTGAAGATTCTGAAGAACAATAAGCAAACCCAAAACCCCAGCCACCTCCACCGCCACCCACAACCACCTCCACTGTCCATAGGCCACCATTAACACAACCTAAATCCATCTAATTTGCAACAAAATCATCTCAAAAACCAACCAAAATCACACATAAAAACAACCAAAATTCAACAACCCACAAATCCAGCAACAAAAAAACCCAGGGATAACCAACAAAAAAAAAACCCACGCCACCGCCACAGCCAATAACAACCACCCACAGTAATGGCTTGGCACAACCCACCACCACCACGAACACAGACCACAAACACAACCCATGAACACAACCCAATCAACAACCCACCACCACCACCACAAACCCACCTCAACAACCACCACCCACAACTTTGATTTAAAAAAAAAAAACCACCACCACCAAGCTTGGGTCGCCGGCAGCTTGGGACTTGTGTCAGCAACGGCTTAGGACTTGGGTCGCTGGTGGCTTGGCGGGCAGTGGCTAAGGAGTGGTGAGGAGTTGGGAGGAAGAAAGAAATAAAAAAATGAAGGTAGAGAAGAGGAGGGCTGGGTTCAGTGAAGAAGAAAGGTGAAGTAGAAAGAAAAAATAGAGAAAAAACGGCTGAAGGAAGGAACAAAAAAAAAAATGAAAGGGAGAAGTGCTGGGTTTGGTTCGGTGAGGAAGAAAGAGTGAATGTGAAAAAGAAAGAGAAAAGAAAGAAGGAGAAAGAAAAGCTTAATTTAATAAAAGAAGAGAGAGAAACCAATTAAAATATATATATATATATATATATATATATATATATATATTTTTTTTTTTACCTTTGAGCTACAGTACACATCTATCTTTAGATGTGTACTGTAGCGGTGAAGCTAAATTTTTTAGCTTTATCTCCACTGCTACGGCTCTATTTTTGTGATTAATGGTGCTAAATAGCTATATTTTTAGCAATATAACTATTTAGCACTACTGCTGTGAATGCTCTAAATATGCCGAAGCCATATTTAACAAAAAGGGCAAATTACAAATAAAGTTATAGTTTCTATATATATGCTGAAACCGTCTTTAACTAGAAAGGCAAATTCCAAATATAGTTTTAAGTTCTTTTACATGCTAACAATACATTATTGAAAGTTGAACATGGCAAACAGATTTGACAGATTCCCTTAATCTACGATATGACAATATCCACTTCATCTGATTCCCACAATTTAAGTCATATTCAGTTTTTGACTGATTTTTTTCTAAAGTTATAGTCTCTACCTACTGTTTTACTTTTACCAAATTTTCTTTAGAAGCATAGTCCTTATTCTAGTGGGTTTAGTGTTTCCTCGTTTAGGTACATTTTGGTAAATTAACATAATAACAATAAATAAAATTTATTCATATCAAATCAACGACTAAAAAATTAATTAAGAACCTTATGTGCATTGATTCAAAAACAAAAATAAATAGAGTAATGCAAGTCAATACAGAGGATTTCAAGAGTAATATTGTTTGAAATTCAAGTAGTTAATGTAGAATACAAAAATTCAAGATTAAATTAATGAGTGAAAAATAAAATCAACATCTATTTAGTGTTAAAAAAACATATAAATGACAGAAAAGATACAATAATTATTTCTTAACATATTTCAACTTAATCATCTATGAAAATGCAACTCAATATTCTTTTAAATCCTAAAAATTTTTTATGATTAATTTTTTACTAAATTTCTTAATAATTTTCCTTTACTTGAAAGTTAAAAATTACAATAAATTCTCCTATTAAAATAAAATTATATCATATCCAATCTAGCACCTAATTCCAAACACAAAAAGTTAAGAAACATAAACTCTTAGAACAAAAAATTAAAAAAAAAAAAAAAAAAGATGAATTGTTGATATGAAGATGAAAGAAAAATATAATTTTGAGGAAAATGTAAAAACAGAGCAATTTAACATGAAAAAAAATAAAGATTTCAATTCGGCTATATCCAAATACTCAATATTTTGTTTAATTCATCAAAACCACAAAGAAAAAAACTGACAGAGCAATTTGTTATCCTTTTTTTTTTTTTTTTAAACTAGATCAATAGCTACATATGTATATGTGTGTGTAGTTAGCCATCTCTTTCTTTAAATAAAAATAAATTTTAATAAGATCGTGCCCCCCCCCCCCCCCCCCCCCTCCACATATATACATGAATATAAATTAATTCCAAAGAGGGTGTGGAGGGATGAGGTACCTCGAGGTGTTGGTGATCCATGGTTGAGTTAGAACATTTTTTGAGGTGGTTTACGTCTTCAATTAGGTATCACCACTTAGGTTTAGGTATTTTTTTAAATTTTTTTTATTTTTTTATGAGCAGGTCACAAGTGTGTTAGTTGGTCCTTTTTTTTATTGATTTCTTTGGATTAACTTAATTTTTGAGAGGGAATGATGTATATTTGAAACTCTAAACTTTTAATTTTAACTACATGTACTATTAAAAAAATATTTAACTATACTATATATACATATTCAATCTCTGAATGGAGTTCAAAATGATTCATAAATCTATAATCAGGTGGTGATTTATTTCATACTTTTGTCTTAGAGGTATCAGTGTACTAATAAGGAGTTCGTTGTAGATAATGAGCTCAACCCGTAGAGAGAAAGATCGAGCGATTCATGCATCTTGCCTACTTGACAAGGTGGCCGAAGGGCACAAATAGAGGTGAGACCATGTCACATAGCTTGTTTTGGTATAAAATTCCACTTTTTGTGTTCTTGCTACTTGTTAGTTCTCTTTCCTCATTTAGAATTCCCGTGTGCTCTGAGCCCACCAAATTGATGCTTATCTCAATATCTTTTTGATGACATGGCTTTTGTACTAATTTGAGATCATTTGATAATGCTTTGATCATGATTTGGTCATTATTTAATCATGTGATAGGAGGAAATATGTCATTATTGTACTTTGATAATATTGTATTGTTACTCCTTTAATACTCTGGTCATATATAGCCATAATCTTGTTCTTAGGCTTTGGCATCCAAGAAAAAGAGCAATCTTGTTCGGAGGATTTGTATAATTTATAGGTCTCCCACAAATTTTAACCAACATAATCCTATTATACAGCTTGCATATATATATATATATATATATATATATATACACTATTTTTCTTTTTCTTTTTTTGAAACTATTTTTGTTGTTGTTTCTCCTTTTTGTAGTCATATTAACTATTATAGATTATTAAAAAAAAAAAAAAAAATCTTCTTTAGCCGACAAAAATACGTTAGTTTTCAATCACCATTTTTTTTTTTTGGCACGACTTCAAAAAAAAAAAAAAAATCCTATTATTATGGACTTTTGTAATGAAATCATCAACAGTTTTTAATATAAAAAGTCAGAAAAGTAAAGTATATGTAAACTACATATAATTGGAACCCACCACCAATTAAAAAAAAAAAAGAAAAAGAAAAAAAAAGATGAACTAATTAAAGCTTTCCATCTAAGCTGTTGTGAAAATTTTTGTATCTATAGTATTGCTAGAAGAAAAAGTTGAGCGATAAAAGTTGTAACATAAAAATTGTCTTTCTAAACATTCTCTAACTTTAATTACTCTTTTCATTTATTCTCCTCCCAAAAAAATTATTAGGTAATTCTAGAATATAGTAACGTGAACCACCGCATATCCTTGGTACGGTGATCACTCTATAAGTATAAATATTTGTGGGGTGTGGGGGGTAAGAGCCGGGGTTCAAGTCTCTAAGAGGGAGTTTTAAACACATATACACTTATATTAAGTTAGAGTAAAAATTCTATTTTGTATATAATATATATATAGTAACGTGATGCTTTCATTTATTCTCCTTCTGAAAAAATTATTAGGTAATTCTAGAATATAGTAACGTGATGCTTTCTTTTTTTATATTTATGATAGTTCATATTATGAATTTATTTAGTGGAATCTATTACAAGTATTATAAGAGAATAAGTATTTCATTACCATATTCTGAAAGTACTTAACTTTCTTCCCATCCACAAATTTTTTTTCTTTTTCTTCTCTCTCTTAGGGGAATTTTGACAAGCATGCCCCCATAAATCTACTATATATGAAGGCGATAGGTGGATTCATACAATAAAACAAATAGTTTCCATGGCCGTTTAATTACTGAGCTTCCCCTTGAACGGCCTTGTCTTTTCTCTCTTCTCCCACCCCCCCCCCCCCCCCCCCCCCCTCCCCCTCTAAAAAACCTTCCTTTTTTAAACTCTTTTTCCTCTTTCCTCCTCTACTACCCCTCTCTCAACCAAAATAGTTATCCAATTCTTGGATCATAAACTTGTTGCACTTCAAACATGCCATTAATTCTTCCTAGTAAGCTTCCCTCACCAGCAAACGAAACAAATAATGAAAATGATCAAAAAAAAGCTCTGGTTTTTGATTCATCGGTTCTTCAACATGAATCCAACATACCATCACATTTCATATGGCCTGACCATGAAAAACCATGCGCTGAGTTGCCAGAACTTCTAGTTCCCCCTATAGACTTGAAGGCCTTCCTCTCTGGAGACCCACTAGCAGTCTCAAATGCTTCCCGGCTAGTCAATGAGGCATGCAAGAAGCACGGGTTCTTTCTAGTTACAAATCATGGCGTAGATTCAAGTCTATTACTTAAAGCACACGAGTACATGAACAACTTTTTTGGCATGCAACTCTCAGAAAAGCAAAGAGCTCAAAGAAAGAATGGTGAACACTGTGGTTACGCTAGTAGCTTTACTGGCAGGTTCTCCTCCAAGCTTCCATGGAAGGAGACACTTTCTTTCCGATATTGTGACAGTGATCACTCCTCCAAAATTGTCCAAGACTATTTATTGAATGTGATGGGAGCAGATTTCAGACAGTTCGGGTAAGAAAAAAAAAAGAATTATATTATATAGAATACAAGAACTTGTTTGATTCGTTATCAAAAATGTTTTCTCCATTTCAATTATGGTTTTCATTTCCCAGGAAAAGTGAAAAGCATCTTGCACTTTTCTTGGACCCCTTTTCACATCATGAGTTTTCATGACCTTTTTTTTTTTTTTTACTCTAATTACAACTAAATACATTTTCTACGTATCTATTATCCCATGAGTTTTCCTCGTCTATGGGAACACGCAGAGGGGGACAGATGATTTTTATTCGGTTAATTAAGTTATCTACCTATTTTGCTTTTTCTTTAAACTATCGGTTTGTTTTGTTTTAGGAGGGTGTACCAGGAATATTGTGAAGCCATGAGTACTCTGTCTCTGGAGATCATGGAGCTTCTGGGAATGAGTCTTGGAGTTGGCCGAAAGTACTTCAGAGAATTCTTTGATGGACATGATTCAATAATGAGATTGAACTATTACCCACTATGCCAAAAGCCAGATCTAACCCTAGGAACGGGTCCACATTGCGATCCCACATCTTTAACAGTCCTTCACGAAGATCAAGTTGGCGGACTTCAAGTGTTCGTAGATGACAAATGGCACTATATTGGTCCCAACCCAGATGCTTTTGTTGTCAACATTGGTGACACATTTATGGTAAGATTGTCAAGTTAATTTTTGAAGTTAAATTACATATAGTTTGCATGTTCCATGAAAAATTAAATTTTGTGATGCCTGTGTTTTGCATGCATCAAGAACAAGTTGTGAGTTAAATAGGAGCGAATCAAGAGAACAGCGATGGTAAAAAGTTTGGGTATATAAAGTTGCTCTTAGTTGACTACTTTTGATTATGTGATTCATGTTCCATAGCCTTTCATTTTTAATAAAAAATTCTCCACCTAAGGGCCAGTTTGTACGTACCACATACTTCTTTTTTTTGCTACAGTACAACCACATACTTTCATAACCGAAAGGTTATAAATATCAATTTGTTCCAAAATAGAATAGATGCTTCTTGTTTTTTTTTCTGGATTGTCCCAATATATATGCATTTCTAAAAATGAAAGGATTTATCTATTTATCTTTTCACATTATCATCAAATATAGATGCACCCTTTTTTACCCACCTAAGGGTATTTTAGGAAGATTATTATTTATAAAAACAGGTAAAAATTCTCATATATATATATATATGTGTGTGTGTGTGTAAAAAAAATATATATGAAAGATGTGAAATAAGTTGTGTAAGAAAATCATTACCGATCTTATAATTTCTATTAAAAAATAAAATGACATTCTATGTGTATTGCAACTTTGAGCCTTGACAACTCAAAAGTTGAGATAGAGAGTAATGAAGGTTAAATGTGCAAACTTTCAGGCCCTTTCAAATGGGATTTACAAGAGTTGCTTGCATAGAGCAGTGGTAAACAACAGAAGTGTTAGGAAATCTCTTGCGTTCTTTTTATGCCCAAGGAGGGACCGAGTTGTGACTCCACCAGGAAGCTTGGCCAATGCTGAAAATCCAAGAGCATATCCAGACTTTACATGGCCAACTTTTCTCGAATTCACGCAGAAACATTACCGGGCCGACATGAAAACCCTTGATGCTTTCTCAAACTGGCTTCAACAGAATCATCATCACAAGGGTATCCAAGAAAACACAAAATAATAATTTTGAACTGTCCGTTACCCATTATGTTGACATGAATGGGCGGAGAGTGAGAAGTGAGGGATTTGGTGTTTTTTGGTGGGACTGTGAGGAAAAAGGTAACAGAAACACCAAAAAGGAGGCCTTTCTTTGTAATTAGCTTTTAGTGTGGTAGTGTTGGAAAGAATCATCAATCATGTATTGTGAATTAAGCAAATTATAGGAATAAAGAGCTTATAATGGGCTCCACATGCATGTTAAATTTTCGTTGTGTCAAAACAACTACGTATATATGTATGTTAAATGCGACCTAATAGGTGCATTTTTGTTGTATTACAATTTCCTTCACTTCATGCTAAATAAAATCTAACAAATTGTACGGATATAGTTCCTTTTAAGGGCTTGTTTGCAATTCAATTTATGTATATTTTATTTTTTTAGTCTCTTGTACAAAGAGAATTAAAGTTCAAATTCTTAATTCCCACTTATTATAACAATTGAATAATAATAATAATAATAATAATAATAATAATAATAAAATCTCTCAGAAAGAACATTAGGGCTACCTTTTCAACCCATGAAAAGGATAAGCCAATTTCATTTGCATGGATTTTTTTTTTTTTTTTTTTTTTTGTGAGAAACTTTGCATGGACTTAATTAGTTTAATACAACAAAATATGTTCAAGTGATTCCAATATATATATATATATATATATATATATATATATATTCTCTGAATGTGTTAGCATATATATTTGACTTTGAAATTTGCATAACTTTCCATTGTCCGTACAAAAGAAAAGGGAATAAATAAAAAGGTGCTTCAAGAACCAACAGGGGACTATTATTTGTTCTTCCAACCACAGTCACTTATCTTCACAGCTAAGATAATCTCCATCAAGGCCACAATGAAATTCTTATTTGATTAAATTAAGAGGAAAACAAAAATTGGTAATAATGGACCTGCAAGTACTAGCTTAATAAGAAAAGACAGGCTCTATTGATGTGAATACAACTCAACATTTATACATTCGAATAGGATTATATACAACCTTTATGCAACACTATTGGTCTTATTCATGCACTTACCTCAAGTTGCTATTCTGCTTTAATTGTGAAGGGGATAAAAGTGCCATCAACTTGCAGCTAAAATTTATCCCCCCCCAAAAAAAAAAAAAAAAAAAAAAAAAAAAAAAAAAAAAACTTCAACAAAAGTCTTTATTTACTATCTTGCAGCTTCAGTTAGTTTCAATCAAAAGAAACTAATTATTATTATTTTATAATAAATGAATATAATATATATTAGTGGATGTCTTATATTGTGAGGTTTTAATAAACTATACATAAAAACTGAAAATTTAAAACTTATCAAATATGCCAAGTGATACATGGATTAATGCTTAGTTTAGCTTTAAAAAATTAAGATAATTTATCTACTTATAATAGACACACAACCTCAGAAGTAGCCCTTTATGATTATTAATTGGATGAAACCTTGTAAAAGTAACCCTTAAATTTTTAGTTGAATTTTGTCTTCTGGCGCAGAGAGAGAGAGAGAGAGAGAGATGCTATGTGATGAAAGCAAACTGGCTTTTTCTACAAATAAAGTTGCTTGAAGATTAAAATGGTCCAAAATTCAAATCAATCAACATCATAAACAGAAATCTTCAACTGTGTAAAAGCTAAAAACTAAAAATTAAAACTCCTCGTTTCATCTTTTCACGTGGAAATAAAAGCTTATGAGTTCATTGCTATTCTTGATCAAATTAAATATTGTTTTCTAGTCCACCAACTTGGGTCCCCAAAGGCCCAAACTCAAATACAAGTTCCTTTTATAGACACTCTCCAACACTTCTTATAGTCAAATATTTTTCATGTTGTTATTAAAAGAATATATATAAGAGCTTTTCCAGAATTATGATCAAGGTCTAAAAGCCCGTGTCTTAATATTTCAATTTTTGAAACGCTCAAATATCGACATAAACAATTGGATTTTAAGTTTAACTAGCAATATAGAGTTAAAACAATCAAGAACAAAAGTCAATTTGGTAGGTATGATTAGTACTCCAAATATATAGGAAGATCTCATATATGACAGATTGATAGTTAATTTTTATATTTGTTGATCGACTCCAATAGCAAGCTAGTTTTCCTGTTTCTGTTAAATTTATCATATATGCTCCTCGTTTGTATACTATTTTTTTCACCTATACTATCTTTTGTATTCTGTTCTAAGTTTAATATAGTTTTCTTAGTTTGGTATGCACACCATGTTTGCCTCCTGTGGCTAATTAAAGATGAGATAGGCTACTACCGGCTACCGCGCACCCTTAGCATAATGGATTGATAGTCACTTTATAAGTACAAAGTTCTTGTGAAGTGTGGGGAGTAAGGGTCGGAGTTCAAGTCTCTAAAAGAGAATTTCACATATATATACACTTAGATTAGGTTAGAGTAGAATTTTTATTTTGTATAAAAAAATAATAATAAAAAAGAAAAGAAAAAAAAAAAGGAAGATGAGATAGGTTTAGTATGGCAGTGTCAACTTGCTGTACTAGAATGCAATTTAACACAATTCTCAAGTGGAAGAGTATCTGACCAACCCTTCTGAAAAGAAATGGTGAAAGAGTGTAGATACAACACTAATTGTTTAATGAAAGGTTACTTTCAATAATAAACTTGGCAGGGATCGGTCCAAAAGTCGTGAGCACTAGACCCGTTGAGATATGGACATGAAGTAACTTGTTTATATCTCGACGGATATAATGCATAAGAACATTGGATACAAGTGGATTCCGCAATACACTTCTCATGACATAAATATCCACGTCTTTGTCATGACTCATGCAGAATCATCATCAATTTACTATGAAATGATTGCCTTGTATTGGTTAAAGTTATCCTAATATAATATTGATGTCAAGAAGCAACGAAAAAAGTAAGAAACTGGCACCTTGATTAATGGTCCCATCACTTGAGCTAATTAACATTTTATTTGTCTTAATTGGACAAGAAGCTGATTTGTTTTCAGAAAACAGTTCTAATAAGAATGCGACGCCTATGACCATGAGAATATACTATAATATAAGTTTGGCATTGCTTTATCACTCACATGAACCACCAATCCACAAAAGACACTGCAACTTCCATGTGTCTTTTTCATCCGACTAGGCAAACTTTGTTTTATTTAGAGAGAAAATGATGGATTTAGCCTATCTCTAATTAGAGGCAGCTTCGTCAGTTTTCTCTCTGATAATGACCCAAATGTCAAAAATCAGGAAGTGATAACACCATGACTGAAAAGCAACATAAAAAATAAGTAAGAATCATCGTTCAAGAATTCACCTATATAACTTTGGGCCCGCTCCGATTGTTTTAATTGAAATCCTTGTATATAAAGATAGATTTTTGTATTTTTCAGTGTTTAATGGCACCATAAATTATTTTTAGAAATTGTTTTCTACAATTTTTTAAAAAAAAAACAACCTTATCTCATAGCAAGTTAAATAAAGAAAGTTCTGAAATTATTTTTTAACTCATTTAAGGTTAACTACCAAATATAGGAAAATAAGATAGTTTTATAAGAAATATTTTTTGAAAAATGACATATAAAGATATGCATGTTTTTACATCATCGCTGAAAAAAAAAGTCATAAGATGTACATGCTTTACATAATTATGAATGAATTTCATAAAGAGCAAATACGTACATCAAATGCTTAAGATTTTGTTTTAAAAAAAAAAATGCTTAAGATTTTATTCTGAATTCCACAACAATTTCTTATTGCCTCGTGACATAGTCAGAAATGGCTAAAGATAATCCGAACCGCTCGCATTGTGCATATATATTTAATCGATAGCTATTTTCACAAAGGTTTTTATTTTTTATCCCTGAAACAGCAGAATGACTAAACTACTCTCATGGCTGTCCAATTAGATTGGCACTGGCTTGATTCAACTCTTTTCTTTTAAAGGACCAGGGCTTGATAGAAACTCTAATAATATTTAATTAGGTACGGTAATATAGTCTTTATTTGTTTGTTTGTTTGTTTTTTGTTTTTTTTAACGAGAAAACATAGTCTTTATTTTATATTATATGATATATTCCCTTATCAATGTAAACAAAAGTGTACGTACACTTCCCATAAAAAAATAAAAATAAATAAAAAATAAAAAAAAAGGTGTACACACACACACACTTGCATGCCAAACAGCCATAGGATCTCTTGACTTAGTGGACTGGCGCCTCCAGCTTCTCCCAAAGGAATTTGACCTCTCAGAGCAAATTAAAGTCGTATCTTTATATCGGTACATGAATTACTTGGCCTTTCGATCGTTTCGTTAAGCAGAGTATGAAAGAGGACAAAACTCACTTTATAAAACTATATATTTATATCTATATATAGATATAACATATGTAATGATAATAATAATAACAATAATTTCTTCTCTCGAAATTTAAAGGAAGGAAACTTTTTCCCAAAATATAAAAGGGAATGACACTTTCCTTACCTGAGATATGAAGAAATTCGATATGTTAATTAGTCACTCAGTTAACAACAGTAACAGAATATTCCAAGTTTTGAAAACAAAAAATTTGATCAAGCCCTAATTACCATGGTTAGTGAAAGCTTTTTGGATTAAATATTTCAATTCCTTTTCACCAAAATTCTATATTAAAAAAAAAAAAAAAAAAAAAAAAGAGAATGAAAATTTATTTTGCACAATCCCAGTAGCAAGCAACTCCAAGCAGGTATATGGTGAATAATTGCTTTGGGTTTAAAGTTTATACACTGGTGTAATTTTTTTTTTTTTTTTTTTTTGGTTTATTCCATTAGGAATTAGGGGGGTGTTTTATGCTTTTTTTTTTTTTTTTCCCTCACTTATGTTTAATAAATTTGAGTGTTTTTTCCGATTTTTCTATTTTTTCAAAAGCTTCATTAATTCGGTTACTGTTCACCATAAATGCCTAGAGTTGCTTATTACTCGTGTCGTGCGAATAATTTACTAGTAGAAGTATTTTTTTGTGGGGAAGTTTGTTGATAAGGAATGGTAATATTTAGTCCAAAAAACTCTTATGGATCATATATAATTATAGGGCTTGGTCAAGGAATGTTTTCAAATTTTGGAATATTTAGTTATTAATTTACAATAGAATGATTAATTAATGCGTAGATTTTCTTCAAATCTCAATGGAATGGAATGCTATTTCCCTTAAGTTTTGGAGCAAAGTATCATTCCTTCAAATATTAAGGAAGATTTTTGTAATTTATCTTAATAATAATAATAAAAAATAAATAAATATTCTTTAATTTTCAAAGTTATAAAGAGTATTAAATTATTATATGTTACTCAAAACCAATTATAACTCACCCTTCTACAGGATTAAATGAATCCAAAAATAAACAAATTCTATGTATAGTCTTTTGCCCCACTCTCCCTTAAAAGTTACTATGACTTTTGAGTGAAGTTGTGATGTGCTTTTGTGTTAGAACCCATTCCCTCTCCCTTGTGTGTGTGTGCGCGTTTGTTTCTAAAAAAAAAGGGTAATTGTCCAACACTCCCACATTGCTTAAGAGAGTGTGTTGTATGTAGTATAACTTGTCACACCCTTCCTTAAAAGTTACTATGACTTTTGAGTGGAGTTATGGTGTGCCTTTGTGTTAGAACCCCTTTCCTTCTCTCTTGTATGTGTGTGTGTGTATTTGTTTATAAAAAAAAAAGAATGAATAATTGTCCCACATTGTTTAAGAGAGTGTGTTGTGTATAGTATAACTTGTCCCACCCTCCTTTAAAAGTTATCATGACTTTTGAGTGGAGTTGTGGTGTACCTTTGTATTAGAACTCTTTTCTCTCTCCTTTGTGTGTGTGTGTGTGTTTGTTTCTAAAAAAAAAAAGAATGGGTAATTGTCCCACATTGTTTAAGAGAGTGTGTTGTGTGTAGTATAACTTGCTCTACCCTCCCTTAAAAGTCACCATAACTTTTGAGCGGAGTTGTGGTGTGCCTTTATGTTAGAACCTCTTTCCCTCTCCTTTGTGTGTGTGTGTGTGTGTGTGTTTGTTTCTAAAAAATAAGAACAAGTAATTTCCAACATTGTTTAAGAGAGTGTGTTGTGTATAGTATAACTTGCCCCACACTCTCTAATTAAAAGTTATCGTGGCTTTCAAGTGGAGTTGTGGTGTGCTTTTGTGTTAGAACCCTTTTCTCTCTCCCTTGTGTGTGTGTGTGTGTGTTTGTTTCCAAAAAAAAAATTTATTTTCTACAATTCTCTTATTTGGAGTTTTTCTTAATATATTAATTAAAAGAAACGGGTTCAAGTTATATCTTGTATAACTTTAAAGAGTTACATCTTTTTTAAACCATTGAATTTAAGTAAATCCAACGGTCAAAAAAAGACCCTTATTAATGCTAATATTTTGATTAAGATCTCATTAATTATCCCTTATTTATTATATTTTATACCTATTTTTAAACCCCAAAAAAGTGTTACTTTTGACTCTCTCTCTCTCTACGTTTCTCTCACTGTCTATCATAGCAAACCTTGAAACTTGTTCATCCACAGATTCTTCAATACCCTGTGAAATTTCAGATAGAGATGTAGAGCTATTGTCACTCTCAGGACCACTAACATAGCTTGTAGTCACTCCAAAATCAGCACCAAACTTCCAAAACTCAACTTGGTTCTTTCAGACTCTCCATGGATGCTAAAGTTGGTTGTTGCTGCCTGTATTCCTTGAATTGATAAGTTAGTCCGTATGTAGTCCAGGGCAGATAATTTTTATTCTTATCTGGGGCATGTGTACTTTTAAATATGAGTTTGTTGATTTGGTTATCCAATCAATTTAAAAAAAAAAAAAAAAAAAAAAAAAAAGAAAGAAAGAAAGAAGAGTTTGCTGATTTGTACGCTAAGTTATGGTTGTAATAATTATCTGATATTTTTTTAACATTGTACATGTGTTTTGCTACTTGAAAACTATAGATTTTGTCATTTTTTGTCTCTATTGCCTAGTTGATTCTCTTTTGAATGAATTATTGCCATTGTAAGCATGTGTTTCTGTCAATCTTCTTGCTGGAGGAGTTACATCTTCCACAACGTCAGCTTGTTATTCTTTCAAACCATATCCAAGTCCCTGAGTCTGAAAGAACCAAGTTGAGTTTTGGAAGTTTTGGTGCTGATTTTGAAGTGACTACAAGCTATGTTAGTGGTCCTGAGAGTGACAAGAGCTCTACATCTCTATCTGAAATTTAACAGGGTATTGAAGAATCTATGGATGAACAGACTTCAAGGTTTGCTATGATAGACAGTGAGAGAAACGTAGAAAGAGAGACAAAAGTAACAATTTTTTGGGGTTTAAAGATAGGTATAAAATATAATAAATGAGGGATAATTAATGAGATCTTAATAAAAAATATTAGCATTAATGATGATTTTTTTTTTTTACCGTTGGATCTATTTAAATCCAATGATTTAAAAAAATGTGTAACTCTTTAGAGTTACACTAAGTGTAACTTGACCTCATCTCTAATTAAAAATATGCATTTTATAAATACTTTTTCATGAAATTTATTGCACATTGTAAGAATTAGCGACTAGTAATAATAAAAGAGCAAGACTTAAGTACAGTATTTAGGTGCTATTCCTTAGATTTCTATCTTAAAATTCTGTCATGTGGCTTTTTTTTCATGGGATGAAAATGTATTTTTTAGTTATGTCTTTATATGGTAAATTTTAAGAGGAGAATCTAATAAACAACACATAAATTACTGTACATAAGTTTTGTCCATAATAAAAATAAAATCTTTTGAACTTTTCTTAAAATCCTCCTAATGATGCCACATAGCGTTTTGAAGGCTCATATTTTCAATCATCACTATATATAAAATAGGCAGTAACTCGTGTATTGCATGAGAAATTTGAACAAATTTTTTTTTTTCATTTTATATTCGCTAAATATGGAATTTAATAACTATATTACTTATTAATTAGCATTTATTATAGTTGGGTTTGTATATTCGCTAAAGAAAATATAATGTGACAAGATTTTATTGAAGGGTGTAAGTATAGGAAGTTTTCTTGGTATCCTTATAGAATTTTAAACTTGTTATATGTCAGTTCACACACCAATCAGAACTTATTGTTGTATTAGACTAAAATGATTGAACACTAATATTTTTTTTATTTAATTGGTTTTTAGTTTTCAAAAGATATATAAAGATTGTTAGAGGTAAACCCGTTAGAATTCACCAATATTCTATTAGTTCTATTAGTCTAAAGCAACTTATCCTAAACATATACTAAAAACTCATCGCTAGCTAAATTATTTATTCTCTTATATTTATTTACAAGGCCATGTTCAAGTTACATACAGTATTACCCATTAGAATTCACCATTATTCTATTATTAACCTGAATTGGTTGAGAGAGAACCCACAACATATTTTAAAACCCTTGAACCAAAGTGGTATAATGCTAGCAAAAATTTTACCAAAAACAAAAATGAAAATAATATTAGCAAAATTACACTAAGGAGAACAGAATCTATCAAGCAGCTGTAGGTATTACTTCTGCTAGAAAATTTAGTCACACTTCAAAATCAGTGGGTAATGCACATCAGTAAATTATATAGAGATATATCTGTGTGTACATGTATCATTTTATGAATTATAAATTTTTTTTTCCTACATATTAGTTAGAACTGTGCATGATGCACCTTGCTATGTTCTAATCATAGAAAGGTCCCATCTGCTCATGTTAAGAAATAGTGTCGTGGGTATTCATATTTGCTTTTGTAAACAAATATGAATACCCACGACACTAATCTGTTTATTAAGAGTACCACGTGGGAAGCTCTCCATCTTTTACCATTGCAATATTGGCAGTATATGACTTTGCGGTGTTAAGGGAAATTTATAGAAAACTAGTTTCAAGTTAGATACGCAGCTTGTGGCTTTGTAGACTTTGTTTACAAAAGCAAATATGAATACCCACGACACTAATCTGTTCACATCAATGTTCCTCAATTACATAGAAAATGCCAAACCTCTTTCTGTGATGAGAGTCACATTCAGTTCTAATCAAGTTGACAGCTGAACCATGTTAAGTATGAAGTATGAACAGATTAGTGTCGTGGGAATTCATATTTGCTTTTGTAAACAAAGGCTACAAAGCCACAAGCTGCGTATCTAATTGAAACTGGTTTTCTATAAATTTCCCTTAACACCGCGAAGTCATATACTGCCAATATTGCAATAGTAAAAGGTGGAGAGCTTCCCACGTGGTACTCTTAATAAATTTCTCTTTATAATGAACATAACTGTTCTAAGAATTTTTTTTTTTTTTTTTTTTTTGGGTAGCAACTAGAAGTTATTAAAAGCCATACATGTGTCAATATATGAACGAAACAAAACATCAAATTAACACTAACATTTAACAAAATACGATGTCTATGTAGTATCTAAAAAGCACCAAGTTTATAAATTAAAATTACTATCCAAATTTATAGGCATTTAAAAATATTTTATTTTTTCAAATTTATTAATAATTAATAATTATATGATGGTTCTTTATCAAAATTTCAAAACTATCAGTACTGAAATTTGCAAAAAGCTACAAATTAAACCCTGGGCACGAATCAACAAAAATGACTAACATATACTAAATTTGCAAGACATTGAAGTTTGAGATTCAAAACTTAATGAGAAATTCAAATTCATGTGAAGTCTAAACTACACCTTAGAAACTTGTTTTCATGACATATTGGTAAAAAATAAAACACGAAAAAAAGAGACCTAATTATCTAAAGCATACTAAATATTTATTGCACTCTTTTAAAAGATTATAATTACTTATCTATATAACTATAATAACTATATATAAATATATATTAAAAAATGTAAAATTTTTACTCATATAGTTGAACGTATAATTTTTTTATTAAACGTGAGATGCACAAGCATATTAGTAATAAAAAAGTAAACTTCTCATTAGATGCATATATAAATTTTCTGGAAATGTAGACGTAAAAGAAAGATTAGTGAAGCCATGAATTAGTCCAAATAATTCTTTAGTTTTTAGTTTTTAGTTTTTAGTTTTTAGATTTATTTATTTATTTATTTATTTATTTTCGTGGGATCCTCGGCAACAACCATTATCTAAGTATCAAAAACCATGAATATATATAAAATCATTCAAAATGTTTATTTTATCAGAAGAGTAATAGATACCTATGACGTTGCTAGCTATATATGTAGGGTAGGTAGAAGAAGAGGATTTGTATTAAGATTTTGGAATGCTGAATTTGACTACACCAAGAAAAATGGAGAATATATAAACATTAAATAGAATTTAAATGTAATGAAATTATATTTCTAATCAATTTAAGAATTATAAGAAAAATTATAATTATTGATGGTGGTGGATAGAAAAGGTTGATAAGAATAATAAAGGTGGTGTTTATTAAAAATAAATAAATAAAAAAAAATAAAAAAGGAAGAAGAAGAAGAAGAAAAGACGTGTATTACAACAAATTGTCGCATTTCAACATAATATGGTAACCAAAATAAAATAAAAGGAAACAAAAATCGATAAACTTCAATTGTAGATATAAACCTTAATAGAAAAAAAGTGAGAAAAAAAATGAAAATTATCTAATACGAAATAAATAAACAGAGTAGGAAAGGAAAAAATATTATAAAATTCAATAATCTAACCTTAATAGGGAAAAAAAGGTAGATAATAACCTCAATTAACTTTTTGTGTCATCTTAAAAAATTGATAAGGCATTAGAGGAAAGCTTGATAACTTATTAATAATTTGGCGCAAACACTATCTCTAAGCCCAACTTTTATTATATAATTAGAAGCGGCCCAACAGGTTAAGCCCATTTAGAATAGTGGATTTAGGTTAGACGGCTCAATTCAATTAATTTGTTAGAGGATGGGCTTCCGAGGTCTAATTTAATGTACTCATATGATTTAATCTTTAGATGGATGAAAAAAAGTTAGATAATTCAAGAAAAAAGAACATATTTCAGGGATTAATACTTCCTCGAGCTGGGCCGAAGAGTAATTGTTCATATAATATTCAAGTCTTAATCACTGGATAGTGCTATACAATGCCAGTATTTCTTTTCAGTTTTTCATCCCCCAATCTAGAGGGACTTCATTTCCTTATATAGTCAATCGAATTGCATCCTAGCATTCCACTTGTACAGCCACATGGACCTTTCTTTGGATGCTTGTCTCATTAGTGCTTTGTTGGAGGTCGTGGAGTGTGTTGTGAGCTATGAGATTACTATTTAAGGGTCATTCTTTCATTAATGTGGCTAGCTAAGTTGGTGCAGTGCATTGAATGCAGAGGTGATGACTACTTTACCTAGATATTTCTCTTCTTCTTTACTTGCACATCTCTACCGTCTTCCTTGGTATCTTGTCCTTTGGCGCAAGTGGTCTACTCAACGCTTCTTGAGGTAGGCTCACTCATCAGGCTCCTCGAGGAGTCGACCTCTTCGTTTTTCCTCCTCAAATTCTCATTCACATGTGGGGTTAGGACTGAGGTGTGGGTGGGCCCTTCCACCTCCTTGGACTTGGCCTATGGGTTCTATTTCGTAGTTGAATCTTACCCCTCCCACAATAATATATGATATTTATTTTCATTTGTAATTTCAATTTTAATTTTAATTTATAGCTATATTTGATTTTTTTTTTTTTTTTGTGTGTAAGCTATATTTGTAAATTTAATTCTTCTATTGTTTATTATTTTTACTTTTATTTTACTAGGGCTCTCAATTTCAACATGTAGTTTAAGAAAACTAATTCACTTTTGCTCTCTATTTTACTTTGTACTCGATTGTCTCATTTGTCTATGAGAATTGTTGTCAAACGGTTAGATTTCGGCCTTGAGACCACCACACACTCTTGGTGCGATGGTCACTGCACAAGTATAAGTGCTTGTGGAGTGTGGAGGGCAAAGGCTGGGGTTCAAGTCTCCAGGAGGGAGTTTCACACATATATACACTTAGATTAAATTAGAGTAGAATTTCTATCTTGTAAAAAAAAAAAAAAAAAAAAAAAAAGGAATTCGGCCTTGGGAAATTAAATGGGAATTTGGATGTGGAAACAGGCCTGGGGCAGAGCCGCAGATAGAATGTTTTAACATTGGGTTTGGTCGAGTTGAACCTCATTTGGGCTTTGTTAGGTTGAATCTGATTGGAATTATCAAAAATATGAATTGGGCTTCAGTTTAAATTGTCATTCTACAGTATAGTGCTTACCGAAGTGCCTTGACCAAAGCAGAGCCTATATAGGCTATAATAACATTTGAAGGGCCCAAGTGCCGATTGACCATAGCAAAGCTTACCAAAGTACCAATCTCCCTGACCCTTATTATTCTATGGGATTCAAATAATAATCCAATTATCATGGCTCAAATTCCATTTTCTCCTCCCCCTATCAACCTAGGTCAAACAAAAATATACCATTCTACAATATATTTATACTTATGAAAGTAAATTATGAACAAAACTTGTATAGTAAGATAGATAATCGAAACATGTAAATTATACAAAAGAAAATTGATGCAGATTGTATTTGGAAAATTTTTTTTTTAAAAAAAAGGTAGAAAGAAAAATTCTAGCATTCAGCACCCAAGGGCGTAGAATCATCACTCTTCCGAGAGTCTTTTTATTAGGCTTCAGGGATATGTTAGGGTGCAATTACATCCCAAAAATCCTTAAATCATAATAAAACGCTCAAAATCAAAATGCTTCTCAATTTTCTTCTTACTCTCTTTCTTTCCCAATACGTGATCTAAATGGAATCATGGTCTAATTGAAATAGATTTTTAGGAACATCAGGCTCATTCACACTTCCGAACCAGCGCCTCCAATCTATCATTGCACTAAACCAAAGCCATTCCTTCTCATCAAATATAGCCCAACATCCTCTCTTAACAATGATTTATACCTTCCCTAGTGCTGAAAATATATTGTTATAATGCCTTGTTTGGCCAATTAATGTACAATACATGAAAATAGCTACATTATCTGTCACTGTTACATTTAGGTAAAGGCTATAGTTTGTTGCAATGTTGCCATCTTTTGTCTTGTCTGTAACCACTTGATACATGGAATTAAAATTACGAGAATGTCTCCCTCACGAGACATACAAATGTCCCCCTACTTTTGGTACATGCATAGATTAATAAGTCACATTTATAGCAACAGCATAAAAGAGAGTGCTACATGAAAAATTGGCAATGACCCTTAGAATTTATTCCAAGAAATTTTACAGAATATGATGAGAATAGATTAAACATAAAGGGCTAGAGCATAATGATCTGTGAACTATTATGCTTCTTTGAAACAAATCATACTTACCCGTAGAGGGTAAAAGTTTAACAAACTATGCAAGACTTAGACACCAAATAATGTTTTTAGTGAGTTTTGCACTCCATTATTTCCCCATTTGCAACCATCAACGATCAAGTTCAATAAATATGAGAGAGAGAGAGAGAGCAGAATTCCAGTACTACAATCAATAATAAAGTGTCAAATTAATCAGTGGTATTACAACAATATTTATATTTAGGTCTTGGCCGCATACAGGTTGAATGATTGTTTTATGGAGGCACGCACAATGACAATTGTGCTGTTTGTGAACCCTTAATAGATATAAGGTCCGTTTGAAGAGCACTTATTTTGTTGAAAACTGAAAACACTGTAGCAAAATAATTTTTAAATATGTGAATAGTATCGTGGGACCCATTTTTAATATTTTTTTCTGAATAAAGTGGTTGTGGGTCTCATGAACAGTGCGTGAACAGTACTGGGACAATGCGTGAACAGTGATTGCTGTCTCATGAACAGTAAATTTTGTTCCCTAAACGCGTGAAAGCAAAAAAAAAAAAAGACTGAAAACGCAACATGAAAATGCAATGCCAGGAAACGCGTGATCCAAACGGGCAAATAATGTGTAGCTAGAATCTAAGAGTGCTCTCTTTTTTAGTGCTGCATTAGCCTATCCTACATTACCATAACTTGCAACTCAGGCTCCTAATCATAGTCATCCTTGCCCTACCACTGACTTATTCACCATGCCAATCCTTATATCCTGCATCCAGCGAATAAAATATCAATCACCAAAAGGGATCAAACAAGCTTGGAATTTGGGATCCATTTAACATTTAACAACATGCTTCTGCATTAATCAGGATGCGAAAGACAGACAACAAAAGAAATAATATGCAGTACGACAACTGAATTGATGAATTCATTTATCTTTGTATCAGAAGAAGCAGAGAAATCGGTTATGTTGAAAGAATTTTACACTAAACATGACATGTTATACAAAACTTACCAATTAGAAAAGTTCACAGCGCCCATAAAGAGCACCATATTCAGAACTTGTACACTAAGTTATCCAACTCAAAGAATATACTGTCATCCGGAATTTCATTAGAGCCTTAATCAAAATCTTCACAAAAAGATGGAGAAACTTACCAGCAAGTGAAATCCATAACTCATTCATTCATGACTAGAGAAAGCAATGGTTTCTTTGAAAAGAAAGCTTCCAAATTCCCAATCATTAAATCACACAAATCCTTAAAAGATTCTGTTGTAAAGACAGCCATGTGCGGTGCCAACACAACATTATCCAATTCAAAGAGCTCTTTAGGAACAGCAGGCTCATTCTCAAACACGTCCAAGCCAGCACCTCCAATCTCCCCTTGTACCAAACACTGCACCAATTCCTTCTCATTAATAATAGCTCCACGACCAATATTGACAATGACTCCCTCCTTCCCCAGTGCTAATAAAACTTCCCTATTAATCATGTGCCTGGTTTGCTCAGTCAATCCACAACATATAATAAGGACATCGTTATTAGCCGCTAGTTCATACACATTTGTATAGAAAGGGTATGACACAAAGTCCTTCCTCTTCCTCGAGTTATATGAGATGTTGCAACCAAAGGCCTCAAGCCTTTTTGCCACTTGAAAGCCAATGCTTCCCAATCCAACAATCCCAATTCGCTTACCTCCTAACTGTAGTTACCAATCATAACCATTACACAGGATAAAACATAACATAAAAATCAGAACATAAATAAAGCAATTCAATTGCAAGAAGTAGATTGTATACTGTAAATAAATTTTGACCCTTAAAGTTTGGGATTATTTTTATTCTAGTAATTTGAGATTTTTCCATTTTGGCTCAAAATTCTATTTCAAAATGTTCCTTCCATCCATGTCTGTGATTAATCTAACCGTTAAGAGAAAAAAATAAAATTAATAATAAAGAAATGATGTCAGTCACAAAGATGGATAGAATGACCAATTTCAAAAAAGACTAAAAAGACTAATTGAGTCTAGATTGTATATCATAAACATACCATCACACTAAAAGTACTGTAATTGACAGAGGAAATCCAAGAAAAGCAAAGAGAGAGTTCAAAAGTAAGAGAGTAAGACCTTAGACCCAAGTGGGTAATCTCCCTTAGTAGCCCAAAGCCCATGCCTGACATACCGATCAGAAGCCGAGACCTTTCTGAACACATCGATCAAAAGGCCCACAGCCAGGTCCGCAACATCCTCAGAAAACGCTTCTCCAGCATTGGCTATAGAGATTCCACGGTTCCGGCACTCGGTGAGGTCGATGTGGTTGAGGCCGGCACTGGTGGTGACGACGAGCCTGAGCGATGGGAGAAGCCGTATAATGTCGGCGGAGATGGGAGGGCCAGTGCCAGAGCATAGCATGGCCTGAATTGAGTGCGCATGGTTGGTCAAGAATTCGTGTAGAGGAAGTGGTGACTCCCAAGCTTTTAGGAGGCGGAATTTTTTGGAGAAAAGGTCCTTGAAATAGTTGAAAACAGGAGGAGGATGCAGAAGTATGACTTGAGGGAGGTCATGGGATTGGATTTCTGGTAGTGGTGGTGGAGTTGTAGCCTGATCTGAAGCCATTGACTGTGGATGTTTGGCAGTATGAGAGAGGTGACAATAGAGGAAGTGAGAGAGTATCACTTTGGTTTGGCAAATGAACGCGAATGGTGGGATTCCAAACAATAGTTTCAGATTTAGTGTTTAAACACAAAAAAAACGGTGGACCAACCAAAAAATCAAAAAACAAAAAAAGTTTGGTAGGGAATTTTATTTAGGAGTGCCTTAGTTATGTTTTTTATTTTAGGGTTTTTGAAAATTGAATTTAGAGGATTTCTTCTACCCGTTCTCAGTTTTCAAAAAGCATTGCTCAATAATACTTTCGTAAATATTTTAAAAATTGTAGGTCACTTGTTAAACTACACATCATCACTTTAAAAAAAAAACATATATATACCAAACACACAATTATAAGGGGCTGTTTGACACTGTTGTTTAAATAACATTTTTAGTATTTAAATAATAATAACACTTTTGACAAGTATTTTCAAAATACTAAAAACTGAACTACAGTACTTAAACACTGTTACCAATATTTTTTCACTTTTAAAAAAAGTTATTAAAAATATGGTACTAAACACATTTTTTGTATTATGAGTAGTTTCTAATAAGTCCTCTACTAAAACAATTAACTTGAAATCTTTGAATTAAAAAAAAAAGACTTGAAGTCTTTGAATTCATGAGTTTGAGTCATGACTTTTAAGTTGTGGTGGGTAGAGGCCTTTTTACCACTTCTGTTTTTTTCTTTGGTAGTCATTAGTTGTCACTTTGCTTTTTTAATTTATAGTTTTTTTTTTTATATTATTTTATGTCTTTGTCAAAATTCAAAAGTTATTGTGACCCTTTTTACTTTTGGGTCTAGTTAATGTATGTCTTTAGGACACATATTAATCATTCATTTTGTGAAACATTTTTTGGGGAATTGAAAAGTTATCAAAAAAGTTAATAGTTTTTTCATTTTATTTATTTATAAAAAAGTCTCTTAAAATAGTTTATTAATGTATGCTCTAAGTGCACACGTTAGTAAAACCCTTTACCTTTTAGGTTATAGTGTCGTCACAACACTTCGTGTCAACCTTTTATAAAGGAAAATGCTAGGGACACAAAAAGTTCTACAATTTTTGCCACGACTCACCACATGATGTGTTATGAATGGTGAATGTTAAATGGTAGGTCCACACTTCCACTACTCACAACTCACCACATGACGTGTTGTGACAAAAGTTGTGAAATTTTATGTATACTTAGCATTACTTCTTAATAAATGGGTTATGTTAGGGGGGTTTGGTTTACCTTCAATACTTTTTTAATCTTTTATTTTAATGAAAAACTATCACATCATCCACTAACTAAATAAAATATGAAGATTAAAACTCACTGCCACGTCATTCTGCCTCAAGTTAAAACTAACTACATGTCTAGTTGAAAAAGTATTAGAGATAAGTCAAACTTATGTTAAGGTTAAGAGATTTTTGTACAATTGTTAAATGGGTCTAGTCAAGCCAGGCCAATCCAATAAATTTGGAGGCCTAAGACAATATATTCAAATGGGCTTTTTTTGTTATCAGTTAAATAATATTTAACTAGTGTTTACTGTTTAATATCATAATTTTTTTAATAAAAAAAATCCATTCTTTTTATTTTTGGAAAAATGCTAAAGTTATAGCAAAATTTTCTACAAATTAAATGTACACTTCAAAAAGATAATAAACAAATATTTTGAATGAATGATATTAGAGATATTGTACATTTTGCAAATGTATCACCAATCACAAAAAGTAATTCAAAAATGCATTTAATAGGTTGTTGAGCTTGAAGTCCACAAATTATATTAAATGTCACATCAATTTGTAAAGGCTTATGAAGTAAAATTTGTAGCATTTTTCCATCTGAATTGTTTCTTGTAATTAGTAACAGGTATATCTGTAAGACATATATATTTAAAGTTGTTTTATCCCTAGCATTACTCAATTCTTTGAAACTTTTCAAAAATAGAAAAAAAAAAATGTAAAACTTTTTTTTTTTCTATATCTCCACAAAAAAAAAAAAAAATCAATTTTTGTCGCAAAGTTTTGGAGCCTTTCTCTAGTAAGGGGCCATAGGCGATGACCTATGTGGCCTAGGCCTAGGGCCAACCCTAGAGTCGAGGTTGACCTATATGGTTAGATAAATTTACCTTGCAAAAATTATCTCATGTGTGCACTACACGGAGCAAGCCCATGTGGAGCTTATAGGAGTGGAATCCATACTCTTGTGAGAGACTCGGTTCATAAAGCGGGTAAATGAAATATTTTCTCCTTACCTTGATACAATGTGAATATAATTTATTATTATTATTTTTTTTTACACATTACACGAATACAAGTTGAAACACAAATTGCCACCCTTACTTGCACAAGTGGTATAGTTAATAAGCTTTTGGCAGCACAAGTGGTGTAGTTTATAAGCTTTTTGCCATAAACTTTGCAACCCAACTAGTACTTTTTAGTATTTCCAATAGAAGATGTTTAAGGTTCAAACCACCATCTCCTAACTATTGAATTAAAAATAATAATAATAATAATAACATCTTCTTTTCTTTTCGTGAAATATCTACAGTATAATTAGTTTTATGAAATTATGGTGCAGTATAATGTCAAAGTGGAATTTGTACTAAGAAAACGAAAAACAAATACAGCTCCGCAGTTGGCAGTTCATACCAGCGGTAAAGTCATGCATCGGACATTTATCTTTGGGGCAAAAATTGTTGGAATTTGCACTAATTGAACATAAAATCAAAAACTTCATTGCTATGAAATTTGAAATCAAAATATACAGATAAGAAATTGATAGTTGACTTATTTTTAAAGTCTGTAAATATGATTATATATACTTACCTAAGTTTTTCCAAATATTTTGCTCAATTCCAAATTAAACTGCATCAGCATGTACCTCAACACGGAATTTTTAACTCCTTTCATCCATATATATATATATATTGAAAGAACCGTATTATACCATTATAAGATAAGATAAGATTCATACCAATTTAGAGAATCAATTTTGTTGTTGAAGAGAATCAATTCCAAAGAAGCAGGATGACATGTTCATATATTCATGGCTGGAGAAAGTAACGGTTTATTCGAGAAGAAAGCTTCCAAATTCCCTTTCACATGTTCACACATTGCTGTTAATGATTCTGGCGTACGGACAGCCCTATGTGGTGACAACACAACATTATCCATGGTTAAAAGCTCTCTTGGAACATGAGGCTCATTCTCAAACACATCCAACCCAGCTCCTGCCAGCTCTCGTTGCACCAAGCACTGCACTAACTCCTTCTCATCTATTATAGGCCCGCGTCCTATATTAATGACAACTCCTTCCTTTCCCAATGCTAACATGACATCCTTATTAATCATGTGGCGTGTTTGCTCAGTTAAACCACAACATATAATTAGCACATCACTATCAGCTGCGAGTTCAAGAACATTGGAGTAATAAGGGTATGAAACAAATGGCTTCTTGTTCCTTGATGTGTACATGATTCTGCAACCAAAGGCCTGGAGCCTTTTTGCAACTTCTTGGCCAATGCTTCCTAAACCAACTATCCCAACTCGCTTGCTGCACAACTGGAATTACCAATCACTAACATTAAACAGAAATAGAGAAAGAAGCATTGTAACAAGTGATTTCAGCAATGGTGATGTTATACTCACAAGCACAACATTTTAATATTAGAACAGTTGTCATGGTGACAAATGTTAATCATAGTAACAACATGCAGAATCATTATTATTTCTTTACCTCTATTTTTAAGGCTCCATTTACATGGCAAGCTCTTATTCTTGTAAATTGTTTTCTCAAAAAATGAAATCTAATCACTATCACTGATTCCTCAGCATAAAGCATTTTCCAGTTTTTAATTTATGGTTTAAATTAAATGCAGAGCATAATTAAAATCAGATGCAGACAATATCCTATGCTATGCATGTGCCATTTCACCTGCATCTTGAGGCAATTGAATCCAGAATCTCATCCCTACAAATAACTTAACTACTTTATTTGAGTCCATTGATATGCAGAAATTCTCACGATAAGCATCAATAAAGTGGAAGCCACAACTAGCAAAAACTTAAGGGTAGCTCAAAGCCTCAAACACCATAATTTCTTATACTTTTTGTGGTGAAAGGTGAAAGATATATCAAACATTGAATCATCCAAGAAATAAATAGAAATTTATTATTACAGTTGCCAGGAGTTTTCAATGAAAATGTTTGATTTAATTTATCCCAAAAGAGAGAGAGACTCAAATTGCAGGCTTACAGCAGACTCACAAACTTTAAATGACATGACAGCAGATACATCTTTGGATTTCTATAACATTTAATCTGAACTATAAATCAAGAAAAAAAAATTTTGAACTATGAAATAGATCCATTTCAAATGGAGAGGATCCTAACACTTAAAATTGCATAATTTTCACTTCGATATAAGTTATATGTTTCAAGAGTCAAGACTACGAAAAGACAACATTCAAAAAGTGAGTCAGAATTTTTTTTCCCGTTCAAAATCAAGTATATAAAAAGTACCCTATGCCAGTCACTCTACACCTGCAATTAGTATCCCACAAAAAGTATAGTACCTAGTGATCAATACAAGATGATGAAACAGAGGTGATTACCTTAGAGCCAAGAGGAAACTCTGCTTTTGTATCCCAAAGTCCCTTCCTCACATAGCGGTCAGCAGCTGATATCTTCCTCAACACATCAATCAATAATCCTACTGCCATATCAGCTACATCTTCGGAGTACACATCCCCAGCATTGGCTATAGCGATGCCCCGCCTCTGGAACTCCGGCAAGTCGATGTGATTAAGGCCAGCACTGGTGGTTACCACAAGCTGCAGTGAGGGGATCAGCTGGAGGATATTTCTGGTGAGCGGATAGCGCCCAGGAGTGAGGAGGGCCTTGACTGATTGTGCATGGATGCTCAAGAATTGGTCTAGAGGAAGTGGTGACTCCCATGCTTTCAACAATTGGAAGTCATTCAAGAACTGGTCTCCATATAATTTCATGATTGGCGGCGGTTCAAGGACTAGGACTTGTGAGAGCTCTTTTGACCGGTGGTCCTGATTTCCTAGATGATTAGGAGTTGCCATTGCTATTTTGGGAATTCTAAGATCTGGGATTGAAGGAAGATGAGAGTAAGCTCCAAGTTAATTTTTAAAGTGCAAAGTCAATAGGCTCTCCGCATTTTATTTATTTATATTTTTGCTCCAAGATTCTATCTTGACAGATTAATTTATGGGAGGCACAGATAGCCTCCACGTCATATTCTTTGGCATGATAGAGCACTAATAACAGCGTCGCTAAAAATGCTAAAAAGATATCCTTGGCACCACTATATACTAAAAATAGTGTTGCGGCAATAAAGGTATAGTTATAATTTTTACCTATATGGCTATGCACGGTAGCCAAATAGGTAAAAATTATAACTATATCTTTAGTATATAATGGTGCTAAAAATAATTTTTTAGCTGAGAGCTAAAAATAACTTTTTAGTTGAGATATTTTTTTATTCTCTACCTCATTAAAATACTATTTTTTTTGTTAATTTTTTTTTTCTATTCTTTTTATCCAACTGTGTCTATCACTCTCCTCTCACTCTAAACTCTCTTTGAACTCTATAACCCCTCTCTCAACTCCCTCTGAACTCTCACCTCTCTGTCTCAACATCTCCGACCCACACCTCCGCCGACCTCAACGTCACCAGCCCAAGCCAACCCAAGCCCCAAGCCGCCGATCCACGCCTCCGACCCATGCCTCCGCCCAGTCCTTCATCTTAACACTCACCCAACGCCGACAAGCCTGGGTTTCTCTGGATTTCATCGTCAATCCAAGCTCTGGGTTTCATCGTTAAAGCTGTCGCTGCCTTCCTCAGCCCATTGCTTTGGTTTTTCGTCAATCCAAGCTTTGGGGTTTTTTTTTTTTTTTTTTTTTTTTGTTGCATTGTGTGAATTTGATTTGTGCTGAGTGAGATCAATGGGAAATTGCTACTGTTGTTGCTGTGTGCAATGTGTTGTAGGTAGTTCATGATGAAATGGTTTCATTTTGGGTGTTGATTTACTTTTTCCAATGACGAATTGTTTGTTTGATTTGCAATTGTGGCGAACAAACTTGATTCGTGAATTCAAGTATCTGTTTGATGAGTATCAGTGTGTGTCAGAGTGATTACTTGGTGAATCTTCTTAGTGTTTTTTTAATTTTTAATGAGAAATTGTTTATTTGATTCATAATTGTGGCGAACAAACTTGATTCGTGAATTCAAGCATCTGCTTGATGAATATTTGATTGGTGAATCTTTGGAATTAATTTATAAGGAATTGATTTTTTGATTTTGAAATTCTTACAAACAAACTTGAATAATGAATTCTAGTTTTAATGAGAAATTGTTAGTTTGGTTTGAGATGCTCAAAAATGAATTTCTTGTTTTCTTTATCAGTGGGATTAAGCTATATGTCAAATTAAGTATTTATGCATCAAACCGCCGCGGTGGGGGTGGCGGTAGTGGCAGCGATAATGGTTGCGGTGGTTGTGATGGTTGTTTATCGTAATGGATATATTATTTTATTGTAGTGGATATATTACTTTTTGTGGTGCCAAATAGCTAAATTTTTAGCTCCACTTCTGGAGATGCTCATATGAGTTTCCCTTTTCTTATGCTTTAAGCTTTTATCTACTTTCTCTTCAACTAACATTCTTCTCTTCACCTAACCACAATAGGAAGCGCCATGTGGTAACCACTTCCTATATATTCTCGTAACGTTTATAATATTTTTATAACAAATTTTAGGTGACAAACGATTAGTGGTAGGTAAACAAAGTGATGTCAATAGTGGATCTAAATTAGGGATGGAGCTATTGTTGGACCTAGAGGGGCAGCCCCCCTCCCCCCCCCCCCCCCCCCCCCAAAATTTTTTTTAAAAAAAAATAGTATATATATAATATATTATTTTTAGCAATTTGTTTCAATAAAATTAAACTTTGCCCCCTTAATATTTTTAAATGCTATAAAAAAATATTAGCCCAACAACAAAAATTAAGCCCAAACAACACTCCAAAACAAACACAAGCAAAAAAATAAAATAAAATAAATAAATAATCAAAGCCGGTTCTAATTAGATATCTACCTAGCGTAGGAGTAGGAAACACCCAATTTACCTCACACATATAATAAAAAGGGAAAAAGAAGGGGATTTCTAAGCCATTCAAAAAAAATAATAATAATAATAATAAAAAAAAGGAAAGCATAACTAACTTACGGCTGAACACAGAGGAGAGGAATTCAGCAGCCAGCGACAGAAGCAAAGGTATTCCTCTCATCTCATATTAAATTCTTGTTTGAGATGACTTACTTTTAATAATGTGCTAACACTTGACACTGTTGTGACTTGTAAAGAAAACTTAAAAGAGAGCACAGAGCAACTAAGCAAAAGCAGGGATGCTGAGAGCCTGGGACGGAGAGATTCAAAGACATAATGAACTAGAGAGAAAGAGTTAAAGAGAGAGGTAAAAATCTGACACATCTTTGTCCTTAGCCCATAATTTATAGAGCATTGCTAGTGCCACAACTCGCCCTGTGGCGAGTTGTGGTTGGTGGAGGAATGATGGTGGGTTCATGTAGGGACACCCCTCCACCAACCACAATTCGCCAAATGGATGAGTTGTGGCATAAGTTGTGCCACCAAAATTATCCTAATTTATAAACTTTTATAAATTAAAAAGTTGTTATCTGACAAACACAACACCACACGCAATAGTCAACTCTTATTGCTTTGATGTTTTGTAATTATTATTATTATTATTATTTTTGTAGTTTTGTCTTTAGCAATAGCCTGTGATGTTTTGTGATATTTTTTGTAGTTTTGTCTTTAGTGTTTTTGTCTATTAGTTAGTATCTTTTAAAATATTAAAGTTGAGTAAATAATTAAAGAGATTATTTGCAACTTTAAAATTTATTGCTTAGTTGTTGAATGTTTGTGTGCATAGTGTTTGTCTATTGTGTGTAATGATTGTAGATTACTGACTATATAATAACATAATAATTTCAAATTATATTTTATTTGTAGATTATGAAAAAGTCAACTACCATATTTGATTTGTTCAAAAGAAAATTTTCAAATGATTTAGAAGCTAATACTAGTGGTGCAACATTGTCAACCACTAATGTTGAGGGAAATCCTGATGTCCCAATTAAGGAAAATCTCGACGTCCCAATTGAGGAAAATCCTGATGAACTTGTTGAGGAAAATCTTGATGTCCCTATTGAGGAAAATTCTTAAACAAAATTTCAAAAGGTTGATATGAGTTCGTTGCAATTAGAATGTGATCCTAGATTGCGTAGACAAATATATGCTTATCATGTTGATCAACGAGATGAGATCCGGCGACGTTACATTAAGTTGGGTCCATACCAGCCTCATTGTAAAAAATTTAAAAAATCTGAGAAGAGTCGAAGCTTTCAAGGTTCTTGGTATGAAGATGATTGTTTTAAGTCATGGCTTGAATATTCTCCTAAAAAATATGCCGCTTTTTGTCTACCATGCTTTCTCTTTCATAAGCCAACTGGGCATGACGGACAAAATGCATTCACAATTAATGGATTTAAGAGTTGGAAGAAAGTTAGAAATGGTGAAAGTTGTTCTTTTAGTCTTCATATGCGGAAAGATCTTAACTCCACTCATAGATTTTCCCATAAAGCGTGTCAAGATTTGATGAACCAGTCTCAACACATAGACAGGGTAATGGGCAATTTCACTTCAGAACAAATTGCAAATAATTGACTACGATTGAAGGCTTCAATTGATGTTGTTCGACATCTTGCCTTGCAAGCTATTGCTTTTAAAGGTCAAGATGAAAGTTCTACTTCAACCAATCGGGGAAACTTTCTTACAACATTGGATTTGATGGTAGGCTATAATAATAATGTTGTTGAAATAATGGCAAAAGCTCCAAAAAATGCCACTTACACATCACCCCAAATTCAAAAAGGAATGGCGTAAATGCACTTTTTTCCATTTTAAAGGTCAAGATGAAAGCTCTACTTCAACCAATCGGGGAAACTTTCTTATGACATTGGATTTGATGGTGGGCTATAATAAAAATGTTGTTGAAATAATGGCAAAAGCTCCAAAAAATGCCACTTACAAATCACCTCAGATTCAAAAAGAAATGGCGTAAATGCACTTTTAGTCCCTACATTTTGACTTTTTTCCATTTTGGTCCCTACATTTTAATTTTACTACTTTTAATCCCTAAACCAATTAGTGAGTGTTATATCAATCCTTGCCATCAGCCAACTAATAGAAAAAGCTGACGTGGCTGATAGCACTATTAAAATAATAATAATAAATTTGATTTTGGCATTAAAAAATGCCACATCAGCATCTAATTAAAAAAATTAATTTATTAATTTTAACTAAATAAAAAAAATTAAAAACAAAAAATCACGTGAATTGAGATTTAAGAGTGCCTTGAACAATAACAATAAGAACACAAATCCAGATTTAAGAACAAGAAGAAAATTTTCCTTTATTTGACATTTTCTCTTTTTTTTTTTTTATTATTAGAAAACAAACCAACACAAACACAAATCCAGTGAGAACACAAACACAAACACAAATGCAGACAAATCTAGCAAGAACACAAACACAAGTCCAAGAAGAATACAAACACAAACCCATCAATCCATCTTCAGCAAAACGAGCAACAACCCAATTCGCTTACCTCCATCAACACAAACTCCTAGTACAAACAAGCTCAAATGAAAAGAACCCAATAACAAAAGCCAAATCCTAAACCAAAGATATGGGTAATCGATTCTAGTGGAAGCAAAATCGAGAGGCTGAAGTGCTGAACCAGAGAAACCGAACACAAAACCCACCACAAAAACTAGATTCGAAACCACCAAATCATAGATTTGAACAACCAAACCCAAATCCCAGATCCGAAACTCGTCAGCAACCTCCCCTATAACTCTTAAGTTCCCTCCCCTCTCTCACCAAATCTGCCACGTTGCAAACCGAGACGTCTCGCCCTAAAGACGGCGAAGACGGCTTGGTAGAGAGGATCGTCAGCGACAGTGTCAAAGGAGAATGGTGCGGGTTCACCACCGATCTGCTTCAAATCACCGCCGATCTTAGCCCCTCTCCCTTTAAACCCAAATCCAAACCACCGCCGACCTCAGCCCCTCTCTTTCTACCTAAATCCAAACCACCACATTTCAGCCTCTCTTTCTCTAAACCCAGATTAAAGCCATATCCCAAAAACTACAACCTAAACTTAAAGAGAAAAATAAATGAGAGAAAGCAAAGAGAGAGAGAGCGGAGTTTGAGTGTTTGACTCGAGAGAGAGATAGGAAAATGAAAATGAGTTTGAGTTTTGTGTTTATTGATGATGTTGTGTTTGTGTTCTTACTGGATTTGTGTTTGTGTTCTTGCTTAATCTTGTGTTTGTTTTCTAAGAAAAAAAAAAGTCAAATAAAGGAAAATTTTCTTCTTGTTCTTAAATCTGGATTTGTGTTCTTATTGTTCTTGTTCAAGGCACTCTTAAATCTCAATTCACGTGATTTTTTGTCTTTAATTTTGTTTTTATTTTTTTTTTGTTTAATTAAAATTAATAAATTATTTTTTTTTCTAATTTAGATGCTAATGTGGCATTTTTTAATGCCAAAATAAATTTTATTATTGTTTTAATAGTGTCGTCAGCCACGTCAATTTTTTCTGTTAGTTGGCTGACGACAAGGACTGATATGACACGCGCTAATTGGTTTAGAGACTAAAAGTGGTAAATTAAAATGTAGGGACCAAAATTGAAAAAAAGTTAAAATGTAGGGACTAAAAGTGTGTTTACACCAAAAGAAATTCTACATGTTATTTCAACCAAAGTGAAGAAGGCAATTAGGGAAGAAATTGGTGATGCAAAATTTTGCATATTGGTTGATAAAGCTCGTGATGAGTCCATGAAAGTGCAAATGGCTGTGGTTTTAAGATATGTTAATACAGATGGCTTTATGCGAGAACGATTTTATGGGATTGTTCATGTTGTTGACACTGCAGCAGTGACCCTTAAAAAGGATATATATTATTTATTCTCTAATCATTGCTTAGATATCCAAAACATTCGAGGGCAAGGATATGATGGTGCAAGCAACATGCGGGGTGAGTGGAATGGATTACAAGCTTCGATTTTGAATGATTGTCCATATGCTTACTACATTCATTGTTTTGTACATCGCTTACAATTGGCATTAATAGGAGCATCAAAAGCAATTGTCCCTCTTAATAGATTTTCACTAAATTGATTTTGGTTATCAATAATATTCATGCTTCATGCAAAAGTATTGAGCAATTAAAAATTGCTCAAGCTTCTGACATTGCATATTTGATTGATATTAAAGAGCTTGAGATTGGGAAAGGACTTAATCAGATGGTCACTTTACAGCAACATGAAGATACTCGTTGGGGTTCGCATTATAAATCGGTTTCTAACTTGATAAAGTTTTTTAGTCCAACAAGTGAAGTTCTACTGAAAATCATGGATGAAGGAAATTCTTCACAAAAAGTAGAAGCAGAGTCCGCTTATGAGGTATGAATTTCATTTGAATTTGCCTTCATCTTGCATTTTGTTAATGAAATTATGAGGATCACTGATAAACTTTGTCAAGTTTTGCAAAACCAATCACAAGACATTTTAAATGCTACGCATTTAGTTTCATCCACTAAAAAACTTATTCAACAATATAGAGATGAGAAATGGGATGCCTTACTAGCTACTGTGATATCATTTTGTAAGGAACGTGGCATAGATGTCCCTGGTATGAATGCTCGTTACGTTGCAAGATTTGGTCGATCTCGTCATCAATAAGAGGACTTTAGAAATGAGCATTATTACAAAGTAGATATTTTTAATGCAGGAATAGATTCTCAATTATAGGAACTAAATAACCGGTTTTGTGAGCATGCCATGGAGTTCCTTACGCTTAGCTTAGCTCTAGACCCTTGAGAGGCATATGAATCTTTTTGAGTCAGTGATATTTGTTCATTGGTAGATAATTTTTATCCAATAGACTCCACAGATGATGAAAAGAATGATTTGAAAAAGGATCTTGATCTTTATAAGTATGATGCAGTTCAATATTCAAGGTTCAAGAATTTGAAAAATATTTCTGAATTGTGCCAATGGATGGTGAGAAATAAAAAATCAAAATACTATCCGCTTATTTATAGAGTGGTCAAGCTTGTGCTTACTCTTCCCATTTCTACTGCAACTACAGAGCAAGCATGTTCAGCTATGAATGTCATCAAATCTGACGTTCGCAACTTTGATTAGGACTCCCTTTTTAACCAATGCCAACATGACTTCCTTGTTAATCATGTGGCGGGTTTGATCATTTAATTCACAACAAATGGCAAGGGCATCACTGTTAGCTGCAAGCTCAACAACATTGGAATAGAAAGGGTATGAAACAAATGGTTTTTCCTTCCTTGAGTTGTACAAAATTATATACCCAAATGCCTCAAGCCTTTTGGCAACATCTAAGCCAATGCTTCGCAGTCCAACAATCCCAACTCGCTTGCCTCCCAACTGGAATCATCAATTATATCATTAAACATTAGATTATATAATTAAAAGGAATCATATAACCATTAATAAGTTGTTAATTTTTACAGATTTGTAAGTGCTAAAAAAAATTTATAAATAATTGCTTCAACTTTCAACATGCGCAGCAAATTATGATTTTGTAGCCTCCAATATATATCTCTTTCCAAACCCAACACTCAAAAAATAATTTTTAATTTTACTTTTTCATAATTCAATAATTACAATAATATGGGATTTAAACCCTCAAGTAGTTATAAGTAACGCTTTTGGCCCAAAAAATAAATTTAGAATTACAATAGAAATATTTCAAATTTTACCACGTAAATTTTATAGACAATAATCTCACTAATAGTAAAAAAGTAATTTAACATTTATTTGTACTACCAATCATCATAATTTGTAGGAAGTCAAACAATTTTCATAAGATAAATCAATCGTGTAGAGAATAAAAGTAAAGATACTTATAAAAATAAAAAGAGTAAAAAGAAAGATGACCTTGGAACCAAGAGGATAATCGCCTGTGCTAGCCCAAAGGCGTTGCTTAACATACCGATCGGCAGCCGAAATCTTTCTAAGCAAATCAATCAACAAGCCCACGGCCACATCGTCAGAATTCAAGTTCCCAGCATTAGCTACACGGATTCCACGGCTGCGGCACTCGTCCAAGTCAATGTGATTGAGGCCTGCGCTGGGTGTGATGATGAGGCGCAGCGAGGGAAGCAAACAGAGGACACAAGCGGTGATTGGGTAGCTGACGGTGGAGAGCATGGCTTGGACTGAGTTTGCATGGGTGGTCAAGAACTGGTCTAGAGGAAGTGGCGACTCCCATGCTTTCAAGAATTGGAACTTGTGGGAGTATTGAGATTGGAAGTTTGAGAAGGATAGAGGTGGACGGATGACCAATACTTGGGGTAAGTCTTGATGTTGGTGATGAAGATGAGCATGAGCATGAGCATGAACATCATCACTGCCATATGTATGTATTTTTGTAGGATTTTGATCCTCTGTAGTCTGTGGGATTGATCTTGATCTTGCCTAATTTATATTTGGCAAAAACCACATTTTAGTCTCAACATTTTTACCTTTTTCCATTTTGGTCCCTAACTTTTTTTTCTACCGATTTTAGTCCCTATCCTGGAAAACGCGTTTCGTTGTTGTCCATGCCGTTACATCATTGACAGAATTTGCTGTGCTGGCAAACGGCAAAAGTGAAATATAATAAAATAATGCCACATGGCTTTCCTGCTCTTCTCAGTTAGTCCCATCCCGCCTATAAGAGATCACGTGCCCCTTACGTGATGTTAGAAACTTATAATCAGCTCAGCTCCTCAAACATTCAGAATCTAACCCTTGTATCAAAAAAAAAAAAAAAAAAAAAAAGAATCTAACCCTCTCCTCGCCATAAACGAACTCAGCTTCAACTCCACGAACTCAGCTTCAGCTCCTTACTCACAATCATGGAATCAAGCTCGATGTCATCGAGTGGAAGCTTAAGGAAAAGGGGCCCAACCTAATGCTTTTGCTCTGAGAAACCCGTTTTGGTTGTTTCGTGGACACCTGACAACCCTGGCAAAAGGTTCTACGGGTGTTCAAATTACTAGGTAAATTAGTATTTGTATAATACACTATCTGGGTAAGGTTCTTTTAAATTTCTATTGATTTTCTAGGTGGGGAAAAAAATAGAGTGAGGGTTTTCTTTAAGCATAAAAAGGGGTTTTCTTTAACTCATTATAAGGGGTAAGCAAATCTGTTCAATTTTTATCCCAGCTAATTAAACTTGAAAAAATTTAAAGCAATTGAGTCTAATTCTCTTTGAATGTTTTAGGAAGCTTTTTTGTTTTCTAAATGAAATGTCGTAGGAAACTTTGGTTCTGTATGATTTGTAAGATTACAAATCCAGTAAAAATTTACATTAGTAGCATAAATATGATTAGGAGCTGACTGATCAAAAAAAGAAAATAAAGAGGGATTGGCTGGGTTGGATTCTGTTATTGGGTTCTTATTTTATAGCTATTTTCTTTAGTGGGTCTTTTTTAGTTTCAAGGATTTTAGTATTTTGCTAATACAAGTGTTGGATTGGCTGTGACCATCTTTTGTTAATACTTTTAGGATTTTAGTATTTTGTTGTTTTTCATGATTTTGGTTGAATATATAATGGGTTTTATCTGGCTCCTGGGTGTCAGGTTGGACGCAAGTGTAAATTTTTTCAATGGCGTGATGATGAAATCTACGAGCATGGCAAGGTATAGATTCCGGAGCAGAGGCAACGGATTTTAACCCTTGAAGCTGACATTGCAAGCTACAGGAAAAGAGAGAAGAGGCTGGTCATCTGCCTGGGGCTGTCTCTAGTTATAAGTGGGATGCTACTTTGCTTCATGCTTCTTTTGGTTGGCCAAATAGGTGGGGGGAAGATTAGGTGGGTAGGTATTAGTGTAAAAAGGCCATAATTTTGGTATATTTTGTTAGGTTTTGGCAGAAGTTTTGTGTTGGTATGTGTTGGCCTGAATTTGTGTTGGTATGTATTAGTGGGAAAAGGCCTGTATTTTGGTGTAATTCTCTCTGTAATCCGAGACTTTAGCAATGGATCATCACTTTTTAATTAATATATGACTTGTATACCAATTTATTGCTTGTATACCAATACAGTGCAGGCTTCATACTCTGCATAAGAAGCTGAAAACCAAAAAAATAGAGCCATATCTGATAGACCAAATAAACAGTGCAGGCTTCATACTCTGCATAAGAAGCTGAAAACCAAAAAAATAGAGCCATATCTAATAGACCAAATAAACAGTGCAGGCTTCATGATTTCAATCTTCAAGAACTTTTATATATGATTTGGCATATAAAGAAAAAGGAAAGGGTCAACTCATAAAGTTTATAATATTGAATGCCTAATATGTATCAAAGAATTGCAAATACAATTGGAATGAAGAACACTTTGGTAGTTTATTCATTTCTCATATACCCTATACAATGCCATATATCCCATACACTGATCACACATAATCCCATATATCCCATACACTGATCATTAATTAACTAATTTCTTAACACTTCTTAACACTGATCACACACAATCCCATGTCCCATATATCCCATACAATCCACACAAAAAAAAAGTTCATCTGATTTACAGAAACATATCAACTTTGGCTGTCAATATATAGCACAAAAAGGTCCAGCTTCAGCTTGCTATCTTCCAGTAGATCTCATTGCTGCCTTATACCTTGCTGCATTCCTAGATGCATTCAAGGTCTCAGTGGTGACTGCACTTCTCTTCCTTTGTCTTTATGGTCTTGGATTGGACTGGTTATCAGCCTGGTTATTAGTTGTGGTCACATCATTAGTAGACCTTGGTTGAGCATTGGAGCCTGGATGTGCACTGCCTACAGCTGGGCTGTTTGCATAACCATCCTTGGCTGCCTACAAGCACAAGCACAATAGCAATTAATAAGCTGCCAACTGAAAAACAAAACAACACATGCATCTAAGTCAAAGTAGTATACTTACCCTCCTAGTGGTCCTGCTGGTCCTGCTGACTTGGGATGCACTTCCAGGCAGGGGGGAGTTCCTTCCTACTTCTCCCTTGCAGCTCCTCCGGTTGTGGCCTAATTTCCCACATGTCTTGCACTGTTTTGAGATGCCTACACCTCTATTTTTTCTGTGACTTCTACGTTCATCAGGCTCCAGTGCCCTCTTTTTCTTAGGCCGGCCAGGAGGTCTCCTCTTGATAGTTGGCTGCACAGGTGGCAGTCCACTAGGTCTCCATATATTCTGGCCATTGATGGGTTCTATAATGGGGTCATAGCAATCAATGTAGGTAGTCCTTTTATAGCAAGCATTGAGATACTTTTCAGCATCATCCCTGTTGAAAAAAATACAGGAAATGGCATGGCAACATGATATGCCAGTTATGTCCCACTTCCTACAGCTGCAGCTCTTCTTTTTTAAATCCACAGTGAAACTCTCTAGCCCATTCTTGATTTCAAACTTGGTATGACCAGCCCAACATGCTAGCCACTTGCTGCATGCCAACTTCTTCTTGTATAATCTCTTCCTTATCTTGGGACACAACTCAGATTCCACCTTCATAATCATTTGTCTATTTGCTTGAAATCTAGTCATCAAATATAGCCTAATACACTCAAGCTGCAAGCACACATAGAGAAAGGGAGAATTAATCATTACGTAATACACACAGGTCTATGGATCATAAGAGAAAGTGTTGAATCTGAGCAGATTGCTTACCATGGTGATTATAGGTTTGCTCCTGAACTTAAGTATCCTATTGTTGAAGCTTTCACACATGTTGTTCAGGACTGTGTCACTCTGGCCATCACTTTTGAACATGCTCCTAGCCCAGATAGTTGTTGAGTGAGACTGCAGCCATTTGAATGCATCTTCATCAACTTTCTTTAGCTCATTCATTGCCCTCTCCCATGCTTGCTTATAGGTAGCCTTAGCTGCTTTCCAAAAAAGGTCTCTAATAAGGACACCAGGATAATTCTTCCTCAAGTTATTGTATAAGTGTTTGCAGCAGATCCTATGCTCGTACTGTGGCCAATTGTCAACAAAGGCATTCACCAACCCCTACAAAGCAATAAATATTGATTCAACAAGCAATAAATATTAAGAAACTAGACCTTCTGCTGATCAAATATGAACACCCATCTATTGTCATCTCCTATGTCAGTAAGTAATAAATTAAGAAACCAGGTCCAAGAGTCTTTGATTTCAGCCTCGACTACTGCATATGCGAAGGGGAAGTACTCGTCATTGGGATCTCTACCAACAGCATACATTAGCTGACCACCTGATTTGGTCTTCAGATGGCATGCATCTAGACCAATGATTGGCCTGCACCCTGCCAAGAAGCCCTTCTTGCAACCCTCCAGGCATATGTAGAGTCTTTCAAAATATGGTAGCCTAGTTGCCAAGTCATGCTCAGCTGCCAAATCACCATCATTATAAGTATGCACTTTCATCACTACTGTGCTCCCAGGACTATACCTTCTTAACTCATCACAGTACTCCCACAGCTGGTTGAACTGTGCAATGTGGACCCCATCAACTCTCTCTTGAGCTTTCTCTCTAGCCCTACTTGCCTTGCCTGCACTTATGCCAATCATATACTTCTCATGCACATCCTCTTGAATGTCCTTGAGCCTTATGTCAGGCTGTCTCCTAACCCTCTTCATTAACTTCTTCCCAATGTATGATGTTGTGAACCTTGGATTTCTATAACTTCTGCTGCATGTGTGTTCCATGTTCATTTTTTTCAATCTAAAACTCTTCTCCCTTGGCACCATTGCAAGGTAGGCAACAAACCTGCACCCTGGTTGGCATTGGGCTCTCACTCTCACCAAGTCATTTTTCACAAATTTTATACCCCACCCACCATGGACTGCATAATCAGTGATAGCATCTTTAAATTGTTTAGGTGAGAGGAACAACATATCTTTCTCAAACCTAAGGTTCTCAGCTTTGGCTATTGGCCTAAAGATTGGGAATTTCCTTCTAATAGAATTGTCAACCTGAGCAATAGGGGTTTCACCATCACTTGAATCATAACCCTCTTCATTGCTTGATGAACTCTCATCAAGCCTAAGCAGCTCCTCACTCTCATAGTCAGAATTCATGACACCATCACCCATTTATCTTGGTTCAACCTCACCATCTTCAGCTTCATTGTCTCAACTATCAGCACTATCTTCACCAATGTCCATTGGTTGCATTTGTGGCTTTTCTTCTAAGTCACTCCCCTCAGCCTCACTACTTTCCTCAACTTGGTCATCAACAACTGGTGCTTTGCCAGCCCTCCTAGCCCAAGCCTGCTCAACATCTACCTCATGTGGCTCACTATGGTCAACATTAGTAGTTTCAGCATTATCATAGCCTCCAAATTGTGAAAAATCAGGTTTGTACTCTTCATCAAGATTATCATGTGGCTCACCATGGTCAACATTATTTTTTTCATCATTATCATGCTCTCCAAATTGTGAAAAATCAGGTCTATACACTCCATCATCGTCCTCATTAACATTAAAATATTCATACTAAGCATACTCATAAAAGTGATCACTCTGAAACTCACTGTCACTGCTAACACAATAAACCACATCTTCATTTTGTTGATCACCGCCAAAAACCTCTAAGGCATTTACCCCTTCTGGTTCACTACCAGGCGATCTAACAGCTAAAGGCTCTAAATCCTCCATTGGTAGCTCAACTGGTTCATTCACTGGATGCTCCACAAAGACATGAATGTCCCCATATCCCTTCACCAAGTCAGTCATGAACATAGCAGCATCATCATCAACCACCTCATGGAAATGTGCCTGCTCTAGGTTCACACCAGGCATTTTAAACCATAGCTTATCCACTGCAGTGTACCCAAAATCCCTACAGATACTCTCTATCTCAACTTTTGACCATTTATCTGGGTCACAGTTATCCACTTTATCAACTGTCCCTCCTACATAAGATTGAGGGTCCCCCATAAAATGCCCACCATGGTGGACATGCAGAGTAAAACACTCGTCCATCCTGCATGCAAGTCACAAAATAAAAAACAGAATGAAAACAGATATCCACTTTCTGAAATTAATAATACTTTGTTAGGCTAATAAACTAAAAAACAAATTAAAAAACAAACAATACACACAAAGGGAACATATGGACCCAACTAGACAAAGTGACACACAATACAGACAAACAATGCAAATACCAACTGTGGGGCCAGTTGCCCAAAAAGATAACAGAGAATTCATAGGAAGTGGGCTTGTGGCCTAACGGCCCAGTCCGAAGACATTTACATATCCGAGGATGGTTAAAGAGAATTATTTTGAGAGTAGTATAAGACAGAGAGATGTACGTCGTGTATAGCGGCCCAAATCGCATCCGAGGAAGATATCCGCCTCTGATACCAAGGTCCGAGGTGGATGTAACTATTTTAGTATTCAAGGTACTTCATCAAGTTGCATATGAGCTAAAAGGTGAATATGGAACAAAGGAGAAACCAGAAAAGATAGCAAATATCTTCTAAAGCTGCTACTTGCACATTAAATGCTTCCCAGCTAACTCTCTGGTCGCATTAATGTGGAGGTGATACCTGAACAGTAACCAAGCAGCCTTATGGCGACTGAGCAAAGGTTCTAGGAAGTGCTGGATGGGACAGAAAGAAACTCACAAATTAAAACCTACACATGTACGGCGAGAATGAAGGAAGAAGGCAGTATATAACAGGAAAATAGGTGACATTAAAAAAGGACTTTTGAAAAAAGGAGGAGAAAAAAGACGAGAGCATCCATTAAGATATCCCCTGAAACCTAGCTGAGAAGGGAGATTATTGAAACTAGTTTGAAGCTTCCTTCATTGTAGAGTGATCATGTCTTTTTTCTATTAACTGGGCTTAGCTCTTACACCCACTCTCTAGAAATTTTATTATTTGGGCTTGAATCCATTCCCTCTTTTGGGTCTAACCCAATTTGAGTCCTTACAATTAGCACCCTCTGTAAGGAGAGCTTGATCCATTTGTAGAGAAAGACAAGTGCAAAGTTTGTGATGGAAGAGGGAGCACCACAGCACCTAGTGGCGGGCCCACTGCAGGTGGATGTTAATCCACATCAGGCAGAGTCTAGAGGCTCTCAGCATGGTAATCCGTTGGTAATCCATAAACAAAGAGGCGATCGTGAGGGAAGTGCACGAACAACCCACCCTGATAGAAGTCATTCTCATGGGAAAAGCCATGTCTCCCACGAAAAGAACGACAGAGGCATTGTAACAACCCCGCCCCAACTGTGTAGATATTGTCCGCTTTGGGTCCCATACCCCTCACGGTTTTGTTCTTCCCCAGGTTGCGCTGGGGAAAAGGCCTCTGCACATTGAAGGGAGGTCATTCCTTATAAACACATTCTCATATGCTTCCCTAGGCGATGTGGGATTCCATGGAATGCAAGACCCCTCTTTTTGGGTCACTACAATCCACCCCCCTTACGAGCACACGCGTCCTCGCGTGTGGGACCCACACTTCCGGCTAGGGTATGGCTCTGATACCATCTGTAACAACCCCGCCCCAACTGTGTAGATATTGTCCGCTTTGGGTTCCATACCCCTCACGGTTTTGTTCTTCCCCAGGTTGCGCTGGGGAAAAGGCCTCTGCACATTGAAGGGAGGTCATTCCTTATAAACACATTCTCATATGCTTCCCTAGGCGATGTGGGATTCCATGAAATGCAAGACCCCTCTTTTTGGGTCACTACAGGCATGCAGCAAGAGATTAATAGATTAAAAAGGGAATTACGGCACGAGCGACGAAAGCGTGTGGCTCACAACTCCGAGGACTCTTCTGAGGAATCAAATGCCACCAGTTATAGACGGAGGTCAAGAACTCCGCCCAGTGAGTCTTTTTCGTATGGTGAGGAGCACCACCGCGAACAAAAACATGAGAGTCCACCTCGCCAGGGCCTAGGGAACGATGCTCTAAACAAAGCGTTGAGTCAAGTTTCTAAGTCGCCCTTCACGCGACTCATTAAGGATGCAAATCTTCTTCGGCGGTTCCATCAACATATGTTCACCATTTATAACGCTCAAACAGATCCAGTGGAACATTTTAGTCATTTCAATCAGAGGATGGCCATTCATACTAAGGACGAGGCCCTGATGTGCAAGGTTTTTCCCTCAAGCCTAGGTCTAATGGCGATGAGGTGGTTCAACGGTCTGAAAGCGAATACTATTGACTCTTTTGAGAAGCTCATCCAAGCTTTTGGTGCTCACTTTATTACCTGTAAGAGGGTTGTTCAGCCCTTGGGATCGTTATTATCCATGTCTATGCGAGAAGAGAAAACCCTGAAAGCCTACTCTGATAGATATTGGGAAATGTTCAACGAAGTAGATGGAGCCAATGATGATGTGGCCATTAATACCTTCAAGGAGGGACTTCCGACCGAACATGATCTGAGGAGTTCCCTAACTGGTAAACCTGTTACTAGCATGCGACAGCTTATGGACCGAATTGACAAGTATAGAAGAGTTGAGGAGGATCAAATACGGGGTAGAGGAAAGTCCAAGGTAATCCCTTAGGAGAGGAGGGATTTCAGATCGGACCGATATAACAACAATCGTCCTCGGAGAGACTTTGGAGGGCAATCAGGACCTGCCAACTCTCAGGCGGTTAATGTCGTGTTCCGAGAACCAGTACAGCGAGTTTTAGAGAAGATAAAAAGCGAGCCTTTCTTCAGACTGCCCAATAGAATGGCAGGGGATCCTACGAAGCGTAATCAAAACCTGTACTGTCAATACCATTAAGACCATGGACACATTACTGAAGATTGCAGAAACCTATGGGACCACTTGGAGCAGCTGGTCCGAGAAGGAAAGTTGACCCACCTTCTGCACCATTCCAGTGGCAGAGGAAGTCAGACAAGGTCGACATTTCGAGGAGATGCCTCTTCAGGAGCCCCCTTGGGCATAATAAATGTTATATTTGCTGCCCCAGGAAGAACAGGGTCTTGTCCCTCCAGGATATTGTCTGTGTCTCATTGTTCGGATAGGGGCTCTAGTTCAATGTCGAAGAAAGCAAAACTGAGCACCTCACTGGTTTTGGGCTTTTCAGATGAGGACAAGAGAGGAACCATTCAACCGCATGATGATGCCTTGGTAGTTACGCTTAGGATTGGAGGGTATGATGTGAGAAAGGTGATGGTTGATAAGAGGAGCGCAGCCGAGGTGATGTATCCTGACCTATACAGAGGGTTGAATTTGACACCCCAAGACCTAACAGCTTATAGCTACCCGTTGGTGAGTTTTGAGGGTAGATCGGTCATTCCGATGGGTATGATTAGATTATTGGTGCAGGCAGGTTCAGGTGTGGTGGAGGTGGATTTTATTGTGGTAGACATTTTTTCTCCATATACGGCGATTTTGGGTAGGCCCTGGTTGCATACCCTGGGGGCTGTTTCTTCCACTCTTCATCAGAAGGTGAAATACCCATCAGGAGGCCAAGTTTTAGAAATATTGGGAAATCAAGCCATGGCAAGGCAGTGCATGATAGCGGCTATTCAACATCGGCCAGAGATAGGTACATTGGCCACGGCCGAGGATGACTTGTAGCAATCAAAGAATCTAGGAACCCCCTTCAGCACAACCGCCGAGGAAGCCGAGTGTGAGGAGTTGGAGAGGGTGAATGTTGGTGATGACCCAGATAAGTACTTTCAGGTTGGAGCACTGTTACCTTCGCTGGAGAAAGAGTAATTGGTTGAGGTCCTAAGAAGAAATGTCGATGTGTTTGCATGGAATGCCTATGAATCCCCAGGGGTTGATCCAGATTTCATCTGTCATCATTTGAATGTCAATCCCTCCGTTATTCCGAAGAAACAGCCATCTCGGTATCCGTCCAAAATACATGCCGAGGCTATCAAAGACGAGGTGACCAAGCTCAAGCAGGCAGGGGCTATCAAAGAAGTGTTTTACCCTCAGTGGTTGGCAAATACAGTTGTAGTGAAGAAGAAAAATGAAAAATGGTGCGTATGCGTTGATTTCACAGATCTTAATAGAGCCTGCCCAAAGGATCCTTTCCCTATGCCCCGTATAGATCAATTGGTGATGCAACGGTAGGTCATCCTCGGATGAGCTTTCTAGATGCCTTTCAGGGCTATCACCAGATCCCACTGGCACTGGATGATCAGGAGAAGACCGCTTTTCTCACTCCCACTGGAAATTATCATTATAAGGTAATGCCTTTTGGCTTGAAGAACACAGGGTCAACTTACCAGCGGATGATGACGAAGATGTTTGAGTCACAGTTGGGCAACAACATGGAGGTCTACATTGATGATATGGTTGTAAAGAGTAAGGTAGTGGCCGAGCATGTGACGGACCTTACTAGTACGTTTGAGGTTCTGAGGAAGCATAAGTTGCGACTGAACGCATCCAAGTGCTCCTTTGGGGTATGCTCTGGGAAGTTTTTGGGCTACATGGTGACCCACCGAGGAATTGAAGTGAACCCCGACCAAATTAAAGCCATAAATAGCTTGCAACCACCTCGGAATCCCAAGGAGGTCCAGAGGTTGACTGGGATGACCGCTGCACTGAACAGATTCATATCCAGGTCGGCGAATAGGTGTAGACCCTTCTTCCTTTTACTCCACAAGTGGAAAGGGTTCGAGTGGACTGAGGAGTGTGCCCTGGCATTTCAGCAACTCAAGGAATATCTGTCTCGGCCACCTATTATGTCCAGTCCTAGGGTGGACGAGGTGCTTTTCGCCTACTTGGCAATAGCCACTTATGTGATCAATTTTGTTATGATACGAGTGGATAATGGCATGCAGCGGCCATTTTATTATGTGAGCAAGTCACTTCATGAGGCTGAAGTGCGTTATCTACCGTTGGAGAAGGCCATTTTGGCAGTGGTGCATGCTACAAGGAAACTTTTCCATTACTTTCAGGCATACACTGTGGTTGTTCTGACTCAGTACCCACTCAAAGCTGTACTTCGGAGTGTAGACTACACTGGCAGGGTTGCTAAGTGGGGCACAATTCTAGGGGCTTTCGATATTAAGTATATGCCTCGTACTTCTGTGAAGGGTCAGGTTCTCGTTGACCTGGTGGCTGAATTTGCTGAAAGCCCTGGAGAAATAGGAGCAAGCCTGCATGGCATGGATAAAAAATCAGTTGGCCTTATCTCCACACAACGTTCTTCACCTTGGAAAGTGTATGTGGATGGAGTAGCGAACCAGAGGGGGTCAGGAGTGGGGCTGGTTCTAATATCTCCTGAGATGGCCATTATCGAGAAGTCTTTAAGGTTGAGATTCTCAGCCACTAACAACGAGGCAGAGTATGAAGCTTTATTAATGGGAATGACGATGGTTAAGAAGCTGGGTGGAAAAACAGTGGAGATCTTCTCGGATTTAGGACTGGTTGTGGGCCAGGTTAAAGAGGAATTGGAAGCTCGAGACACCAGAATGCAGGGTTACTTGAGCCAGGTTAGGCGTATGCAAGTTGATTTTAAGTCTTTTGAATTATCCCACATCCCTAGAGGTGGAAACGCATATGCGGATTCTTTGGCCACCCTTGCAACCTCATCGGCACAGAACTTACCTCGGGTGATCATGGTTGAAGATTTAAACATACCCACTCCAGTAACGAAGGATTCGCTTCAGGTCAACCAAATCAGCTCGGCGTGTAGTTGGATGGATCCTATAATGCTATTCCTTAAGAAGGATATATTGCCCGAGGACAGATCGGATGCTGAAAAGATACGAAGAAAAGCTCCTCGGTTTTGGTTGTCCGAGGACAGAAAGTTGTACAAGCGCTCATTTTCAGGGCCGTATCTGCTTTGTGTGCACCCTGAAGCATCAGAGGCGCTTCTAGAAGAGCTGCATAAAGGGATTTGTAAGAGTCACACTGGGGGAAGATCTTTATCTCATCGGGCAATTACCCAAGGGTATTGGTGGCCAGGAATGCAAAAGGAGGTGCAAGAATATGTTAAAAAATGTGATCAATGTCAGCGATTTGCCCCAAACATCCATCAGCTTGGGGGAGTTCTTAATCCTCTTTCTAGTCCTTGGCCTTTTGCTCAGTGGGGTTTGGATATTGTTGGTCCTTTCCCTAAGGCAATAGGAAATAAAAAATATCTATTAGTTGGTACGGATTATTTCACGAAGTGGGTCGAAGCAGAGCCCCTGGCTAATATCAGGGATGTGGACGTCAAGAGGTTTGTCTGGAAGAATATCATCACGCGATTTGGGGTTCCTCAAACTCTCATCTCGGATAATGGTCTTCAATTTGATAGCAAGGCTTTCAAGAAGTATTGTTCCGACCTGGGAATAAAGAATAGATATTCCACTCCGGCTTATCCACAAGGAAATGGGCAGGCCGAGGCTATCAACAAGGTCATTGTGAGTGGGCTCAAAAAGAGGCTGGATGATGCAAAAGGAAAATGGGTGGAGGAGCTGCCACATGTCCTCTGGACATATCGAACAACGCCCAGTCGGTCAACAGGGGAAACCCCATTTTCACTGACGTATGGGGCTGAGGCTGTGATTCCACTTGAAACGGGTTTTCCCACACAAAGGACTAGAACTTTCACCTCGGATAGCAATGATGAGCTTTTGAGTAAGAACCTAGACCTGATAGATGAACGACGAGAGAAGGCGATGATTCAATTGGCTTATTACCAACACAAGCTGAAACAAGGTTATGATGCAAACGTAAGACTGAGGACGTTAGCTCCAGGGGACTTGGTATTGAGAAAAGTCTTGGGAACTACCAAAAATCCAGCTTGGGGAAAGTTAGGGCCTAACTGGAAAGGACCGTATCGTATCACATCTGTAGCGGGAATAGGGGCTTATTATTTAGAAGATTTGGATGAAAAAATTGTACTCCATCCTTGGAATGTAAGCAACTTAAAGAGGGGGAATCCCTTTTTCCTTCTCCTTTGAAGCTTCCTCAGCAGGTAGAATAGTAGCAGCTAAGTCCTTTTCAAAACTCTGAGAAGCTATTCCGTCCTTAGTTCCCTCTACTGCTTTGTCCGAGGAGGTATCTTTGGTCACTTCAAGCACTTCAGGCTGTGTCTGCTGATTGGTAGAGGGGGGATTCTGATTTTGAGCTGCTTCAGTAGATTCAGCAGCAGTAGAGGAGGCCTCTTATTGTTAGGAAGAAGCACCTGGGGCTCGTATAGCTGGGGGGAAGTAGACATTTTCAGGCCTTCTCAGCTCTGAGGATGGCTCAACCCCAGCTCGGTTGAGAGCTTCCTCCCAAGTCTGAGCACAGTATGTTCGACATACTACTGGAACCTCAGCTCGGAAACTATCCTCGATCTCAGTAACGCCGACGTCATATCCATGCTGTTCGGCCTCATCCCTCTCTTTTTCAGCCTCAGCTCTTGCTATTTCCGCCTCAGCTTTGGCTTTTTCAGCCTAATCTCTGAGCCTCTGGGCTTCCTCTAGCTGCTTCTATGAGGATGATATCTGCTCCTTGGAAACTGCCAGCTAAGCATTGGCATCAAGCAGACTTTTCCTTTGGTCCTCAGCTTGCTTTTGGAAGCCAGCCAAAGCTGAATTAGCACTCTTTCGAGCGTGTTCTTCGTTGGCCAACTTCTTCTTCAGCTCTGCAATGTTCTGCTCACTGGCATTAAGTGTCTAAACAGCTGCATTTCGTTTCTTCCTCTCCTCATTCAGCTGCTGGTAAAAGGCATTGGTCATCTCCTCTAGCCTGAAAGTGGCTTGAACAGCCTAGAGAAAAAAGAGTCAGAGATGCAATAAAAATAAAAGGAACGAGTAAAGAAGTAAGGATACCATACCATGCCCAAATGCCTTTTCATATTCATGAAGATCTCATTCTTCTTCATGTTTCTGAGCTCGACCATATCCTTGGGAAGAAGGAGGGTCTCTTCTAAGGCCGAGGCCACTTGGCACCCAATGCCGCCGTTGAAGTCCCTGATCGAGGCATCCACCCTCAGAGGCTCACCGCCGAGCATAGGAGCAGGGAGCCAAGCCTTGGGCTCCGAAGATTGAATACTTTGCTTGGCCACAACTTTTTGAGACCCGTGAGTAACCTTTTGCTGCTTCGAAGCCCGCTGGACCTCATCCTCCTGAGTTGGGCGAGATCTCCCTATCTCCACCACTTCTTTGCCTTTAGGCTCTCTCCTCTTCTTTGAGTCAGTAGGTTCAACCCCTTCTGACTGGGGTACTTAAGGAGGAGGAGGAGGGGGAAGATTGGCTTGAACAGACTTCCCTGGCGCCCCCTTTCCAGGTTTGCCTTCTATCACATCCAGTAAGCTCCTTTGATTCTTTCTTTGAATGCCCATGTCGTCAAAAACCACCTCGGGAGATTGGGGTTGGTTGAAGACCTCGAATTCGTCTGCAAAATCCAATAGTTCTACAACTCCTTCTTCTTGTTTTTCTTCTTCCTCTTCCTCCTTCACTTCCTGAATAGTAGAACGTGATGAGGAGGCCCCTACGGAAATAGCAGCCACAGGTAATGGCTGAGTGAAGGGGGTGCCTTCAGGAATTGGAACACCCTCAGGAACGATAAATCCTTCGAACGCTACACTAATTCGGTGCAGCTGAGGATCCTTAGCCTTTATCACACACTTTGGCACTTGAAAGGATGTGGAGATTGATTTGTAGCGAAGGATGATGTGCGTTGCTCTCAATTGACCGTCAGATGGGTTCACGTACACCTCGGATCGCAGGATTCTATCCAAGCTCTCCCTGTTAACCAATCTGAACTGAGGCCTGGTAGCGCGTTGTCTGCAAAATTAGCAAAACAGCAGAAAATTTCCATTAGAAATGAAGATAACTTGAACTAAAAAGTATAAGCCAATGTATAGAGGCGTACGGCCTAAAAACCCCACCTGGTGTTCCCTCTTAGGTTGGACAAGGTAAACCACCGTGCCATTCCCTAGAAAAAATGAGAAAATCATCTTTTAAGCCCTTGTTCGACGTAGGGAGACACTGGATTAACCTTACCTCAGGGAACCTAGACTTAAGATAGAATCCCTGGCCTTTCAAATAATTGAGGTTGTATACCCAGTTCACATCGTGATGGGTAAGGCCTAAGTTCATCCTCGCATTAAGGGCTTCTATGTTCCCTAACACTCTGAACATATTTGAGGCGCATTGTGTGGGAGATAACCTAAAGAACCTAAGGTAACTTCTGGTAAGGCTACCCATAGGGATAGTCATCCCTCCCTCTATGAAAGCGATCATAGGGATGACCACTTCCCCTATTTTCCTCTCATCTACCCACTCTCCTAAGGAAGCATATCTCATGCCCATCGTTGGGAGAATCCTATACTTAGCTCTAAATTCCTCTATTAGCTCCTCGGAATCGACTAGATACTTAAACCTACCCATTTCTTAAGAATTGCGAAGAAAAATTAGTGAAGATGATTGAAGACTAAGGAAGGTTAAGGAAACTTACAGGTGTGAAAAATGAGCTCCTCGTACAGACTTCAGATATTTATGAGAGCGTGGAGAAAAAAGAAAGAGGGACAAGTTCAATGAATACGCGACAAGACAATGCGATTTTTTGAAACTGCAAAGAGAGTTGATTTGAAAAACTCTTTATAGTGGCGCAGAAATTATAAGCGGGAAAAATCCCACCCATAAATACCGCGAGCCCTCCACTGTTAGATTCACATTTTGCTGGAACGTGGGGGGCAAAGAAGCCGCCATCATTTAATAATGGCTGCTCCAGATGCCGAAACGTCAGGAGCGTGCCTTGGACAAATGGAAAAGCGTTCTGAAATTTAGAAAAGTCCAACGAAGGAGGTGAGGGCAGAATATCAAAATCTCCCTTTTCTCCGAGGTGACAAAAAGTGAGATTTTGAGGGGCTATTATGGGGCCAGTTGCCCAAAAAGATAACAGAGAATTCATAGGAAGTGGGCTTGTGGCCCAATAGCCCAGTCTAAGGACGTTTACATATCCGAGGATGGTTAAAGAGAATTATTTTGAGAGTAGTATAAGACAGAGAGATGTACGTCGTGTATAGCGGCCCAAATCGCGTCCGAGGAAGATATCCACCTCTGATACCAAGGTCCGAGGTGGATGTAACTATTTTAATATTCAAGGTACTTCATCAAGTTGCATATGAGCTAAAAGGTGAATATGGAACAAAGGAGAAACCAGAAAAGATAGCAAATATCTTCTAAAGCTGCTACCTCCACATTAAATGCTTCCCAGCTAACTCTCTGGCCGCATTAATGTGGAGGTGATACCTGAACAGTAACCAAGCAGCCTTATGGCGACCAAGCAAAGGTTCCAGGAAGTGTTGGATGGGACAGAAAGAAACTCCCAGATTAAAACCTACACGTGTAAGGCGAGAATGAAGGAAGAAGGCAGTATATAACAGGAAAGTAGGTGACATTAAAAAAGGACTTTTGAAAAAAGGAGGAGAAAAAAGTCGAGAGCATCCATTAAGATATCCCCTGAAACCTAGCCGAGAAGGGAAGTTGTTGAAACTAGTTTGAAGCTTCCTTCATTGTAGAGTGATCATGTCTTTTTTCTACCAATTGGGCTTAGCTCTTACACCCACTTTCTAGAAATTTTATTGTTTGGGTTTGAATCCATTCCCTCTTTTGGGTCCAACCCAATTTGAGTCCTTACACCAACAAAAATATTCCATTGTTTAGCAATCAATATTGTGGCCCCTAATAAACAAAAGTAAAACAAACACAGCTACAAATACCAAAGGCTATAAACAAAAGTAACACACAACAGCCAAACAATACAAATCCCAAAAATATTCCACGATCACAGTCAATATTATGTCCACTACAAAAGCTATAAAGGGAGAGAGGAAGAGAGAGAGAGAGAGAGTGTGTGTGTGAGAAAGAGAAATAAAGATAGGACCCAGAGTAAGAACAAAACACAACATCTCAAAACTCCCACATTCTCAAAACCCAAAGCTTTCTACCTTCACAGTAAAAAAAAAAAAAAAAAAAAAAAAAAAAAAAAAAAAAAAAAAAAACCCAAAAGCTGAGATTGAGAGTTGAGACCCAAACCGATTACCCCAAAAGCATTTTAAGAGAGTGAGACATAACGAGAGTGAGAGAGAAACAGAGATCGAACCTTCACCTTCGCAATGTGCCTTTACGTGTTTGTGATTATAACTATGAAGCTATCTGGGTAAGAGTTTAGTGCTTAGCTGATTTGGGATTTTTTTTGTGCTTGGCTGATTTGGGATTTTTTTGATTTGAGCGACAGGGTAAGAGCTTAGTTGATTTAGGCTTTTCTGGTTTAGTACTTTAGTGCCACTGTGCCATGTGACTAACTGAGAAGGGCGGGAAAGCCATGTGTTTTATGGGGTATTATTTTATTATATTTTACTTATGCCGTTTGCCAGCACAGCAAATTCCGTCTCTGATGTAACGGCAGGGACAACAACGAGATGCATTTTCCAAGATAGGGACTAAAATCAGTAAAAAAAAAAAGTTATGGACCAAAATGAAAATCGAATAAAAATATAAGGACTAAAATGTAATTTTCGCCTTTATATTTCAAAGGGTAATTTGCTTTTACTTTACAAAACCCAAAAAATATACTAAACAATAAAAAGCACTATTCATTAAATTAATCAATCAAAAGAGAATAACCTTAACGTTGTTTGCTGGGCGCATTTTTTTTTTATTTTTTATTTTATTTTTTTGCAGTATCTTGGCCACTTAAAAACGACACCATCCATTGAAAATTTTTTCCTTCTCACACGGGTTAGATTCCCTATGCATTGGACCACATGTATAAAGCCCACCTCCATATAAGAGGAAGAAAACATGCATTGATGCACGGTAAACCACCTTAAAAACCCCAATCATCTCGTCCCTCCATGTTTGAAGATGTTAATGGGCCAGTTTCCCTTAGGCCTCTGCCTCCTTTTGAACCCCTTTAATAAAGTTTCACTTTTACTTACCCAAAAATAATAATAATAATAATAATAATAATTAATAATACAACAAAGCTACTAGCCTACTACACATACATCCTAAAACCATGCCAACTAGCAACAGCAACATATAGAAAACACCAACTACGGGGAAAAATATACCCTGCAACGGGTATAACTTCTCCTACTACAGAAGCTGTAATGCAACATAATTATTAGAGTGTATTGATTCTCTCACGCATGATATTAATGTACATTAATAACATTATGTAAATATCATTTATTTCATAATTTAAATGTGGATAATACAGACGTTGCGTGTGAGAACAATTACCGATTATTTAATCATCCATGACCTGAGAAAGTAAGGGTTTGTTGGAGAAGAATGCTTCCAAATTCCCTAACGCAATTTCACGCATACTCGTGAGGGTCTCATGAGTAAATGCACCTCTATGTGGCGACAACACGACATTATCCAAGGCAAAGAGCTCTTTAGGAACATTAGGCTCATTCTCAAATACATCCAAACCAGCACCTCCAATGTCGCCCTGCACCAAACACTGCACCATTTCCTTCTCATCCATAATAATAGCTCCTCGTCCAACGTTGATGATGACTCCCTCTTTTCCCAATGCCAATAAGACCTCCTTGTTAATCAGGTAGTGGGTTTGATCACTTAAGCCACAACAAATGACAAGGGCATCGCTGTTAGCTGAGAGTTCAACAACATTGGAATAGAAAGGGTATGAAAATGACTGTTTCTGCTTCCTTGAGTTGTACGAGATACTGCAGCCAAAAGCCTCAAGCCTTTTAGCAACTTCTTGGCCAATGCTTCCTAATCCAACAATCCCAATTCGTTTTCCTTTCAACTGTAATCATCAACATTTATTCTTGCATTAGACTACGTACAGATATATATCAATAATCGGAAAGGTGATTGACATTATACTATGCACATCCCTAACACTGGCCCATTGCAAGCCAAAATCATAAGAAACGCAAAGCAAGGTTTCCAATGTGATCTTTTCATGATTTGTTTGTATTACAGACGTAATAGGAAATAAAATATAGTCCTTCTATTGGATTACTTGTAATACTAGCCGCATTACGTGTGTGTTTAAAGGGTGTTTTTTTTTTTTTTTTTTTAATAATAAAAATAACATTTTTATTGTCAGCAGTTTTAGTTTAAGTATAAAATGAGTAGATTTCATTTAAGTCAAATTGGTAAAATCTCTTGTTATTAAATAAAGGATTTGGTTTCCAACACTAAAAACCAACTGGTATTTCAATGTTCAAAACTTATGACTTTTATACCCAACCGCATGCCACCATTACCTTTAAACTGTCTTGGTCACTTCATTCACTAATTTTGAGTGTTACCAAATGTTTAGTTACTTTATTAATTACTAGTACCATGCATTCAAATATGAACTGTTAACAAATTAAGGAACAACTTGTGTTTTTGTGTTTATCAACCCGCTTTGACCTAGCACTTTCCCCGCTTAAGAACTAAACTGTTGAAAGACATAAATCATCACTACACCGGTACCTAGGGGTGGAACCACAAGTATTCTACCCCAAAGAAAAAAAATATTATATATATATATATATATATATATATAAACATGTGAGGAATTTGGCTTACAAAAAAAAAAAAAATGAAGAAGAAGAAAGAAAGATAACACCCTCCCCTACCCCAAAAAAAAAGTCTCATGATTGTCTTAAAAAAAGAATTAAGTAATAGGTTTAGAAACAAGTTATTTTTGTTTACTAAATTTCATTTTTTATTGTTAATTTATATTGAAATCGAAATTATTAAGAATTTCATACCAGATATGCATGATAATGGTTAAAATTTACTCTAAGAAATATCATTACCAAGATATAGCTTTAATAAGAGGTAAGATAGAAGGTTTTTTTTTTTTTTTTTTAATAAAACATACTCACTTCTTAACATAAATTCGATTCCACCTTGTACTACACTGGAAGTGAACGTTTACTGAACATGCAAGTCTGACTCCTTTCGTTTGTTTTGAAGTAAAATATTTTCTAGAAATTTTTTTCCCATTTTTAAGTGTTTGTTTGCAAGTAAGGTATAATCAAAGTTGTAAAATATTTTCTATTGACCATGAAATCCTTTATAAAAAGTTGTAAAATGTTTACCTTTAAAATTTTGACAAAATATTTTACATACAAAAATACACAGAGGCTTCCCTGAGTTCCCTCACCCTATATGATAGCTAGGTCACTGATATGGTGAGCTGGGAACCCAGTGCCATCAGTTCAGTGGTCAGAGCCGCCATTCCGACAACTTTTGTTGAGAGTTTGGTCACTGAAGACACTGTTTTTAGCAATCAGTGCCAAATGTTCTATAATCGAAGCCATTGTTCCAGCCACCTGTGTTGGCAATCTAGTGGTTCAGTGGCTATCACTAGAACCATGATTCCTTTGGTCGCCAAACCTCCAGCACTAACATGTTTGATGGCTAAGCCACCAATTTTGGTGGTTTACTTAAAAAATTTTACTTATCATACTAGGCACTCTTGAAAATATTTTACTAAAAATGTTTTACGTGTAACTTTTTTATATATATAAATATTTTACTTTAAAACAAACTAATCATAGTTGATCAGTTAATTGATCAATCACCACACTACCGAAAGAAGAAAGACAAATAGAGAAACCATAAAACGAGTATATATAGTTTTTTTTTTCTTTTTTTTCCCCATTTACTAGCACTAATAAAGAAGGTATATATATAACCAAAAAATATTTTTTCTAGTAAAAAAAAAGACTAATCGTATATAGAGAATTAGAGATCAAATAGAGACAGCGAACACCTTAGAACCGAGAGGATAACTTGTGTTGCTAGCCCAAAGCCCTTGCTTAACATATCGATCAGCAACTGAAATTTTCCTAAGCACGTCAATGAGCAACCCAACAGCCAAATCGGAGACGTCGCAAGAAGCCACGCTTCCGACATAGGCCACCGCAACTCCCCGGCGGCGACACTCGGACAAGTCAATGTGGTTGAGGCCGGAACTGGGGGTGACAATAAGGCGCAGTGAAGGAAGGTGGCAGAGGAGGTCAGCTTTGATAGGGAAAATGCCACAGCTTAGCATGGCTTGCACATCACGTGCATGGGTGCTCAAGAATTGGTCTAGTGGGAGTGGTGACTCCCATGCTTTCAAGAAATGGAACTTGTGTGAGTATTGGGATTGGTAAAGATAGAAAGATTCTGGCGGACGAACAACCAAGACTCGTGGGAGGTGACTATGACTAATTCCATGTGCCATTGGCGGTTTAGAGCTTTGAGATGGGAAAGAAAGAAAAGAAGAGTAGGAAATAAAAAGCACGTGTTCTTTGTTATGAACTCTTGGGCAGAGAGCCAACAGAAGCAAGATGACAGTCTCCCACACAAGCGTTAAGTACAGGACTTCCTGAAGATCTGTATTATTGAAACAGAACTTTTTACAGCTCAGAGTCTATTTTGCATCTTTATGAGCTACATAATTGCACTGGCACCGACGTTTTTTTTTTTTTTTTTTTTTTTTTTTTTCGATTCGAATTTCAATTCAATCATCTTTCGTCCAAATTGTCGGTGGTGGACAATAAATAATAGGGTTTTACCCATGGGGCTTATGTTAATATACTATTTTAAGAAGTTTTTTATAAAAATGACAAAATTTAGGTACAGTACTTTAAATATTATTTTTTAGATTCTCTCATCTTAAAATTTAGTCATGTGGCTATTTAATTAAAAAATACACTTCCATCTTATGAGAAAAAATTCACATAACAGAATCTTAAAAAGATAACTTAAGGAACGGTACCTAAGTACCATACTTAAGTCTTGCTCTTATGAAAAAATGAAAAAATAATTAACTGATTTGACAGCTTTTTCAATTTTTCATAAAATATTTCATAAAATAGATGATTAACCGGACCCAAAATTAGGGATGGCCATACCCATTGGGTAATGAATATCCTACCCTACTCGATTCAAATGTTTTGGGTAATACTCGGTTTTTCATGGGTAGAACCTAATTAGGTAGAGTATGGATATTACCCGAATAATTCGGGTAGGGTATGGATATTATCCATACCCGACCCGTATATAAAAAAAAAAAACCGTAACTCTGTCTCTCTCACTTTCACTCTCACAGACTCTCTCTCACCTGAGCCTCCATCCTCACCGTCACTCTCTGTTTCTCTCACCCAAGCCTCCATGGCCCAATACCTTGAACTCATCACTCCGATCACTAGCACCACCATTACGGTGGTCTTCTCCATCTTCAACCAACTTTCTCAACCTCGAAATCTCTCTCTAATCCTTGCTGAGAGGATCTGAACTTTCTCTTTATCTTGCCGGAGCCACCGTGGCCTGCACGTGCGTGATCTCCAACTCCCAAAGCCCCGTATGGAATGAGTGCTTCAAGATCCCCCTTGCACACTTGGTCTCCGAAGTCGAATTCTACGTCAAAGACAACAACGTGTTCGACGCTGATTTAATCGGCGTCACCACCATCTCCGCTCGCCGGATCCTCTCCTGCGAAACCATCAGCGAATGGTTGCCGATACTCAACTCACTCGGTAAGCCTCTGAAACCGAACGCATCGCTCCTACTCGAAATGAGGTTCACGAAATGCGAGGACAATTCGATATACCAATGCGGCATCACGACCAATCCGGACCATTTCAAAGCCCGAAACTCCTACTTCCCGGTTCAGAAAGGCGGGTCGATCACACTCTACCAAGACGTGCATATATAAGTCGGAGTCGCTGTCGCCGGAGTCGCTTGTGGTTAGTTTTTAAGTTAATATGTTTTTGGATTTTAAAAAGAAAAAATTAAATGGGTTTGGCAGGGTATGGATATCCATGGATAATAAATTCGAATAAGAATTGGGTATAGATAATAATGGGTATTGGTATTTGGGTATCCATGGACAAACATTTTGGGTAGGGTATGGGTATACACGATCCATACCCTACACATGATTATCCCTACCCTACCCATGATTATCCCTACCCAAAATAATATAATAAGTTTATATCTCTGCCATTCACAACTCTCTTCATAGCGAGTTAGTACAAAAATTGTGATATTTTTTGTGACCTTAGCATTTTTTATAATTTTTCTTCCATAAGAGGATAAAAAGTCGCTGTCATAATTATAATTATTTTACCAAGTGTTGTCTCATGATAATATATAGCATCTACTTTCTTCCTTTTCCCTCGATATACTTGAAATAAAAATATAAAATGAATAATATCAATATAATTTACAAGTAGCAAAAATGCATATTTACACAATTTTAATTTATTTGATATGGGTAATTTTTGGATAAAAATATGTAAATTTGACAATATTTTTAATTATAAACCTTCTGATGTTTATTCTTTTCTTTTTCCATATTTACATAATTTTAGCTCATTTGATATGGGTAATTTATGAATGAAAATGTGTAAATTTGACATTTTTTATTATTATAAACCTTCTAATGTTTACTCTTTTTTTTATTTTTGGGCTCAGTATGCTAATATGATTGATTCCTATGTGGACTTTCTAAATTTATCTCTTCTCTTCTAAGGATTACACTTGATGCAATATCCTAAGTATTCAATGGCTAAAATTGAGAGTTGAAAAAATGCCTAAGATTGAAAATTGGAAAAAAAAACCTTAAATCTTAGAGCCTGTTTGGTTTGGTTGTTTCCATGACTTAATTCTCTGTTTCCATAACTCAATTCTCAAAAATGGTGGGACCCATACAAAAAGCTTGTTTGCCTTCATTATTTTTTGTTTCCATAACTCTGTTTTCAATTCTCAATTCTCACATTTTTGAGTTATGAGTTGTGAAAACTGAAAACAACTTTTGGCTGTTTTCAGTTTCCAATTTTCAGTTCTCAATGGCATTTTTGTAAATATAATGTAAAGTCCGGACCCACCATCTGACTTTTGCTCCCTTTTACCTTCTTTTCTCTTTTTTTATTTGCTTTTACTTTTCTCTTTCACGGTCAGACACTCCTCTTCTTCTTCTTCTTCTTCTTCTTCTCCTTCTCTTTTCACGTTGTGGGTTTAGTTTTTTTTTTTTTTTTTTTTTCTTCTTTTCTTTTCTATTCTCCTTTTTCTTTTTTTCTTCTTTTCTTCTCTTTTCACTTTCTGGGTTTGCTTCTTTTTTTTTTCTTCTTTTCTTTTTTCTTTTCTTTTCTTTCACGTTAGTTTTTGGGCTTGGGTTCTTTTTTTTTTTTCTTCTTTTCTTTCCTTTTCACTGGGTTTCCATTTTTTTTTTCTTCTTCTTCTTTCACTGGGTTCGGTCTCCAGTTCTTCCTTCTTCTTCTTTTTTTTTTTTTTTTTTTTTTTTTTTTTTTTCACTGGGTTCGGGTTTCTGGGTTTCTTTTTTTTTTTTTTTTTTGGTTCTTCATCACAAAATTTTTTGGTCTGAAGCTGCACTCCATGACCGGGTAAGGATGAAAACTGAAATTTGGATTTGGGTTTCAAAATACCCACATGAATGGGTTTCAAAAAAACTGAGGAGGGGAAATGAGAATAGAAAAAATGGTGGGTTCGGTTTGGCCGCATTTTGTTGTTGTTGTTGTTGTTGCTGTTGCTGTTGCTGTTGTTGTTGTTGTTGTTGCTGTTGTTGTTGTTGCTGGGTTCGGTTTGTGTTTTGGAAGAGTAACAGGGGTGAAGGAGGGGAGGGGAAATGAGAATAGAAAAAATGGTGAGCCCACAAAACAGTTTTTTTCTGACCAAATGATAGTAATGGGACCCACAAATAGTGTGAAAAATATTGAGTGATGAGAAATAAATGATGTGTGCCAAACGGGTATTAATTTAGGGTGATGAGTGATGAGTGATGGGTGATGAGTGATGAGTGATGAGTGATGGAAATTGAGTGACGGAAATTGAGTGAGCAAAAATAGTTGGCCAAACAGGCTCTTACTATTGAATAAAAATAAAAAAGAAGTAAAAAATTGAAAATGTAAAAAGGTTTTGTAGAAGGTAGAGAGGTATTGTCTAAGATCTCAAATCTCAATCATATGTGAAAGGGATTGGGATCCGTTTCAAAATTATTAACTTTAGCACTGTACTAATTTCTGACCGATTCCCAAAATGATATTTGAGAACACGAACACCCCACATGGGCCACACCCCTAACGAGATCTTTCAGCCACTCCACAAGCCGTATCTTCAAGTACTGTGCGTTGACACATATAACATATTTGATTTTGTGGCTGTCTTCAGCTAACTTTATCATTAATTTCTATAGCTTACAATATATAATATGATACAATAAGATACAAGACATTAAAATAATAATAATTAAAAAAAATTGATTCATAACACTACTCAATTTTGACAACTATTTAATTGCTCATAATAACTTTTTCTAATATTACATTACTTAATTTTATCTTGTTTAATCAAATGAAGATATCAATTAATTTTTTTCAGTAAATGTCCCAAATCTTATAGAGTGAATGAAAGATGTTCCACTACAATTCCAATGTATTTTCTAGGCTGATGTAGCCGGTCTTTTTTAATAAAACTCTTAAAGTCTCCCTTCTAAAAAAAAGAAAAAAAAAAATTTCTTTCATGTATACTTCCAAGTTCCAATTCATGTACACCATTTTTGAAATCAACAATCCCACCCGCTTTCTTCAAAACTCCACACACCACATGCACGTTGCAACTCAGCCCCAAAAGGGAAATGAAGTTACAGTAGGTTCACTCAATGACCTCTGATCTTGAAAGGAAGAGCAAAGACCAGAGGTCTATCGACAGAAAGTTCTTTACATTTAAATAAAAGCCTGACAGACTAAATACATTCTAAGAAAATAACGCAGGGACTAAAATGAGGAAGATAAGGAAAAAGATAGGGACTTTACACTGTTTATTTTACCATAATTACATCTAAATTATGATCAAACAAGACAAATCAACTTGAAACATAAGGTTCAAAGAGCTTCACACACGGATTTGGATCATACTGCATAATGTAGGCAGCACGTTCAAACTCCTCTCTCAGAACTTTTATGCTGTGCTTATCCACCACTCGACCCAGGTCGTGAGATGTCTGAAAGGGATCCTCTATGCATATCAAATGACGATCGTTCCCAATCCTCCTTGTCCAGTCTTTTGCATGCTTGCTGAACACATTTACATAGTGAAAGAACACTTGGTGCGTCAGAGGAACAGTCCCAACTAAAGTTTTTTAACTTCAATGAAATTAGACATGATGTTAGATTCAATAAATTTAGACAGCTATTAACAAGCCATTTCAAAATGTTCAGCCATTGAAAACCCTATCAGTTATCTTTATATACAAACCACCCATTGACAGTAACAGGACCAGCATCATTAATGCCAAAATGGCAAAAACTGAAACTTAATTCCTTAACATATCCAATATACTTTTCCAACGTTAATTGAGTGACTGCAAAAGCAATCAATAGTATATATATCATAGATAAACACTCAAGCATATATATGAATCACACCTTCACATGTAAGAAAGAACTCGAGGAAAGGATTAAATTTAGGGGCAACATGCTGTGAGAGCTTTTGGGAAATGGTGGAGGAATATGTGTAATGATTCTTGTTTATAGACACAGAGCCACAACAAGATTAAAAAATATATATATTTATTAAAATATACAAGCTACCATAATTTGTATCTAACCTGAGTATGCTTCCTGTACGAACAGATATGACAGAATTTGCATAATCATGACGATATGCCCAATAATTAAAAAACGCCCACACCAGCTGAGAAATAGTTTCCTTGTTACAAGATCCAAAATTGCGTAGTACTTCAACTTGATCAAAGAAAGCACATTCAATATCATCTACGGTTGCAGAGTATGTAGTCTCCATTTCCTGAAAGTGTATAAGCCAAGCAACAAATTAGAGAATTGGGTGACTAAGTCCACGATAGAAAGTACTTTTGACATAGGAGGAGCCAACATGTCAAATACCATATAGTTTATGTCCCTTTTTGTAACTACCATATGGTTTACTGGAATTTAAGGTTGTAGCAAGTTACAAATGAGCAACAAAAATGTTCAAAACCAGTTCTCGGATACCCTATTTGGTCATATGGAAGCCTAAAATATAATAAAGAAATGCAATACAACAAAATATACAAAATGATGCAGCAACCACTGATTGCACAAAGAAATGCACATGAGGGGAGCTTTTGTTTTCAGTGGCATGATAATAAAGGTTTCATGTTTGAAAATTCTGACAAAAACTTTATGTCTAAAGTAAAATTCTTTCGGTTTGAGTAAAAAATAAAAAAGACATTATTTTAGCAATGTAATTGGATATAAAATAACAGTGGTATACCAGATAGAAAAGCAATTATTATTTAAAACAGAGAAGCATAAGCTTATATATGGCAAAAACTTTATTTTGCACAAGACAATTTTTACAGGTTATTGTTCATTACATGGAAGGAACGTCCCACAAACATAGAAGATTGTCCGAACAGAACACAGTAGTATGAATGGAGAAGGTTCACAGGTTTCAGCCTCTACTTGACATCATGCTGTTTAGTTTCTCATAATTACATTTGTTGCTAAGCAGTCAAAGTCTCCTTTTTCTTGTATTAAGATTGAATCATCAACACATGATAAAGCCAAACAAGGAGTTTAGCAAATGATTGGCGACACTTGTAGGTAAAACCTCCATTGAAATCCAAAAGCTAATTATAGAATGACAAAGAAATAAAAAAGAATCACCAATAAAATAAAATAAAATAATTATAAAAAAAAAAGCAGTTTATGTTTATTATTTAGTAACTAGTAAGACATGATAATAAATTTTTAAAACATAAAGCATGCTAATAGAAACATGTCAGTAAATAAATATGGTACAACATATGCGTTGAGTACTTGAACTAATTAAGAATACACACCTGTAAGCAGGGAAGGATAGCAGGCCTGCGCTGCTGTAAGAAATGAATGCACATTAGGACATACCTGAAATGAAAACAGCATAAGAGTTTTTCTTTAAAAATGTAGCAAAGGGCACATAAAAATAAGAATAATTTTCATCACAGCTGTGTCTATTGACTGTGATTTAAAAAAGAAAATGTGATTGTCTAGATCCTACCTAAATAGGTAAGTTCTTGTGCTTTTCATCATACTAAAAGAGGGCCAAGTAGGCTCACAATGACCAATGGGTTTGGGCCCATCTATGTATATATCTACCCACTAAAATAATAATAATAATAATAAAACTGATTGAGGTGGAGATATGCTTAGGGAATCCACCAAGAGCTGATATACATGTTGGGGCACCATTCCAACACAAAAGCTTAAACCAACGGGTTTTGATACAACTATGTATATCAACTACTCACTTTAAAACTTCCTTGATGTGGGACTCAACACTCAAGTGCGCTCGCAACAAATCCCTTACTCATGTGTGAGTTTCTACTCCCCCCTTTGCGCAAGAGTCCTTGACACAATCAAGAGTTGCACCAAATGCAAGGCCAATAAAGGCAATGTGCTGTAACTGCCCAAACATGTCAGGACCAGGACACTTGTGGAACATGAAGATGAACCATAAATTCTAATACCAATTTGGTAGGAGAGAGATATCCCTAGAAAGTCCACCAAGAATCTGTTGATATACACGTTGGGACATTACTCCAGCCCAAAAGGTTAATCTAATGGGTTTGGCCCCAACTTTGAATGTCAATTAGTCTCTTCACTTTACCTCGTGGGAATCAACACCCACACGAGCACTCACAACACAACAGTTGCTCAATTTTTAAGTGGTAAATTTCAGAAATAAATGGAAATCTTACAGCTAACTTACGCATAGCTAGATAGGGTTCCTTGGTATGTTTCATTGACTCCCCTTGACTTTGCCCAATGTTTCACAATAAAAGCCAACTGCCGTAATCTCACATCTATTTGAGCGTAATCTCGAAGAAGTTTAGTATTTATGACAGCCAAAATGTTGTTAATGCATATGTCACATGAAATTCCAGTCACTGGATCCATAAGCTTTACTATGGGGACCCTAGCACGGGTCAGTGCCTGTAAACAAAACCTGAATTAAGCACCCACAAAGATATTTGCTTTAAATTGAAAACAAATGAGATCATGATTCCAACAAATAATGTATTAAATTTTATTTCACCAGCCACCCTGCACTTGAGACAAATATATTGTTATAATCTGCTTTTCTAGTCCATATTGTATTAGCTAATCTCAATCAGTGGTATTGTCCAAGCTAGACATTTTTGGAAAAATCATAAAAATAAATAAATAAAAAAATAAAAAATAAAAAAGAAGAAGAAGAAGAAGATTTTGATGGACAAGACCATGCCAAAGAAGAGGAATTTTTTAGGGAAAAATAGCATAAAACAGTTTACATACTATTGCGTTTACACTACCATCACTGAAAAGATGAAAATGAATCTTATTTTAATGACACAATAGGATGTAGGCTTGAAACCAAAAACTAAACAATTTTGTAGAATAAACAAGAAAAACTAGACAATGAGTGACACAGGGCATTAAAGAGTCACTTCATTGGTGAGCCAAAGCCCATATATTCTAATGCACCCTGCATCTGCATATAGTGTCAATGCCTAATGGACTCATCTAAAAACATCAAAAATTGAAGAAAATTTGATTGATGCAACCTAACCCCAATCGCCAATGCGGTATTTTACCAACCCCTCAACGCAATAAAGATTCCCAATAATGAAATGATGCGGGAGACACAGATTTTTATTTTTATTTAGTATTATTCATTTTTGCAAGGCAATTGTATTTTTATGTTTTACATCTTAGTAGTTTATTAGGCTATTAGTATTTTAATATTTGGAAGCAAGATTAATATTGTAGTAAGGCAATTAGGGTTTCCTATGCCAATTAGAACTAAGGTTCAGTTTTTCTATATAAGCAAACTATTGTGCTCCTTTGGGAGATGAATTAGAGATGAATGAAAAGTTGCCTTTTGGTATCTTTGGTTTGGTGCTGACTCTAGACTCCAGCCAACCCTAGGTGCTGACTCCTAGTGGTTTTCTTCACTTGGTGTTGTGTTATGATCCTAGTGTCCCACATGGATTAAATATAAGTTTAACCATGTGTTTATAAACTCTTGGACACCCTCCCTTTGCCTACCGGTTTTCAAGGGTGAGTCCTACCCATGGGTTCCTAACATTTGGTATCAGAGCCAACCGCCACGTCAACGAGAGACTAGATTAAAATTACTGATAGGTGAGTGGAGCCGCCAAAAATAGTATAAGCTTGACCATGTGTTTATAACCTCTTAGGCACCCTCCCCTTGCAAGCCGGTTTTCAAGGGTGAGTTCTATCCATGGGTTCCTAACATGTTGACTCCCAGTGGTTTTCCTCGCTTGGTGCTAACTCCTAGGTTCCTATCCTTTTATTTTTCTTTGTCTTTCAACTTTACTGTTCAATGTTTTTGGTTGTCCTGCGTCATAATAGCAGCATCTTCAACATTTCATGCAATTTCATGCCACCAACACCTTATGGCAGTTTATATATTCAGAGTTCAGCCATCACTTAGCTCATCACTATAACCAGTTTTCTCCCCAAGCATCTACATGTCTTGTAGATGTTTCCACATCAGGATAAACTGTGTTCATTAAGATATGATAAAAACATCTACATGTCTTGTAGACGTTTCCACAGTGAGTAACTTTGAGAAGCTACATATGGCTTGTGTTTGGGCACTGTATATAGAGTCTAGGTTGGATAGAATTATACATATCCAATGTTCGGTATGACCATTAGGATTGGATATAACAATCCCTTTGGATCTTTTAGATCCCCAAAGGGATCTTTTAATCCTTGCTTTAGCATAATATTCCCTGAAACAATCACAAAGAAAACCCAATTCCCAAAAAGCAGCAGCAGTTACCAAACAAAAATCAAAATCAAGTGCAGCCAAGAGAATAAAGGGAAAAGTCCCAAGATTGGTCAAGTATGAAAGTAACAAAGTTGTGATGTCTATGAAACAATACCAAAATAAGCACTTCATGGAATTTAAAATCCTTAAGGGCATGCGGAATGAGTTGAAATTTTAAAAACTGATGAATAGATGAGCAAAAACTAAATCACTCATAGCCAGGAAAAAAATTTCTTTAAGCAAGTTGGTCAAGTAGGAGTCAAGCAAGTTGCAGCTTCTATGGAAACATTGTCATGATAATTATTGACCACCAAGAGTATAAGACCATTGCCCCTAGTTAAGTTATGTTGCGAAAGAAAATAATGTAAGATTTAACTTTTATCAAAACCGAAAGTTATAATGCATAAATAATTTAAAATAAATAATGAAATTTGTTTCTAATTTCTTGAAACTTTTCGAAACTGAGTTTTAATCTAGTATTTTAAATTTCTTAAAAACTTTGGTAGTATTAACTTAGATTAAACAATTTTAACAATTTTAATGTAATTAATGGCGTGCTACATGGCGAAAGTATGATGTGTAATATTTACATTCAACCACATATGCAAGGAAAGGGTTTTACACCAACTTTTAGTATATAGTACATGACTTTTAGTGTGCATTAAATTATACAAAATTTTGTTACATATATTCAAAAGAAAAAACTTGAAACACCATTCAAAACTCTAGAAGTAAGTACTTACAGCAATTATGTACTTATTCTAAACATTCAAATTTGTACACAGAAATGCAAGAGTTTAGACATGCAAGGAAATCCAAAAGTAGCATATGTATCTAAAGAGTCTCAGCTCGTGTAGCAAATAAAATCTATCCCAAGAAAGGCTTCAAATCTATATCTAATTTTCACACTTGTGTTTATCCAGTCCACCACGGAGTTGAATGGCCAAACAATATTCATGACGTAATCGCCAAAGGTCCAAGAAGAGTGAATTGGTCATCAGAATTAATCAATTCTAATATAAGAAAGCACTAAAAAGATATACTTTATTCATTTTTGCCCAGCAACAAATGAACAATGAAAATAGGGTATGAAGAATTTTACTTTAGAAGGTAATATTAAATTCAGGTTCTTTTACCATGCCCGAAGAGCATTTTCATCATCTAAGTTAAAAATCAAGGCCTATGTAGCAAACTACTTTAACTAAGTTACCTAAAAACTGGGCTACAAATGTAACACCACATACAATGACAAACACACTGCAAAATAGTTTCCATTATGTAAATCTTAAAAGCCCCTATTCTTTAATAATCAGAAAGACAGCAATCTGAAATACCTGCACATTCTGGAGATTATCTGACTGCAAAATATCTGCCAACCTTAATAAGATCTCAGACTTGTTAATATCTGCATCCTCAATTGCAAGACACACATCAATATCACTTTTAGAAACTCCAAATGAGTTTGCACACGATCCATAAAGATAGAGGCGAGCTTTAGGCCATTCTTGGCAAACTAATTTCTCCAATAACGTTAACAATTGCTTCTGCTTCGCCTTCTCTTCCTCTGCAGGTATTAGCGAGTCATAAATTGCAAGAAAAGGAGCATTTAATCTGTCTATGTCATTACGACATAGCATTTGTCTTTTTAATATTCTCATCCTTTGGCTAAGTAGCCGTTGACCTCTGCTATCTGACCTGACATCCTGATAACAAAAACTACAAGTCAATTCCACATTTAAACCCTTTAATTCTTTTAATCAACTTTCCACACAAAATGTAATTTTCAGGCACTAACAACTTCAACTTCTTTTCCCTTAAAGATGTCTCAAGTAAAATATGCAATGATTTACATTTTTATCACTAGCAATTGCTAACTTGCAGAACAAAGTTATATGGAAGCCAAAAATTCAAAACCTTAATCATTCATAAACCATGTTTATATCATTGATCTCTATTCAAATATCAGTTTCTTCAAATATACAACGATTTACAATGAAATATGCTATGATTTACAATTTTTGTCACTAAAAATTGCTAATTTGCACAACAGTTAAAATTCCACAGAAGTAATGGAAGCTAAAAATTCAAAACCTTAATCATTCATACACCATATTTATATCATTGATCTCTATTAAAATATCAGTTTCTTCAAACTTAACCTGTAAATTCCACAAAATCTTAAAACCTACATTACCAATAGAAAGATACAGAAGGAAAAACAAATAGTCAACCTTCTCGCGAGAACTGCGAAGTGGGGTTGATTCATTCTTGTCATCAGATTCATCCTCCAGCAACAAAGAATCCACAAGCTTTTCGCCAAAATCGTCTACTTCATGACTTCCCTCCTCCTTCAACTTATTTCGACCCCGATAACTCTTGCCATCCCCAAATTCACCAATCTCACTATGCAAATTGGACCTGGACTCTTCAATATCCAAAGCAGATACGGAATGAAGCTTACTCCCCGTTGGCGGCCCCGGGTGATCAAGCTGTCTACTGAGCCCCAATTCTTCAAATGACAATGTCCTTATTCTCTCAATATTAGCTTCTAAAGAAACATCACTACTACTCATGTCACTGTAATTAGCCCTTTCCTTACCCACATTGTGCTCTAACTCTATCCCTCTCATCCTATTCCCTGAATCCCAATTCCCTTTTCCCCTCGGATTGCTTGGAAACCCCGGTGGAGGCGTAGACCTATAGTTCCCACTCTGGAACTGCTTTCCCAACTCACCCCCTCGAGCATCATGATTCCCAAGCCGAAAAGAACTCGAATTTGGATTGGAATTGGAATTCACCCGGGGCTCGAATTGCGAAATCCTTTCCAACCCATTATAGGTCCTGGTCCCCAAACCCGGTTCCCGGTCGTTGAAAGCAGTGAGCTTTGAATTATGGAAAGAATTCTGAGAATTCCCAGATAATAATAAACCCTCAGGGCTTAGAATATCGCTGGGCAAACTACCAAACTTGAGCTTGGGTTCTTGCTGATTCTGTTTTTGCGGTTGCTGTTGCTGTTGCTGGTGCTGGTGGAGAATAAAATTCTCGATTCCTAATCTTCTGGAATCGTCGCCGAAGAGATTGTGGTTTCCGGGAAACTGATTCCGAGGAGGAGGGAAAGGGTTTTGTGCGAACCCTGGGAAGTTCGAGAGGAAAGGTTGGGGAGGAGGAGGAGAGAAAGAGTGGGGCCAAGGTGGTGGAAGAGGATACGGAAGATCGGGACCGTTGGAATTCGACGGCCATGGTGGTGGCCCCATAGGGAGGGTGGGACCCACCGCTGCCACGGCCGGATCAACGGTCAGAGACCTTAACTGCTGCTGTGGCGGAGCTTGGGGTTGCTGTTGTTGTTGGGTGATGTGGTGGTGCTGCTGCTTTTGGAGGAGGGAGAGTAGGAATTCACCGCCGTTCGCTGCCAGAGGAGGCGGCACGTCACCTCCAGCGCCGGACATTGCGCGTGGACTTTAGTGAAGCCTATACACTGGAGAGAGAGAGAGAAAAGAGAGACCAGAGTAATGACTTCGAAGATTGAGAGAGAGTTTATTAAGAAATGGAATACTTTTGTTTTTTCGAGATGTATTTTTTTTCTTTTTTCTTTTTTTTTTTAGCAAAGAAGTCTATAACATGAACGGTGATTTCCAATGAATTTATAGATTTGCAATTATTAAAAAAATCATAGGGGAATCTTTGGTGTAAGTATTCCGATCCCATATGGGGTGTGAGTGTTCTAATTGGAAACTTGTTGGTAGCTGGTTCTAGTACCCATTTAGACCTGACAAACGGGTTGGATTTATTAGGTTCGGGTTTAGATTGAATTTGGATATTAAAAAAAAAAAATCGTCCCAAACAGGTTATAAAATCCTTGTGAACCGGATTTTTTTTTTTCAAAATAACGCATATTTTCAAACAATTTTGTTAATTAGTAAGGTTTCCAAATTATTTAATAAACTAGCATCTCGAGTCTAATAAACTCGAGTTTAGG